>CM077304.1:109462056-110662056 GCA_039655065.1 Glossophaga mutica
CAAGAGCAGTACATGCAAGCTCACCTCCTGCTGTGAGGCCTGGTTCCTGACAGGCTCGGACTGGTACTGATCCACAGCCTGGAGGTCGGGGACCCCTGGCATAAAGCATTTAGGATACTTGCTGGTCCTTTCCAAGAAATGGCCATTTTAACTTATTTGAGGCAATGATAGTAATTCTTTTAATATTTTTGTATCTTTTGTTCCTTAACTTTATGATTATATGATTATTTTTATACATCACTTAACTCGTGATGCACATAATATTTATGTGAATCTCAGAATCTGTCACAACAGAAAAGACATAGGAATTACAGTTGGAGGGAACATTAGGGGATAAAAATGAACTCCAAATGTTTTATTCTCATCTTCATTAATTATTTTTGCAGGAAAAACTAAAAACTGTTGTAATGAATACGTTTACTTATTTATACTTTTAGTTTTTTCATACTTATTTAATTTTTTAGGACATTTGCTTTAATATTGTTTCTTAATGTGGAAACTATACAAGTATTTTAAAAGTAAAATCCCTAAGATGATAGATAAGTTTTTAAACGTTCACAAATTAACATTTTTTTTTTTTTTTTTTTAGTTTTTATTAGGTTCTGGACCACTCTAGCTTAAACATTTCTAAATTTCCAGGTGACCCATTAATAAAACAAAAAAATTATGGTAGTATCATAAAATTTATTCTTTTAATTTTACCATTCTCATTTCTTAATTGACTTTATTTTATATATGTGAGTAAGTTGGCTGGACACAACTTTGCTTTGTCACCAGCAGGGTGTAGGTTTTTGCACTTGTGGAAATCTGGCACAACAAACAGGAAGTTAGCATAGAGGTTTTCCTCCAGTAAAAGGGCTCTCGTTTGATTTTATGTTCAAAACTATAAAATGCACTTTTGTCTTACAACCTTCAGAATGACTAAATATTGCCCTTTGGAAAACCCGAGCCTTTGCACATGTTGTTTCCAGACTCTACCTCAGTTAACCAGGCTTAGTTTCAGGTGGGAAGGAATAGAAACTGTATTTAAGTTCAGCTCATCATCCACGCAGATTTGTGTGTTTAAGTGTTCCCTTCTTTCTCCTCTTGCCCTCTTCCCATTGACTTTTTACTTTCACCCTGAAATCTTTATTTAAAATATTTGTCTCTCTCTGTCAAAGCCACATATTCAAATTAAGCCTGTGTGAAATGTCCAAATTATCCCTTCTGTCTTTGTTATGACCAGCTTTGTTACATACATGTCCTTCTAGTTTCTCATCGCTTCATAAATACAAGCTGACCTGACAACATGAGAAGTCTGGAAACCTAACTTGTTTCCATTGTCTTAAGAACCTAAGTACTTCATGAAAACACACGGGGTGGACACACGTTCGGATTGTGGATGGAGCAGAGTTCACCTCCAGTTCTTATGGTGTGGACAGTGTCCAGCAAGATTACTTACGCTACTATGATGGTGTGTGTGTTGAGATTTTTGTTTCAGTGTTTGTCTCCCAGTATTTTGAATCTAATTTTAAAAAGAAGATGTTTCTAAACTGTATTTATTAAATGTGATTTTCCTTACATTTTGTGCTGCTAACTTTGCTTTGTCATGAGCTTACTTGTGTCTGTACATAGTTTGTGATTTGGTAATAAATTTTTAGTGTGTTGATTGTTGGAGTTTTCCTTGTTCAGATTTGATGTGCAGTCACTGGCCCACTCACTGACACCCAGTGGGAGTAACAGATCCCTTACTAGTAAGCAGTGACTTTCCCAGAATTTTAGTTCTTAAAGAACCATGTTATATGTTTGCCATGTATTACACGAATAATTTCAAGGTCAATGCAGGTAAGATGAGTGGCTTTTCACCTGTGATAACTGGTTTAATACATACACTTGTGTTATTTATGTAGCATCACAGCAAATGAATATTCCGTATGGTGAATTTTCCAGAGGACTCTGATTTGTCTAATTTTATGAGTCCCCCAAATTGTTAAATTCACAGACTTTATTATCTTTTTTTAGCAGTTTTAGACTCACAGAAAAATCAAACAGCAAGGAGAGTTCCCATATACTTTCTCCCTCCATCCCTCCAATTTCCCCTTTTATTAACGTGTTGCTTTGGTGTGGTACATTTATTGTAATGGAATCCATATGGATACATGATTATGCGGAGGGTCCCCCCAAAAAAGAATTATCTTCTGGAGGCAGGTCCCTTGTAGTACAGGCTTCCCCCACTAGATGAATGTTCTAGGGACCCATCGGTATCAGTGTAGCAGTTGGCATTGTTGTGAAAGGCTGTGTTCAGCTTCAGTGATTTTTTTTTTGAAGACTCGGTGCATTTGCCGATTTCATGAGTTGATTTACAAGTGCATCTGACCACACCGTGCTGAGTGTTCAGCAGTTTTCGACCAAAAACGGCATGTCCACCATGTTTCACCATCCCCATTCACCCAATTTCACCCCAGGCAACTTTTTTTTTGTTTGTTTTCCTGGAGGTAAAAAGTCCTCAAAGGGAAATGTTTTGCTGATGTGGAAGAGGTGAAAGAAAAAACAGCAGAAGCACTAAAAGGCATCAAAATCAAAGAGTTCAAAAACTTTTGAGCAGTGGAAAAAAGTGTCTTGACAGGTGTGTTGCATTAAATGAGGAGTACTTTGAAGGCGACTGGAGTTTAAACATGTAAGAATACATACACAATTTTTTACAAATAAATTCTGTTCTGGGTGTTCCCCCACATGTTACTAAAGTCCATAGTTTACATTAAGGCTCATTCTGTGTTGTACAGTTCAATGGACTTTAACAAAAGCATAATGTCACGTATCCACCATTAGAGTGGATACAGAACGGCTTCTCTGCCCTAAAATCCTCTGCACTCACCTGTTCATTTTTCCCTTTTCCTCCAGCTCTGGCAGCCACTGATCTTTACTGTCTCTATAGTTGTCCTTTTACAGAATGTCATATAGTTGAAATCATGGTAAATAGCTTTTTAGACAGACTTAATTCACTTAGCAATATGCATTTTACATTCTTTCATGTCCGCATGTGGCTTGACAGCCTGTTCCTTTTTACCATGGAAACCAGCACACCACAGGGGCATACCAGTTTGTTCATTTACTCACCTACCAAAGGACATCTTGGTTGCTTCAAGGTTTAGCAATAGGAATAAAACTGCTACAAACATTCATGTGCAGGCTTTATGTGGACCTGCTCATTTCAGTATACCTAGAAGTACAGTTGCTGGAATGTATGGTAAGAGTATGTAAAATTTTTTAAGAAGATGCCGAACTCTCTTCCAAAGTGGTCATTCCATTTGCCTTCCCAGCAGCAGTGAGTGAAAGTGCCTGCTGCTCCACGTCCTCACCAGCGTTGGGTGGTCTTCCTGTTCAGTTTTCCCATTCGATAGGTGTGCAGGGGCATCTCGTTGCTGTTTTCATTTCCAGTTCTCTAATGACCTGATGTTGAGCATCTTTTCATATGCTTATCTACTTTTAATTGCTTTTTGTTGAAACCATGCTAAAACACATCACACTTTTTCTCTGAGTTTGTAAAATAGATAATTTGAACTTTACCTTTTCTTTCTGATTCAGAGTTACTCCCCTAATACGCTCCCATGGGCAGCTAGTGGAGGGTAGCAGGGCTTTTCTGCCTGTCACTAAACACTCTTTGAGTTTTGGTGTTTACCTTCATAGAATTTTTACTCTTCTGTTATCACTCCGTCAACCTTTATTTCTCTTTCAGTTTCCTACTCCCAGTCTTCAGTGAACCCAGTGAAACAGTAGTTAGAATCACGGGTAGATTAGGAGGACAATTGTTTGGGGATGAGGAGTGGTAGGGAGGGTTATTGTTTGAGCTTTAGTGCTTTGTGTTCTTTCTCTTGGCTGTGACCTTTCTGGTTTTATTTTTGGCTTCCAGAAGTGTTCCAAAGAAGAGATAGACCAAATATAAAGTGGATATTTATGCAAAAGGATGTTGTCATGCAGTTGTGTAATATTTATAGCTGGAAGGCACCTAGTAACAATTCAGAACCCTACCCTTTTTTCTTGCTGTGACCATTAATGAAGGTTTGATCTCTTAAAGGTATAAAAGAAAAGAACTAAGGACAAAAGTAGGAAACATTTATAGCTAGAGCCTTCTCACCCTCCCTTTTGTCCTGTCTTCTCTCTCAAGTGCACATGGCCAGTGCTTCCTAGTAAGGTAACGTGGTCACTGGCTCATATGGGTGTTTGCTCAGAGAATCCAGGCCTTTAAAAAAATACTCAGAAACTGTGAGATGAGAGCTGTACCTGGCTGGCATCAGCTGCTGCCTTTCCAATGGACAGGCCAAAAGGCAGGATGGACTCACATCTCACCTGGCTGCTTCACCCAGGGCTGGCTCAGATGCTGGCAGTCGGTGCCAATGGCTTTTCTTCCCCTCCACTGTCACAGTCAGCTGCATCCGGCCCAGACGGAGTCGGGGATTTACCTGAGATCTCCCAGCTTCTTGTTCACAGCCACCGCACCTACAACACCAGAACAGGTGGGAGAGGACACTGAGGGAGAGGAGCACGTGTTCAGTGCCTGCTTCCTATCCACCTCCTCCCTAATTTTAATTTTTCTAAGATCTTCTCAGGACCTTTCATGTAAGTTTTGAGAGGTTCGGGGCATTGAGACCTGAACTTAGGAGCAAATGACTTGGTCTAGTCTCCGTATCTTATGGGTGACGGAGCTGAACCCAGGCAGCTATTAAGATACATGGTCAAGATCACACTCTGAGCTGGGAAACAGGACATACCTATTTCTGATTTTGGAGAATGCTGTGGTGTAAGGGAAAAGTGAGCCAGGCAGCAAAACACGTATTAAGGAATTTTAAGCTTCTGAAACATGCATGATACAGATTCTTTACCCAAGTTGATGGTAGTGAAGAATAAGAAATATAAATTGACATCATAGGATTGGAACTAACATTTATAATGTTTGCTGTTGTATTAAATCCATATATTAGCTCTAAGATGTATTTGCTATTGTTCTTTTTGTAGAGGAGGAAATTGAGGCTTATCGAGTGACTTGCTCTAGTCATTTGGCTCTAAAGGAGTGGAAGGGGGAATGGAACCTAGGTCACTTTCGTTCCAGAGCTGGTTCCTTTGCATATTCCAAGATTATTTTCAACAATGTAAAGTGCGAGGGCACTCGATTCTTGAAGTGAATATGTTACCTTCACTCATTTTTCTGAGGTTGTTAATCACTTTTTACCTTCTCTTTGTTGAAGTGTTTTTTTACCAGAAGACTTTAGCAGATGACTATATATCCAGTTATAATATTTATGTGTATAATGGTAGGGAAAAATAGTGTCTCTTGTGTTGTGGGTTTAAAATGAAGTTGGGGATATCGCTGCCATTTATTGTGTCCAAGGGTAAATACACGCCTACTTGTGTTCAGGGCAGGCTTGTTGGGAACCGCCCTGCCTGGTTTCAGAAGCTGTAACCCCCCCCCATGGCGAAGGCTGAGTAAAGAGACCTTGGGACCATAAGCCACTAAGGAGACAAAGTTTATCTCCCTGGCAGGGGTGCCACCTCTGCCCCCTTTTACTTCAACCTGCTTGGCTCTGGGGAAGATGACTGGTTAGCCAATGATGGGTAAGATTCCTGAAGGGAGGGATGACCTAAGACAGGCATGGTCATGAAGGGGGCCCTCGGGGAAGGACTTGGGGGACTATAGAGAATGGGGGTGATGGACCCTTGCCCCTTGGCTTTGACATAGCCTGAGTCCTCATTCTGTCTGTAAGAAGTCTAATCTCTTGGCTGCCTTACTTCCCCTGCCAGACTTAAGCCTGAAACGATGTTGGAGGTGGGTGCGGCCCTAGGCTGGAAAGGGTAAGTTCCCTCGGGCGATCAGGCCAAAGAATGAATGCATAAGATCCTTTGAAACCTGCTTTGCTAATACCAATTTAAATGATAAGGATCCAAGCATGGAATGAGTTTGTTTTCCAAAGTTTTATGGCCCTTTAGCTATCTGACCCTGACTCAGAATAAGCCCTCAGAGTTCTTTGAATGTTATCTATTGTTTGATCATTACTGCCTGATAGTGACTTCAACCTGCTCTTCACTGTACATCCTGTATTCCTGTGTAAATTGAACCCAATAAAAGCCCATTGAGGAACAGGCTCCTGGCCCTTCTCCTTTGAGAGACAGGCCACCTCTCCTCCCCAAGCAGATCGTGTCTTGCTAGACTTATTCTTATCTGCAGCAGACAGAGTGGGTGCTCTGTGGGTGGGTACCCCTCCACAAGCTTTATGAAATGAGCCAATCATTCTGAGAGTTTCCATGAATTATGTGTAGACCACCAACGTATGTGACAGAGAGCTCTAACAGTTACTTTTATGAATAAGATTCCCACAGTCTCAGTCCACTGGTGACAAGTCCGGAGCTGTGTGTTGTCGCCATCCGTTACCAGGAGAGCAGCCTCAGCATGCTTGGCTCTGGGTTCGGTGTCCATAGCAGAAGCGCTACCCCAGAGCTTGGTATAGCTTTCGATGTCATGATGCTTTCAATTAGCACATCTTAAATAGCTTCTTTAAACAAAATAACTAATCATGGGATGACTACCATATTCCATGATATAAGTCCTGTAGTGTTAGTGATGATTATGAAATTAGGGAAGGGTTAATCAAGCTTCATTTGGAGTTTGCAAAATATCTCAAGCTATTTTTTAAACATTTTGAAATATACTTTGTAATGTTTTCCAAACATACTTTACCAAGCACTTTTTCTCTAATTTTCAAGCCTTTGTGTATTTTAAGGAAAATTTAATTCATATATTTCTGACTCGTTTGCACTTACCAAATTTACTTTTTAAGAACAATCTGGTTTCCAGGAAGCCTAAGGAACGCTTCTCATGAAGCCTGTCAGTCTTTAAAGCCTTTTTCCCAATCAAAACCTTTTTCCCTAAAGATAAATGTGCATGAAATGTTTTAGTTCACTTTATAATTCAGAGCCTATATTTCAAATTCTAAGCTGGCTTTGAATATACTATAATACCTTATGCTGCATTTTACTGTCAGAACTAGCTTCATTTTTTTTCCTTAAGTGCAAAGAGCTTGTAATAAGTGTGCTCTCTTGAAAGCAGTGCACTGATGTGCTGTACTGTCTTCCCAAATTTATGGAACAGGTGACAAATGTGGGTTGATCAAACATGTCAAACTAAATTAACTACTTTTGGGGGATCTGTCATATATGCTAAATGTCCTTACATATTTTGGTATACATTCACATGTAGATGTACACACCCATAAAATGTTTAAATTCTTATGTTTTTTTATCTCTATTTATAAATTCTAACAAGATATTACTGTATGTATTAAGTTAATAATTTATTGTGAAGTGACTGTTACTGTTCTCATCTCTCTTCAGAAATGTTTTTCATTTGAGATTAGTTCAATAGGTTTCTGTTGCTTAGCAGTAGATTTTGAGGACAGCTTTTTGAAGAGTTTAATTGAACAGGTTGATTGTATGAAATTTTAGAAAAAACAAGGTCATTGCAGTGAAGGCAAAAGGAAATACGCTGACAACTAAGTGGACAGAGTGTCACACAACACAGAGACTCGGGGAAAGGTCTGCAGAAACACAGCAACAAAAGAATGGAGTTTGCTCGAGGCAGCTAGAAACGGCATTCAGAAATACATTAAAAGATCAGGAATATTCACGTTAAAAGAATGTGAATATTTTTCCTGGATTCTCATTACATAATTGTGTGAAATACATATTCGATAATCATAAGAAATAACCTCTTCAGTTTTTATTCTTGATGAAAACTATCATTTTTTTCCTTAAATTTTTTAATGTGGGATTATTAAGCAATTAAAACACCTTTTCTGTACTTTTCGATATATATATATATATATATATATACCAGTTTTTTAATGTATTTGTCAGTTCCATAAATGGACTCAATATTTTAGGAAGAGCTTTTGGATAGATGAATTCCTTTTAAAAATTAACAGCTAAGTTTTTCTTCATTCAAATTTGATAGAAAAACCTCTTCCATTAGAGCAACTTTTACCTTTTACTTTATATTTTTCCCTAAAATACTTTATTTTATAAGGGAAAATATGCTCACAAGATTATGAAGGTTTTTTTATAAAGCAGTATTTATAGAAATCGAGTCAATGTCTGTACTTATGTCTGTCTCCCAAAATCCCTTGGCCTAAGAGTCCCTCTTGGCTCGTGACCTCATGTCACCTGGTGCGTAGGGCAGGTCTGTGCTGGGCGTTGTCCCCACAGCCTGGACAGTGCTCTGCAGACCCCTGTGGTGATGCCTCTCCATCAGCATGGTGCTGTGAGTTTTCCAATGTTACCATATTGATAGTTACAGACTGTTTATAATTTACAGTAGTATTTGTATGTAATTTATGAAAATATTCACAAATTTAGAAATCCTAAAGACTACTGATATGAAAACACCGAGAAATAATTCCATTGGTACAGAATGCCCTTGAAAAATTACAAGTAATATTTGTATTGAGATTTGATACAACCTTGGGCCAACTAGGTATAGTGATTCAGTTTATTTTAGCGCTTAGTTTCAATGACTGTTGTAGATGAAAAAGTAACTTCATAAAGGTATGTGGATCCAGGTGGAAGAAAGAAATCATTGGCTACAATTACAAATCATTTTTAATCATTCCCACTAATTCTGCAGAAGTTTTCATTTAACTTTGAGCTGAAATTTACATCTTCCCTGATGTTAGTTTTTGCAGATAAATTGGAAGGTGCATTTTATACAAATAGTTTCAACTCACTGAACCTCTTCATTCAGAAGATTGTAAACAAAAATGGTTTCAAGTTTAAGTTGCACATATTAGAGTTTTTAGTAAGAGACTCAGTGGCAACAAAATGAGGAAAAACAGAAACACATCCTCAAGTCAGAGACTGAGAGAGCTTGCCCATCTCCTGCGTCCCTGAGCCTCGTGCCCCCAGGCTCCGACCTCAGTCCGTCCCCAGACTGTTTCCTGGTTCTGCTGAGTCTGGACGGCCTAGTAGTGAATAACATGGGACTAACTGAATTCCTCAGGGGAGTTTTCATTTCTCCTCAGTCTTAAGGTCCTGACTTGTAGATATGATAAAAATGTGCCACTGTCCATTTGTTCCTCTTCAGTTTCAGTGATCCCTGTGCCAGTGTCCATAACAGTCTCTTCAGCTTCTGTTCAGGACGTTGCCTGGGGAGGTACCAGGTCATGCCCTTCCCCTGTCACTGGGTGGGACATTCAGGCAGCTGTCAGCCACGTAAGGTAGTTACTGGTGCTTGCTGATGACTCCTTGTTCATGCAACAGGAGGAGAGAGACTTTTGATTAGATGAGTGGAATTACTGAAGGGAGGACCGAGAGTGGAACAGAGACTCAGTTACTAACAGGTGTGAGAGTCAGCCTGGAAGGGGGATATATTATGTGACTGACTGGAGAGGATGGATATGAACCCCGATGTTTGGTCTTATTTGGACTGTATGTACTCTGGTCAAAGCATCATTCCTGCTCTTTGGCTTGAGATCTGTTAGCTATTTAAATGAGGGCTCTATTGGTTGGGTCATATTAGAGGCATTACGGTTTCGTGAAAACTTCAGCTCCATTGTCAGAAACCTGGATTCTACTCCAGCTCCACCACTTCCAATGTGAATTTGGCAAGTGACTTACCCTCTCTCTGCCTGCTATCTCGCCTTAAGTGGAGAGGATAATAGTACCTTTCTTATAGATCTGTTGGGAGGATGAAATGAGATACTGAATTGATAGTGCACACCATTTTCTGGCTCCAGAATAAAGCCTCAGTAAATGGTAACTGCATTGGTGTGCTGGAGCTGGCACCTAGTGGGCTTTCCTATGACCGGGTCTTGAATACTCAGGAATGATGTCAGTCTTTGAACCACAGATAGCTTGGAATTGGCCATAGTGAGAGTATGTGCACCCTGGAATCAGCACACTCTACACATCAAGGCTTCCTCCTTCACACAGCCCCCCTGGAGAGCCAGTTTATTTATCACAGGTTAGCTGTTTTAATCTTGTGTGTTTTTTTTCCTTCCCTTCTGCAAATAAAGCAGTTCTTGGTGCCTCTCACAGCTCGTTGTCAGTCCCTCTGAAATTCATGGGTGCAGTGGTGGGTAATATCCCAAACCCCTGCCAGGCATCCAGAATAGGGGCAGTTTCATTTGCAGTGAACCATTTTTGACTTAAGGGGTTTAGGATCTGCCAAAATTAGGGATCACTCTTCTCTCTTATTGCAATGTAACAAATCGTAGGACTCCAGAATGCTCATGTCTCTGTGGTCGATTAATATTTGACAAAGGGGGCAGAACCATAAAATGGAATAAAAATCACCTCTTCAACAAATGGTGTTGGGAGATCTGGACAGCTACATGCAAAAAAATGAAACCCAATCACCAACTTACACCGTACAACAAAATAAACTCAAGATGGGTAAAAGACTTATATTTAAGCAATGGCACCATAAAAGTCCTAGAGGAGAGCATGGGCAGGAAAATCTGAGATATTCCACACAGCAATATTTTCACCAATATGTCCCCTAGAGCAAGGGACATAAAGGAAAGAACAAACAAATGGAGCTTCAGCAAAATAAAAAGTTTCTGCATGGCTAAAAAATATCAGCAAAATAAAAAGGGAACCAACTGTATGGGAAAATATATTTGCCAATGATACATCGGACAAGGGCTTGATCTCCAAAATATATAAAGAACTCACATGACTCCACTCTAAGAAGACAAGCAACCCAATTACAAAATGGGTAAAGGACCTGAACAGATACTTCTCCAAGGAGGACATACAGAGGACCCGGAGACACATGAAAAGACGCTCAGCATCACTAACCATCAGAGAGATGCAATTTAAAACCGCAATGAGATACCACTTCACACCAGTCAGAATGGCCATCATTAATAAATCAACAAACAAGTGCTAGCGAGGTTGTGGAGAAAAGGGAACCCTAGTGCACTGTTGGTGGGAATGCAGACTGGTGCAGCCATGTGGAAAACAGTATAGAATTTCTACAAAAAGGAACTGGCTTTTGACCTGGCAATTCCACTACTGGGATTGTACCCTGAGAATCCTGAAACACCAACTCAGAAGAACTTATGCACCCCAATGTTCATAGTGAACAAACTGAAAACAGCCTAAGTGCCCATCAGTAAATGAGTGGAGCAAAAAACTGGTACATTTACACAGTGGAATACTACACAGCAAAAGAAAGAAGGAGCTCCTACCCTTCACGACAGCATGGTTGGAACTAGAGAGCATTATACTAAGTGGAATAAGCCAGGCGGTGAAAGACAAATACCATATGATCTCACTTATAAGTGGAACCTAATCAACAAAACCAATAAGCTAGCAAAGTATAACCAGAGACATTGAAATAAACTGATAGTGACCAGAGAGGAGGGGGAAGAGGGATAATGGGGGAAAGAAGGGTCAAGTCAAGGAAAATGTAGAAAGAACCCATGGACAAGGGCAGTGGAGGGGGGAGGATTGAATGTGGGAGAGTGGGTTGAGCAGGGCAGGGAAGAGTAACGGGGAAAAGGGGGGACAACTGTAATTGAACAACAATAAAAAAATAAATAGACCAAAGTGTCCATTCAGTCTGAGCTATGCCTAGGCAGTACCCATTCAGCTTTCAGCCTCTTGCCAAAGGTGAGGCTCTTTGAGTATCCAGAAGGCTCTGAAACCTAGAATGTGCACCCAGAAGTGTTGTGCCAAGTGATGGAGCGAGCTGTGCGGCCGTGGCTCCAGCAAAGGGAGAGAAGGCAGGAGGAAGGCAGGGTTCTGCTCTCACTTCTAGTACCTCCCCTGAACCAAAATATGGAACTTGGTGGTAGCACCCAATTAGAACTCTCTTGCCTCATAAATTTAGCACACTAAGGATCCAACTTCTCCCTCTTTACAATAGAAACAAAAAAGCAAGCATAATTTGTCAGCAAAGAGATGCTTTACATAGGGAACTTAACGAACTGCACACTGTTTTCCTTATTGCAGGTATTTGCACATCTTCTGCAGAGGATCACAGCTTTATATACCTTAAGAAGCACAGACTAGGTGTACATTTGTTAGTCCCATTTGCTTTTCACAAGAAAGAGCAAGCACTGTATGATATCAGGGTCTCAGGTTCTGTAATGGAGCGGTTCCCAGGTTTTCTGCATAAGGAAGTTTCTGTGTAATCGATGGCAGATTGTGCCAGAAGGGGGTCTGGAAAGATTAGCCAGGACTTGTTTTTCCATGTATTCTAACTTGAATCTTATACAAATACTCATTTATGTAGTTCTATTATTTAGTTATAAAGGCAGTTATAAAGCTCAGCAGATTCCAGGCCTGTCCCCTGCCTTGAGGACCTCATCCTGGTAGAGAGATCCCTGATCTCTCCGAACAAGCCACCCAAGATTACTGTGGGTGGAGCAAAAGTAGGTTTAAGTTGTGAGTATGGGAAATGCAGTTTCTTCTTGTATTATTATTAATTATTGTATTATTTCCCATACTAAAACTGTAAGCCTACTTTTGCCCCACTTTGTGTGGCTGAGCAGTGGTGTGGAGGAAGGAAGGGCAAAGTGGGCTTCCAAGAGGAGATGATGTTGGCCACATTCTGAAGCCCAAATAGGAACCTACCAATTGGCAAGAGGGAATACTAACTAGTTCAAATAAACAGTCACCACCGTCCTGGTGACTTGTGTCAGAGTTGTGGTTGCCTTTTATTGGTGCAAATTCTTTTACAGCTGTTTCTTCACCAGGCAGTGAGGGCAGAGAGCACTCCCCCTGCCTCCTCTGCAGGGCTTTGTGAACTGCAGGCACTCACGTGCCAGCGGGCAGTGAGACCGCAATTGGACAAGCTCCCCTTTCTTTGTGACCCTGTAAGCGGAGCTGTTCTGAAGAATACTAACATGAGGACACCCATCCTCTGCAGGATGAGGACAAGCTTGGCTTGAAATCAGCTCCTAAGCAGAAAGCCCAGAGCAAAATTGGATGTCTGGTCTGTGGCCGAGGTCGAAATAAACACAAAACCTCATTTCCTTTCTGTTTTGTAGCTTCAAGCTACCTCATTGTGATGACTGGTTATCGAGCTGTGGATACACTGCTTTGCTGGCTTCCTCGGGAGGGATGAGGCTGCCTAGGCTCAGGGCCCCTGCTCCCTCAGCGGTGTCATCTCCGCGTGCCGTGCTGATGGCTCCTCTGTGCTGTCGCAGTGTCTCCTCGGCGTGTGAAACTCCTGCTGTTTTCCAGGCCCACGTGTGGCCTGTGGGTCCATCCTGGAGTTGTCCAGAGGGTCGAATTCTGCACATGAACAAGCCTGCTTCATAAGTCAAAGGTGCCTCCCTATTTGCAGTTGAATATGAAGTTTACACATTTCAGATTGAAATTCATAAACCTAATTTTGCTTTACATTTAATAGCAATTTCTTTTAGCTATTTCCCTCAGGCTATAGAAGAATGGAAAAACGGGTCTGAGCTCTTTATTTTGACTATGTTCACAGATTGTAAATCTAATCTCTGATTTCTTTCTCTTAAGTTGACACACATATAACAGTACGTCACTCTGAACAAAGACTGATAAGTAGGGACAGGTTTGCCTTATAACCATGTTCATTCTACCTAAATTATCCTGTCAGTTCCCTTGGGAAATTCATCTGTTTTCTGCCCTAATTTGCTGTGTCAAGTTTATATATGCCACCTAATGGGTATGGTATCACCTGTGACACGGTGAGGAGCTTTGTGTCCAGATCAGGTCGTGTTTTAAGACAGATCTATTGCAGAGCTAAAAGGGACCTTAGACCATGCAATCCAGTTTTTCATCTGGAGCTACAGATTTCATGTGTTCTGTGAAAAAAATGTTAAGTATTGTGTTTTCATTTAGATGAACAACCGTGTGTGTGTGTGTGTGTGTGTGTGTGTGTGTGTGTATGCAAAGCCTGGCCTAGGGGGGTGACCTCTCTGAGTGGAGGACTGTGAGATTTCAAGGTAACGACCTAGCTCCAGGGATAGGGTCGAAATTTCCTACAGAATCAGGAGGCCAGGGAGCTCTAGGGTCAGGTAGACATTTAGGGATCTTCCTTTTCTAGTAGAAGAACTGAGACCTAGCAAGGGGATTTGCTCACAATCACAGAGCGGGACTCCACTCCAGTACTCTCTTCAAAGCAGAACTGCTGCTTTGCTCTTCATAAAAGAAAACACTCGTTTGTTAAGTTATACCTCTTTTGGGAGACAGAAATAAAGCAGAACTGAGTGGTCAAACTTGGGAGCAAATCTGGCTCAATTTTCTATCAGTTTCGTTCCAGCCACATTGTATTAGAAGCAACAGATTTAAGCTCATCGTGTAACATCAACAGAGCACTGGGAGCCGTTAGCTCTAGAGTAAGTCACGGTCCCTGCCAAGGCAGACCACGCATCTGTTTTATAAACAGTCTACACCTCGTGCTGATTTGCTTTAAAAAAACACCTGTGTGTAGACAGTAGGTGGACAACTCAATACTAGAGACTTTAAACTGGGTGAGAGCTGTTCAGTGGGCATTCCATGGGCTCCTGATGTCCTCACAGTGTTCAGCTGATAAAAAACAACCAAACACAGCACTTCGATGGGAAATGTGGGTAACCTGTATTTAGCCTCTGACCTTACCAGCACTTCACTTCTGGTTTTCAGAGATTTCCAATGCCAAGGTCAGTGACCAGTGGAAAAGGGATAAAATAGATGGAAGTTACTAGAAGAGATCCCATGCGGAGTACTGCGGTCGGGAGACAACAGGAAGAGGCAAAACCGGGGCTGCCCATACTTGAGGGAGGAGACGGCCAGTTTACTGCATGAGAGGCTTACAGATAAGACTCTAAAGGACAGCGGCGGGATGCCCGCTGTGCCCTGGACAGCCCTAACACGCAGAGGAATCCCTCTTCTCCCAGGGCAGCTCACAGGCAAGCACCCATGGTGGGTAGACACACAATTCTCGGTTAACAGTCACACTTCCTGTGTGACAGCCTCTTACATCTGTGACCACAACAATCTGAATATTTGTTTGCACTTGTCAGTGTTTTAGACGACACTAGTCACGCGTAGGGGATTTCTCGTAGAGCTGCCAGCATGGTTGAGCCATGGTAGGTGGCACGTGTGGGTGGGGCCGTAGGGAGAAAGAGCACCCCTTCCCTGGACAGTTCCCACCACTAGCCTGTGGCAGTGAAAGGGGAGAGGAGGAGGAAACAACACACCTAAAAGGAGTTCACTGAAAACGTTTTGCATCTGGGGACGGAGGCAAGATCAGTCCGACTTAATTTTGAAAAGTCCTCTTTCTATTTTTTCACTTCTCTCACCTCCTAGAACATCTTCCTGCACATCAAGTGCCCAGGCCCTGATGGTTTTCTAAAGCATCATGTTTTAATATACCACTAGACCTTCCCGATATTGTATCAAAATAATCCCCCATGCACCAACTCAAGTCAGAGTGCCTGCTCCCTAAGTGACAAGTGTTAGGAAAGCAATCGGATTAAACTTGATTGCACATACAGACACTGTAGCACGTTTGTGGATTCTACTTCAGCTCACTTACCCCAATCTTTCCTCTCTTGTTAGCTGCAATTTTAATTACCCTAAGGTATAAGATATACATAAAGTTTCTAGATAATCAACTAAGGTGATTAGCAGGACACTTAGGGAGCTTTTAAAGATACACATGTCTAAATCCCTCCCTTGAAATCCATCATGTGGTAGGTTTTGAAGTGATCTAGGAGTCTGAACTTTCAGTAAGCTTCCTAGGTAATTCAAATGGAATCATGTAGTTTCTTGCCTCCTGGTAAAGAACGCTTGCTCGTGTGGGGAAGCCTGCCTTCCTCCTGTTGCCTGCCGTGTGAGGGGGAAGCACTACCTCTTCCCTTGGTAATGAGGAACCAGGGCTAGTAGATGTTTGGTATTTATAATTCTTTAGTATCTATTCTCTTGGAAGAACTGAATAAATATTCTTAGACTTTATTCTCCCTGCCCAAATTCTTAGCTCATAAATTCAGCCATGGGTGAAGGTTAGAAACTGCAGTCCTTGGAAATATTTGGCTTGAAGGAGAGCAAACCCCACCCCTTAGCCCAATCTTATTAGATAGCCCTATTTCCCTCCCCGTCATCTCTTCTTCCTTTTTTTAAGGCTTCTCTTTACCCAGTTCTCAGCCCCCAGGGATTTTTTTTTAACTGTGTAAGAAAGTTATTTCAATGGTTGTGAGTGTCTTATCATTCCTATTTAATTACCAGGCAGCACAGTCATGGCTGTCCATTTTATTAACATGTATTAGATTTACTTTGCTGTAAGTTTTATTTAATGCCCAAACTGACCTCTGTTTATGTATTGCTCTGATAGCATGTACCTCTACTAGAAGATTAATAAAGTAAAGTGAGACAGTTGTAACATTTCATCTGTGTTTGACTGACAGTTAGGCACCGTTGCAACAAGCCCCGGGCGTAAACACCGGGCGTGAACTCACTGACTTGGCTAGAGCCAGGCAGCGGATGTTCCCATCTCGCATGTTGAATTTCAATGCAAGTGCAGTCACCCCAACCTTCTACCAAGACAGAGGTGAGTGTGTGTGCATGTGTGCATGCACACAGGCATCTGTCTGTCCATCCATCCTGGGGATGGAAGAAGGATCTTTGCCAAGGCATTTGGCAGCATCTGCGGTGATGCTCTGTTGGACAAGGTAGCAAAATGCAACCTAGGCAATTGTTATGTGGGTCCTTGGCTGACTACATTGGAGGATGTTAATTAGTGAACCTGTGCCAGACTGGAAAGAAGGCTTTAGTACCACCGTCTAGGGCCTTGTACTGGACCCTGTTCTTCAAGTGTTTGAATGTGAGGTAAAGATAGAGATATCGAATTTCTAGATGACCCAAAGCTGGGGAAGTCAGATTGTATTTAAGATTGTTGAAATGACATTTAAAAAGAGTGCAGTAGGTGGAAGGAAGAGCTGGAATGAGCAAAATGAAATTTAAAGAAGTGAAATGAGGTCAGAACAGATGCAAAGTCTTACACTTCTTACCAAGAGCCTGATGGACCAGTTAGGGAGGCCTGGTATAACAGTCACTGCATGACACAGGCCTGTGGTAGTATGTGCCACCTAAGGGGTTCCACCTCCTCAGAAGTCTGTCATGAGGCTTCCAGAGGACCTCCAGGAAGGTCAGTGGATCTGGGATGTCTCGAGGGGCTTATAGTCATCTGAAGCTAGTGTGGAAACCCTGGGAACCCTCATGCTCACCCAGTGATCTGCTCCTGTCCACAGCCCTCTGTGCCTCCCCAGAGTCGAGAACTCGTTTCTGCCTTACAGTTAGTTTATTTGCACTTCTGTCCTGGTGCCTTACTTGCAAACTCCAGGCCAAGGATCACGTTTTATTCCTTTCTGAGTTCACGGGACCAAGTGCCTGACACACACAGACTTGGGAGTCCAGGGAGTCCCCACAGGTTCGGGAGCTTAGCCCGTTTGGTTTGTTTAGTTTGCCCACAAGACTTAGAGCTGTGCTTGGCAGGCAGTAGGCCTCGGTGCATGTTGGGTGAAAGAATGAGTGGCATGCGCAGATGCTCCGTGCACCGTAGCCATTCATCCTGTATGTGGTGTGGCACCGCCTGTCCGGAAGTCACTGCATGACTATTTTAAAGCAGGAACTTCCTTTTGCTTCTCCGTTTGATCCATTCCCATCTCTGATTACATTGTGGGTTTATTCAGAAAAGCCCAGATAAGACAGAAATCTTTGATGATCCTTTGACAAGACATACTCCAGATACAATGACCTCATCACTCTTTCGAGGGAAGTTAAGTGCACAGGCTGAAGGCAGATGGGTCTGGGTTCAGGTTGTAACTTGGCAGCTATTCATGAGATTTATGACTTTGGGAAAAATATCCTATTGTCTCGAAGCCTTGCTTGTCTCGTCCATAAAATATAGATAAAACACTCCAAAGAGTGGATGTGGTGGGCATAACACAAAGTGGGTATCATCTGAATAAATGTTGCTATTATTACTGTTAGTTTACCAACGCCTTAGTTCAGGTAAGATCCATGAGCAGAGAAGGGGAAAACTTTCCAGCAAGAGTCAAGGCAAAAGAAATTAAAAATTGCTAAAGTCTTGCCTTCAAGGCTTGATTCTTTTGTACGTCAAAGCACCTGCTCCTATTAGAAAAGTACACTCCTCAGAAAGGGAAATAGAGGCCCTACAATGCTGAGGGAGCTCTGGTCTCCATGGTAACAGCACATTAGATTCTGATGTGGGCATACCTGGTATTCTCAGGTTGCTCCACCATATGGCATCTCATATATTTCATCAGGAAAAGAAAGCCTACCTTGACCTCCCTCTACTGCACAGACACACGCACAGACGCATGCACACACTCACCCCCCAGCCTCTCTGTCTGATCCACAGCCACCACAGCACACAAGCCTCTGCCAAAGCCACTGGAAACCGTTCCAGAAGCCATTCAATCAAACAAAGGGCCAGAGCAGTTATTCTCCCTTCAAAGAGGTGCCCGGAAGGGAGGTACCTGACAAATACATTTGCAATTTGCTTTTTCTATGAGATGAGGCAGAATCAGGTGGTTCCCCACCCTCACCCAGGCTTGCTAATAAAGCAGTCTGTTGCTAACCCTGCTGAAAGCAGAATCACATCCTTGACCATGACTCATCTCATGACACCATTTGTAAAAGTAGCCTCTCAAAACTCTCCCTACATATAAATGCCCATTAAATGTTCTGCTTTGAACTAGTTTAAAAGGAAAAAGAAAGATTTCCTGGTAGGATTTTAAAAAGTGCAGACAGCCTGTAGTTGCCATGTGACACAACCAAAGAATTATGGCTGCTTAGCGATTTCCTGCTCTGCTTCAGAAACAGATGTTTAAAAACTTCATGTCAAAAGAGATGTCAGAAATTGGGGATAAAAGTCACTGTTCCTTGCAGCATATCAAAGTCTTCCTTTTCAGTGGGCATCTTATTGATTTGGTGTCTTCACACCACATTCCCTGGAAAGCCGGTTTAAATTAACCACGCATGCTGCTCCAGCCTGCTTGGGTGCAGCCGTGGTGCCTTCTGTGTGTTATGCTTCATAAAGGGCCTTTGAAGACAATGTCTTAAAAAGCCACAGCTAAGAAATGTTAGAATTTAGGTTCTAGAAATGTTGGCTTATGTACAGTGCTCATGGTATTTTTTAAGGACCTTGGGTAGCCTACTGAGTAGTAAATAATAATGAGCAAATGTATCTGTCCAACATGGGAAGTGAGCTGTGCCCTGGAAAGCTGTAGTTTATGTGTGAAGCTGGCTCAGTGCGCAGGGTTCCTGGATCATTACTCAGTTGAAATCTGTGGAAAAGGCAGGTTTAATGCAATAACAACTTTCGCTTCGTGTCACTGCAAACTTTTGGCAAGGTTGCCGCTCTCTCTCCCAGCAGCTTCTTCACCCAGTTGATCATGAGGGAACTTTGAGATTGCCTGTCACCCCAAAATGAGCCATAGGTCTTTTGGAACACATCCGACCACTCCTGAGCATGCCGGGTATAGTCAGACTTCCAGTTCCAGCCAAGAGGAAAGGTAGCTCCATTTGTCCTAGCTCTTCCCTCTTACAACAAAAAGTCCATGGACGTAGCATGACAAACACACCTAAGAAGATTCTGAAGAAGGCAGACTCCCTAGGGTCCTCGGCTGGAGAAACAATACAGTGGTGGGTCCCCCAGATTTCTTTATTGCCTCTGTGTATTCCAGACATGGCTCGACATGAGCCTCCAACCTGGAATTGCCCGCAGGCACAGGCCCCCCAAAATCTTCAAGAAAAGCCTCCTTCCTACAGCCAAAAAGACTGAGAAAGGGGTTACCTAACAACAGAAACCTTTTAGCAATACTCACCCTACTCCAGCCAAACAGCAGTGGGAAAACTATACCCTGGAGTTTTGGTAGGGACAAACAGGGGGCCGAAACCCAGCTACA
This sequence comes from Glossophaga mutica, assembly GCA_039655065.1. Taxonomy (NCBI): domain Eukaryota; kingdom Metazoa; phylum Chordata; class Mammalia; order Chiroptera; family Phyllostomidae; genus Glossophaga; species Glossophaga mutica. Next base: position 109,481,976 of record CM077304.1, read on the forward strand.
ACTCTCCACTCTACAGAAGCTGGAGGTATCACTCCAATTCCCCAGCTCAGTAGGGCTCAGGAGAAATCTAACCTACCCTCGCCAACTTGGTGGAGGCAGGTTGTGCTCTAATTCTCCCACTGGGTGGTGATATCGGTGGGCTGAGTGGGTGGCTGATCTCACATCCTCTGCTCAGTGGAAGCAGGCAGTGCTCAAATTTTCCTGTCAGTGTAGTGTCAGTGGACTTCAGTAGCTAGGTGAGCCTCACCCTTAACTTGGATCAAAGAGGCAGAATGGAGTGGGAGGCAGGGGTAACTAGCATGCTCGTTCCTTTCCTGCCTGTCCCTGGTGCCAGCAGGGCCCAGCAAGGGGCTGAGCTTCTGTACCAACTCTGCAGCAACAAAGTAGTGTGAGTCAGCCCTCCACTTCTCCACCGGGGTAGACTGAGGTCATACTCACTCTTGGAGGTAATGGGGTAGTGTGAGGTGGTACCTACTTTTGCTGGGAAGCTATCAGTGGGGTTGAGCCATAAGTCTGTCGGCTCAAGAGGCTGAGTGAAACCCTATAGGAGACTGTTCCACGTGGCATGGGAAATGTAGCCCAGCTCCCACTCGGAAAGGCCAATGGAAAGCAAGGTCTGGCACATAGGACCCATGCACATGGATAGACTCTCCCGTGCGGAACCAGGCCTGCATTGTACCTAGGCTTCTTTGAGACTTGCTTTTCACTAAAACTCCCTCACCCTGAATTGAGGCAACAAATGTTTACTGCATATCTTTAAAGTAACTTCCTAAAGTCTGTGCTAAACCTCCCAAGGACAAGTGTAACTAGTTCAACCACTTTTCCCTTTACATTTGCAAATACCCTTCTTTTTTGATGTAATTAGCAACGTCCTCTCCTTTGTTTTCTGTAAAAGGTAACCACCCAAAGTGAACCTTGCATAGTAAATGAGGACCATCCTTGATGTAATGTGCCCTGAAAATCAATTAAAGCCTATCCAGGCAGGGGCCAGGACTGGCCCTCTCTTTCACTGAGAGAGCAGCCATGTCATCCCTTTTCCTCCACAGGACTTCTGTAGTCCATGTGAATTTGTCTCATCTCATCCATAACACCATGGACATTACAGGCTGGTGTCTGCATCAAAACCCAAGTTGGATAAACCCAAATGGTGTGAAATCCATGCCAAGACATATCAAAATTAAACTTTTAAAAGCTAAAAATGCCCACCCCACCCACATTTTGGAAGCAGCCAGAGAGAAATGATTATTATTTATACTACAAATAATATAAAGGGTATCCAAACTTTCGGCATCTCTGGGCCACACTGGAAGAAGTGTTGTCTTGGGCCACACAGTAAATACACAAACACTAATGAAAACTGGTGAGGAAAAAAAAGGTTTTAAGTAAACTTATGATTTTGTGTTGGACTGCATTCATAGCCATCCTGGGCCACATGCAGCCAATGGGCCATGGGTTGGACGCCCCTGAATGACAGCAGATTTCTCACTTGAAACCATGGAAGCCAGAGAGACTTGGCATAACACTTACCAGGTTTCCAAAGAACAGAAGTGTCAATCACCAATTCTACATCCAGCAGAAATATGTTTCAAGAATGAAGGAGAAATAAAGACATTCTCAGACAAATAAAATTGAGAGAGTTTGTTGCTAGTAAACCCATCCTTTTAGCATGGCTAAAGAAAGTTCTCTATACATGAAGGAAATAATAACAGAAGAAGGCTTGGAACTTCAAAAAGGAAAAAAGAACACCAGAATGGGTAACAATGGGGGCAAATAGACTGTTATACTTCTCATGCATTTTCTAAAACATTTTTAATGGTTGCAGCAAAAATTATAACATCACTGATATAGTGTTCAATATATGGGATAGAAATACTTAAGAAAATTATATTTTAAAAATCTAAAAGTGTGCATTCTGGAGCCCAGCTGCTGCCTAGCTACAAATCTCAGCTTTCTGTCTCTCTAGCTGTGGGACCCAGAACAAGTGGTGACCCATGGTGGGGCTTAAGAAATGTTTGGCAGTCTGGACTTACGGTTAAGATGGAGATGTAGGTAAACATGCTTTGCCTCCTCACACAACTACAGAAAAAAATTACATCTAGACTAAAAAACAAATATCACCCAGAACCATCAGAAAACAGAGCTATAGGGAAGTCTGACAACCAACAATTTAAAGAAGCCACATTCATCCAGATGGGTAGGAGGGGTGGAGCAGAGAAGAAGAGAGAGGCAGACAGGTGCTGAGAGGTGCAGCACTGCGGGAGTGATGAAAAGAAGTGGCAGAATGGGAGGTCCCACATTCACATGAGGTGGATAAAAATTGGGAGGGACACCTCAGGAGCAAGGGATCCCAGCTCCAAACCAGACCACCAAGCAGCCCAGGGCTCCAGGTCCAGGAAGATAAATCCCCATAACTTCTGGCTGTAAAAACCAGTGGGGGTTGGGAGATGCAAGAAACTGCCAGAGTATCAGGAGACACCTCTTAAAGGGCCTGCATGGGCTTATGACTTACACAGACCCACCCCCTCTGAGATTCAGCACCAGGGCAACAGCTGGAAGGGCACAAGTGGCAAATGGGGAGAAAGTGAGGGGACTGGAAATAGGGCAAGTTCCGGGATACAGTTTCTTTCCAGGCAAATGTCCAGAGGCCAGGCAGCAGCATTGTCCCCTCTCTGGGCCCTCTCCCATACAGAGCCACAGAGCGGTGAAATGGGTTGCCCTGCCCTGGCGATCACGTAAGGCTTCATCCCACACAATTTATAAGTCCTCCCTTTACAGTAGGCCACACTACTAAGGGAGTTAAAGCAGTTCTACCTAAAACACAGAGCCAAACACAGGGGGTGCTGCCAAGTTGAGGAGACAAAGAAATATGGAGCAATTGAAAGAACAGAACAAAACTCTAGAAAGAGAATTAAATGAAATGGAGATTACCAACCTGTCAGATGCAGAGTTGAAAACACTGCTGATAAGTATGCTCAAAGAACTCACTGAGTATGGCAACAGCATAAAAAAGACCCAGGCAGAAATGAAGGTTACATTAAGTGAAATAAAGAAAAATCTATGGGAAACCAACAGTGGAGGGGATAAAGTGAGTATCAAATCAATGATTTGAAATGTAAGGAAGAAAAAAACATTCAGCCAGATCAGCAAGAAGGAAAAAGAATCAAAACAAAACAAAACAAAACAAAACAAAACAAAAAACAAGGATAGAATAACAAGCTTCTGGGACATCTCCAAACATACCAACATCTGAATCATAGGGGTGCCAGAAGGAGAAGAGGAAGAGCAAAAAATTAAAAACTTACATGAAAAAATAATGAAAGAAAACTTCCCTAATTTGGTGAAAGAACTAGACATACAAGTCCTGGAAGCATAGAGTCCCAAACAAGTTGGAGCCAAAGAGGGCCCAATTATGGAGTGTACCAAGACACATCACAATTGAAATGCCAAAGGTTAAAGATAAAGAGAGACTCTTAAAAGCAGCAAGAGAAAAGGAGAGAGTTACCTACAAAGGAGTGCCCATAAGACTGTCAGCTGATTTCTCAAAAGAAACTTTTCAGGCAAGAAGGGGCTGGAAAGAAGTATTTGAAGTCTTGAAAGGCAAGGACCTACAACCTAGATTACTCTATCCAGCAAAGTTATCATTTACAGTGGAAGGGCAGATAAAGTGCTCCCCAGACAAGAGGAAACTAAAGGAGTTCATCATCACTAAGCATTATTATATGAAATGTTAAAGGGACTTATTTAAGAAAAAGAAGATCAAAACTGTAAACATTAAAATGGCAACAAATTCTCAACGATCAATGACTGAATCTAAAAAAACTAAGCAAACAACCAGAACAGGAACAGAATCATAGATATGGAGATCACTTGCAAGGTCATTAGCTGGGAGGGGAAGAGGGAGGATGGGGGAAAGGCACAGGGATTAAGAAGCATAAATGGTAGGTACAAACTAGACAAGGGGATGTTAAGAATAGTATAGGAAATGGAGAAGCCAAAGAACTTATATGTACGACCCATGGACATGAACTAAGGTGGGGGGACTCACTATGGGGAATGGGGTACTGGGTAGAGGAAGGCAAAGGGGGAAAAATTGGGACAACTGTAGTAGCATAATCAATAAAATATTTTTTCAAAAAGAAATGTTTGGCAGTATATTGGAGTTGCAGTCTGGCTCATAAGTACACTCCGTCTCTAGGAAGGGCCCAGAGGAGCTGGGGGACTGTGACGATCTGTGGCACCAGGACAGACTATGTCAATTGAGATGCCCTCTAAAGCAGGCCGAGTGCTGACTGGCTCACTCCTGACTTGAGAGGGTGTGGGGACTCACATTCTCAAAGGGCCCTCTTTGGAGATTTTACTAGAGTCTGCCCTTGGGTGGCTGGGCCCTAAGCGTGGAGAGTCTGCCCTTCAGCTGCTCCATGGTTCTCTCCATAGCCCTCTGGGGTTCCTGTGTAAATCACTTCTCAGCTCTCCTGAGAGGCATATGCAGATTAGGCCCCACAGTGACCCTACACAAGCAACTATTGCCATAAATAACCCCAACCCGAAGACGTGCCGGGGTCAGCCTGCACACCATTTGATTAAGTAATGCACAGAAAGGCAGTGAGAGGGCCCATCTCATGACTGAATGTAAATCTGAGAGAATGGTCAGGAAAAAACCCAAACCTTTCTTGGTTATATCATTGTGATACTTGGTGGTAAGAAAGGAAATTATTTACTTGGGAAATCTCCACAGTGACATGACAAAACCACTGTTACATTGCTAATGACCTCTGTTCTCTTGTTCTATAGCTTAGTTTTTACTTAGTGTTGAAAATTTATAGGATGTGTCTTGGTGGCAGGTATGCTCTAAGTCTGAGTGAGTGAGACCGTGGCTGCTGAAGGGAGGTTTTCCTGGGGGCCTTTCAGGGAGAAACAGAATCATGGCCTCCCATCCAAGGAAGCTCAGGGGTCCAGCCCAAATATTTCCTGATGAGCTCATCCTGGTTCTCCTGCCTACAGTGCCGTTTTTACTGCTGGTGGCCCGACTTCAAACACCTGTGGTCATTTTACCAGGACACTCCCTGACTCAAGCCTCCTCCTCATGGCCAGCCTGACCCTGTGGCCTTCGGGTGTCTACATCAACCACACGCCCGAAGGCTCGGCTGGGCCAACACACTACCTGTGCACATGGGGCCGTAGCCCTCGTTCCTCATCCACGTTGTTCTCTCAGTGCCGTGCGGGCTTCTGCACTTGTCCATATCCTCAGTTTCAGGATGCATCTAAGTTTCCGCTTGCCGTATGGCTCTCTTTAGTTTTGACCCTTGACATTCTCCTGGGCGCATCCACACTGGCCCCCTGGCTGCTCTCCGTCATCGCCTGTGTGGCAGTAGCCTATGTGACCACAGTTCCCAATGGGTGCTCCAGCTTCTCATTCTTTCCCCGAATTCATCCTTGCCCATGAATAGTCCCTCCAAAAATCCAAGTTAGCCCTTCTATAAGCCCAGTATGATCGGACGACCATTCTTTATGTCCCGCACACCTCACAGTGTGCTCTTCAGGATGAGGGTGGGAAAACCCATGGTTACATGTGTGCATTCTGGAGCCCAGCTGCTGCCTGGCTGCAGACTCCAGCTCTCGGTCTCTGGCTGTGGGATCAAGGGCAAGTGTGAGACTTCTCAGCCTCGGGTCCTTGTCTAGAAGATGGACCTGATAAGAGCCCTTCTAGGGTTATTGGGAAGATTAAATGAATTAATTCATATAAAGCATTCCGAACCCAGCCCTTAGTAGGTGCTATGTATTTATTATTTTGCTAAGTTAATCTTTAAAATCTCAGCCAGCTTTTAAAAACCGGGTCCTGTAGTTTTAGAAGTGTGCTGTTGTGTTGTGCTTAGCCTGCCCCACCACCCAGCCTGACAGGATGGCTGGAATCAAAACCAGGTTTCAGGGAGGGGGAGGGAATTCCAGGGGCTCTTCTGACTAATTTTTGAAAAGAATTTTCTTCCCTAAAATGCGGGACTCTTGAAGAACAAATTTTAATAGACAAAAATACCTGTAAACAGTTGGTACCATTTTCTGTAATTCTTCATCTCCTTTGTAGACCGACTCAGATCTCCATGCTCTGACGAGTGTTCCTGTGCTGTGGGCTGGCTCCTGGTTGTGGCCCTGGGCTCCTACCTCTCAGGGCTGAGTCGTCACTGCTCCTTCTTAACCAGAGGTGGCCTCTGCACCCTGCCAAGGATGTTAGCATTTTTTTGCAAGGAAGATGATTTATTTTGTAGTGTTCTCACGCTCAAAGTTTCCTTTCTCTAGCATGAGAGACAAGGAAATGCTTCAAAGCTGTGTGTCGGCATTGAGAGCAGAGAAATTCCTGAGCAAGGCCTGAAAACCACAGGCCAGGGCGGCATCCCCCGCAGAGAGCCCTGCCTCCCCAGCTGCCAGCCCCGCTATCTTGTGCACACTGGCTTTTGAAGGTCCACACTCAGCAGGACCACACAACACACCTTCATCTGTGTTCTGTCTGGGGCTGGTGTCTCAGGCTTGGCCTTACACTATTCCCTGTGATGATGGGAAGACCTGGCTCTTTGTCTCTAATTGTTTCTGCCTCACAGCAGGAATCTCTGCAGACTCACCCCGCAAATACCATGACCACGACGGAGTGATAGGTGCTGTGAGAGAAGTGGAAGAGTCAGTGCTTCCTGGGGCCTGGGAGTGGTGGGGTGGGGATCGGAGAAGCTTCCTCAGGGAGGTGAGGCCTGACCTGCCTTTTAAAAGACAAGTAGGTGTTCACCAGTAGATCACAAGGTGGGTGGGAGTGGAACAGAGAACTGCAGGCAGTGGAAACTCCTGGAGCACAGGGCTCTGTGCAGGGGGAGGGGGCGGGGGCGGGAGAGGTGAGATGGCAAAGGGTACCCAGGACTCCAGGGCTCATTCTGGCTGAAGCCCTGACCCAGAAGTCAGCTCAGCTTTATACTGAAAATCGTTTGTGCTGGCTGGGGTTTTGCCTGTAAAAGTTTCTGAAGTCTCCCTCATTTGGGTCTAGGAGATATGAAAACTAAACCTCTAATGTCTGACAGATTCACTGCTTGACTGTAGCCAGCATTGCTAGGCTGTTGGCCTCTGGGCTGAGGGAATCTGGAGGGCCCTTGGGGGAACTTTGGTCTGAAGACAGGTGTTGGAAGGAGGCATAACAGGGTCCATAATTAAATCATGCTAACTTGCCTCTAGGATAAACCAGGCTAATTTCATTCTCCTTCAAGGCAGCAATTCCAAAGAATTGGACAGATCCTCTAGTAATGAGTGGTTTTCCATTATGAATTAGCTACTTAAACATTCATTTAATTAATTAATCTAACATTTATTGAATGGTATCTACCTGGCAGGCACTGTACATCCCACAGGGGATGCAAAGAAGAGTGAGTTGTGGTCGCTGCCGTTCAGGAGCTTATGGTAGAGACATGGAGTCCTAAACGTGTACCACCAGTCCCCTGTGATACGTGTGGATAACCACAGCTACAGCCACGTAGAAAGGAAGACACTGACTCAACCACCAAGGGGCTGGAGGCTTAAGGAAGAGTGGGAGTTTAATTGGTGAACAGAGTGGGAAGAAAGTTCTAAGCAATCGTGGCAGCCTTTTCAAAGGCATAAAGTTATGAAAACCATGATATGATTGCGGCATGTCCAGTAGACCCAATTCATAGCAGGTGATGCCATTCCCCACTTCCTGAGCCCACAGCAGATGAGCCAGTTGAGAACTTCACCTCTTATTTGATCAACCTTTTTATAGATATCTCGTATACCATGTCAACTTCGTTACCAGAAAGCCAATTTATCCAGGCTATATTGCATTATGTTCCCCCCAGAAATCCCATTAAAGAACTACCAATCCATTCTACACTTGACTCTTAAACATGGTGCAAGCAGAAAACAATTGTATCAAACCTCTGTAATATAAAGACCTGTATGTGACTGGTTCCTTTCCAAGTTCAGTTCATATACATTAGTGGACTTCCTTTTGCTAAATAATGAAAATTATGCAGCTTGTGTGAATTTCTCTTTTTGCTTTAGTTCTTAGCTAAATATTGAGTTCAGCAATAAAAGCATGTATTGGTCTAGAATTTTGGACCAAGCTCTCAACCAGTTTCCTTTGATTTGTAGTTGTTATATATATATATTTAAATAAAAAGTGTTTTAAAAGGAGTTCTTATACACTTTTGACTACTCATTTACACTGCCTATGTCTTTTATTTTAGAAATAGGTTACATATTGTATTAACAGTTCTCTAGAAATAATTTCACACAGTGGCTTCTATTATAAAATCTTATCTAAACTTATCCTTTCCAGAGAGTTTGTTGGAGAGACCCACAGGGTCCTAGAATGTGCTCAAAACCATCCACTCAGGAATCAGCACCAGAAGGGCCCAATTTGCTTGTGGGTAGCAGAGGAAGTGACTGAAAGCCCACCAAGAGCAGAGCAAGTGACATTTTTCCCTCTCACACTCCCTCCCCCACAGACAGCACCACAAAGCAGCCAAGTGGTTTGCCTTATCCTGGCGATTACCTAAGGCTTCGCCCCATACTACATAACAGGTGAGCCAAGACAAAAATATATGACCCTAATGAAAGAACAGATCAAAGCTCCAGAAAAAAATACAACTAAGCGATGAAGAGATAGCTAACCTAGCAAATGCAGAGTTGAAAATACTGGTAATCAGGATGCTCACAGAAATGGTTGAGTATGATCGCAAAATGCAGGAACAAATGAAGGCTATGCAAAGTGAAAATAAAAATATACAGGGAACCAACAGTGAAGGGAAGGAAATCGGGACTCAAATCAACAGTTTGGAGCAGAAGGAAGAAATAAATATTCAACCAGAACAGAAGAAAGAAACAAGAATTCACAAAAATGAGGAGAGGCTTAGGAACCTCTGGGACAACTTTAAATGTTCCAACACTCAAATCATAGGGGTGCCAGAAGAAGAAGATCAAGAAATTGAAAACTTATTTGAAAACATAATAAAGTTCTCCTTTATTGTGTAATAAAAACAAAGGAAATAGATTTCCAGGAAGTCCGGGAAGCTCAGAGAGTCCCAAGGAAGTTGGACCCAAGGAAGCACACACCAAGGCACATCATAATTACATTACCCAAGATTAAATATAAGGAGAAAATCTTAAAAGCAGCAAGAGAAAAGGAGACAATTACCTACCAAGAAGTTCCAATAAGGCATTAGCTGATTTCTCAAAAGAAACCTTGTAGGCAAGAAGGGGCTGGAAAGAAGTATTCAGTCATGAAAGGCAAGGACCACCATCCAAGATCACTCTATCCAGCAAAGCTATCATTTAGAATGGAAGGGCAGATAAAGTGTTTCCCAGATGAGGTCAAGTTAAAGGAGTTCATCATCACCAGGCTTATTATATGAAATGTTAAAGGGACTTATCTAATAAAAAGAAGATAAAAATATGAGTAGTAAAATGACAACAAACTCACACCTATCAACAACCAAACCTAAAAAAACAAAGGCAAAAATGAAATAAGCGAACATCTAGAACAGGTACAGATTCACAAAATTAGAGATCACATGGAGGGTTATCAGTGGGGAGGGAAAGGAGGGAGAATGAGGGAAAATGTACAGAGAATAAAGTAGCATAATTGGTAGGTACAAAATAGACAGGGAGAGGTTAAGAATAGTATGGGAAATGGAGAAGATGAAGAACGAACTTACCATGGACATGAACTAAGGGGGGGGGATGAGGGTGGGAGGAGGGGTACAAGGTGGAGGGGAATAAAGGGGAGAAAAAATGGAACAACTGTAATAGCATAATCAATAAAATACATTTAAAAAATTAAACAAAGTTATCCTTCCCTTTTTAAATTTATTTTTTAAAAAATAGAGCAGTTTTAGTTTTACAATACAGTCGAGATGGAGCTACAGAGATTTCCCATATACTCTCTGCCCCCACACAGGCAGAGCCATCCCCATTATCAAAGTCACTCAAAAGAGTTGTATTTCTTTTAGCCAAAGATGACCATATAAACACTACATTGTTTTTACCCAAAATTGATAGTTGACCTTAGGGATCACTCTTGGTGCTGTGCATTCTGTGGGCTTAGACAAATGTATAATGATGTGTTTTCCATCATTATAGTGTCGTACAGAGTGTTTTCACTGCCCCCACACTCCCCTGTGCTCTGCCTGTTTATCCCTCCCCACCAGCCCCTGGCAACCACTGATCTTTTTGCTGTCTCCCTGGTTTAACCTTTTCCAGAATGTCATATACTTGCAGTCAACACAGTATATAGCCTTTGCAGATTGGCTTCTTTACACTTAGCAATAGGTATTTAAGTTTTTTCTTTTCTTTTCTTTCCTTCTTCTTCTTCTTCTTCTTCTTCTTCTTCTTCTTCTTCTTCTTCTTCTTCTTCTTCTTCTTCTTCTTCTTCTTCTTCTTCTTCTTCTTCTTCTTCTTCTTCTTCTTCTTCTTCTATGGCTTGATAGCTCACTTCTTTTCAGCACTGAATGATACTCCATTGTCTAGATGTACCACAGTTTATACGTCCATTCACTTCCTGAAGGATATTTTGGTTGCTTTCCATTTGACAGTTATGAATAAGCTTCTATAAACATCCATGTGCAGGTATTTGTGTGGACAGAAGTTGTGAGCCCCTTTGGGCAAATACCAAGGAGCATGACTGCTGGATTGTATGATAACAGTATGTTTTATTTTGTAAGAAATCACTGAACTGTTTTCCTAGGTGGCTGTTTCATTTGAATTCTGGTGGGTTTTTCTCTGTGCACTTTAAATAGTAGTCACTCCACTCTCGTCTTGCTTTCATGGTCTGAGAAGTGTGCTGTAATTCTTTGTTTCTCTGTAAGTGAGGTGTTTCTGCAACCTGCCCCCCTCTGGCTTCTTTCAGGATTTTTTCTTTATCTTTTGTTTTCTGTAGTTTGAAAATGATATTCTGAGGTATAGGGGTTTTTTTTGGCATTTATCCTGCTTGGTGTTCTCTGAGCTTCCTGGGTCTGTGATTTGGTGTCTGACATTAATTTGGGGGAGATTATAAGTCATTATTGTTTCAAATATTTCTTCTGTTTCTCTCTCTCTTCTTCTTCTGGCATTCCTAGTATAGGTATGTTTCACCTTTTAAAATTGCCCCGCGGTCCTTGGGTAGTCTGTTCTATTTTATTCAGCCTTTGTTCTCTTTGCTTTTCAGTTTCAGAGGCTTTTTATTGATATGCCCTCAGCCATGTGCAGTCTACTAACAAGCCCATCAAAGGCACTGGTCATTTCTGTTACAGTGTTTTTGATCTCCAACATTTCTTTTTGGTTCTTTCTCAGTATTTCTTTCTCTTTGCTGATGCTGCCCATCTGTTCTTGCATGCTGTCTATTTTATCTATTAGAACCCTTAGCATGTTAATCATAGTTGTTTTAAATTCCCTTCCTGATAGTGCCAACATCCTTGCCATGTCTGCTCTCAGGCTTGCCCTGTCTCTTCAAATTGTGTTTTTGGCCTTTCAGTATGTCTTGGATTTTTTTTTTTTTTTTTTGATAGCTGAATATGATGTACCAAGTAAGAGGAACTGCTATGAATAGGCTTTAGTGATGTGGCTGCGAGGTGTGGGGCAGGGGAAGCATCCTGTTGTCCTGTACCCAGGTGTCAGCCCTTAGTGAACTTGTGCCTCTGGACTGAAAGATTCACAAGTGTTTTTCCGTTTTGTTTTGTTTTGTTTTGTTTTGTTTTTCTCTTCCTGCAGACAGTGCGGGACAGCAAGAGTGTGCTGGAGTTAGGTATTTTCCTCCCTCAGGTCATTAGGCTCAGATAAACCTTAGCAAGTTAGGCTCTGGTAACTAGTTTTCCCTGAGGGCAACCTTGTTAAGAACAGAATGCTGTGGTGTAGTTCAAAATGGTCCCTTTTCCTCTCTGCTGCTGGAAGCCCAAGGGAATTTTTCTCCAACAATTGTTGTGAGAACCTGGTGAAGTTCCTGGAGGTAAATCTCTCAATATCGTGCTGTTCCTATGACTGGGTCCCCCTGGATTTTTAACTTGTCTGCACTGAGTCCCCCACAATTCGTCAGTCACGGTTCAGGTTCTGCTCGGAAGTTTCTGCCCTGGTCCCCACAATTCCCTGGTATCTGTCTGTTACTCCAGTCTTGGGGGTGGCAGTTTAGTCTGTGTCCCTCTCCTATGGATCCAAGAAGAGTTGTTGATCTTCAGTCTGCTCAGCTTCTTACTTGTGACGATGGCGTGGTGGCCTCCCAGCCCCTGTCCGGAACGGGGAACCAGCAGCAGTGCCTCCTTTCCTTTAAACAAGCCATTCCCACGCATTTGAAAAGCTTTTGGGATAGCACGCGCAGGCACGCACACTCTTAGCAACCTAAAAGATAGGATATTGTGCGCAGCATTTTAAAGAAAAACTACTTAAGCCCTGGGGCATTCCTTTTTAAAAAGACCATTGACATTTCTTTTCCTCAAATTCCTTCTTTCCACACTCTACTTAGAAATAAGAAAGAAGTCATAGCAATTAGTGTGGTGCACTGAATGCTCGCTGTGTTCCAGGTGCTGTGCTTGGTGCTTCACCTGGGTTACTGCTAATCCCCATCAGTAACCTCGCATCGAAGGGATTATTTCACCCAGTTTCCTCATTAAGAAAGAAACTAAGGCTCAGAAAGGTTGGGCACCTTGCCTAAGGTCACACAATTAGTCACGTAATAACCAGATAGTAATATTTCAGATCACTATGGCGAAACCTGTCTGTCAGAGTCCTGGCAGACCAGGGTGACTGGTGAGATGCCTGTCAACTTTGTGAGCAGTGACTTTGGCAGATGCCGGTGGGTTTGTGGGCAGCATGTGCGCAGGTGATAACTTTGGACCATGTTGTCATTATTTCATGGCATAGTCCAATTCGAAAATATGTTCTCCCAGCATGGTTTTATCAGAACCCCTAATAAGGCTTCCCCTGGCCTCATCCATTTTGCCACTCACTATTGCAATTTCCAACAACAGGATGCCAGGTTTTTAGGTGACGTTAATGAGTTACCAACAGATTTGTAAGCATGTGCGTTTTTCATTAGGCTAAAAGTTGTCTGGTTTTAATTTTTGGTAACCCCTTTTTTGACCATCTTAAAATCAAATTGTCTTTTTCAACTCAAATAAGCTATGCCCTTCTTAGAGCCAAGAGCTTTCAAGCTTTGAAGATAAAAGGACCTGCTGTTTCACAGCGAGAACTTCCTGGGCCATGTCCCTGGGACTGGAAGTGCGTTTGCAGTCCTCGCCCTGTCCTGAGCAGTTCCTTCTAGGAAGAGGAGTCTGCTTCCAAGGCAGCGCCCTCACATTCCTGAATGGTGAGGGACACTCAGCTGCTCAGTGGCTCTGAGTTAGAGGTGAGCACTCGCTGGAGCTGCCCTGAGCACCAACGGCTGCACACAGCAGTTCAGAGGGGAGGGCGGCACCCGCTGGAAAGTGGGAACTTCTGCTCGTCCATGACAATACCAGAAGACGAAAGGTCTCATATGGAAAACTCGATTAAAATACAAATTTAATACATGCATGTTTTATCTTCTCAACGGAAACTGAAAAGTCCTAACCCACACATTTGTCCTGCTTGATAGAGCCTTACAAGAGGTTAACACAGAACATTAAACATCATCTATTAAAGAATTACATTTCACAATAATGACTAAAAGGAAAAAAACATTAGCAAACAAAGGACACTATTCTTCCCTCCAGTTAATTTCCATGCCTAAATGACACTATTCCTTTCAAGAGGAGAAAAAAGGAAAACTTAAAAGCTCTCAAAATTAGGATATAATAGAATTGTTTCTTCTTGTGAAATACTGCTTTAAGTCTGTAAGTCCACGGTCAGGTCAGAACGCCACATCAAGGCTACGGAACATGATGGGCTCTAATGCAACCCTTGCTACTTCTTAGTAAGGCAGGGCCTCTTAGCTCTGTATGGCTGCAGGGCTACGTTTATATGACACATTTGGGTTTTGAAGTTATTGAACAAAAGACACATTTGCCAACTCACAGTTGAGCCATTTTTTAAATGGCCACTTGAGTGCCATCTACCGGTGTGGCATTAAACAGGTCCATTGAAAGCCAGCTGTGCCCATGGGTGACCGAGGAGGACAGAGGGTGATGCCAAGTCATGCTGCCTCCAAATGGGAAATGATGGACATGATGTCTGACAGCACACGGGCCCTGACGACTCCACTGCGGTGACTTTTCCAGGGGCCACAGGACTTCTCAGTAGGATAAGCTTATACGAGTTACCCAGTGTGGCTGGGACACTATTATACAGGGATTGGCAAAAGTAGGTTTATAGTTGTAATACAAATAAACAACACAGTAATTAACCCGGTGTTTTGTGTACTCACCACTGTGAACCTACATTCGCCCACCCTGCACAACTGAGGGTGTGTAAGAAAGACAGTAACATGTGTAGCACACAATACAAGATGACCCCTATTATCATAACTAATGGAACTCTTGCCCTTGCTAAAAGGCATTTGTGTAGTTCATGAACACTTCAAACAGTTCACAAACATTTTAAAGGCACACATGGGTGGTCCCCATGCACATTTGCTTCCTGGGGAGGAGAGGAGGTTCTGGGGTCAGCCTTCCCTGAGGCCGAGGCTGGGTCCTGCCTTCTCGGCCACTTCTGGCTGTGTGACCACAAGAAGACACCTAACTTCACCGAGACCCATTTAAAAAGTCTGTAAAGTAAGATTCAAGTCTTAGTCAGTGGGTGTGGGTGTCGCATGAGTTGGCACAACCAGAGGGTTCTGCACACTGCTTGGCTGAAAAAGCAACCGTGGGGTGGCAGGTGGGGAGAGCGGGACAGAGCGTGTTAGAGCATCAGAAAGCTCACTGTTCTGACCGAGACTTAGCCATTTACACCGAATGAAAACTTCCGATTACTGCAAGCCTTTAGTGAATTTCCAGAGTTCTGGAAAAGTTGATTTTGACCACTGATTGCCAGTTTTCTTGTTACGTTATTGGAGAAGAGAATTTTTGGAAGTTCTTATTACCCATTTATGTTTTGAAGACCACTCTGGCCCTAGTGAGTAGAAGACACTGGGGTTTGGGGAAGACTAGGGTCGGAGAGGTCCCTGGGAGTGTCAACAGGTAACAGGTGGCAGAGGCCTGCACGGAGGTGGTGGCAGTGGGGATAACATTGTAACTCATACACACCGAATGATTACAGTTTGCAAATTTCTGGCTCTCTATGTTACATACCCTTTTGTAAATACCTATCTTAAAGATGGTAAAACTACATTTAGAATAGGTTTTATCTATACCACATTTAATATTGACCTTGACAAAGGTCACAGAGCTAAAACAAAGGCAGAACAGGGTTTTGAATCTTTATTAGCTTGACTTTAAAACCCGTGCTCATAATCACTACACTACATCTCTAGAAGCAGGCTCAATGACTACAGTAAAAAAAAAAAAACAAACCCAAATCTTCATTTAACAAATATTTGTCGATGGTTAACTACATGCTATGTGCTTTGGGGGGCGGGCTAGGGACATAGGAGTGAACAAGATAGAAAAAAATTTCTGTTTTCATAGAGCTCATATTCTATTTGGCATAAATAAAATATAGGAGCAAACTGTATATTATGTTAGATAGCAATGAATTTAAAATAAAGCCAATTAAGGAGAGAAAGAGAGGACCTAGCCAGAAAGTAGTAGCTGAGTGAGGGTCTGAAGCTGAGGGTCTGAGGCACGGTGTGCGCAGAACTAGGAGAATAGCATTCCAGACAGAAGGAGCAGCGAGTGCAAAGGCCCTGAGGCAAGGCTGTGTCTGGCTTGTACGAGGAGCAGCAGTGGGCCCAGGGTAGTGGGGTGAAGCTGAGTGAACAAGGAAGAAGAATATAGGAAGACAAGGTCAGGTAGGTCATGGAGATCCAGATTTCATGGGCCTTACAGGCCACTGAGGGGAGTTTGACTGTGAAGAGTGACATGATGAAAAGAATTATTCTGGCTTTAGGTGTTGAGAACAGGGAGGCAAGGACAGGAACGGGCGGCCAGGTCGGAAGCTCTGCAGTCCTCTGGGAGAGAGGAGTGTGGCCTGGACCAAGGTGGTAGCAGTGGAGGTGAGGTGGCCAGCTTCTGTGTAAATCTGAAGGTAGAGCTTACAGGATAGCTGATGGCAGAGAGGAAAGAAAGTCGTCCAGGGCGACTGCAGGGTTGGAGGCTCCCGCACCTAGAGGGTGGACGTTCCTTTGCTGAGATGGGGCAGAGTGGGATGGAGGCGCCTGGGAATTAGAGCAGGCATTGTCTGGGAACGTCTAGTTGAGTTACTGATTCGACATCCTCGTGGGGCTTTCTAGTAGGCAGTTGCCTGAACAAGTCTGTCATTGAGGGAGCACGTGGAGCCTGGGAGAGCAAAGTCATGCAGAGAACTGGACCAAGAAATGGGCCGAGGGGATAGAAATCACAGCCACAGGTACTCCAAAAGCATAGCCCTTTGCGTCTCCCCAACTTTATCTTCCACCTTAATGTTCAAGGTCATCGAGGACCTTGAATTATGCACAGAGATAAGTGAATAAAGCAGCAAGCATGGGACGCTGCAAGTGCCATTGCATGGCAGCTCTCTGCTGCGTCGTCTCCCGGGGCTCAGTGCACGCTGAGAGGGCGGGGAGAGCGGAGGAGAGTTCTACCAAAAAAAAACACAAAAAAACAAACAAAAAAACCCCCCAAAACCATTAAACTTGACATCAATAAATGCTTGAAATTTAAATGGGCAAGCCTCAGTTTTTGGTAAATGAATTCAGGTGGACTATCCCTTGCCCAGGAATGTTGCAGAGAAGAGACTTCACTTTGTATTAAGTCAAGATGGAAAGAATTGGGAAGCAGGAGAGGGAACTGGGGCAGAACTTATCCCAGTCCTCCTAACCCCAGGTCAGTTACTCAGAGCTCTCCCCAGGCAGAAAATGGACACAGTTTGCTAGAGAGGGTTCATAGTCCCCACCTGTATCAATCTTCCCTTTCTAGGGCGCTTGCAGTGGGCCAAGGACAACTCACTCATATCAGCGTTTCCGATGTAAATGAGAGCTCTTGGTTCATCAGGCAATTCCCAGGGCCTGGCCTGCTGCTCTTCCATCCGGGAACCGTCTTTCATGGGGTTGCCACACACAGCTAGCTCAACCCAGCAAATTTTTTCTCTGTAGCAGCTTATTGCTGCAATCTGTGGTTACGTTTTTTAAAGACTTAGTAAATGGTTGTGTTTGTGCATCCCTGAGGAGGGGAATGAAGACTGTCCCTTGGCGGTGCCTTCCCCCAACATGTTTTGTCACCGTGGCAGTGATGGGGCAGAACGTCGGGCTGCTCCCCAATGCCCAGCTGCCCACGCCACTTCCAGTCCCCGGGAAGAAAAACCAATTGTTTTTGCAAAGTTTACTCAGACATTTGGATTATTATTTGCTGAAATCTCGCTCCCATTCTTTCTTCTAACCAACCCATAGTTCTGTGATGGGAAAAACAAACCACTTTTTTCATCTCAATGAAAAATCAGCTGCTCTTGTATCTTTTCATTGTATCTCTGCACCTCACTTTGTCATGGGTATTGGTGAAATGAATGCTGTGTTTATGCCTGTGCATCATGAAACTTTACATTTCTTTCAAAAGTTACGTCTTTACTGTTCCTGAGCTTTAAACATGTACTGAAGACAGTGCTTACAGCACCCATTTTATTGATGAGGCAACTGAGGCCAAAAAACAAATAATTGGCTTACAACCCACACAGCCCGCAGTGGGTGCTCTTCACAGTGGAGTCTGCTGCCTCTTGTGCAATCAGCATCCCCCTAGAAAGAGTTTTTACAATTGTGCATTTTGTTCAGGGAACACAATTTGAACAAAAATACCTTGTGCTTCTTTTTTAAAAGGGATTTTATTTATTTTTCGAGAGATGGGAAGGGAAGAAGAAAGAGGGAAGAAGAAGAAACATCACTATGTGGTTCCCTCTTGTGCTCCCCCTACTGGGAACCTGGCCCACGACCCAGGCATGTGCCATGACTGGGAATCGAACCAGCGACCCTTTGGTTCACAGTCTGGCACTCAATCCACTGAGCCACAGCAGCCAGGGCTCGTGCTCCTTTTTTGCCACATGTTTTAATACAGGGTGTGTCAGACACTAAAGAAATACTGTACACACACGCATGTGAATTACACATAAAGAAACAGGTTTATGTAGGGTGGCTAAACCTAAGACTTCCTTTAAATGATTTATTTTTCAAAACTGTTACCCAGATTTACAGCAGACATGTTGTACAACTTGATAATTTTTGATTGTTCAGCAACCAACTAATTGTAAAATTTGGGCTACAGTAGCGTGACAAATTAACTCCAGCTAAGGGGGCTCAGGTGAAAGAAAGACATTCACAGTAGCAGCTAACAATTTCAATTAAATCTTAGGGTTTTGTTTTTTTTCCAGGCTTCTCACAGATACTTATTCTAGGAGTGGTGAAGTTGGTCAAAAGTATTTTAAAGTTACTGGTCAGACGCGGTGACACAAGCTTGCTAATGTTATAGACTGAATAATTAGGGATGAACTTCGACACGGTTCTTGATGCAGTGACCTACTTACTTGGTGAAATGGGACAAGCCACTGACCCAGGGATGGCCTCAGTGCTGGTAAGGGCTAGCACGAGGTCTGCACAGGCAGGTGTACGAAAGGAGGGGTGAAGAGAAGGTGGCGGGGGGCAATTTGGGACGAGGCAGGACAGGCAGGTCCTGACATAGTCTTTGCTGCTTACAGAGGACTCAGCCTTGAGCCAGACTGGGGGTAGCGAGGCTAGGAGTGGAGACTCCACAGACGACGCAAAAACGGAAAGAAGGGACTCAGACATGACATTTCCATCGTCTTTCCAGCAGGGGTCAGCGCTAGGGCTGCTGATTGGTCAGCGGGGGCTGCCATAGCAACATCCCACCAACTGGGAGACTTAAACGACAGAAATCTATTTTCTCACAGTTCAGGAGGCTACAAGTTCAAGACGAAGATGTCAGCAGGGTTGTTTCCTCTGAGGTCTCTCTTCTTTACTTCCACAAGGCTGCCTTCTCCCTGAGCCTTCACGCGGTCTTTGTTTTGCCTATTTGTGTCTAACTCTTATAAGGACACTGGTCATATGGAATTAGGGCCCACCCTAATGACTTCGTTTTACCTCAGTCACCTCTTTAAAGAACGTGTGTCAAAAATACAGTCACATTCTGAGGTTCCGGGGATTAGGACTTGAACGTATGAATTTTGGGGGACACAATTTTCAGCCCGTAACAATGATTTTTTTGGTGATCTCTAGATTAGTTTTAGCACGTGCTCCCACAGGGGAAAAAACATGTTGAAGATAAACATCCAAATAAATCTATTTAATATTTATAAATAATATCGTACTGGACAAATATATTTTGCACACTATAAAGCATACCTATATGTAGACATTTTTAAAGGATAAACAAGACACAGATAGAAGTTTTGCATTTTATCACATTACTCAATGAGTTGTTTTGGCACCTCCTGGGAGATGGGCTCCCTGGTTTGGGGGGACCACTGACTCTGCAATTACCATTTCTGTCTCTTCCACTCTTATTTTTTTCCAGTCTTCCTCTGGGAACCACCTGCACTCAGATTGACACCTTCATTCCTTTGATATGAATACCTTGTATCAGATTACGGTCAACTCTATTTGCCTTGGAGCCATTCTCTCTTTAAGGAGACTTTGTCAGTTTGTAGTTTACCTCTGTAATGGGATCTCCTCCAGTTCTAAGTCCCCGATCCTCGCTGGTCTCCTAGCAGGCTCACCACTGCCCTTCCCGTGTGCCACCTAACAAGCTTTTCTTTGATACGCTTTTCATTCTTATACATAATTTCATTTCCTCACCTAGGCTGAAAATACTCAAAGGGCATGAATTAGTCTAAAAATCTGTTTTCCTAGGGCCGTGGGTGATGTTTGGGAACAGCAGGGCCTTCATAGATTGTTGGTTTTAGACCTTTTCACAACTTCACAGGGTGAAGTAGCAAACTGACAGCTCACTGTGTCTGCAGAGGTTAAAATTTTGTCTTGCAATAAGCAAAAGGTAGATATGATTCTAACAACTGAAAAAGTAGTAGCCTTCCTAGTTGCCCTGCTGGAGAGTCCCACGGTGTCAAAGGCCATCACGTAGGCCTTTGTTCCATCCCCAGTGGGTGGCACAGGGCTATTGGCAGGGTAGCACCAGCCTCAACTTCAGCTCATGGTTGCTACAGGTGAACTGACCCTTAGGTGTTGCCTGAACTGTCACTGACAGAAGAGCAAAGGCAAGATCGGGGGATCTGGAGCGCTTGCCATGTTGAGGAGGTCACAAGACCTGAGAAAGGGGAGGCTGCGGTAGTGCTGCCCCAGGAGAAAGGAGGGTCCATTACTGAGCTGCTGTTACGAGCCAGGCCCTGCTCTAGCGCTTCCCTTCGAGAGCTCTTTAATCCTCACCACTGAGTAGAAAGTATCAGCATTTCACAGACAGTGTTACTCAGAGAAGCTGAGCAGTTTTCTCAGTATCACAGAGCTTGTAGGTGAGTGGAGGGCTGTCTGACTTGGAGGGGGGCTGGAGTGTCATTTAGCATCCCACCAAGCAAGACCTGGTGACCCCAGGCAGTGGCCCATTGTCTGGAATCTTTTCTTGACTCTCCTACCTTGATCAGTCTTTGGCCTCTTCCCTGGCGATGCTCTCCTCTAATTCCGTGGGCTGGCAGTGTGAAAACGATCATTAGTGATCACGGGCCAGCATCCCTCTCTGGAGATCTAGGTGTGCTCTGACGGAAGCCTCTTGAGGACTGTGCCCAGCAGAAATGTGGAATCGATATTCCAGGGCAGGCCAACCTCTGGGGCTTTCTCAGTTCAGTCATGCAAGGTCTATGTCTCCTCTCCAGAAATGTTGAGTTTTGTCTCAACAACAGCGGGAGACTAATCGTGAGATAGCAGACTCTCAGCAGCCCTCACCTGGGGCAACAATGAAGAGACCACCAGCACACAAAATAACAGACACTCTTTGTTGTTTAGTTAGAATGCAGGAGGAGTGAGTTCTGTATTAAGAGCATCTGTCCTTAATGGAATATATATGAGGTCTGTCTGGAAAAAGTCCAGCCATTGTTAATATAATGAGAACAGTTTGTGCAACATCGATGTAACCTGGCAGCCAAGGAGAGTGGACTGGAATGCACATGTGTCAGCAATGACAACTTCACTGTACTGGTCAGTGGGGGCAGTAGATGCCATTGAGTGAGCGTGTGCACTGTGTGGCCATCACATTCAAAATGACTGAGCAAGTAGAGCAACAAATCTGCATCAAATTTTGCATTAAGCTTGAACATCCCTCTGTAGGAACTATCTGGGTGTTCAGAAGGTTGCAGCTATGGGCAACTGGTGATTGGCAGCTTCCTCACGACAATGTATCTGCTTGTGTATCATATCTCATGCAGAGTTTTTTTGTGAAACATCAAATCACCCAGGTGACTCAGCCCCTCTACAGCCCAGATTTGGTGCCCTGTGACTTCTGGCTTTTCTTAAAACTAAAATCACTTTTGAAAGTGAAGAGATTTCAGATCACCAATTATATTCAGGAAAATATAATGGGACAGCTGATGGTGACTGGAGAACTGTGTGAGGTCCCAAGGTGCCTACTTTGAAGGGGACTGAGGTATCATTTCCTATATCTAATGTTTCTTGTATCTTTTTCAATAATTGTGTTGATTTTTCATATTACATGGATGGCCCATATTTTGTGTGTGTGTGTGTATACATACATACATACATATACACAGAGAGAGAGAGAGTGTATCTGTGCTGTGTTGGCCCCACTTCCTGTTTAATTAAGGATTTGGGGTTGGAGTGCACTTGATATAATCTCCATGAACTTTGCTCACTGACCAAAGACCCCTCCTTTAGGTTTATTTGACAACGGACTTCAGCTTCTAGGGCAAAGTTACCAATGGGGTTTTGGTGTATGAACAGGCTTTCTCATTGGACCTCATCCAAATTGCACACCTTGGTCACTGAAGGGGCTTTAGGAATTTTGACACTTTGCATGAAACCTGCCCTTCGGTCCCTCTAAATCAAGGAAAGCTAGTCTGTCCCACCACCATTGCAAGCCCCATTCAGCCTCGACAAACCTGATCAAATTTTAACTACCAACCGTGCCAGGTGAGTGACTTTGTGTCTGAGTGCCCCGGGGTGGGTTCAGTGAGGGACCAGCGGAAGGCGCTGAGATTAACACTGAAGAGCAGGAGGTTCCTGCGCTCTGAGCCTTGGGTGCTCGCCACCACCCTTTCTTTCACTCTTCACATCCACGGGAAGCTGAGGGTCAGAGACACCGAATTACTCAGTTGTTGGCGGAGAAGCCAGGCTCTGAACAAGCTTGGCTCACACCCTGAGCTCGGGATGGTATGTGCCCGTGGTGTGCTGAGATGGATAGAGGGCCAGGCACTCCCGCTGCTGCATGGCCAGTGCTCGCTAATCCTAGGCTGACAAACAGTTTCTCAGCTAAGCAGAGGCCTTCATGTGTAGTTTTTTACGGGTACCTCTTTATCGGAGCCATTGTTTTGTCTTTGCTCAATTGACAATGCATCCGTCAACCCAGCCCTGAGTCAGTAAACCCAATCAGTGTGTTTTAGGGTCTGACAGACATGGACAACTTCGCCTTCCTGTACCAGATGGTACTTGGGTGCATTTTACTCCAATGAGAAGGAAATTGCTGGACAGCGAAAAGCAGAGACCAACTACGGGTTTCACATTCCTTTTGTCTCCTACTGAATGCGCTGCCGAGTGTTGCCGAGGTTCTGCCTTGCCTGCTGGCTCCTGCCTTCTGCTAAAGTGGGGTTCTTCAGTGATCCAAGCAGGCTGGACCCCAGAGCTGGCGTGGATTTCTTAGTGGTGAGGGCAGACACAGGATTTGCCAGTGCATCTCAGCCCGGTCCTTGCAAGGACAGCCAGTGCCTCCTCCAGAAGCAGGATGTGCGTGGTTGCCAGGGCTCCTCCGGGGGCAGAAACTGCAGGTCCTTGATAACAGTTCTTCATAACGTTATTATCTTACTCGTCAATAAGTTTCTCTCCAATTCATTGACAAAGACATTGTCAAAAGAGGAAACATGAATGATTTCTCAAGAGGGTGCAGGGTCATTAAGCAGGGAATTTGCCAACTGTATTGGTCTGCGGGGGCTGCCGTACCAAGTGCCACTCCCGGACTGGAGGCCTAACTGCAGACTTTCATGTCTCACGATCCTGGAGGCTGGAAGTCGCGGGTTTGGTCTCTCCTGAGGCCTGTCTCCTTGGCTTGTTGATGGCTGTCTTTTTGTAAGGGCACCAGTCATATTGGATTAGCGCCCACCCTAGTGATATCATTAACTTAATCACCCTTTTAAAGGCCCTGTTTCCAAATATAATTGCATTCTGTGGTACTAGGTGTTAGGGCTTAAATATATGAATTCGGGACGGCACAATCAAGCCCATCACATTAATGTGGCATATTCTCCTCCCCTGATGCAGAGACGTAGCGCCTGTCTCAGAAAAGATGAAGAGAAGGAAGAGTCATTCTGCGGTTTTTCATCTTACGGGGAAAACTGGGGCCAGCGAGGTGGCGTGACTTGTGAGCGGACGAACGTCCGTCCCACAGTGAGTTGGGACAGCCCGGGCCAGCTCTTTGCCCAGGTGCCTGGAGGCAGAGCGCGGTGTGCCTCTGGTTAGTTTTGCTGCCCTCGGCGTCCCAGCAGCAAACTGACAACAACTGTGCTCACTTCCTGTCCTCTGGGGGAGTTTGTGAGAAAGCCCATAAAGCTCTAGAAAAAAAGCACAGAAGAGCGCTCTCTAAAACAAACATTTTTTTCTAATGCAAAGAACTTTTGGGAAACTGGATCTCAGCGTGACAGAATGTGGGGTGGTGGAGATTGGAACCGAAACAGCTGAGTTTTGTCCTGGCTCCACAGGAATCATTTGTACGGCTCTAGGAAAGTTACTTTATCTTCCAGGGACTCAGATTATCTATAAGATGAAGCCATTGAAATCAATGAATGGCTTTCAAACTTGTTTGACTGTGAGGCACTTCTCAGATTCCATGCGGTAGAAACCTTTCTTAGAAACCCAGGGTATAAAATACCGGTAGACAAAGTGGGAGCTTCACTGGTTGGAGGTGCGGTGAAGACGAGCAGGAACCCACTCGGTCTGCACACCTTCCCACAGCCCCGCTCTCCGGGGACCCTCAGAGTTCCCCAGTCTGACAGCGTCCCCAGGTCTCTGACACGTCGCCAGCTCCTCACCAGCTCCTCACCAGGAGATGGCTGTCTAGCCTCATTTCTGAACTGCATTATTTGGAGGAAAAGTGATCATCAATCAGACTGGTTTGTGGACTCGCCGAGGACAAACATCGTCAGAGGCCGCTGCCAGGGCAACCTCCAGGCAGTGTGCCTGGTTTGCTCTTGCCCCTTTGGCTTGTGACAGCATGCCACCTGCCCAGACGCCCTCCTCACAGCCCACCTCTCTGCCTCCCGAGGAGCTGGATCCCAGACCGAAGTGGGAAATGCAGATCCTCCTTTCCCAGTTGTCCCAGTGAGACCTTCTTTACATTCATGACGCATAGGAAAATGGAACAAATTAAAAAAAGGATTAAAATCAAATGGAAACTTTTACCTCTAATAGGGTGGACTAGCTAGTATCAGATCAACTCTCACCTTGAGAACTAGAGAAACTGGGTGAAATAGTTTTAAAGACTCTGTTGAAGGCATCAGAGAGCTGCCAAGACAGCCCGGATTTGAGGAGCTGAACCAAGCAGAGCAGGGGATTACAGAGCGGGGAGCCCTCAGTTCTCCCCCCTGCGGAGCGTTTGCCGAGATCTAAGTGCCATTTGCAGGCTGACACATGGAGCAGAACTTTGGGCAGCTCCGCAGGCCTGGGAAAGCAAACTTTTGAGTTCAGGGCCTTCCGAGGAGGAGGCTGCTTGGTAGATGCTCTAGGCTTTCGGTTGGGGGAACAGAGGGGTTGCTGCCAGGTGTAAGTGTGAATCACAAATGGACTGGCCTTCACCAAGACTGAGACGCTTCGAATCGGCTCATCCTGCTGGATTAAGATAGTCTGTGTCTGGCCAAAGTAGTTGCAAAAGTCAATCCTACTTGGAAATCATGTCCCCTAGGACCTCAGATTATCTTTATAATTTTATATGCAGAATTAACGAGCATTTAAAACAGGCAGATAAGTGTAAAATCCAAGTTAGAAAGTCGCCGGACTGCTGGTCCCATGTTTTCTATGGCTGTGTGCACTCTCTGTGCATCTCCTTAGGAGGGTGGCTGCTCGGAAACAGGCCCAGGTGCTGTTAATAATAATGGTGGCTGAGCTCGGTGTGAGCTGTACACATGTTCTCATTTACAACAAATAGCAACCCTAGGATGTCGAGATTATTTTCCTTACTGCACAGATGAGAAAACAGGCTGGGGGTCTTTTCCCCGAGTCTGTCTGACTGCATTGCCTGGGCTCCGAACCACGAAGCCGTCCAGCTTCCCCTGATGTGTTCGTGTTCAGGAATGCTTGTGGGGTGACTGACTCATGACCCGGTGGTGCAAACACTCATTTATCAGGCCCTGAATGTGGGCTGATGGCCCTGTGCTGAAGCAGTGGAGGGACACTGTGTCTGCAGGGACACTCATCGAACCATTTGGTTAGGATTCTAGAGCCTCACCTCTAAACAACTGTTAGTGCTTGCTCGCAGCCGCCTGAACAGGAAATGAATTCGTGGCTCCCTGGGGAGAATTCTGGGAGAGTGAAGGTGGTGCCACCACACCCTTAGGGACCTGGACATCTCCGGAGAGTGAGGAGTCCTGGAGTCCATCCTACCTTCGGCCTTTTGCTGTGTCAGCATTTCGTGTAGGAACCTGAGAGCTGCTGGGGGGAGGTCATTTTTTTTTTTAATTTTAAAAAAGTTTCTTACTGTAAAAAAAAATGTTGAGCCCTGGCTGGCATAGCTCAGTGGATTGAGCGCGGGCCTGCGAACCAAAGGATTGCGGTTCGATTCCCAGTCAGGGCACATCTCTGGGTTGCAGGCCAGTTCCCAGCAGGGGATGCACAAGAGGCAACCACACATTGATATTTGTCTCTCTCTCTCCTTCCCTTCCCCTCTAAAGAGAAATAATTAAAATCTTAAAAATATATATACTATGTTTAAAAAAAAGTTGAAAAACTGCTTTCAATATACTTACCCTCGTACTCGAAAGCTTCATGCCCAGAGAGGGTAACCAGGATGGACAAGGTCTGTAGGGACAGGCCCAGCCACCAGCCTGGCTTCCCTGACAGCAGACGCTGTCCATCCAGGCAGCGCTGTGAGCTGCCCAGAGCGTGTTCGCACTGACCCAGAGCACTCAAGGGGTGGTCTTCTATGCTGGACAGAAATGAATGACCATTAGGCCCCCTTTGCTGGCATGGGCCAGCTAGTTGCAACTCCATTTGAACCCTGGGCTGGGATGAATGTCAAGGAAGTCCCTTTTCTCTGGACTGGTTGGCCACACAGCAAGATGCCTACCAACTCTGTTCCAGAACATTCCTTGTCTTTTGTAGGGAGAAGGTAGGGAGGTTCAAAGCAAGCTGCTGTGACTCCAGGCAGGGTGGCCTGCGTGAATCTCAGCCTTCGCTTATGCTCTTCCCACGCCTGAGCCCCTCCCCCAGGCATGTGGCCACCGTCACAGGTGCCCCTTTGTCCTCAAGAGCCCTTCCCTGAGCTTGCTGGTGACTCTTGGCAAAATATCACCACTTTAACTTTGGGATTAATGCAGGCAGCTTGGGTAGGAAATTCTAACTATTTTAGGGAAAAGAGAGGGTTTCAATTTGCTCCCCTTTCACTGAGTTTTGCTGCCTGCTCAGGTGACCAGTTTGTGGGCAACACCATTGTGGGTTCTCAAGGAGAAACAATCTCAGACTCTTATGAATCCCAACAGTATGTTTGTCCCCCGCTTTTTAAAAAATTCTTTTTTGTGGGAGGGCATTGGCTAATGAAATCACATCATTTTCGGGGGTGCCATTCAACAGTGCATCGTGTGCGGGGTGTGCTTGCCACCCCACGCCAGGCCTCCTCTCATCGCCGCCTCCCCCCTTACCCTCTTCTACCCCTTTCCCCTTTAATGGCATTCGCTGTGAATTGTCTTGGACTTCAAATATTCAAGTTTGGATGTTTTCCCTTTACTAGACTTTACCCTCCTGGAGCAGGGCGTGTCTTCTCCTTTTCATCCCAGGCCTGAAACCCGGGCATCACTTCCAACGTGCCAGTCTCGCTCACTTCCCACTGGCGACCACCCGCCAGCTCCTCGGTGCTGCTGGAGTCGGTTCCCTTTTCTCCGCCTCCAACGCTGCTATTGATGTTGCAGGTGGCCATCGCCTCTGCCAGCACATTGCCCCTCTCCACACAGACAGGAATTATGGGAACTGTCCCCCCACCATGGGGTACAGATGGGTCGTCACGCCATCATCTGGGCCAGACACTGAACTCCCGCTGACTGCATTGACGCTCGCCCCTCTCCTGTCGGTCCTGTAGACACAAACACCCCCACGTGGCGTTGCACTGTGCCAGTGCAATGCAGTGAAGGAAACAGACTTGAACAGGTTCTCAGGGTCTCTTCAACTTGCTAGGGAGACTGGTGATGAGCAGGGAAACAGGCAAATCCCTGTGTTCTTACAACTGTGTCATCCCCTGGGCTAGGTGTTCAGGGTATCCTCTGTGAGGAGCTGGTGTCTAGGCAGAGAAGGGTGATGGGGAGGATTCAGCCAGGTGGCAGGAAGACCTGGGTGGAGGGACCCCACAAAGGCCCGAGGTGGGCACGTCATGCTTAGCCTGGTTCGGAAGGCCTGGGTGAGGGGGCACATGGGCACACGGGCAAGGAGGAGCGTGGTGGGAACTGAGGCTGGTGAGCCTTTCACAGGAGCTGGTGCAGGACCTGGAGCCATGCCTTGTGGGGCTGACTGCCTACATCCAAATCTGGGATTTGCCCCTCACTTGTCTGTGATTTGCCCCTCACTTGTCTGTGATTTGGAGCAAGAACCTTAACCTCTGGTGACCTCGGTTTCCTCATCTGTAAAATGGGATGTGATAATAGGATCTTACCTTGTAGGGTTGCTGTGAGGATTATAGGAGTTAATATATGTGCAGAATTTAGAACAGTGCCTTCTGAGTGGAAAACATAATGCTGAGAACTGAAGGATTTAAAGCAGACAAGTGACCTGGCAGCCTACTTTGTGCTTTCAAAGGTCATCTGATGGTCGTGTGGAGAATGCAGGGCAAAGAGGCTGAGAGTGGGAGCTAGGGGACAGTGGGCAGCTGGTGTAGACTTCAGCAGGGGGCAGTGGTGACTGGGCAGGGTTGTGGTGGGGGGGATGCAGGGAAGGGGGCAGTCTGGAGAGATGTTTGGGGGAAAGAATTGGCACTTGCCGATAGATTTGGTGGGCTGTAGTGAGGGGATTTGAACCCTAGATTTTTGGCCTCGGAACCTGCGAGTGTGAGGAGACTGCATTTGGAGAGTTTCTGTAACTTGTGCAGGTCACAGAGGGTGTAGACGGTGAAGCTGGGACTCAGGTCCAGGTTGTCCTGACCACAGAGGCACAAGCCAGTTCCTTGCACTCACAGATCTGCTGGTCAGAGGGACCTGGGGAGGACCTGATGAGCCATCTGCCTTCCACAGGAGGACAGTGACAGTGACAACGATCTGGAGGTGACATGGCCATCTCCCTGCTCAGGCTGGCACTCTCTGTTACATGCCACACAGAGTCCCTCTACCCAGAACAGCCCACAAGGCTTTCTGCAAAGCCCTTCACAGTTCTTCTCTGACGACCAACCTCCCTTGTCGAAGGCTCTAGGTAGAAAGGCTCGAATGGGCCACTTCCCTACCTTTTGGCACAAAAGTGACCTCAGGGTTAAAGCACAATTCAACCATTAGCCTGCTAGGAGGGACAGTGGGAGCTGGTAGGGCAGGGAGAGCTCCTTGCAGCTCCGAGGGCACAGCCTGCTCAGCCTCTGGACTTCACAGTGGCGGGGGTGCAGGGGGAGGGGGAGGGGGAGGTGTGGGCGGAGAAGCGTCTGTCTGGCTAGTCCTCGCCCCAGCTCTCCATTTGTAAAATGGAGTGTGACCTTCCAAGTCCGCTGGGATGTTGTATTCAGAGCTCTCTGAGAAGCGCAGACAGACCGGCCGGTGTCCTTCACCACGGCTCCCTTCCACCTCGCACCCACGTGGCCCCTGCCCTGGGCTAGGCATCCTGCAGTGCGGCCTCTCTCCAGGTTGTCATGGCAATTTCCACCGAGAGGCTGTTTGTGGAGAAGGAGCGGGAAGAGAAACAGGGGTGAGAATGCTTGTTAAAGTCGGACCTAGTGCATCTCAGGATTTCAATGATATTAATGCATTTTGTAGAGCTTCCTTATGAAAAACAGGAGAATTTTTGCTTTCTCCCAGCTTGCTGCTGGGACTCTGCCGTTGTACAGCAGCAAAGCACGAGGTCCAGAATCTGTTAGATATTGCTAATTACAGGAATAATGACAATAAGAATTAAATGTGAGTCTCAAAGCCAGGGTCCCCTTTGGCATAATCCATTGAAGAGAATGGTGGAACCTTGGCCGGGTGGCTCAGTTGCTTGGAGTGACATCCATGCACCAAAATGTTGTAGGTTCGATTCCTGGTCAGGTCACATATCTAGGTAATGAGTTCACTCTCTGGTCAGGGAGAGTATGGGAGGCAACTACATTGATGTTTCTCTCTCACATCAATGTCTATCCATTTCTCTTTCTATGAAATCAATAAACATATCCTTGGGTAAGGATTAAAAAAAAACAAAAACAGGTCCTGACCAGTGGGGTTCAGTGGGTTGCATGTCATCCACAAAGGGAAGGGTCACAGGTTGAATTCTCAGTCAGGGTGCATTCCTGGGTTGCAGGTTCGGTCCCCAGTTAGGGTGTGTATGAGAGGTAACCGATCAATGTTTCTCTCTCACACTGATGTTTCTCTCCTTCTCTTTCTTCATCCCTTCCCCCATCTCTAAAAATAAATATGCAAAATCTTCAAAAAAGAGAGAGAGAATGCTGGAATTATTCAGGTAATACAGGCAACAGCTTGATTTTGCGGGGTGGTCAGTGTTCTCCTAATAATGGGCTCATTGTCTGCCCCTTTGTCACTGGCCACCCCGCCTTACAGTGTCTTTCTCCCCATCCGAGGTCTCACCGGCCAGTCCAGAATGTCTCGATAATCCTTGCAAACAGATCTGTGTGAGACCAGGAGCAAAAGTCACCCACCCCCATTTCACAGATTACTCATTTAGTCCCTCAACAGCTACGAGGGAACTCAGGGGAAGTGACCCTCGGAGGAACCTCAGCCTGTCCCACAGAAGAGCAGGACTGGGGCCTGGGGCCGGGTTTGGACCAGCCATGGAGACAATTACAAACTGAGTAAGCTTTAGTCTGTTTTATCCTCTTTTTCTCTCACTGCTAAACAAATACATGTTCATTGTGATAAATCTGAAAACACAAAAAGAGCGCCCCCCTCAAAAACAGTCAAAATCATCCACAATCTTAATATTGGTTTCTCCTACTATGGAGGAAGGAAGGGTTTGGTTTTTAATCACATTATCTTTGTCCACCCAGGTTTGGCAATGGACATGATCAAGACAGGGTGGGTCTGCAGGAGGCTGAGGACCAGCCTGGGCACAGCTGTGTGTTAGTGGCCCTGTCTGGTCCCTGCAGGTCCCTGAAGGGTCGCATCTACACCCACCCAGCTAGAGCGCACCCAGTCTCAGGCTGTGCGCACGGCTTCAGCTTGTCAGAACACTGGACAAAGTGGACACTGCACTTTCCTTGCCAGACAATATCCAACCTTTCAACCCATTCATCTAACATGTGCTGAGGCACCGTGAGGAGACAGATATGAAGAAACTCACAAACCAGCCTGGAAACTGATGTTTATGTTCACTAGTTAGACAGTGCTCAGTTCTTTCTTTTCACAGAGGAGCAGATGGAGGTAGAAATGTAACATGGATCTCGAGGTCTGGAAAGAGCAACTGCCAATTTCAAGATCGAATATCATGTGATGTCAGTGGAACCCAGACTCTCAGGTGGCCCCCGGTGGTACGTTCTGCCCTGTGGAGTCAGGGCTGGCACATGAGACAACAGAGCTCGGCAAGGTAGGTGATTCATGGCTTCCGAGGCACCAAGGCTTCTTTCTACCTTGTTCTCTGGATCGCTCGCTCTAAGAAAAGCCACCAGCATGTCCTGTGGACGCTCAGGTAGCCCTGGGGGAGGATCATGTTGAGGAGAGCTGAGGCCTCTTTCGAGCAGCCAGCACCACCCCACCAGCCATGTAAGTGAGCCACCTGGGAAGGGGAGCCTCCAGACCCAGGGGCCCTTCAGATGGGACCACAGCCCACGCTGCTATCTGCCTGTGGCCTCAGGAGCGAGCCTAAGCCAGAACCCTGCAGGCAAGCTGCTCCTGAACTCTCCCCACAGACACTGTGAGAGGATGTAAGTCATCCCCTTTGCTTTGAAGGTACTGCGTTTAGGATGATTTGCTATGTAGACTTAGATAATAAATGCAGTACCTCTTGTGGCTCTTTGGGAAGAAATTCCACGCAGCTTGCATTTGGATAGTACTTACTTTGTGCCATGCGTTAGGCCAGAGAACTGACATTCACAGTCCACCAGACGGCGTCTCTCTCTGCATCTAACAGATGCAGACATGAGGGCCTGGAGCCGGGAAGGAATCTGCCCAAGGTCAGGCAGGTGTCAGGTGGCTGTGCCAGGATTTGAACACAAAGCTCAAGGTCTTAACCACACATGATATTACATTTCCTTGTAAATGCTCAATCCAGGAAATAGTGAGATCCTGCTATGTGCCACTCTGTCAGGCCTTGGAGGATGCATTCTGCCCCATAAGGCCAGGAGGTGGCCCTGGCCACATTAGTGTGGCCCTCAGCCTTTCCGCTGGAGGCCTCAGGTGTCCCCACAAGCCCACAGTTCTTCCTTACAAGAGGCCTAAGAACTCACCTGCTTCCCTACCTTCAGGACCCCTTCCCCTCAGCGTTTCGCCCACAGGTAGCGGAGAGACACAGTCTTGACTGTCCACAAACACGCACCCCAGGCCCTGCTCTTGCTAAGCATTGCCAGGCAGCATGCTGATAGTGAGCAACAACTGATAGTGAAAAGAAAACCAGTGAGAAGTTACAAAGGTCACAGATGCTCATGGTTTTAGAGTCCTGATCCCTCATATGACAGTATTTGCTAAGTACCTACCGTGTGCCCGACACTGTTACCACAGTAAAAAAGGAGCTCCTGGTCCTCAAGTAGCTTGACGATAAACAATGTACTGAGCTAAATAGTATGTTAGGAGCATGTACTAAATTAGTAGTATGCTATGGAACCAAGAAAACAGAGAGTGGAACTGAAGGGTTTGGGAATGTTAGGGAGGATGGCAGTGAAGGCCAAAGTATTCATGGATCAATCAGGGTAGGCCTCGAGTGGAAGAAGGAGAAGGAGCTGGCAGGGGGACCAGCTGTCCCAGCTTGCCTGAGGGGATGGGAGAGTTTCAGTACTAACACCCTCAAGTTCTGGGTACACTGGGAAGAGGTGACCATCCTAGGAGTCGGCCCAGCAGATGCAGGGGAAAGTAGCTCCAGGAAACACCTCACTCTGTGATGGTCAGCCAGGAGGGCTGTAGCCCCCGGGGGGCACCTGACAATAACTGGAGACATTTTTGGTTGCCAAAGCCGGGCTGGGCAGTGCTATTGTCATGCAGCAGGCAGAGGCCAGGGATGCTGCTGAACATTCCCCAGTGCACAGAACAGCCCCACAACAAAGGGTTAGTGAGCTGACCCCTCATGTCCAGAGTGCCAAGCCTGAGAAACCTTGAGCTAGACTCTTGGTCTGTAGTTCTGGATTCACTTCTGAAATTTCATTTGCCTTCTGCTTCCCTTTCTATTCCTGGGGGAGGAATAGTCTTCTGATTATACCTACAGTAAAGGCCTTGTTTCCTCTTCCCCAAGAGGGGGCCCCCACTGTGACTGCCTCAGTGCAAGGGTGTGAAAGGCCAATCCAGACAGGCCACCAGGGCCTCCTTGCCTGGCACTGTCCCCATCTTTCTGTGCCTCTGTCTGGCCATGGCCAGATCATCTTCCTAAGGAGGATCTCATAGGTTACCTCAGTGTCAGGCTAGGCACCTTCAGTCTCCAGGAGGGATGGGTGTGGTATGGTGGCTTTGCTACGGCCACAGACGTGAACTGGATTCTCCTTTGCACCAGGCCTGCCTCCTCTGCAATGGGTGGTAGCTCTTCAGTGGCATTCTGAGACAGCCCGTGGGTTCTGGAGGTGACCGAGTTCTATGGAGAGAGTAGATTGCATTGGCCCTTTTGCTACATTGGGAATTCGAGACATCAAGATATTTTCTTAGTTCCTTAGAACTTGATTGGGGCCAAGATTTTCTGGCACCAAACATTTGAACGTATAACCCCACCCCAGCACCTCACTCACACATTTATGGTTTCATTATAGCTTTGGACACACCTTCCTTCTACCTTTGATCAAACCTGTGCGGCTGGCAGGTAAGGGGAGCAGGTAGGACAACATCCTCAGGGATGAGGCAGACTGAGTAGTTTGTCTGAGAGCCAATTCATGAGGCAGAAGCTGGGTTTCATCCCCAATTTCATTGGAATATTCTCCAGTCAAGAAGGATTTTAAAATATTCAGGTTGCTGATTTCAGATTCACTGGGATCTTAATATAAGTTCTGTGAGGGCTGAGATCTTCTAAATTCATCAGTGAAGCTCAAGTTCCCAGAAAGTGCCCAGCCCATTGTAGAGGTTTTCTAAACTCTCTGTGAAATGAGTGTCATTAACAGACTCTGTGGCTAAACCGGCTCCCTCCCAGGCCTCCTGAGGATGTTCCCTCAAAGACCCCTTGTACACAGAAAGGCTGAGGGAAGCTGGCCCCTGGCCTGGCATCAGTGGCTGACTCTTCATTTTGGAACCAGGTCTGGCTGGTTCCTGATTGTGCCTCTAAAGACCCCTTTCCCCCATTCTTGATCATTCTGTCACTGGGTCTGAGCACAGCTCTGGCACAGAGTAGTTGCTCAGTGAATACTAGTTGACTGATTGAAGGATGAATGAGTGATGTGAGCTCTGGTCAAGCTCTCCTTTGCTCTATACCCATAGTCAAGGGCCAACCAAGATGGGCAGGGGCATAACTCTTCACTCAGGCCTGGGGCTTAAGAACTGGTGGATTGTACATATTTTCTGCAAGTCCTGCTTAAATATGAAACCTGAGACTGGCTTCTGGCCCCTCACCCCCTTGCCTCTTTCCATGGTCAGGCTGGAAATTGCCACTGGTAACAAATACTGGAGAACATGGCTGGCAGGGTGGGCCCATGGCACTGATGCTTCTGAGTGCCAGGTTTTTGCTTTCTGTGCATTTGGGGCCAGTGTTTGGAGAAGAGCCGCCACTTAGCAGCACAGAGCTGCAAGAGTGACAGGCAGCCTCCCTGAGCCAGGAGGGCTTTCCTGCCCAGAATGTATGGTGCATGTCCAAGGGCTCTCAAGGTGCCTGAAGCCATGCCAATTTGCAGTAATTAAGCAGTAAGACCCAAGTGAATGGGTTTGCATTTGCTGTGTGACAGCCAGATGCCTGGGGTGGGAACGGAGGCCCAGCACACAGTGACCAGCCTCATGCTGAAATCCAGCTTGTTGAAATAGTTGAAGTAGTGATGAATCAATGGGAAAATAGCAATGATGATTTGATGCTAACGTGGCAGCTCACTCCCAGGGCTTTCACACATCATCTCTTTCCCCGACAACATACCAGGAAGGCAGGGATTTGGCTTGGCCTTTGCCTTCTATTATTCAGAGAGACAGCCTGCCTCACAGAGCTTGGGCCTCAGCCAGAGTGTGTCAGCACAGGTGGGCAGAGACGCCCCTGGTTCCTAGTCAAGACCTTGTCCATTACTTGCTCCTATGTTCTGGAAGGGCCCCCAGGAGCTGGGCTCTGGGGAAGTGCTTCTCAAGTATCATCTGTTTCAAGCCTCATAGCAGCTCTATGGAGTAGGGTGTTAGCATCCCCACTTTACAGGTGATCTAACTGAGTCTCAGAGCTGTCACATAGCCAGGCACAAGAAGGGGTGGAACACAACTCCACTTCACACCCAAGCCCACACTCTGGACAATCATGATCACCGCCTCCTTTACACAGATGAAGTGGACATTATGACTTCGTTTGTAATCATTTCCAGGGTTGCTGTAACAAAGGACCACCAGCTTGGTGGCTTCAAACAAGAGAATTTATTCTCTCAGTTCTGGAGGCAGGAAGACTGAAATCAAGGTGTCTGCCCGTCTGTGCTCCCTCGAAGGCTCTCAGACGGGCTTTGTCTCTTGCCTTTCTTGTAGCTTCTTGTGTTACCAGCAATCCCCGGTTCCCTCCATCATCACATGAGATTTCCCTGAGTGTGTCTGTCATCACAGGGTCATCCTGTTTAAGGGCCAAGTCATACCCGATTACCCCTGTGATCATATTTTAATTGAACCAATTACGTTGATAAGGATCCTGTTTCTAAATCAGGTCACATTCAGAAGCACTGGGGGTGAGGACTTGAACACATCTAATTTGGGGGACATATTCACTCCATAATGAATGTTATAATTCTCTTTAATCTACGCTGAACATAGAACTAGGAGGAGATAACTTGGATTGACAGCTGGGTGGAGGTTCTTGACCCTCAAGAAAGTCATGCAAGCAACCCAACTATGAACAGCAATTTCTTAAAAGAGCTATGCCATCCCTTCCCTGGACTTTACAAACACAGGTGCCAGCCCGCTGTCTGTGGCCCTCAAGGGCCATCTGGCCTGGAGCCAGGACTTGGACCAGGGATCTCCAGAGGTTCCTTGGACTCCCCAGGTTCTGCAACATCTCCTCGGGTTAAACTCGATGTGCTAGCCATGAGCTCCCTCCCAAACAGTTCCCCCCTCCCTACCCCCAAAAAACCCTTATGAAGACCAGGATGACTCTCAAAATAATAGGGACTTATCAGAATACCTGTCTGAAGAGAAGAAAGGGATTGTGGAGATTTATCAGGAGTAGAGACAGGATGACTTGTTGGTGACACCTGTTTATCCTACTTAGGAGTAACAAACAGTTTTGCTCGGCAATTAATCACCAGAGCCTTCTCCCTGGAGCTAGAAGTGGGAAATGCCAAAGTAAAGACACGTTGGAGAGAGTGCTGAGACCGGCCGCAGCAGAGGTTCCTGCACACAGGAACCATCTGGGGGATTAAAAACACCACAGAGCAGTGGAACCAGAATGATTCCATTGTGCAGCCTGGGTTGACCTGCTGAGCTGCAGGGTCCCATCTAATGTGCTTGGCCTTCCTTCACCATCATCCAAAGGCAGGAAGAGTCAGAGTCAGCAGGGCCAGAATAACTGTCACTTCATCTCTGTGGAGACTGGTACTTTTGCTCATCAGGGGTCAGCCGAGATGGTGCTCATCGGCCTGCTCCATCTTTTAGCCCTATTTCCTCATATGTTGGGGTGAAACAGTGAGTTCTGAGAAAGTCATTTGGTTGAGCTTATTTTCGATGGTGGTTCTATTCAGAAAGACCCATAACAAAAGTATAAAAACAGGTTTTTATTACCAAGAAATCAGCATGTCAGGCCTTCCCCTTCCTGAGCCTTAGGCACCCCAAGTCCAGAGGGCGGGGGTGTTTGCATGGCCTGAGGCATAGGAGAGGCCTCAGCATGGCTGCACAAGGTCTGTTTCATTTGTTACTTGGTCATAAGAGCAGTTGCAAGCTTGATGGTTTCCGTCCATATCAAAATGTCCTTGGGCCAAGAGTAAAGCAAGTGTGTTGGAATGTCCCTGGTAACAAGATGACTGTTGAATTGTCAAGAACCCTCTTGAGAGAGTCTGTTCCCACAACAAAGAAAACCACATGGTCTGTGCTGATCAGGGGAGTGTTTCAAGAGCTGGGTCTGTGCCAGGGACCTACAGAGCCAACTGAAAGCAGCCAGCTGGTTGGCATGAGGCTTTGTCAACGAGATGAGACGTAGCTGCTCAATAAGCACACGAAGACCGTGGTCAGCCTTGATGCACATTGAGGGTTGCCCGTCACACCTGCAGCCCCTTTTATGACAAGTGTCTTATAGCTTTCCTTTATTCTCCTCAAGTAAAACTTATAGAATTAAAAAAAAATCCATGTATGTATTACTGTAAAGAAAAACTAAAGGACAAGTAACTTACAACAAAATATCACACTGAGAAACATGTAAAGGCTCAGTTACATCTGCCTTTGAAAACCTGACGAGGGACCCAGAAACTTGCACACAGACCTAAGTCATTACGCATGCGGCCACAAACTCAGACGGAGCTTTCCCAATGGCAAGTCGCATGCTTTGAATGGAGCTGCCTGGTTGACATGTATTTCTGAAACTGTGACCAACCCTCAGTAGAATGCTGAAGAAACTTGCCAGTTGCATTCCCCCAAATTTCAGTATGTATTTAAGCAGATCAAAAAATGTTACATGTATGTTTTGGTAAATTATGTAAAATATAGTTCTTTCCTAGACTGAGAAAATGATAAACATCAATGTCGTAAGAGAAGATCCTTCACTCTGTGGGACTTTCCTCACATTTGAGGATGAGAATGTCTAACATCATTGGTCTCTACTTGCCAGTAAGCCCTCCCCCTAACGAGGTATTGTGACCATTAAAAATGCTCCTCCTGCCAACAAATGATAGCTCTGTCCCCATTGGGAATCCACTCACCTGGACATCAAGTCTTTGCTTCCTAAACCTCAGTCCTGTGAAGGAGGGCCCTGGAGCTCCAATTTTCATTTCTGTTTTCGTTCTTCCTCTTCTTCATTTCTCGGAGGTCCAGCAGCTCTCTGGCTCCACTGGAGGTGGGTAGTGCTTACCTGATCTTGGCTCCCTTACCGCTCTTCCTTGGCCTCGCCACTGAGGAGCCCCCTGCCTTCACTGCAGTGGAGAAGGCAGGAGCAGAAGTCCCTCCAGTGACAACTGGTTTCCATGTGGTGACCAGAAGATAGCAAGCCTATACTTGAAGACCTTGGACCAGTTCCCAGAGGTGGAGCTAGATGATTTGTGAGTGGCACTACTGGATGTCACCGTTGATAATCTCCTAAACACCTTCGTCTCCTAACTCATTAATTAGTGTTCTGATATTCTTATGTTTGGCTATCTCAGAAGTTTTCTTCTTCTAGTTTCTCTGAGATGGACTAAACAGTGAACCTGAAATTTTAGTGTGCATAACAATGACCTAGAAAGTGTGTATAAATGTCAGATTTCTAGGACTCACTGTCCCAGAGATTCAAATCCAATGAGCCTGGTGCTGGGCTCAGAAACCTGCATTGTAACGGGCAGGTCCAGGGGTTCCGAGGCAGGTGGGCAGCAGGCTGCACCTGGTTGGGGCAAGAGGTGAAAGTGGAAAATGTTTTCATTAAAACAGCTCCATGAAGGAGACACTATGATCCCTGAGGATTCCCAAAGTGGGTATCCACTTGGGTCTTACATTCTCTGGGGGCACTGATACATGACATGAGGAGGGGGTCTGTGGCAGGGACTTCTATCCATTCTCCTCTCCCATTAGAACTTACTTCAATTTTTTGCTGGGCACAATCCACGTGGAATGAAGTCTACATTTCCCAGCCTTCCTTTTAGCCAGGTATGGCCATTTGACCAAATTCTGGCCAAAGGATTATAAGCAAAAGTAGTGACTACAACTTCCAGGAAGAACCCTTAGTAAGAGGGATGTGCCCTTTCTGCCCTTTCTCTTTGCTGCCAGCTGGCATGGGGAGAAAAACACCAAGGAGAGCTCAGGGACTCATCACAGAGCCGAGTACAAAACGGGAGTAGCTGGGTCCCTCATGGTCCCTACTAACTGCATGGGACCCAATGCTTCAGCTTCTGTGGCTGCAAGAGACACAAGCGACTGTCTGATATAAACCACTGTTATGGGTCTTAACTTCAGATTAAGCAGCATTCAACCTGGGGCCTTGCCCTATCAGGGGAACTGCCCTACGGGAGGGTCAGGGTTTGGTTCCTGCCCAGAATCCCAGTGTGTTCTGGCCACACTGCTCTGCCCCTACCCTTACACACCTTAGGGCCAAGTCAGAGCACTTGGGTGGGCGGAGGTCATTAAAGAAGAAAGAAAGAAAGCCAGAGGTCCCTGGAAACCCTTGCCTCAGGATGGTGGTAAAGCTCTGATTCATCAGCAGGGTCTCAGCTTCCTGTGCTAATGGAGGTCAGTGACCTCTGCAGATCTAACAAGGGCCTGTGCCACTCACCTGAGTGGTCGCCTCAGGACAATAGCTGCAGCATCAGAAACCAGAGGAGCTGAATCCTCAGAGAAAGGGGAGGGTGGACTCCACGCGCCCAGCAGACTGGTGGCGGGCACGCTCACACAGCCTTGAAGACCCCTGGAAGCAGCGGAGCGCGGTGGCTCCAGGTCCTGCGGAACACCGGGGAGCCGGAGCCCGGGTCGCCCCCGGCAGGCCCAGGGACATGGCCTGGTGCGCTCAGTCCGGCTCTGTGAGAGAGCACGCAGGGACCGTCTGCAGGGGGTTCACGCACCGCATCTGGGGGCTGCCCACAGGCGGCACCCGGTGCAGCTCTGTTCCCTCCTGCCCCGCGCTGTGCAGGCAGCGTGCACTCCATGCCAACGGCATGTTTAAAATCAGCAACTAGTTTCCAGGCCACTCTCTGGGGTGAAGAACATGGCTGTTTATCAAGGGCTTTGCTTGCCCTGGGCACTTGGGACGTAATTTTCCTGTCCCCTTTGCCCGTGTCCATAGTCTGGGCACGGAACCGTGCTCCTCTGGGCGGGGCCGGGGTGGGGGGAGTGTTTAATGACTCATGGAGACACATTCCTGGCAGCTTCCTTTCTTCTTTCCAAGTGAAGAAAAGATACCCGCATGGAAAAGACTCCATGTTTTATGAATGGAGGCCTTATAATATCATAACTTCTCCTGTTCTCTTTCTGGGAACTTATAGGCATCGTGGAGCTGAATTCCAGGGCAAGGTTTCACGTGGAGCTGCAGAAAGAGGTTGCTGCAAAGGGAGAGTAGGGTGTGTGGAGGCTTTGCAAGCAGGCTGGCTTGGGAGCACTTTTGTGGCTCTGTGCCACGGGCAGTGGGCTAGATGTTGCTTCTGGAAAAGGGGTTGGGGCTTCTCTGAACATTTCAGGAAACCACTGACTGCACCTCATGGCTCTTTGGCTGAGTGATTTCAAGATGAACCAGCATTTGGGCTGATGGATTCTCCTGCAAACACTCAGACAATAGAAATCTGCTATCATAGCTAGAAAAAAACCAGTACGTTCTTACATAGCTGGCCCTCTCCTCCTTAGTTCTTCCTTTCCAGCACTCAAAGCATGGGTGGTATGCTGAGGTCACCCACTCCCTTGAAAAGCAGTCCCTTGAAAAGCCATTCCTTGGCTTTCTGCGCATGTGACAGTAGCATCTGGTGAGGATTACTCTTTTCTTTCCTCAAAATTGTCTTTTTGGGGGTTAAAATGTCCAGGGAGTTGCTTTCAGGTTGGCTGGGATACCATATGATTTCATTACCCCGATGGGGCCGAGAGGGTATAAAACAGCCATCAGCAGGAACATCTGTCCTTGAAATGCCCTCAGAAGACAGAGGAGCTCACGTACCCACAAATGCAGCATCACGCACGCTAGCTCGCCACACACCAGAAGCAAAGGTGTGAAGGAGACTGGGCTGGGCCAGAAGTCATTCTGCGTGCGCATGGGGACACCTCAGGAACAGAGGAAATGGAAGGCCCCACCTGCGCTACAGCCCAGTGTCTCCAAAGCTAGCAGATGCCCACGTGTGTGGTCCCCCTCGCCTCCACACACACACCTTCTTTTATTCACCGACACACCTGACTTTCTACGGACTAAAGGGAAAGATTATCTTGGTTCTAGCAACAATAAACTTTCACTTGGGGCCAAGCACCTATCTCTCAGGTTCTCCATTTCTTCAGGTGAAAACGAAAGTATTTGAGTAGGCGTTCTGTGGGCTCCCTTTCAGTTCTGAATGTTTTACAGCTTCAGGATTTTTCAGATTGATTCCTGGAAACAGTCACACATTTACAAAGTTAAGCATAATGATAAGCATGGTTGAGAGACGGTGAGCCAGATGTTGACCCTGCTTCCAGTGAGCCCAGCCGGGGAAGCAGACACAGGAGCAAACTCTTCAACTACAGCGCGTTACAGAATATACTGGACTTGCACTCAAGGTGCTGTGGGAACACGGAAAAGAAAGTGGCCAGCTGGTTTTGATGAGGTCAGGGCAGGAAGTGTGTGCTGCATCTGGAAGGATAGTCGAGCATCCTGAGGTTGTGAGCCCCGTGGACGGAAGAGAACAGGATAGACAGGAGGTGAGGGAGGGCAGGGAGCGTTTGGGACTGGTACCAGCTGGGTGTCCTACAATCCAACTCAGTTCTGACACTGTCTGCCCAGAGATAGCATCAGGTTCCGAGAAAGGGCTCAGTCCCCCCAAACCACCCTCTCCTTCAGACGCCAATCGTACGTCCATGTGGAGGTTCTCACAGCCCCCTTCTTGGCTTTGGTGAATTTACTAGAGCAGCTCTCAGAACTCAGTAGAACTTTGATTACTAGACTGCTGGTTCCATGTACGATATTAACAGATCAGAATTAACAGCCAGATGAAGAGGTACATAAGCAAGGTCCTGAACAAAAGAGCTTCTCTCCCTGTGGAGCCGAGGGCCCAACCAGAGAGCATATGTGTGTCCTGGTTCCCGAGCACAGGAGGCCTCCAAACGCCATCCTTTGGGTTTCTGTGGAGGCTCCATCAAGTAGGCAGGACTGATTAAATTTTCAGCCATTGATTGGTGATTACTTCAACCTCCAGCCCCTCGCCCCTCCCTGGGAATCAGTGGGTGGGACTGACAGTTCCAACACTCCAGCCCTCTGGTTGGTTCTTTTTAGAGACCAGCCCTCATCCTTACGTAATTTAGGGGCTTTCCAAAAGTCACCTCATTAACATAACAAAACCACTTTTATAGCTCTTCTCTTATCAATTAGGGTTTAAGAACTCTGCCAAGAACAGGGTAAGACCAAATATATATTTTTTATTATAAATCACACTGCCACATTGTGGTTCTGGGAAAAGTCCATTATGACCAGAATGAGGGAAATACCAGAACCTGAGGCTAAGTTTAGAGGGACCTGGGGCTCCACAGCAAGGTGACAGGGCCAGGTGTGTGTTCTAAGATCATTGCCTGGGCAGTGTGGGAGCTATTTTGGAGGAAGCAGGACTGAAGGTACGGAGACC
The DNA here is from genome assembly GCA_039655065.1 of Glossophaga mutica. Taxonomy (NCBI): domain Eukaryota; kingdom Metazoa; phylum Chordata; class Mammalia; order Chiroptera; family Phyllostomidae; genus Glossophaga; species Glossophaga mutica. The sequence goes on from CM077304.1 coordinate 109,524,275, forward strand.
CCCTGGCAAATTGTTTCAGTCATCTATACAGAAACTAGTAAGACTTGGCCTTAAACAGTGGGCAAAGCAAGAAGGGACAGATGTGACAGGTACTTAGGAAGCAGAATCCCTGGGATTTTGGTGGCTGGTGGGACTTAGGAAATGGTGAGGTGGCGGAGTCAGGGTGATGTCTAGGTTTCAGAAACCAGCTGGATAGAGTCACCATTAACTTGGAAAAGGTACAGAGGAGAAGAGTAGGTTCAGGTATGGGATGGGCAACCTGCCTCATTAATTTGGCTTTGCTGGGTTTAAGGTGACGGGAAGGCGTGTAGATGGAGGTGTCCCTCAGAGATCCGAGACCCCACGCCTGCATATTGGGACAGCAATTGGGACCAAAGACAGAGTTTCGAGGGCAGACAGCACATAAGGCTTTGCAGATGACGAGATTGCCTAGGGAGGCTGCCAAGCATGAGGTGAGGGTGCACCCGTATCTGAGCCTTGGGAAATGTTGAAGTGTGGGGAGCAGTTTGGACAAGAGCGGTGGGTGAAGGAGGCCAGGAAGGCGCGGCCTAGAGGAAGAAGGGAAAAAGAGTGACATGAAACTTAAGAGCCAGCTTCAGGAGAAAAAGGCTTTGGCAGAAGCACCGTATTTTGCCATATATAATGCACACTTCTTTGCCCAAATTTTTGAAGGAAAAATAAGGATGCGCATTATACGTGGGTAGTGCTAATTCTGTATCTATATAAATGTTTTTAATTCTTTTATTTATGCTTATGTGTTAAAAGTATAACTCTAGAAAGCAAGAATGATATCTGTAGGCAAAATAATACCCTGGAATATGATCATTGGTTTTGTTTCTAAATATAATTAAATGAAAATTGAATTAAAAAATTAAAATGGAAGATTTTTTTCCCCCTGAAACTTTGGGCCCAAAATATGGCAAAATGCAGTCGCTGATTTGAGCGATGGGCAGGGACCACTCAATACTGCAGTGGGTTGAGAGGAACTCTGCACAGAGGAAAGAGACCGGAGGGTGTCGTTGATCTCATTTGAATGGGAAGGTCTACAGCTCCCGTGTCATCCAATCAGATGGCTGAACGCTCGCCAGGTTTTCTGCAGCAGCTCTGCCAAAGCCAGCCTCACACCTACCCCTACACCGGCCCCTGTCCTCCAGCCCTGAGAGCTCCCCTGCTTCCACTCCGTGGAAACTGCGCTCGAGAATGCAATGGAAGTTTCCCTCCTTAGCACTGAGACATGAGGCTTGATCTCTTCTCTCTGGAAATTTGTGTCTAATCGACTCCCGCTAGGGAGAGTGAAGGCCAACACAGCCCCGATTCTCACCTCATCTCGATGTTCCCCCACGTCCACACTTATTTCGAAAAAACTGGAAACATACAGAAAAGTTTTAAGAATAGTGCGATGAATATATTGCTCACTTGGATTCATCAACGAACATTTTGCCGCATTTTCTCTCTCTCTTCTCAGAGAACCCCGCAGGAAGTACACAGTGCTATCTAACCCATTACTGGTGATGCTACCTTCGATAAAAAGTAGGGGCAGCCAGTTTTTTTTTTTTTTTTTTAACAGAAAGGACAACTTTTACATCTTGCAGTTCATAAGAAACATGGGGAGTGTGATTTAAGGTGATGTGAGTATTTCATTCCCCAGCCTTCGGCCATGGTCTTAGCGCCCACTGACGACCCTTGCCTCAGCCAGTCATTGCGGTGGTTGGCTGCAAAATTCAATTCCTTCACTTTGTTTTGGGTATTCCCAAGGATTGTGGATTTTTTGTTACATGTGTCACAATCTGTTACCATCGTTATTGTTTTTGATGGCCTCAGGGTCCCAGCTTTGGTCAGTGGGAGCTCCTTCAAGCCGGCTCCTTGTACTTGGACATGTCCCCATTGGTTGAGTACTTTGCTTTCTAGAACAGAAAAATGTTGTAGGCCTGCCTGGTACTCTCCTTGCCCTCATCTGGAATGCGTTATTTCTATAAGGAGATTCTAGTAGGTAATGATATTTAGAAAAGAAAACATGGGTGCCAGTGTGCTCATTGCTGTTGAGGCATCATTGCTTTTAGATGTTTCAGTAACTTTAAAAAATGATCATGGCGATAATAGCAAAAGCAGTTTGCATGCATCAAACATGTAACTCTTATAGCAACCCTGTGATATAGGCACTCTTATTATTGTCATTCTACACTTAGCAAGAGCACATCTAGTAAATCAAGTTTAAATGTATGAAGTAACTTACCAAAATCAGAACATAAGTGCCTGGCTCCGGAATTCACTGTCTTAACTACAACCTATTTTTCAAGGGCCTGAGAGCTGCCTGGCACTATCTAACTTTCATTATTATTGATCTAACAATGACTCTATGAAAACAGGTGTTCCCATTTGTAGACAGGAAACCCGAGGCCATTGGCTAGTACAAGGGAGCTGGTTATGGCCTCTGGTCAGGGCCTCTGTGTCTCCTCCCCACTCCAAATCTTCGTGTTGTCTCCCACTTGGGCACTGGGAGGAGCATGGGTGGCAGGAGGGGGTGGGGGAAGGTGTGGCTGGGACAGCGCCCTCAGCTCGGCTCTTGTGCTCCTGGGCTTCCACTCCCGGCCTTCCCGGCCTTCCCGGCCTTCCCAGCCTCTCCCACCTCCTGGACCATAAGCGGGGCAGAGATGCAACCAGCACGTCCACCTTGTCTTGTCCTGATCAGAAACCTGCACCTGGGAAAATGAATACTTGTGGGCTGGTGGCCATGGCTGAGAAGGATAGTTAGGAAAAGAAGTTGAGGTAAAGGCTTCATTCTTTTCAGGCCATGCTCACCTTTCTGGGGCCGTTCCAGACACCTTGGTGGGCTTAGTTATGAGTGGGAAGACCACATCCTGTGGGTTCCAGACTTGGGTTTGAATCCCATCTCTGTCCCTGACTATCTGTGAGATGTTAGGTTACTTATTCATTGAAATCTCCAAACCTTGGTGACTTCATCTGAAACATGGGGACAATAGTACATACCCACCTCCCACGGTCCTTGGGGAGATAAGATGAGAGAAATCATACGCAGTTTTTGGCACAGGCCTAATTCATCGCAAATGCTCACATTAATGTCACCTGGCTTTATTATCACTTCATTAAGGGAGGGGCCCCAGACAGGAGCAGCAGGAAGAAGACCTGTTACAACAGTCAATTTTGCTGGGTAATGTCTCCCTAATTAGGTTGGTTCTTCTACAACTGAGCCAATGGCTTTTTAAAAAATTAATTACTTTTTAATTAAGCTTTAAGGGGAAAAAGCAGTTAGGAGTTGCCTGGTGCCCTAGTGTAACTTGCTGTTGTCTCAGGGAGAAAGGGCCGAGGCTGGAGGGCAGCAGGAGCGAGTAGGGAGGAGGGAGGCAGAGGAGTGCCTCTTGAGCCCCACGTCACTGTGGGGGACAGCCCCCCATCCCTCTCTGCTTGAGTAGTTTCCTCAACTTCCTACTTGACATCTCCCCTTGGGGTTGACAGGCCTTGCTAACTTAAATAAACCAAACTCCTCCATTTCCCCCCAAATGGTGCTTCCCATCCCCCAGTCTTCCCTGTTTCAGGAAATGGTCCTCTAGTCGTCTGCTTGTTTAGGTTAAAACCTCATAGGCCTCCTTAACCTGCTCATTCCTTGTCTCCCACAAGAATCAACTCAGCTTGTCCTGGCTGGCTCTCTCTCTAACGTCTTTCCTAAATGCGTTGATTCTGGTGAGTGTTTAGCGGCCTGCAAGGACCTCTGCCTTTCCTTCCTAGTGCAGGCGGCAGGCAAAAGGGCCAGGCCAGACCATCGGCGGGTGCCCAGAGCCTGGGCTGCAGAGAGGACTTGGACCAGCTTCCCTCGCAGGTTATCACTCACCCAGACCCATGTCTCGACCTTTCTCCGGAGAGCGGCCAGAGTGGCCTTGTAAAAGCACAGATTGATCAGTTTGCTCCCCAGATTCACGGCCATTCCCACCTGGGGTCCTTGCTGGTCCTTTGTCTGGAAAGGACCTGCCCCCAGATGGTACACATTTTCCTGAGTGACTGTGAACAATAAATTTAGATTCAGCTCCAATACCCCCCCAGAAGGCTGTGCCACACCATCCAAATCAAGGTGGCCCACCCTGCCCTGGTGTTCTCTGTCATGTTCCCTTGTTTTCACAGCATCTGCACTTACTGGGTTTACCTTGCTCATTTAGTCACTAATTTATCATCTGCTGCTCACTTCCTAGAGCACAAATTCATCAGAGTCAGGGCTTGGTCTTGTTCATGGCCATTCCTGGCATGTAGTAGGTGCTCAATTAAACATTTGTTGGGAAGGCAGGTGCACAGCAAAAAGGGCAAACACCATCCAAGGTCTTTCTTCTTCCAGGGAAATAAACAATCTATGCCTCAGAAGATGGTTTGGTGTCTTCCGTTAGGAACAGCTTTAAGCCTTGGTTACCCTCCAGATTGGGAAATTCTTTCTGCTGGGTGCCCTAATGTTCATTTTCACCACAGCCTGGTTTTCCAGCTAAAGCAGCCAAGCACAGAGTGTGGGAAGACAGTTATACTTCAGCTGCAACTCACTGGCCTTGCAAATCTTGAGAAGTTACTTAACTTCTTAGGGCCTCTATTTCCTTGCTTACAGAGTTGTGGCGATTCAGCAAAATGATACAAGTAAAGCACTTAGAAATGCTGTAGAATTTCTTCCTATTATCTTAAGGAGGTGGTTCCACTGACTCACTTCCTGGAGGATCACTGGAATATCCGTGATCGCTACTTTAAAATAACCTCATGGGTGCCCTTCTCTGCCAACCCTGAGGAGGCTGGGCCCCCAGGGCAGCCCAGAATGCTGCAGGGACCCTGCCCCTTTTTGTGGTGTCTGGGGCAAGGCTTCCTGGATGGCTGGCAGGAGCACCGTCCTTCAGGACACCATGTTCCCTGCGTGGCACCATGCCACCTGCCAGCCTGCCAGCCTGCCCGCCTGCCCGCTGGCGTGTTCCCGGCCTGGCTAAAGCAGGTCTGTTTTGGTTATTAGCTGCTGCTTTTTCGAGATAAAGAGAAACCACAATCGAGTCTGCTGCTCTTTACAGAAACTATTTTTAGATTTCTGGCTTCACAACAACCTTGGTATTTCCTATTTTCTCCCACTCTTCTTTTTTTAAAAAAATTTAAAAGAGGACAAGTCAACATAAAACACTGAATTACTAACCCACCAGAGATGGAGAGATGGAACAGTAAGTATGGAGGGACAAGCTCAGGATCTGGGGCCAAGAAAGGCCTGCATCCAGTCCCACCACTTACAACTGGTGGTCCAAGGAGGTTAGTAAACCTCTTTGGTGACAGTGGTCTCGGTTGTTCAGTGACACCTTCAGGACAGTAGGGCCAGCATCCAGGTGGGCAGTGGGGTTTGTGTCCAACCTGTGCTTGCTGGTCCTGTGCTACTTCACCAGGTGACGGAGAAAGGCAGCCACGTGGGGACCGGCTCTCCAAGGACAGAAAGCAGCTGCCACTTCACAGGCACTTGGGCAGATGGTACCAATTAAACAGTGTGAGTTCTGACTTCTCACTCAGAGGGGAGATGAGGGAGAGTTACTCCCCAGGACATTAATGCCGACCCAGAGCCACCAGGCTCTGTGCCCTCACCGGGATCTGTTCGAAGAGTGACAAAATGAAAAGAGGGGAGACCTTCGGCTCAGGCAGCCAGGAGAGCAGGGCCCTCAGGGCCTCTGAGGACACGGGGAGCCAGGGGGCTTGTGGAGCTCACCGGTGAGCCTGATGGCCAAACTGCCTGCACCAGGCTGTGGTCTGGACCTGTCACAGCCACGGGTGGCACGCCAGCCTGCCCCGGGAGACCCTGGAAGAGAAGCGGAATCATGGCACACCCCCTCCCAATGGGAAGAAATGTACAAGGCAGGAGGAGGGAAGAAGAAAGTGTAACCAGAGAACCTCACCCATTGGCTCTATTAGACACAGGTGCTGATGGCAGCCAGGACCTTGAGGACATCTGGCATCAGGGGAAAGCAGACATCTTAGGGAAGGCATGGGAGGCGCGACAGCTGGGGGATGGGGGGCTTGGGATAGTGGAGCCCTGGGGTCCTGCCCTGGGCAGGCTCACCCTTGGAGGGGATGGACACGGTGCTGTCAGGTCGCCTCTGGGCTCCCCTTGCTCTGTCCATGACCTTTATCCCTCAGAGCAGGGCTGGGCCCATTCATCTTGCTGTCCTCACACCCTGACCCACATCCAAACCTCAGGGAGCTCCAGCAGGAGCTGTATCACAAATGCGTAGGGGTCAACAGAGGCAAAGACTAAGAGGAGATTTATTTACAGTTGTTGGTGGGAAGGTGTCTGCTCTGGCAAGCTTTCTTTAAACCTGCATTTTCCGGGAAAAGCAGTTTCCAGAGCGGGGCCAGGCTTTTCGCCTTAAACAAGGAGATGCCGCCCTCTGCTGGTCACACTCGGTAATACCACACAGGACTGCGCTAATCAGGCTTCCCAAAAGAAGCTGACCTGGAGGATGGTGTACCTTAGGTTTTAAAAGCTGCGACCTTATATCCCCATGACTATTTTAATAGGGAACATAGTCCATAATATTTCAATAGCTATGTCTGGTGCCAGGTTGGTACTGGAAATATCTGAAGAAACAGTTTGTAAAGTATCTTATTGTCTAACCACTATGCGGTACATCTGGAACCAATACAAAATAATATTAGAGTAAACTGTAATTGGAAAAAAAAGCTGTGAGTTTCCTTTCCCCTTTCTATTTTGTTCATTTTCTTTCCTAGTGGCAGGCCTCCCAACTCCTGCCAAGTCCAACTATTGACACATGGTTGCCAGTTGAAAGCTGACAATGTGTGTTGGATGTGATTCCATCTCAGAATACAAGAAAAAAAGTTAAACAGTGATAGGGAATAGAAAATAATCACTAAACTCTCAAAACTCGAACTCACCACCAGGGTTATGAATTTTTAGAACGGTCACTTATTTCTATGCAACAGAGAAACAATGATCCTTTGAGGGTGCATATCTCCTCTCTAACACAAGCGATCGTGTTTACTAATAAAAGAGATTTGCCGGAAAGGCATGTGCATTCTGGTGTGCGGGTTTGCTGGTTAAAGTCCACTCTTCTGGTAAGTCTGCTCTTCCAGTTGGGTCCACGTGGCTGGAATTCTTTGGAAGAACTGTACGCCTTTCTAGATTTTATTTAGCCAAAGGTGTGAAAATTGTAAGCAATTGAAGTGGTAGAACTGTGTATGGAAAGTCTAAGAGATGTGGAAATGGTAATTGAACATTGGATGAGAGATCAGATCGGCCATTAGAGCAAAATGCTAGCATCACCAGCAGCATGGAGGAGCAGGAGAGTGACCAGCAAGGGAAACAATGACAACTGCAGGACTGATCGCACTTCAGAAACACGGGGGTTATCTACATGTGGACTTAGAGGCTCCAGGACAGGAGCTGAGGACTGCAGGCATAAGCAAGGCAAGGTACTGGGGGGAGCCTGACAGCTGTGCAGTAGGTACAGTGGCGCTTTGCTGTATAGCATGAGACTGTTCTACCGAGCCATAGGCCACCCCACGTACAGCTGCTTAGGGTTGCTATTGTCATTATTATGACAACTGCCACCTTGAGAAGTTAGGGCCTGGTAGGGAAGATATACACGTATACATAATAAAAGTCCCATGCTTTCACTAATATAATAGATATTCAAATAGTTGACTATGTGATGCAGAAGAGGAAATATCACTTGGGGACCAGAAGTGGTTCTGGAGAAGAGGGGACATCTGAGCTGTGTCTTGAGGAGTAAGTAGGAGTCCATGAGGCACTTAAGGGAGAGGCCATGTTCTGGGTAGAGGGAGCAGCGAGTGCTGAGGCTCAGAGCCTGGGAGAAATCGCAGGTCCTGGAGAGCGAAGAGTGCAGTGTGAAAGGAGAGAAGAGAGAGTGTGTGACTCAGATCAGAAACAAGTCTAGTAAAGTAGGTTGTAAAAAGGTCACGTGTGCTGTGCTGAGGCGTTCCACCTCCGATGCGTGGGCAATAAAGAGTAATGCTGAGGGTTTAAAGCAGGGCAATAATGGGAGCGGCCCGAGCACTGGCCAACTTCCAGATGCAGAGTCTGCCCGGGGCAAGTGGGGCCACCGCCGCTGCCCTGGACGGGCTGGCGTCACTCTGGGCACCAGTCCCAGTCGCCCGCGCTCAGGAAGTGGCTTACATGTGCAGTGGGATTTCTGCTGGAGGCAGCCCCACCGTAATTCCTCGAGCTTCAGTGGTTGGCTTGCAGGAGGCCTCCAGCAGGGTTTGTCTGGATGGTCCTTAAAGTCCCTAGAGGTTCTAGACGTGACTTGAGTCCTCGGTCAGATTTGTTCCTTCTGACAAGTGACTGGCCACTTGGCCTCCGGGGAGTTGAGAGAGGGAGTGAGGTTGGTCTGCCATTTGACTTGGTGCTCTGCTCTGTAGCCAGGGCCCATCCTGCTGCCACAGCCAACTCTCTGCTGGGCAGGACAGGATGGCCAGATGCTTCCAGGCCACAGTGTTCCCAGGGGGTGGAAGGAGGGAGAGGTGGCCTCCCTCTGCCTCAGGGAGGGTCTGTGCAGGAAGGAGCCACACAGGATAGTGGTTTACCAACTTAAACTGGAGAATCTAGATTTGAATTCTATTTCAACCACTTACTGATGACTTTACTCATGATTCTTCCTCCCTGTGCCTTGGTTTCCTCTCAGTAAATTCATATGACAATAGCTTCCTTACTAGGTTTTGGTGAAGGTTAATCGTGACTTAATGGGTAGCATCCATAAGATGCTTAGCATAGAGACTGGCACCAGGAATGAAATAGTAACTATTACTGACTTCTTTAAGGGACAATCTACTTAATGATGACCTTCCTCCACAGTCCTGTGCCCTTGCATCTGGCCTTGCTCCCCCATGTGCCTGACAGCGGGCCATGACCCCCTGTAAGTCCTGGCTGCTCCATCTTGCTGCCTGGACAGGATGAGCATGGCCTCAGCCCCTCATGGGGCTCTGATTCGGTTTGAAAGCATGAAAGGTCAAGACCTTGACAAGGAATCCTTGAGCTTGAGTGTGGCACAGATGCTCTTAGGAGTGTTCAGCCTTCTGCTGGCCTTGACATAGGGGGTTGGGTGGATTCGGAGCTGGTGGCCATGCAGGGAGACCTCTTTAGGGGCTTCTCCCAGGGACCCTGGTTAGGAGCTCTGAGCCCATGAAAGCAGCAGGCAGGGAGGGTAGAGACAATCCCCCTCTTGTGTTGTCCCCTCTGCCCAGGCGTAGGAAGATGTCACCCACAGCAGACTCTGGGGTGAGCTCAGGTGGTGACATTGTTTTGGAGGTTATTCTCAGCAGGGAATCGTACAGGCAGCTGCAGGCCTTGGAGTTACATCCGTGTGCTTTTTGTTGCCTCTTCTCAGCCTTGCAGTTGGTCCAGAGGCAGGATCAAACTTACAGAAACACTAGACTCTGAATCTGCTAGTTTCCAGCAGCAGGTGAATAAGAAAGTGATACAAGTGAGAACCACACAAGATCAAATTCTGATCAATCAAAAGACTTTAAAAAATATAATCAGAGCTCCTTAAAGATGCACAGGACTTCTGAGGGCTAGTGAGCTCCCAGACTGCACTGATTCAAGCACAGAAGGTAAAAGAGATACGAATTTGAAGGGGGTGGGGTGGGGAGGATGGTGGTTAATTTGGTGTTGAAAGTGTTTCTGATCTGAGAGGCTCTGCTTGGAGAGGTCGGTTTCCTTGACTGGCTGTGTGTCGTTGGCGAGTCTTCCCGTCTCAGGGCCTTGGTTCCCTCACCAGACTCGGAAGGGAATGAACTGATGGCTTCCGAAGTTCCTTCTAGCTCGCGGATCTCGTGACTATGTGCAGGAGAGTCTAGGGGACAGCAAAAGGATCAGAGAATCCTATATTTTCCTAAGAGTTTTTTTTTTTTTTAATAGAAAGATGAAGCACTTTGGATAATGAATGCTTAGAATAGCCAATGAAATATTTCAGCCAAGTTATTTGAGTTTATTTCTAGTCTTGATTCTACTCAAATCACTTTGAAAACACTCAGTCAGAATTTTTTCATGTATTAGACCCCACGGGCCCTGGGCCCTGGGAACACTGCGCTCCACGCAGCCCACAGACTCGCGAGCAGGCTGCGTTCCTGTGTGCTCTCAGCAGCTGTTCCCATCGGCCTGCCCATGCCCTCACTGTGCTCTGACTTACCCTTGCCAAAGCTGTTAGGATGACTCACACCCAGCCAGGGTGTGAGGGAGCCCAGAGCTCCTCGCTCAGAATCGCTTCTGCGTCTGCAGTGCCTGGACGGGTCCTGACTGCACGAATGATGCACTGTTAGCAGGTCAGCTCGGCTCCTTGGTACTTTTCATTTCTCTTCGGGGCTTGTAGTTTTATTCTGTTTCTCAGGGAAAGGTAAGCCTAGCACCCAATGACTTTTGGCCACCTCCTCCCCAAACCCTGGTTTGGTGGGAAATGCACTGAACATCACAGAGAAGGCTTTAGAGATCATTTCAAAGAAACCCCCATGTTTTCAGGAGAAGAAAATCAGGGCCCAGAGAAACGCTCTGCTCCAGCTCCTTCTCGTGCCAGGTCCAAGCTGAAGAGGGTGACTGATGAGACACAGGGATGCAGGTCCCTCCCAGCAGAGACCAGAAGCCGGAGGCTGAGCCTCACCCAGTGCTCACACCTAAGCTTCTGCACATCCATAGGCCACAGTGAGTCAACCGCTAGGCCAGAGTTGAGAGGGCAGGAGGGGCGGTAACTGCACAATAACCCGACCGACCCAGGGAGGGAGGCTGCCCTAGGAGACCAACGAGGAGGTGGCTCTGGTGGCTCAAGGGTGGATAATGGTGACCCCCACCAGGGTGATGAGTGTGGATACGGACAGAAAGAGATGGATTTGGAAGATGTTCAGGAAGGAGAGACAACATGCTGGGTGCGCGGAGGGGTACTGGCAAAGAGAGGGATCGGAACTGACTTCTGGGCTGGCGGGACTGAGTGGACCCCACACCGAGGGAGGTTCACTGTGGAAGGTCAGTTAAGTTGCTGATGGAACGTCCACTTGCAGACATCAGAGGGCAGCTGGATCAGGAAGCCGGGTTCTGTGGAGGGTCACGGTTGGTGAGTAGGAGCATAGATGTTGTGAGGGTTGTAGTTAATACTGATGTGTGCAGGCGGAGGCGGGGTGGGGGGGGGATTTGTCAGCATTCCACACCACAGAGGTGGGAGGAGCTATACTTTTAAAACTGGAAAAGTAAAAATAAAAAACAAAAAAATAGAAAAAGTAAGAGGTAAAGTAAAACGTACATGGAAAGCTTTTAGAGTTATTTACAGTTTAAAAGTCTGTTAGTAGGCTTATGAACAGACAAATCAAGTATGTAAGCCTCAAGGCAGAGGGCAGCCCACTGCAGAGGGAGGGTCAGAGCCTGGCGGGGGTCGCGGCGGGGGCGGGGGGGGGGGCAGGACAGGGACCTTTGACAAAGAGATCAGTCAGATAAGTAACTATATTAAGGGAACTGAGAAGTCAGTGTGTCACAGTCAGAGAAAGCTAGAATTTCTAGTTGAATTGGAATTGGAGGTATTTGCCTGAAATCAGTTTTCAATAAATAGATACAGAAACAAATATAGCTGTACGTGTGTATGTATCTGTTTAAATCTACATCACACATACTTACATCTGTCTCTCTGTCTCTGTCTCTACGTGTCTCCCCAGCTCTGTTCACTGTGAGGTCTGAGAGCAGAGCAATGACACTCAGCTGTGAGCACACTCATGCCTGGATCTTGGCCGCTAAGTCTTGGAAGACAGCTTGAAGGGGCTCCCAATGGCCAGACCAGGGACAGTATAATATGATCAACATATAAAATGATCATAGCAAATAACTTGCTGAATAAAATAGGAAACCACAAGTGTATGTAGATATAAATAAATGAAAGAATAAATGAAAAGAATATACATGAAAAATACATACAAATAAATGAAAGTGCATTGGTGAGGAACATGGTATTTGTATAGTTTTAAAATACCTCCCTATGAAGTAGTTGTTAATGACAAAGGGGAAATGAGTAATTGTACAAAGGAGAAGACTAATCAGCTGATCAAAGTGAACATCATCAATAACGGGACAATTCAAAATTTTGTGATACCTAATAGGACATAATAAGAAAAGTACGGTGTCATACTTGTGACACTCCTTCTGAAGATGCGTAACCTGCATGTAATCACAGGGAGACCTCAGACAAACCCACCTTGTGTGACATTCTACAAAGAAACTGCCTTGTCACCTTGAAAAGCGTCTAGCCCTGAGAGTCAAGGAAAAACTGAAGAGGGCTTAGGAGACAGGACAGCTAAGTACAAGTCATGATTCAGAAATGGATCCTTTTCATAGAAAGGGGCGATCGTTGACACGTGAACGAGGTCTGAGGTACTGAAGCATCCACACCGATTTCCTGATTTTGATGTTGTATTGTGGTTGTGTAGGCAAATGTTCACAGGAAAGACACAGTAAAATAGTCAGCAGGCAGGCCATAGGCTCGTGGCTCAGTCGGTTGGAGCATCATCCCTTATATCAAGAGGTTGTGGGTTCGATCCTCAGTAGGTGTGTATGGGAGGAAAATGATCAATGTTTCTCTCTCACATAGATATCTCCCTCTCTCTCTCCTTTCCTCTCTCTCTCTCTCAAAATCAAGAAATATATTCTCAGGTGAGGATTAAAAAAAATAGTCAGTGAGCTGTGCATTGGGTAGACTATGGTTACTTCTTCTCAAACTGGTTCAGGAGCCAAAGAAGTTCTTTAACCTGTACTTATAGTTCATGGCTCTTATCCAAAGTTTAAGGATATTTCCTTCCGATTTCATAAACCCTGGAGCCGGAAGTTCACTTAGTCTGAATGCCCTCCGTACTGTAGATGAGGAACCTCAGGCTCGAGAACACAAGTGCCCTCTCCAGGTTCCATGGCTACTTGGTGATGGAACCAGGTCTGTGTCCTGTGGTCCCCTGATGCTGGGGCACCGGAGAGAAGAGGACCCAGAGGAGACGGTTATCAGGAGCAGTTTGCAGGAGAAAGAGCAGGCATCCTGATGAGACTCTGAAAGAGGGTCCTTCAAGTTGACACAGAAGCCCAAGAGTCCTTTCATGAAGGTCTGCTAACTGAGTTCACCTTCATTCTATAAATTGATGTCTAAATTTTTAAAAAGCAAAAACAAAGTATACTCATTCAAAAAATTCAAGCAACACAGAAAATGTAAAGAAGAAAGTTTTTAAAAATCACTCCAAGTTTCACACCCACGAAGAATAACCATTGTTGATTTGGGGCAAATGTCTTTTCAGATGCCTCTTGAGGCGTGTACAGTCCGCACATGGTTTTACGTGACTATCACAATCCACACGTCAGCAGACACAGACCTCGCACACAAGTCGACGCTCTGCCCAGCTCTGCACGGGCCTCTGCCTGTGGCTGGTCGGCGCTGCTGGCTCAGTGCTCCTGTTCTCCGCATCGTTAAGCATTTCAGATGTTGTTCTGGGCCTACGTGATCATTTTTAAGGTTCATCAGTGTCACCTTTAATGGCCATAGATTAGTCTGTTTTATGAATGCACTATATTTATTTAACTAATCCCCTATTGACAGGTATTTAAGTTGTTCCTTATTACTTAGTATAAATAATCCTAAGATATTCATATACATTTGTATGCCTATCTTTGCACGCTTGCCCAATTATTGAGTTTTCTTTAAGAATTTTTTTGAGGCAATACTAACACAAAGGTAACATAGGTGCCCTTTTCACTTTAACTCTAAGCAAGCTAGGATTCTAAAGCTGATTAACTCATCTTAAGTTGTTTAAACTAGAAGAGACATCAAGGGCTAGTCCTACTTCCTTATATCACTCTGTATGATTTTATAATGATAAAAATAAGACACAACGTAACATTGCCTTTCATTGTGGTTCTCCTCTGTACTGGGCTCTGTTACAAACATTTAGTTCATTGAAGTCTGCCCTCTGAGTTAATTGCTTTTTTCTCAGATTCATGACTGAGGATGCCCAAGGTCACAGAGCCAGTAAGTGGTGGATCCAGGACTCAAACTCAGGCCATCTGTTTTCAAGTCATCACCCTCCAAGGGGTGAGTCATGGATCCCCCCAGAGTCTCTGATACAGTGTGTGCCTCCAGCGCAGGCAAGTCTTCTGAGGTGACAGGTGAAAGCCCTTGGGAGCAACACTTACAAGACTAGCGGGATGGGTCTGCTGCTGGTGAGGGGTCAGAGAAGGGCACCATAAGATAAGAACTACATCTCCCACACTACCTAGAGTTAGCAACATCCCAAGGAAGGGCTGTGATTGGCTCGGCTCATGCCCCACCCTCGTATCAACCTGGGGCAAAGTAGAAATACAGAAATTCGTAGGCCCAAAAGCTGCAGAATCTCTTGGTGATGAGGCCTAGAAATCTGTCTTTTTGCAAAAGGTCCTCAGGGGATACTGATGATCAGCCAGCAAGTTTTGATCTATTACTGTAGCTACAGATACAAATAAAGACAACCTGGGGACATTTTAAAAACACAATTGTCAGCCCTAGAGATTCTTATCTAAGTCACAGTGGTGGGTATCTCTGGTTACAGACTTGGTCCTTGAAGTTGGCTCTCAGCCCAAGACACCCAGCTCCAAGGGCTCACCCTGCCCCTACCCCCAACAGTGAACATGTAATTTTATAGATGCCCGTGTATACCTTTCTGGGAAGAGGGGCTAACGCTTTCATAAGATCCCCAAAGAGTACTGCTTGAAAACTCTTAAGAATCACAGCTCTAGTCAGAGTTAAATTGATTGACCAAGCTTGGCTGGATTGATTTGCTTAACTAGCTCAAACAACATATCCTTATTCTGCTTGCATTTCTTCTCCCTTCCCACAGGGACCAGGACAATGCTTTGCTGAAAAATGCAATGCTATGTTTACTTACCTTCCTTGATCTACTAGTTTGGTAGCTGCATACATTAAAAAAAAATTTGTGTGTCACGACTTCAACCTTATAGCCCATAATAGTCTTCTTGTGGCACCACTTTCTTTACTAATGCTGATAAAATCATCTGTTCAATCTTCGTGTCTGGAATTGTGTTAGTAATTGACATAATGCTGAAGAGTTTTTATTTTGCTCTCAGAAGCAGAAGTTTGGGTTAATCACACTGCTCATGCACTTCATCCTTGGTTTCTACAGAGCCCACCTCACTCATTCACTCATTGCCCATTTCTCCTCCCCTTCCCCTCACAGGCACCTATTATAATGTGATGATGTATGTTGCTATCAGCACGTGCCCTACTAACATGTGGTTTCATAGGCACCTAGCATTAAATGCACACCAAGTCCCATAGCCCTCACTATTTCCTGCTTTCCTGATGCACACTGTATATAAAAGCTCTATTCAAGTTGTCGTGTGTACATTTACTGCATTTCTTCTCACTCTGGCAGAGTATTTCAGAGAGTGCTTCCTCCATGTGTGCCCACCCACTCCCAGAGAGGGACACCCACCACCATAAACAATGGTAGCAGAGCATCTTTGTGCATGGCCCCTGAGCACATGTAGGCAATTTCTCTGGGATTCGTGCCTATGGTGGCATTGCTGGGTCACAGAATATCCATATGTGTATGAATATGACTAAGTTCTGCTCTCCAGAATGTCTGCACTAGTCTACAAACCTCCAGCAGGATGGGCTCAGGAAGTCCAATATCTCCAAGTCCTTGCCACCACTTGGCATTATCCAGCTTCCTAATTTTTGCCAGACAGGTTTAAATAATAGTTCATTATTATTTTAATTTGTGTTTCACTAATTACTGGTGAATTTGAACACCTCTTCCCATGGCTGTCATCCAGCAGGGTCTCCCCTTCTGTGACTCTGATGCAGACACCGGCCTGCAGTGTCCAAGTCATTATGGATGAAATGAGACATTCACACGGACTACCGAGTCCAGTGGAGGAAAACGGACAGCATGGCTTTTCTCTCAAGGGGAGCAAAAGCTGCGGCCTCCGCCATGACAGGCCTTTATTTTGTTTCTGGTCACATTACATGATGGTCCTCATTGACTATGCCCAGATTCGCTATAGGTGGTTACCTTTTACAGACAACAAAGGAGCCAATGCCGCTAATCACATCACAGAAGAAGGATATTTGCAAATGAAAAAGGGAGAAGTGGTTGGACCTGTTACATTGGTCCTTGAAAGGTTTAGCATGGATTTTAGGAAGTTACAGTAAGCACTTCTGTCTCAATTCATGGTGAGGGAGTTTTAGTAAAAGGAAGACTCAAAGCGGCTTAGGTATATTGCAAACCTGATTCCCCACGAGAGAACCTATCTGTGGGCGTGGGTCCTGTGCATCTCGGAGTGGGAGCTGGGCCCACGCCATGCAGAAGGGTCTCCCACATGACTTGCCTCTTCCAATCCTTTGTTCATTGAGGAGAGGCGACTTCAAACTTTCTGGTTGATTTGTAGGGTTCTTGCATATTCTGCTGGTCCCTGGTCAGTGTTGCCATTGCAAATATCTCCTCTAGCAACCTTGTCCATCTGTGACTAGAACCCTTTAGTTCTGATGTATTCTAATCCATAAACTTTGGCCTTTTGCTTCTCATGTTTGAGGTTTTGTTTAAAAGGTCTTTCCCACCTCTTGATAGAGGGCTACCAAGATCCTCTCTGGAGACTTTGCAACCACATCCAAATTGAATGCAAAAGCAACAGAATGCTGGCTGTTTGCATCTTTGCAGCCTTTGCTGTAAGTCTAGTCTTTGCATCTGGGCCACTTACCAGGATCCAGGCTGTTTCTGTCATTTTCCACGCACACCTGACCGGTGTTCACTGCACTATTTCAACACAGACTACTTCCTCCCCGCACACACTCCTCCGCGCCACACTGTCTCCTCTTTCCACAGTGCCTTTTCTTCTTCTCGTCGCTAGGTCTGGCCATCTTTCCAAACCCACTTCCTCAAAAACAAAACCAAGAAGTTTTCTGCATCAGGCCCTCTCCGACTCTTTCCTGTCTACACCGCACTGAAGGTGCCTCATTGCACGGGCACTGCTCTTGCCCTGCACACAGGTGTCCGTTCGGCATTTATTTGGCCGGTGGCTTCCAGTTCAATGCACTCAGTAGGCACCTAATAAATACTCATCTCTCTCTAAATTCAAGCTGCTGCCAAAGATTGATTACTCAAGCCTCCAAATGCTTTTTAAAAATGCATTCCTTCCTCTCCATCTCCCGAGCCACATCCGTGCCTGGGTTTAATCATTGCACGCTCAGACTTTTACAACCGGTTTGCACCTTCTTTCTTCCTGGCGGCCAGGGCCCCAGTGAGAGCAAAGAGCTGCTATAAAATCACACAGACTTAGAGTCTCTGGGTTCAAAGGGACCTGGCCTAGCATCTAATCCACTCTGCCTCTGGGGCGTGAACTCCCTTTACAATGTACACATTCCTGACAAATGGCTGTTCAATCTCTGCTTGAATACCTTCAGCCACGGGGGAGTCACTATCTCACAAGGCTATTCATTCCCTCTTTGCCCAGAGAGTACTCCCTTAATTAATTGCAGACCCTAATTAATTTGCATTGGTGCTACTAGTTGCTTGGTCCTGACTGTAAGTTAAGCCAAAACTTGTCACCTAGTAGCTTACAACTGCTTCTCTTAACTTTCCTTCTTGAGACCATTCAGAGCAACTCTTAATGCCTCTTTTGGTAAATGTATTCCCAAAGCGTGACACCCAGAAGCAAGCACAGTACTGCCAAGTGAAAAATAGAACAGAACTCTTTGTTGTTGTTGTTGTTGTTGTTGTTCAAGTACAGTTGTCTCCATGTTTCTGCCACCGCTCCCCCCACACTCCACCTATCACCACCTCCCACCCTTGATCCTACCCCCCTTGGCTTTGTCCATGGGTCCTTTATACATGTTCCTTGATAAGCTTTCCCCTTCTTTCCTCCTTTATCCCCTCCCACCTTCCCTCTGATTATTGTCAGTTTGTTCTTTATTTCAATGTCTCTGGTTATATTTTGCTTGCTTGTTTGTTTTGTTAATTAGGTTCCATTTATAGGTGAGATCACATGGTATTTGTCTTTCATAGCCTGGATTATTTCACTTAGCATAATGCTATCCAGATCCATCCATGCTGTTGCAAAGGGTAGGAGCTCCTTCTTTCTTTCTGCTGCATAGCATTCCATTGTGTAAATGTACCACAGTTTTTTGATCCATTCATCTACTAATGGGCACTTAGGTTGCTTCCAACACTTGGCTATTGTAAATTGTGCTTCTATGAACATTGGGGTGCATAGGTTCTTTTGGATTGGTGTTTCAGGGTTCTTAGGGTATAATCCCAGCAGTGGAATTGCCAGGTCAAAAAGTAGTTCCATTTCTAGTTTTCTGAGCAAATTCCATACTGTTCTCCACAGTGGCTATACCAGTCTGCGTTCCCACCAACAGTACACTAGGGTTCCCTTTTATCTACAACCTCATCAGCACTTGTTGTTTGCTGCTTTGTTTATAATGGCCATTCTGACTGGTGTGAGTTGTATCTCGTTGTGGTTTTAATTTGCATCTCTCTAATGACCAGTGATGCTGAGCATCCTTTCATGTCTCTGGATCCTCTGTATGTCCTCCTTGGAGAAGTGTCTGTTCAAGTCCTTTGCCCATTTTGTAATTGGATTGTTTGTCTTCCTGGTGTGGAGTCATGTGAGTTCTTTATATATTTTGGAGGTCAAATCCTTGTCCAAGTTATCATTGGCAAATATATCTTCCTATATGGCTGGTTCCCTTTTCATTTTGCTGATGTTTTCTTTAGCCATGCAGAAGCTTTTTACTTTGATGAGATCTCATTTGTTTATTCTTTCTTTTATGCCCCTTGCTCTAAGGGACATATCAGTGAAAATATTGCTGTGTGGAATATCTGAGATTTTCCTGCCCATGTTCTCTTCTAGGACTTTTATGGTATGATGACTTTTATTTAAGTCTTTTATCCATCTTGAGTTTATTTTCTTGTATGGTGTAAGTTGGTGGTTGGGTTTCATTTTCTTGCATGTAGCTGTCCAGCTCTCCCAACACCACTTTTTGAAGAGGCTAGTTTTACTCCATTTTATGGTTCTGCCCCCTTTGTTGAATATTAATTGATCATAGGGACTTGGGCTTATTTCTGGGCTCTCTATTCTGTTCCATTGATCTATATGTCTGTTCTTATGCCAGTACCAGACTGTGTTGATTACTGTCGTCTTGTAATATAGTTTGATGTCAGGTATTGTGATCCCTCCTACTTTAGAAGAGAACTCTTTTCTCTCTCTCTGTACCTGTTTCCTGTGGCTGCTGTAATGAAGTACCACAAACATGGTGACTTAAAACAACAGAAGTTCATTCTCTCACAGTTCTGGAGGCCAGAATTCCAAAATTAGTATCACTGGGCCAAAATCGAGGTGTGGGCAGGTCTGTACTTCCTGAAGAGACTCTACAGCAGGATCAATTCCTTTCCTTTTCCAGTTTCTGGTGGCTGCTGACATTCCCTGGCTGGTGGCTGCTGACATTCCTTGGCTGGTGGCTGCATCCCTCCAAAATTCAAGGCCTATATCTTCAAATCTCAAGGTTCTATCTTCATATCATCTTCTCTTTTGTGTATAGTTAAATCCCTCTTTGCCTCTCACTTAGAAGAATGCATATGATTGCATTTATGGCTCCCCTCCCCCGCCCCCCCCAGGTAATTGAGGATAACCTCCCAGTTTCAAGATCCTCAATTTATCCCTGGCTGTTGTGGCTCAGTGGATTGAGTGCTACCCTGCAAACCAAGGGGTTGCTGGTTCAATTCCGAATCAGGGCACTTGCCTAGATTGTGGGTCAGGCCACCAGTAGGAGGGCATGTGAGAGGTGACCACACATTGAAGTTTCTCTCCCTCTTTCTCCTTTCCTTCCCCTCTCTCTAAAAATAAATAAATAAAATCTTTAAAGAAAAAAACCCTCAATTTATTCATACCTGAAAAGATCCTCCTCTCTGTAAAAGTGCCCCCCCACCCAAGATAACCCTCACAGGTTTGAGGAATAAAAATATGAATATCTTTCTTTGCGGGAGGAGCATTTTTCAGTCTACCACACTCCCTCTTAAAGACAACACTTTCTTTAAGACACCCTAATATTTCATTAGGTTTTCGGACGGTCACATCATACTATTGACTGTTATCTTGAATCTATGTCTTTCCAGACCAATTTGCATTGGTGCTGTTGGCTTCTTGGTCCTTCCTACAACTCATTATCTCAAATAAGTGACACGCTCTTAGCTTTAAGCCATTGTTCCAATCCTGTTGCTATCTTCTTACATCTATCAACGAAACACTGGGATTTCTTCCAAGCTAACTAAATCTGTACATTTTAAACTTGGTAAGCATTTGTTTATTGTATCAGTGATAGAGAGGTTCAGTGTGTCTGGCTGGAAGCAAAGCCCTGTGACACATCCCCAGAAACCTCTCTCCAGGCTCCACAATTCCCTCCTGTTTCATCCTCTTTTTTTCTTCTCACAGGCTCTCTGCTGGCTTGTGTAAGATGTCTTACACTGCATAGAAGTGGAGAGTGGAGAGTCCACATTTTTTCGAATGTAGGCACGCATCAGGGTCATCAGAGGGCGTGTTTAAACGTGCTGGCCCCAAGTCCACAGTGTCTGCAGGTCTAGAGAGAGACCTGGGATTTGCGTTTCTAATAAGTCCCAGGTGATGCTGATGCCACTGGCCTGGGAACCACACTTTGGGAACCACTGATGTAAGTTCTGTTACAGCTCAATGGGTGAGGTTAAGTATAATCCCATTACACCTACAGATATACAAAGGTGTCAGGACTTCCACTGCTTCCTCCAAGAATGCTTGGCCGCACGTGCTTAATATTCGCTATTAATGACAGAGAGATGCTGGCTGGCTAGGGTGTTATGTGGCCTCGATTAGATAGGAAACATTATTCTTTTACCAATGTATCCATAGCAAGGTACCTTCTTTCCTCAATTATTTGTCTTCCAATTATTTCATGTTCTTTTGAATTAAAAAACACTTGCAACCACACAATGACTTGAATTAAAGGCTTAACACAAAGGCATAACAGGTACCATTTTTCATCCAAATTATGTAGATTTATGATCACTCTCTCTCCCCCACTTCTGAGAGTCCCTCCTTACCTAGATCCATTCCAGTGCCCCAGGACCTTCTATTTCTCCACTGGTCCTGCCCCCGTGACTGCCATGTGCAAGAGGGAGCACGATGGCAGGGCCGTGGGCTGGCTGCCTCCAGGCGGGAAGTGCAGCTCTTGCTCTAACAGCCGTGATGGAAAGAGAGCCTGGCGATGGGTGCGGGTGCAACTCAGGAAGGGCAGGAGACATCCAGGTCCCCAAGTGCTGAGGGAGAGGCTGCCTTCAGGCACGCACGGCTTGGCCACCCAGGAGATCTTTCAGCTCTCTTACCTTCTCCACCCCTTCTGCTTTCTCGAGGCTTGAGGACCCCAGGCCTGTAGGGGCACATCCCAAACTTGTTAAATTTTGCCCCAAACGGATATGTCTGTCAATTCATTTTGCAAAGTAAATAATTATATATCTTTCTCCCCTTTTACTTCCTCCTTATCCTTTTTTTCCCCCTCCTTCTAGTACCAGCAGTACAGCGAGCCCACTGCTGCTTCAGCTAAAATGCGATCCCACGGGGCACAAGCCACAGCAAGCGACAGGCCAGGGGCCACCGCGCAGGGACTGACTGCCTGACTGAGGTGAAATTCCCTGCTGTTTTCCACATTCGTTCACTGTATTTAGGAAGGCAAACACAAGGCTGGATTAGGGTCGCCACTTAGAGTTACAAGCTTCTTTAGATGTTTGAATAAAGACATTTTACTTACCAGTTCTGTTTCCATCGCACTAACTAAATGAACATTAAAGTTTATGGTGCTTTAATTTAACTCTGTTATTCATTGACTTTACATTATGCAGTCCTTTTTCAGACAAGTCTTTGTGAAATTCAGTGCATTATATTCAATGCGTTTAAGAAAACCAGAGCAGCCCTGGCTGGTGTAGCTCAGTGGATTGAGCGCGGGCCTGCGAACCAAAGGATTGTGGTTCGATTCCCAGTCAGGGCACATGCCTGGGTTGCCAGGCCAGTTCCCTGCAGGGGACATACAAGAGGCAACCACACATTGATGTTTCTCTCCCTCTCTCCTTCCCTTCCCCTCTAAAGATAAATAAATAAATAATAAAAATAAATAAATAAAATATTTAAAGAAAAGAAAACCAGAGCATTTGTAACGTATTCGTTCCTTGTCAAAGTCCACGAGATTCCAGGAGAGAAGCCGCGGCTCCTGTTGCAGAGACAGGTGGCTATTTGGTTCAGAGCATATTCAGCTGCATAGCATTCTCTGTCCTTTTCCGGCCTTACCCATTTGCCATTTTTCTTGCATTTCCGTTCCTTTACATCCCAATTCCTCTGAGGCCTGCAATGGGAAATCCCACCCACCCCCAGACCACTGAAGACGACAAACTTCGAAAGGCCTGGGCAGCGTTAGGGAGTTGTCCGCCAGGGGGAGCCGTTGTTCCTGTCTGGGGTACGGGCGGATGACGAGAGGGGACGGAGGGGGGCAGGTCAGGAGCTTCAGCACCTGGATGTGACAGCCGCGTGGGGACGCGCCGTGTGCATTACATTCGCTACCAGGGGACTGAGGCTTGCAAGGACCAAGTGGGCTGTCTCCGGCCTCGGCTTTGCAACCCGAGCACGGGGATTCCGCCAGAGGCCCGGGGCCTGCGGCAGAGACGGGCTACAGGCGAAAATTTGGGCTCCGCTGCCGCACTGCCCCAGACAGAAGACGCGTTGCCGGGCAGTGTGTGCGGGGGGAGGGACGAATTCTGTGGGCGGGTCACAGAGTTGCCAATGGCCCGTGCAGCCTCGGGGCAGAGGAACCGGACTGACTTGATTTTTTATCGCACTTGGAAGTGGCTGACTTGGCGCTGCGTAGCGGGAGACTGGCCCCGCGCCTTTTGCATGTCCACCAGCTGCAGCCCTGTGCTTCCTTGCCTTTAAAAAGAAAAGTCATGTTTGGGGGTGGGGGGCGGGGGACGGTGGAGAGTAGGTGGTGGAGTGATTGGGCAAAAAAGAAAAAGGACTCTTGGACATGGACAACAGTGTGGTGATTGCGGGGGGGGGTGTGGGAGGTGACGGGTGGAGGGTAGGGGGAGAGGT
This sequence comes from Glossophaga mutica, assembly GCA_039655065.1. Lineage (NCBI taxonomy): Eukaryota > Metazoa > Chordata > Mammalia > Chiroptera > Phyllostomidae > Glossophaga > Glossophaga mutica. Next base: position 109,547,433 of record CM077304.1, read on the forward strand.
GTACAAGGGGACTAAACAGTAATGGGAAAATATAATAAAAAATAAGTAAAGCTAAAAAAATCATGTTTCTAGATGCCTAGCCCAAGGTTCCTATCTTCAATAGGGGCTCTACCTGTCATTGGGGTTCTTGAAATCAAAAATCACTGGAAGCAAGTTCCTAAACTTGATTTTCCTCCCTGGGATGTGCACAGGGGACTGCGGCCCAGGACGAACAGGGAGATTTGAATGTCCTCCAAGCATGGGGTTTCTAATGTTCCTGTCCCCACTTCCGAGTGGCTGGCGGAGAACTAGCAGTTCTGTTCCAGAAGCTGCGCTGAGTCTCAGATCAAATGAGCACATTTCATTTTCCTGGCAACCCCTCACCCTCATTTTACAGAGGGCAAAGTCAGGGCTCACAGAGGCCCAGTAACTTGCCAAGGCTCGCACACCCCGTTGTCGGTCACGGGCAGACCTGTCACCCACTTCCCCTGCAGAGAGAGGGTCTTGGTTCCCCCTGAGCTGCAGCCAGGCGCCAAGTGTCAGGAGAGGCTTGGCTCTTACTCTCTCCCGTACTGAGAGGAGTGAGGAATGGGCATCGGGGTTCCGGAACTGCCGCTCAGCGCTGCAGGGGGTCAGGACTCACTGCGTATGAAATGAAAGGGGGCAGCCCCGGTATCCTCACCGTCAGTGTGACCAGGCTCCCCTCTCGTGTCCTAAAATTTGCCCAGCTTCTGGAGGAAAAAGTTCAGGTGCTGTGCTAGGGTCACCATAACAAAATAGCATGGAACGGAGCGTCACACAAAAGAAATGTGTTGTCTCCGTTCTGGCGGGAGATCGAAGGCTGCTATCTGCTGAGGCCTCCGCCCCAGGGCTGCAGATGGCCGCCTTCTCTCCGTGGCCTCCCGTAGCCTTCCGTCTGTGCCCGTGCGGTCTGTGTGCACATTTTCTTTTCTTCTAAGGGCACCAGTCAGAATGGACTAGGGCCCACTTTAAAGACCTCATTTTAATGACTTCATCTCCAAATTCGGTTACATTCGGAGGTACTGGGTGTTAGGTCATATTCTAACTTCATTTTAATGTGAGGGGGCAAAATTCAGCCCATAACAAGGGCTCAACTATGATGCCCCATCCAGAAAGATGTGCATTGCTCTTCCGCATGCAAATAAGGCAGCTTTTTGTGTGTGCACACAGCCCTCTCTCCTATAGACAGATGGCCATGAGAAAACTGCCCAATTGCTCTGTCCTCTGCTTATTCATGGTTTTTAGGAGTCATGAGTTTTTGGTTTGGCCCAAGAAAAATCATGTCTGAAATCCAATAAATAGGAAGTCTTTATTGCTCAACCACTTTTGAAAATGTCTATTATAGAGGCCAGTTTTTTGTTTGTTTGTTTGTTTGTTTGTTTGTTTCTCTATCAAGTCTCCTGTTCCTGTATGAAACCAGCACTTTACAAGGCCCCAGAAGGACTGAAACCACAGTACAGGCTGGCGGCCACTAGAGGGTGCGTTCAGTCATGCTTGACTGGCTTCCTGCAATCAAAATGAAACCAACTGCTCTGATTCTAATGGAAAAGTCAGGTTGGTTTGTTCGTCTGTTTGCTTTTTGGTGGTAATGAGCCCTCTGTAATCTATGCATCCTAATTGAGTGAAGCTGAAGTGGTAATTATTATTCGTATTTTTTACTCCATCAGAAAAGTGAGGCATCTTCTGTGGCTGTTCTCAGATGAAAAGTGTCTGTGAAATGGATGCTAATGATGTCAGATTCTCCAGGCCACCACAGCCAAGTTGTGAGTGCAATTCCCACAGACTTGCATTAGTTTGTTCTCCTAGGGGGCTGCAGGTGGGCGGGTGGGGGACGCTCTCTGGCAGCCACATCTCCTCCAAGCTTGGAGGATGGTAAGAAAGGACAAAAGGTGGTTCATGCACCACTTGAAACTGTTCTCCTGGATGGCCCCAGCCTGCAGGGTCTGAAGTCCTGTGGGACTCACTTTTCCACACCAAGTGCTCTACGCCCTTATGTTCCCAGGGAAAAGCTGGCTGCTACACTTGTTTCCAATCCTGGCTCCACTTTTACCATCTGTGCTGGGTGGTCTCCTGTGGTCCCCCAGCTCCCACCTCATTCTCAGCCCTTGTCCACTTTGCTCAGAGCCCCAGAAGCTGTTCTCCCCAGACAGTGTCTGGCCCTGGACCCCCAGCTCTCCTGCCCTGCTGCTTCCAGCTGGGCTTGGCCATGGCTGGAGGAGAGAAAAGTTCCTCTGCTCCTTTCCAGCTGGTAGTGGTAGGCACCCTTGGAGATCCCAGCCCCTGTTAGGGGCTAGCCTAGCCTGGAACAGTCCACCTCATCAGAAAGCAGGTTGGAAGTTCTAGACCTGAAGCTCAGAGTCAGCACACAGGCCAGATGGAATGGCAGACAGGTGGCAGGACTAGATGGCTGTCACTTCTGTTTGCAGTGTGGAGATGTTACTGAGATAATAGCCTTTTTGTGGGTTTGTGACAGGGCGGTGGGACGGCTCTGCAGATGAAACTTGCGTTAATATGTTATCTCAGTGCTTTATTAACTCGGTCTTCCAGCATACAGTCCAGAAAGACCCCTGTGGGACAGACTCAGCACCACCATACCTGGAGCGTGAGAACACCGCGGTGCTGTGAGGATTGGACCTTCTCACCTGCTTTCAGAAGTGCAGATGCTTCAGAATTCGGTACCCCTTCTTCATTAGTCTAATTTTCCATCCCTGTGGTTATTTGTTCCCTCTTCATGGATCCTGTTTAATTTTTCCACGTTTTTCAAAAATTGACATTCTTAACTCTGGAAATATTATTTCTTGGTAAATTCTTTTATTCTTAAATCCTTTTGCCATAAACACACATTGATTATGTTGGAATTTGTTTTTGTTTTGTTTTAAAATAGCATTTCTTTACCAAAGCATGTTTGATCCATATTCATAATTTGTGTCTCTAGTTTTCTGCAGGTTCTCCAAAGGGCCACCTCTCCTTGTCCTTACTGAATGTCATCTTGTTTTTTGTTGTTTTTTTGTTATGATTTTATTTATTTTTAGAGAGAGGAGAAGGAAGGGAAAAAGAGGGACAGAAACATCCATGTGCAAGAGAAGCATCGATCAGTTGCCTTTTGCATGCGCCCCAACCAGGGACCTGGCCCACAACCCAGGCATGTGCCCTGACCAGGAATCGAACCAGCGACCTTTCGCTTTATGAGACAACACCAAATCCACTGAGCCACACCAGTCAGGGTGTCATCTTGTTTTAGACAAACCATTCCTCTGACCTGAGAAAGTCTTTGACATTTTAGCCCCTTCTCCTTAGGTTCCCTGCAGTGGAATGGTCCCTGAGTCTCTTACTTCAACTGTGGATACAAGTACAAAGTAGCTCAGGTTCCAGATCTGAATCCTTTGTAAGGACCCTCCAATCAACCCTGTGGACTGAGCCCTGTGACTTGACCTCTCCTTCTGGCTGATGGGATCACTGTGGCTCCTTCTGACTCATTTCCCATCCAGGCTAATCCTGGGGCCTGGGGCTCAACAGAGCGCCACCTCTTGAGCTGTGCCCAGGGGAGTGTGCTTCCGCTGGGGTTTATTACCTGCTGATACCTGAGGGAGGAAGGCCAGATATTTCCAAACGTCATGGAGCTGAGGCCCAGGTGACTGAGCTAGGTCAGAGTCTGCAGCGCAGCAGAGGCCACAATTGGCAGGTAGGATCTGGGAGGGAGGCGTGGCCATCAATGAGGGTCTGCCTCCTCCCAGCAGGCTTTGTATCTCTGCCCTGCCTGTGATTGCATCATGCACACCTTTGTAAACAATCCATTTAGCAACCAAATTATACACTGGGTAATTATAGCTTCCAGCCTAATGTCAGGAGTCCCCAGCACAACAACCTGTTCCTGGGGATAGCACAGCTGGGAGTAGGGCACCTCCGCTTCTGCTAGAGCCCTGATGAGCTATCCCGAGAGAGATAGGATGGTGGGGTTGCCTTGACTTATGTTAATTGTCTGTGTCAGGTATGCAGGTCTTGCTTTGACAGTCCCCAAATCGTGTTTGGACTCCTGAATAGCTCAGTGTGGGAAGCTGGGCCAGAGCAGTGGTCTTTGAGGAAAGAACAATCAGTTGAGATCAGATCCCATGGTGAGAAGGAGGGAATCTCTCCTCACAGCCCCTCTCACCTTATCTCTGTGAAACTGTCCTTCTGTGCACCAACCTCTTACAATGGACCTAGGAAACCTGGCAGAGGGTATGTGCTATAGAGGTGGGTGGAGTAACAACAGGACGTGAGGTCTTCATTTAAGGCCAGCCCATGCATTAAAAAAATCAATTCAAGTATTTATTCTGAGCCCTCTGCAGGAAATTGTCTTCATAAGGCACGACAGGAAAGGGGGGGCACAAGGTGGGAGATGGCAGCGGTGGGTGTGGCTGGTGGGAGTAACCACTCACGAAAGGAAACTTGGCTACGGCCCTGTGTTTCTCAGATCTATAAAAATCATATCTGCTGGTGATGCTTGTATTGATGACCTTGACACTCAAGCTCAGATCCGATGATTCTTTACACCTCTGGAGACAGAAAGATTTCTTCACAAGAGCGCAGAGAGCCCCTCTGCTGTCTAACTTGTTGCATTCCAGTACCACACGGATCCAGGCAACCTGTCAGTCTGTGGCTGGAGTGCCCTCTGCAGACCCGTGGACCACTAACCCCCCCACCCCCCGCTGCACAGGCTCCTGGTCTGACACACTGATGAAAAGTAACAGTGGGGATGGGGTGGAAATGACTTACGAGCGCCCAGGCTTCCCCACCCCTGTCCATCGCAGAGGGCTCTTCACCGCAGGCACCTGGCCGGCCTTGGCCGCCATCACAGTGTGTTGTGCTTGCTCATCCCATGGCTGGGGAGGAGTTCTTCAGGACAATTTGAGGAGAAAGATGCTGGAGATCAAGGAAACTAGATAGGAAAGGAAAGAAGATTTTTAAGAATCCTGCTGTGGGCCAAGTATCTCTATTACTGAATTTAAGAAAAAGAACAGCAGTATCTTTGAAGTTACTTGGGTTGCTGGATGGAGTTTCTTGACTCCAACGCTGGTTGGTGATGGGACTTCGTGGGTCCTGGCTTCAGTGGGGTCATGGAAATCTCAGTGTGAGGAAGCGCATGAAAATTCACATGGACAGCAGCCATGCCTTCCTTGTCTTTCTGGAGAGCCTGGGAATAGAGGTCTTCTGGCTCAGCTCCCCCTTGGGTCCTTGGCAGGTGCATAAATCCAGGCTCTGATCTGAATCCAGAAGGCTCAGAAGGAACTGAGGGGGAATATTCATGGCTTTCCGAAGCTCTCAGCACACGTTCATGAACATTCTCTGACAGCTGTGTTTCTAGGGCCACGGTGACCATGTGTTTAGGGGACTTGGCCCATTGTTTCTCAGTTCATTGCTGGAAGTTTTTGACAGAACTGTGATTGTATTTTAAAATTTGCTGGAGTGCTTCCTCAAATGCAACGAATAATTTGCTTAGCTATACTATTAGCACATATTTGCATATTTGTGTCAAAATTAAAAGGAGCAAGAATAAAAGGCCATGTGCATGAGTCACCAAGATTAAAACAGTATAGAATAGTTTTACTTACTGGTTTCAAAATCCTGAGTAGTCTGTTATTTGTTGTTGCATACTCCCTCTTCTCATGCTTTCACTGTGTCCTTAGTGCTGTGGTGGAAACAGCCCACGTGCTGTAGAGCTGGAGTTGGAAGGCATTCCTGGGCCTCAGGGAGACCAGACTGCAATGGAGGCAGTCAGTCTTACAGATGCATGCTGAAATCACACCTGGACCAGCAGAGGATGGAGCGCAGGCAGCGTTAGTGGTCTTGCTAAGACTCCAGGTCTCAGGGTGGGTGCTGGGTTTTAGTATGATGCTTCAGACTAACATAATATTATTGGATTTATAATCATATAAAAATATTCTTTGGAATGTGCCAAATATAACTCATTTTTTGTTAAAGGATTCTGAATGCAGGTGGACAAAGCCATGAGTCAGGGGAAGACTTCCCAGTGCTCTGAAATCGCTCTCTTCTCCATGAGTGAAAACTTGGGGGCGTTGGTGATCTTTCTTCCTAGTAAGGGACCCCATTTTCCTGAGAGTACAGAGTTCTAAAGAGTCGGCTTTAGGGGTATGGAAAACTGAAAGTCAGAGTTGGGACACATTTTTCAGGAGGCGCCTGGAGGAACTGTTTGCTTAAGTGACTCTACACAATTAAAGTAACATCCCAGTGGAGTTGTCCTCCTGGCTTCAGGGACTCCCTGTCCACGAAGTGACTTCAAACCGCGGGGGAGCTGAGGTTCTCCCCTCGGCAGCAGGCACTGGGGTCGAAGCTGTCAGTCCCCTGCTGCTGCCTGGGCCTTTGCAACGCACTCTCCGCTCTGCCCCTGCACGCGCTCCTTCACCCCACCTCACCGGCGGTTCAGATCAACACTCCCGAGCACTTACTACAAGTAAGAAGTGGTTCTCACCCTTAGTCTTTGCAAGCCCAACTCAAATCCTTTCTCATTGATTCATTGACTCATTTATTCTAGATATAGGTCTAAACTGGGGAAACAGAGCTGAGTGAAAACCAGTTTTTCCCTCCAGACACCCCACACTAGAAATCCCTTGGGCTTTCTCCAAGACACTTTATGCTACCCCTTCCCACTCAGGTCCATGGAGATCTAGCGTTTCTCTGAATTCCTATAGCTCCACATTAATTAGGATCTTTGGGTGGCAAGAAGCAGAAAGTGCCTCAAGTGTTCTTATGGTTTACATGCTTACTGAAGTTGGACAAGACCTAAGGGGGCAAGGAGCCTCTACCCCATGGCACATCCAGAGGCAGGCGAGCCAGCCCCACACCAGACCTCCAGGGGGCGCTGGAGAGTAGGCGGGGACCAATGGGGTCTGAGGCAGTTCTGAGACCTGGGGTTGGGGCTGCCTATCCTATGAGTCATCCTGGAGGCCTTGCTTCTGCTGTCCTGCATGGTCAGCCCCGCCACCTCCCGCGGCACTCTGTGGCTGGCTTTTCTCTGCCTTAGGGGACACCTCACTCCCTCCAACAAGGATCTGCAGTGGGAGTCCCCTAGGAGGGGTCTGTGGGCTGGGCTAAGCAGGCCGGTGCATCCCTCCTATCAAACTCCTGGATGCCCTTTATCCATCATTCTTTTCTATGTGCAGACTTCTCTCTCCCATGCAGTTGTAAACCCCTTAATGGCAGGGGCTAGATTCTGATTCCGGAAGGCAGGAACTCACAGACTTGGCACCTGGGAAGTTTTAAAAAATTGATTCCTCTAAAATTGTAAAAGCGCAAGATTTAAAAATTTGCCCACATCAGAACAGAGCAAAACAACAACCTTCTTCATAGCTAAAACAAACAAGGAGACCCAGGAACCAGTCAGGAGAAATACTAAACAAGGGAAAAATATTTGGAACACAGATACTGAAGCACTGATGTTTTTAATTTGCAAAGAACTCCTAATAAATGAAGCAATGGAGCAAGAAAAGGAAATACCAATAAGCATACGAATAGTAGTCATTTACTCAGAAGTGAGGGAATGAAATCAGAACCATGCCAGGCCATTTTTCCTGAATCTGATTGGGAAATCTTGAAATGTTTCATCATGTCCAGTGCTGGCAAGAGAATGGGGTGGGGGGAGCCACCCCTTAACAGTCTTGGAGGGAGTGACAAGCTTCGGTAGTGCCTGTGAAACATGGTGGGGCAGTGGTTCTCCAGAATCACATACTGAGTTTCGAAAAGCACAGGTTCCCAGAGCCCGCCCCCGCTCCCCGTATTGGTACCAACAGTGAGGCAGCAGATCCCCTTCCTCCAGGCAAGATGGCGACAGGAGGAAGCATTGCGCTGAGCGAGTGCCAGGTTAGCCAGACAAGTGGGGAGGGGGAGCTTTCCTACCCCCTTCCAATACCTAATTGGGGGTGGGACCAGGGGAAGGCAGGCACATGCACCCTAGATGACAGAATGGTGGCAGGAGGAGGTGCCGTATCAAAGAAGCCTGTCAGTGTAGCAGGGGGAAAAGAGGGGATTGGTGGGGGGATGGACCCTCCTGGCGTGCATGGAAGTTTGGGTTGAGAAAGCCCCTGGCCTGGCCCACCTGGAAAATGAATATAAACCCAAGGGAAGGAAGGGACGTGTCTCTTGTCTACCTCATGAATGTACTGGCTGGTGTACTAGTGGGGCCTTCTGGCCCTGGAACCTACAAGGCCAATGGAGGTGCTGGCCCCACACGTGGGTTCTGGGGGAGGAGCCTGAAGCCTGACAGGGGCTGGGAGAAAGGCTGAGCTGCCTGGATGAGCAGTCAGAGGCCACTGGCAGCTCCCAAAGGTTGGTACTTGGAATGGGAGAAGGAACTCTGGATGCTGTCTTTGGTTTTGGTCTGGCTGAGGGTGGCTGGGCTTTCCTCTTGGTTTCCCAGACGGAATGGGCTTTGAGACAAGAATCTGCCATTTCTCAGACTGTGCAGCTTTTGAATAAAGACCTCTTTCCTTTCTCATCAATTTCTACCTCTGGAATTTGCCTATTGGTGGTGGAGGGCAGTTGAATCCCCATTTTGGTTTGGTAACGGTATTGCTATATAAACCCCTGTGTAATTAAGGGCAGCATTTGTGAAGTTTCAAATGAGACTGGAGTAGGGGCACTCACTCGAAGGCCAATCTATATCAGCATCATTTAAATGTGCATGGCTTTCAATCCAGGAGTCCCACTGTTCAGAGCCAGCCTGGTGCCTTCTCCCACAAGTTGGTGTAACAAGCAACATAAATGCCCACCAACAGAGAACCTGTTAAATAAACTGTGGTCATACCCTTACATCTTTTAGAAAGGCTTAAGAGGAACTTCATTTGCTAATATAGCACAGTCTCTGAGTTACACTGTGTAGTGATAAAAACAAGGAGACTGTAATTAGGATGCTCCCTTTCCCATCAAATTTTTTAAATGATATACTTCGTATTTTGAAAATGCATAAAATCCTTTTCAAGGACATGTTGGCATCGACTTTTAGAGAGAGAAGAAGGGCGAAAGAGACCGGCACAGACATGTTGATGTGAGAGAGAAGCATTGATTGCCCGCCTCCCGTATGTGCCCCAACTAGAGACCAAACCTGCAACCTGGGTATGAGCCCCAACCGGGAATTGAACCTGCAGCCTTTCGGTGCGTGGAACAATGCTCCCACCAACCAAGCCATGTGACCAGGGACACAGATTCTTTTTTTAATGGAAAATATACAACAAACTGGTAACAGTGACACCTTTGGGGAAAGGAATGGAAAGAGAAATTTTAACATTTCATTCTATACCCTGACTTTCTATGTGCATTGGTGACTTTCACTGGAAACTTCAGTAATTATCTTCTGAGTAACAGAATTATGGAACAATTTTGGTTTCTCCTTTATAGTTTTCTGTAAAAATTTTCAAAAATTACAGATTCTCAAGCTGCCCAGCAGATATACTGGGTCTGGAGGTAGCAGTTTGGGGGCGGGGTGCTAGGAATCAGCTCGTCATGGGAGTCTGCTGATCAGTCAGCTTGAAGAACTGCTACAGAAGCTCTGGAAGAGAGCCTCTCTCCTACCTCACTCAGGAGTGGGGGTTCATGTGAGGTCTGGACAGCTGCAGCCCTCTTGTTCCCACGAAATGAGAACCAGGGTGACCATGTGCAAAGGACAAAGCAACCCATGGATGGCAGGTCAGAGACGGACAGGAACTGGGGCCCCATGTCATTATGAGGCCACAGCATCAAGCCTCCCCCAAAGAAAGGCAGTCTTGTCTCTGGGCTTCTCAGTCATGAAGCCAATAAATCTGTTCTCTTGTTGAAGGCGGCTTGAGATGGGTTCTTTGTCACATACAGTATTAAGAGTCCTGACTGATAGACCTTCATTAACTGAGACAAACTGAGCATGTCTTTATCCCTCACAGCCTGAAACAGCCAAATTTATAAGGTATTTAATGATGTTTTCAAGGCAATTCCTTATCTGGCTCCCTGGGCCACTTCCACGGCTGCTATATTTCTACTTCTGGCAAAAACTGTCAAACCAAGAAGTATGTCCTTGAAATGTGTCCTCTGTGTTAGTGAAAAATCTCAATGCATTTCTTTGTTATTTAACTCTTGAATAAATTTGCATTTAATGATGAAGGACATAATCAGGAAATAGGTCTTTTGATTTAACTGATATCTGGGTTTGTTCATTTCATTATTCGTTTGAAAACTGTGTGGAGCATTCACCATGAACCAAGACCTTTGGCAGGCACTGGGTGGGTTCACAGTGATGAGCAAGACAGACATGGCCTCTGCCCTCAGAGAAGTTGTAAACCAGTGGGAGAGGCAGACATTAAGCCAATAGCCAGTAATCACAGAGATGAACAAGAAATGCAAATATTCAGGGAACTATATGAAAGAAAAGTACTGAGCACTGTTAGAGAGCATGGTAGGGGTTTCTGCCCTACGTGAAGAGGTTAGACAAGATCCTTCTAAGCAGATGACTTTAAGCTGAGAGCTAAAAATGAATTACTGTTAATTAGGCAAAGAGTGGATAGGCAAACATTCCAGGCAGGTAGAATGGTGTTAGTAACAGCCCAAGGCATGGAAGAGCTGGACTTACTGGAGAACTTGAAAGAAGGCAGGCAGCATGTGAGTGAGCCCATTGTCAAGAGAAGGGTTGAGGGGCAGGAAGGGGCTGCACGTGGGGAGGCGTGCAGTTCATGTTAAGGGTTCTGTATTTCATCCCATTGAAGGCGCCTTAAAACAGAGTGACATCACCTGAGTTGTGCTCTTAAAAAGAGCTCTTTGGCTATTGCGTGCAGAATGGATCAGGGAGGGCGGGGGTGGAAGCGTTGAGACCAGGCAGGGGTGTTGCAAGAGTCCAGGCAGAAGTCTTGGGGGCCTTGGATTCAGATGGCGGCTATAGAGGGGAGAGAATGGAAGGACTTAAGACATACATTTTTAGGTAGACTCGATGAGGCTGGGGGATGGGCTGGTTATGGATATTGGGGAGATTGGGGTAGGGAGCTATCAAGTCAAAGTAAAGGGACTTGCAAAGGGCCATTGAATATTAAGGATTCATTTTGGGTTTCATTTGTATAGATACATTTTGCCAGGATAAGTAGAACTTTTGTCTTCCTGCCTCAGGTGATTGACCATACCAGACTATTTCCAAGACAAGCTTTTCTAAACTTGTCTAGAAGTCACCCAAAAGTGGGAAACAAGTGTCACTCCTCTTCTAGAAAAGCAGAGAAAACAGGCAGGAAGCCAGTACAACAGTAGGGAAATTGGAGTGGAGACATCAGGCACAGAAGATGAGAAATTCCCTCAGATCAGTTCCTCCTTGCCACCCACGTGACTCTCTTAGTTTGGAGCCTCCCCATGTCTCACCTGGATCTTTGCATTAGTCGCCTGCTTGTCTAGTGCCTTTAGCCCTGGAACAATTGAAGAGTAGATGCGGCCAAGAGAGAGAAGTCAAGTCCCACAGCCTCTCAGCCCTGGAAACATCCCAGAGTCAAAGTTCTTTTATTTTTAATATTTTAAAGATTGTTCTTCCCTTAGCATATGAGTTCTAAGGCATCTAAGATTCTCTTTTTAAATTTATTAACTTACTTTTTTAACAAACCGCAGTAACAACTATCTAGAAGAAATTTTTGGAAAAAAAAGAGGAAAACGTACTCATGATTCCATTACCCAAGTATGACAATGGTCTTTCTTGCTCTTCTTCTTTTTTTTTTTTTTTTAGTTTTTTTGTTTTTGTGTATAACCTTCCAGTCCTTACTATATCCATTCAGTTCAATAAGTTTTTATTGAGCATGTTCTATGTGGCATCCATATAGAAGTGAAAAAAAAGACAAAAGTCAGCAAGCACATGTATTTCAAACAGTGAGTATAGTTAAATGTAGTGGCTATGCCATTCTAAATTAACTTTCATGAATTTTAAATGGAATTTATGCCTCTCTTAATTACCACTTAATCACTTAATGCCTGCATGTTATTCAACACAGTAAGACTATAGTTTATCAAAACATTCACCAGTTGGGACCTTTGGCTCTTTGCAAATAGAGACCAGAATGATTTTTGCCACTGCAACCCCAGCCTCTGTAGCACAATGCCCTACAGAGAAAAGGTGCTAGGTAAATATTAGCTGAATAAATGGCTCTCTGTTTCTAGCCTGAGAATAAAAATTATGCGTCAGCAATCCTATTTGTATCTACAGGTTTCAGCTTCTCTATCTTTCCCTGCAAAGTTCTCCTAACAAGAGTAGAAAATGAACATTTGGGGACTTGAGGATGTATGTGTGTGAGTATGTACAAATGTATTGAAATAGAATTAAAGTGACTTGGATCCAGAAGGATTTTTGCAGCCTGCAGTTTTGAGCACTTCCTGCTCCCTCTGTCACTCTTAGGAAGAATAACACTCAGATTTGACCTACACAGAAGGTTTGAGTAATGACCACGGGTCTCTTTCCTGGTAATTAGTGCTGTACCTACCATATCGCTTCCCTAACATTTTGTAGTTGTCTTCACTGTGATAAACATGACTGTGTAAGCAGAACTGTTGTACTCAATCTCATCAGTGTTGGGTTTCGTTAGATGTTGAACTGTGTTCCCCCAAAAGATATTGAAGTCCTAACCCCTAGGACCTATGAAATGTATCTTCACTTGAAAATAGGGTCTTTGTAGATAATCAAGTAAGATGAAGTTGTACTGGGGTCTTGTGATCCCTAAGCCAGTATGACTGGTGTCCTTACAAAAAGGGGAAATTCAGGCACAGAGATGGCAGCACATGCACCGAGAATATTGTGAAGATGAAGACAGAGATAGGTGTGAAATATTTATGTGCCAAGAAAAGATTTTAGCAAGTCACTAGAGGCAAAGAGAGGGGACAGACTCTCCTTCATAACCCTCAGAAGGAAATAAGGCTTCTGATACCTTGACCTTGGACTTCCAGCCTTCAGACCTGTGAGAAAGTCAGTCTCTGTTGTTTAAGCCATCTAGTCTGTGGTACTTGATTATGGCAGTCCTACCAAAGTAATACATATGTTTTATAGAGATACTTTTTTAAAACAACCTAGTGGGTACAAATGCCTGCTTCAAGCCTGCTTTCATTTTTCATTTTATTACCTGAGAGAATGAACACTTTCCTGAGTTTGCTGTTGTACTTCTACTTGACTGTGTGTTTCCTGGGGTGGGGTCCGTATGTGCTCATTAGACAAAGAATTAAAGAGTCAATCAATGGTCTAATTGAAGGTGATTCACTGAAGCATCTGTTCAACTAAGTCTGATCAAAGAAAGTAGATTCTTTGATTCCTGTATTTTCTGTCAGCACCTATGACTGCTCTGAATTTGCTGAAACAAGAGCTTTGAGACAAGTTCTCACAGCTAATGGTTTTGCTCACACCGTCTTCACAGATGTATTCTGGAGTGCTCGTTGCCTGTTTGCCGGTCTTGCTCCAGTAGACTGTACCATCTTTAGGGGCAGCTCCATAATCTGAGGCCCAGAAGTGCCTGCCCATAGTCAGGATTCCATACAAGTGTGAGAAGTGGGCTTGGGATAATGAACTGCACCAACAGCTTACTTCCAAGAACATGCAGCAGGCTCAAAGTGACCGATTGACTTCTGAGGAATGTCTGAAAACTGATCCTGTATTGTTTGGGTTACTACCGCCAGTGGCCACAGTAGACAAAGCGCCACATGGCAGGTTTGTATCTCACAAAGTCTAATGTGGGTCAGGTGGCCCTTCTCCAACCTGCAGCTACATCACCAGCAGAAGATAAGAGAGATGGAGGCCTCTAGGACAGGAAAAGAAGAGACGAGGAGTTACAGCAGTTCTCAACTCTCAGGAAATGAAAGAAGAGGCTTCTGCTCCCACCTCATTGGCCAGCACCAGTCATGTGGCATCACCCTAGGTGAAGGGTAGGAGGAATGTGATGTACAGCATCTCTTTGCTACAGCTTTCCACAAAGCAAGCAGCCAGATAAGTGTATTTGTGTGTGTGCAAGGATGTTCATAATGAAAATTTATTTAACAATTGGCTTGAAACAATCCAGAATTTTCACGGTTGAGATTTGTAAGCTGGCAATTTCTCCCTTTGAAGCAACTCTTGTGTTTCTCCTCTGGAGGACAGAAATGGAGATGTGCAAGCTGAAACCCACTGGACAACTGCAAACCAGAATTGAGCCTAAGTACAAAAAAAAAAAAAACCCACAAAAATATTCATGTCCATTTGCAGGTGCTTGGACAGGACACAGGCTGCCTCGGGAGGGTGTATGCCGAGTGCAGTTGGGCTGGGTATGCATGAACTGAGTACTGGGAACTCCGAGAGCTCTGATTTCTGGGCTTCTGACAATGCATTCATCCCATGGGGGCTTAATGTAAGCCACGAGGATAGCACGTGCATATTTGTTTGGTTCAAAGTAGCTTTCTAGGAGAAAGAGTTGAGAAGATAAAGTTCTGTCATGTCAGATGGTCTTGGTTTCCAGAACAGGAAAACAGAAGGCTGGCTTACTGTTGAGATCTCACTGGAAATCTCCTCAAGAAATCTGGCAAAGCCCAAACTTCCCAGCTGGGGAGTCACTGGGGCCTGGAAGGATTCCACTGGAGTGGCTGCTGCTGGCCGTGGGGGAGGGCTCAGGGGTTTCCTGCTGTGAGTGTGGAATTGCTGTCAGCACCCACCAGCACTCAGCCTGAGAACCTGGAACACATTCCTGATTCCAAACGTCCTCTGAAACTCTCCTTTCCTCTCTTCAAAATAAATGGCAGCATTGATCAGCTGAAGCTTGCTGTTTCAATCAAGGCCCTCAGTCACATCTAATTATGGCTCTGACCTGGATGTCTTTTTTAAACTCACTTAACCAGGAGGCAGTTGATCTGGGAAATAGCACAGGGGTCAGGGATCAGGACTCCAAGGCAGATTTATCCGTGATAAGCCCCAGGGGGCATAGCATTCTGTGACCCTGGAGTTTAAAAAGTGACAGCGTTGGCCTGTTCTCAATTCTATCACAAGCCCGAGGCTCCTAAAACTAGAAGTGATAACAGAACATCTATGCTGGAACCTGTTCTGTGGCCTCTCTGTGCTAGGGGCTTTATATGTGTTATTTTGAAACTGTACAAAGTCAGGAGTCTTGTCATACTCATTTTATAGATTAAACAAACTGTAACTCAGGAGGTTAAAGATGTAACTAGCCCAAAGTCAGAAAATTAGCAGGTGCTGGAGTCAGCTTTCAAATTCACAGGCAACTGGTGGGTATCTAGCTCAAGTTCCTCTTTCACACAAGAAAGAGGCTTTGGGGATGTTGTGGGATCTACCCCCTGTCCACTTCCTGAGAAGTGGCCTGCTTTGTCACTGACAAGTGAGAACCAAACCACCCGGGGCTTGGACTCTTAGTTCTCTCCCCTTCCCTCTTACTTAAAGCACATCTGCCAAGATTCCCTCATCCGTGGACAAGAGTAGCTATATGTCCAGTGTGCAAGGTCGGTGCCCTGGGGTGGGAGGCAGGGGACAATTGTCCAGTGGCCTGTGGAGTGTGGTGACCTCCATCCAGGGAGGCACGATCCCCACCTGGAAACTGCCTCCTGTGCAGGCTGGGATCACAGGGCTCGGCTGCGTTATGCAAGGCGTAAGGTTACCCCTGGACTCTGATGGCCACCGTTTAAGGTGAGTCGGGTTTATTTAAAAAAAAAACCAGCAGAAAAGGGAAAAACATAAAAAGAGATAAATGCTTATAAGACTAGCTTCTAGTCAAGTTCGTAATATCCTTGACTTGTGTCAAACATGGCGATGTCCAGACACTGGGTCCTTTACACATCTTCACACGGTCGTAACAGCGATAAAAGGTTAGGCTATTCTGTCACAGATGTGGACAAGGAAGCAGCCCAGAGCTTGGTGCTTTCACTCAGTGGTCAGCAATGAGATCCATGTGGTCAGTGCCAAAGACCTTCACTGGCACCTGAGATAGGAGTTGAAGGCTCTGTGGGTTGCTTTAGCGCTGGGTGTGGAGGCACCAGCAGGGTAGTTGAGGCTGATGAGATTGCTTCAGGGCCATGTGGTTGGCATGAATTAATTCATTTACTCTGTAAAAATGCGGTGAGGTGGGCACAGTGTTTAACAGAATGCTTGACTTATAGTGGCTCAAACAATAGAGATAATTATTATCTAACCGTGAAAGAAGCTTGGAGGTAAGCAATTCCAGAATTGCATCAGGGGCTCGACAACGTATTGGTGTCTCTGAGATTGCTCTGGTTCCTTGTGGTGATAAAGTGACTGCAGCAGGACCAAGCATCTGGTCCTTACACGGCAGCACCCGTCTCTGTCTTATCAGAGGGAAGCCGACTTCCTCTTACAGCTCCCTGACCAAATTGGGTCGAGTGGCACCTTGGACCAGTAACTGGCAAGGTGAAGGGAACTTCCTCGAGGGTTCAGACAAGACATGATTCATTGTCACCCACTGCCCAAAAGGAACCAGGGCTCTGTGAACAAGCGAGGTGGAGTGGCTGCTCAGTAGTCGATCCATGGGGCCTGCCCACGCGGTCCTGCTTTTGAAGTGTGCACAGTTCAGTGGAGACAACAGGGGGAGAGGGTGGGAGGAGGCACCACATGAAAAATTATAAGCCAACAAAGGTTGTAAACACAGCAGCAACCAACTCTGCTGTGCAGTTTGCAGGGCTTTTGGAATAGAGGTTTGTCGGGTGGACGTAAAGGGGCGAGTGTGTGTGTGTGTGTGTGTGTGTGCATGTATGTGTGTGTGTGCATGTATGTGTGTGTGTGTGTGTGTGTGAAGTAAAGGGAGAAGTACTCTGAGCCGAAGGACCTGTTTGTGCAAAGGCATGTCTGTGAGTCAGGTAGGGACGTGCATGGATTGGACTAGCACAGAAAGAAGCTGCACAGGTCGAGGTCCAACGCAGGGACAACAGAGTGAGAAGAGGGAAGAGACAGGAAGTCATGTTAACTCAGGTACCCAGTGCCCATGCGGGCTGCTGAAGGCACTTACGTGTCTCAGGTAACCAAATAATGAATGAGATGCAAATTAAAATCCTCATTTTACAGACGAGAAGGCTGAGGCTCCGAGAAGCAACGGCGTGTCTGAAGCCATCTGGAGGTTGTCGATGGAGCTGGCACCCTAGGGCAGGGGCAGACTTCCCAGAGCCCGGGACTCCAGGATCTTCTGGCGTTCCTGGACTCATGGAAGTGCCTTAGGGCTGGAGTGGGTGTTTGGGGGTGATTGTTGCAGTGAAGCAGAGAGGCTGACAGGTGCGGGGGTGGCTTGAGGCCTCTCCTCTTGGGCTGCGGGGGACCACCCTGGCACCGTGCTATGGGCACATGGGCTCCACTTTTATAGGTTAGGATTCAGCAGAAAATTCCTCTTGACATATAATGAGTTCTACTACTTAAAAATTAAGTTTGTGAAACCACTTTACTCTTCTCTGTTGCCTCTTCAAATTGGTAACCCGTCATATTTGAGGACGGGAAGGGCTATGGAAACCATCACATTTACCCTCCACACTGTCATCACAATGTCACTGGAGAGGCCGAGGGCGAAGAGCTGGGGCCTGGCCCAGAGCCAGTGCTCGTCTGTGGAGGACAGACCAGGAGCCTGTTCCCTGACCCCAGTCTGGAGCCTTCCTCAGGATGGGTCCTGAGATCCAGGAGAGGTGGTGTATTCGTTTCCTTAAAAAGTTACCATGAAACAAAAGAAATTTATTCTCTCACAGTTCTGGAGATAAAAAGTCTGAAATCAAGGTGTCCTCTGCAGAGGCGGTTCCTTCTGGAAGCCTGAGGGAGAGTCTGTCCCTTGCCTCTCTCCTAACTCATTCATTCCTTCGCTGTTCACTCCTTGGAGGTAGACACATCACCCAGTCCTTGTCCTCCCATGGCCTTGCCCGCCAGGCCTTCTCCCTGGTGTCTCCTTTCTCAGATCCCCCTCTCCTTCTCTTGTAAGGATACCAGGTGATCTCATCTCCAGATCCTCAGCTTAATTACATCTGTACAGATCGTATTTCCAAATAAGGTCACATCCACAGTCCTGGGGGCTAAGACCTGGGCATATCTTTTGGGGGGATGTAATTCAACCCCTGCCGCTGGTCATCCAACCTGCAAAATCACTGGCCAGCCAGGGGGAGGCCAGATAGGGGTCATTTATGACAGTGGGCTTCCTCAGGCCCTCCATGAGGTCACTGCCTAAAACAGTCTGCATTTGTCTCCATGATGAGGAACTCACTTTCATGAGCCAAGTTCCTTCTGACCTGATTGGCTGGGATCAATAAGAGGGGTGCCGAGGAGAGGAGTCGTGGAATGAGCTGGGCCTGCAAGGCGAGGGGCCCTGGGGCTGAGGTCCTAGGGCGGTGCTGGGATCAGGGACCTGAAGGAGCACAAAGGCAGTAACTGGAATTCAAGCTCTTGCCTCCCACATCCCCCAGCACCTCCAGGTAGCACTGCTGAGCAAGTCATCAGAGCCCGGGCCTGCCTGGCATGAGTACCCAAGGTGAGAGAATAAGGAAATGCAATGGAGAGAAAGGAAATTTTCATTGGAGCGCCAAATTGCTTTTCTGGATGCACAGTCACTCAAATAGGTGGGGGATGGGAAGGGCTGTGCTTCCAGGCAGCCTGTGGCAGAAACCCCAGCCAGTCACAGTCTGTGACGGCGGGCCACCGACAGCTTCCTCAGGAGGCCACGCAGGTTTTTGCTTCACTTGGAGTCCAGTGGCCTGAGACAGACGTCCCCTTACTTACCTGTCCTCACTACCTTCCTATCTCACCTTTTCAGCAGCCTTGTCACTTCTCAGGAAGTCCTGGTGTTTTGTCTCATACAGGAAACTGCTGGTGCGTGGACTCTGAGATCCAGGGCAGAGGACAGGGAAACGGGGAGCAGGAAGAGCCCCCCAGCACATCCTCCTTCCCAACAATTTTTAGATGAGTTTCTTTTACCAGCGTATTGAAATATAGTTTATACAAAATTTAAAAAATTGATGTTAAGTGCATATGTAAACAATTGCACACAGTCACAAAAGGGAACCTTTGTGTCACCCCCAAAAGTTCCTTCACTGCCTTGGCAATCAATAGCCTTCCCATAACCCCGGTGCCCAGAGATACTGTTTTTTGTTTTTTTTTTTTTTTTTTTTATCAATAGCTCCTTCCTTTAAAAAAATGTGCAAAACACACAAATTCATGATCCTACCCATTTTTCAGTGTCCAGTCCGGTGACATTCAGTATGTCATGTTGCTGTGCCACCATCACCATCATCTGTCTCCAGAACTTTTCATAGGCAGAAGATGCCCAGCCTTTTCCAGCCCAGGTCCCTGTGAGATGCGTGGCTTCAAGGACGCCCTGCTCAGGCCTTCTGTGAGGTTCTCAGCCAAGGCCAATTTCTGTGGCTTGCAGCTAAGAATCCAGACTTGTGCACCAGGAGTAAAAGTGATCTGCCTACAAAGAATCCGTGTGATGGGTAAATTGTGTTGCTGGCACGGAGTGTAGTGACCAGGGTAGCTGGTCATAGTTTAGACAGCACGTGCGGGAGCTGTGAGCACCGCATCATGGGCTGGTGGCTGCGGCCTGTGGCCTGGATTCTTTCTGGCTTTGGAAAGCCTGTCTATAAGGACAACAGATTATATACCAAACAAGTTAGACAGGTTTCCTCAAGAGGGGAAGGGAAGCAGAGATCTGGGAAGATGGGGGAAAGTAGAACAAACAATAATAATGACCATACAAGAAGCACATAGCATCTACTACCCTATGGTCCTGGCTGTAAGTGTTTTCTGCACAGTTAGACATTTTAGCCTTATGACAGGCTGATGGTGTCAGGTGTCTTTTGTTCCCAAGGAAGAGAGTAAGCATGCTGCCCAAGCCACGTGGCCGCTAATGGGAGAGTCAAGATTTCAATCAGCCTGCTCTTACTGTGACTGCAGAAGACAGTGAAGAACTAAGGATTCTGATCAGCTCGATTTTCTCTGTCTTTGAAGTATCATCAGACAAATTCACACAACTAAGAAAAAAAGATAAAAGCTGGTAACATCTGGCAGGACATTGGAAATGATTTGCCCCAGGCACCTAATTTTCCCACAGATATTATTGAGAATCTTCCTGTTATAGGTGATTTGGGGGGAAGACTTGACTGTGGGGGGTTCCTCAGCATAGTTTGAAGTCTACGGCTCCCTCTGCACCCTGGCTGTAGGCAGAGTCTCTGTCCTCCACTCAACCCCACAGTACACGGACAGGAAGCCTGCCCAGGCATTTGTGGGGTTCTTCACCCCTGAGGTTGTTGTTCTAGACCCTGAGGAGCCCTTTCTCTGTGAGGCTGAAAGAGTGGCTATGGCTGCCAGTGGCTTGTCACAGAGGTGGCAGAGGGAAACCTTCACAGGAGGGAGGAGCTCTATGACACTCATTTTTAAAGTGTCCACAGATGTTTCCCTGGGACCCAGGCCCTGGCATTGGTCTGTCCCAACACCCTGCATTGGCCACTGGAGCATTTCCTATGGGGCCATCTGGCAAGGAGAGGGGATCCTCCCTCTTCACCTGCAATGAGGCCCCTGCGGCTCTCACAGTGACAGCCTCTCAAAGGGCCAATGCTCTTTGGGTTCAAAGATTTGTGAGCTAAAGCATGGGCTATGGTCTCTGCTGGGGGCTCAGGTTCCATGTGAGTGTGTTGGAGCCATTCACAAACTTCAGCAGCGGCAGCTGACGAGGAAACCCTCCTCCACCTCCCTGCTTTTCCTTTACAGCTGCCACACTCCGCAGATGGAGGCTGAGTCTCTTCATCCTTTCCCAGGCCCAGAGCTCCTTATTGGAAGAATCCAGAACCTTTGTGGCTACTCACTCCTCCCTGTCTATGTGGCTACTATACCTGGTGCTGGGAGCTCAGAGCTTCGGAGCATCATGTAGTCTAAGAGATGGGCTCTGGAATCAGACTGTGAGGAAGGGAGCCCAAGTTTCTCCACTTCCGGTCGTGTCATCTCTGTTTTCAGTGCTCTGTGCCTCGGTTCCCTTCCAATACGATAGTCATTACTTTGTAAGGCGGTTATGAGCATTACATGAGTTCAGGGGTCAGAAGCCCTTGGCACATGGTGTGTGGTAACTGCTAGGTTAGGTGTTGGACATTATTATTAGGGACATTATTATTTGGACATTATTATTAGCCTTTGTGAGAAGCATGAGTGCAAGAGTAAATGAATGAAATAAGGACGTAAATATTAATACCCCACACCTCGTCGCTGGCTGTGTCTGTTATCTGCCTCCTTAGCCTCACCTTTGCTTGGTTAACTCCCCTCATTCTTCCAGCCCCTGCTCAAGTGTTTTCTCCCATGCTGGTCTGTCCTCAGAGCACCCCTTACTTAATTTTAGCGTAATGCTCACCACTCTGCACTGTGTCCTCAGCATTCTCAGTAAGCTCCTGGGGGTGGTGGGTAGGGCCTGGGGGCATTGTCTTGTCACACTCCCAGCATCCAGCATGGTCCAGATGTACAGGGTGGCAAAAGGAATTAGAATCTTTCCAGCCCCGTCATTACTCAGGTTCCCGGAAGGGATTCCATGAGCCAGGGTTGAGTGGCCAGAGGCTGGAGGGGCCTCTGAATCCACAGGCTTCCTGCTCTAGGTCATGGCCCTGTGAGCAGCGGAAGGCTTATTGACTGACTTCTAAACTGCTGTGGGGGCTTGAGGCCATGCAGCCTCCCAGCACCTGTCACTGGATCTGGTCACTTAAAGTAAGAAATCAAAGCAGGTCCTCAATGCAGGCTTCACGAGAGAGGTGTATTTCAGATGGGACGGGGGTGGGTGCAGGGGCAGTGGGCCTTGGCAGTGAGGACACCCGTGCAGTCTCATCCCACTGTCAGTGTCGGCCTCAGGGCCTGCCAGAATGGAAAAGACCCTCCAGCCAGCTCTGCAGCTCCCACTTTAAAACTTTGATGTAAACGCTCACGTGAAGGGACAAGGCACGCTGACACTGTAAGTGAGTGAGCTCGGTCCTGGAGACACAGGCGGTGCTGCACTGTCCTCAGCGCTGAACATGGCAGCCACAGGCCCCTCATCTCCAGCGGTTCAAAGACAGGACTTACGGGACCGCAGCTCTGCCCCTGGCATGGTGGCACCCTTCACCACCAGATCTTCAGAGGAACTTTAAAAAGTAGGTGATGTAGGCAGGATAATGACTATCCCTAAAGCGATCGATCCACACCTAATCCCTGGAGCCTGTGAGTGTGCTGCCTTGCATGACAAAAGGGATTTGGCAGATGTGAGGGTAGAGACCCTGAGATGGGAAGACTGCCCTGGATTATCTGTGTGGGCCCGATGTCAGGATAGGTCCTTGTAAGAGAAAAAGGGAAGTAGCAGAGTGAGAATCATCGGAGCTGTAGTGACAGTATCAGAGGTTAGTGAGGAGAAAGGTTTTGAAATGCTACGCTGCTGGCTTTGAGGATGGAGGGAGAGTACAAGCCAAGGAATCAGGTGGCCTCCAGAAACTGGGAAAAACGAGGAAACGTACTTTCTCCTTGAGTCTCCAGAAGGAGCACAGACTGCCTATCTCTTGATTTCAGCCCAGTGAAACTAGCTCCTGACTTCCGACTTCCAGAACTGTGAAGTGATGTATTTGTGTTGTCTTAAGCCACTAAGTTGGCAGTAATGTGTTCCAGCAGCAAGGGAAAACGGCTACAGTAGGCCATTGCCCCGAAATGCTTCTAATCAGACCATTTCTTCACCCTGCATTCCCTTTTCTTGCTTCCTCTGTTACCGGAGCGGGTTGGGGGCTGGAGGGATGTTTCAGGAGGGGAGTGAAGCTAACCTCGACGTTTTCCAAGTGCCCACCCATCTGGCACAGCTGTGCTGCTTGGCAAAATTTTCAACAGTAATTGTTGCTTTTAAAATTTTCTTTTGATGGGGAGTGATAGCTGGTGGGGAAGGGGCACAGGTTTTTCTTTCTTACAACTTTTACGTTTAAAAATACTTCTGTATGACTAACATCTCCCATCCCTGTTGTTGGCTGTGCTGTCTGATAAGACCCTGGCTTTTTACCCACTTTTTGCCCTGACTCACAGCCTGTTTCCAATGTGGAAAATGGTAGCAGGTGTGAGTCACACTGGGAGACTGCATTGGGCTTCCTGGGCTAGAGGAGGTGTTTCAGTGACTGGCTGCCTACCATATCCAGCAGCATCAAAAAGTATTTGTCAAAATATAATGTTGTAAATGAGCCCGGGTTCTTATTAAAATGCAGATTTGGTTTAGCGGGTAGGGTGATGCTGAGATTCTCCATTTCTGACAAACTTCAGAGGGTGTCCTGGTGGTAGTGATGCCGCTGGCCCAGGGACCCGCAGTGAGGACCACTGTGTCTGAGCAAGCCCATATCTCAAGACTGGTGGCCATCATAGCCAACCAGTCATTCCAGAATGGACCCTACAGACATGCTTACTCTGGTGTTTGGATTCTGAGGTCTACCTCAGATAATGATAATTTTTTGGTGTCTAACACAACAAGATATATCAATGTTTGCTTTTGTGTCAGAGTGTCTTTTGTATGCTAATGAGATGATGGCAGTTGGGGGCTCCTAGAGAGCACAGGATGGGGACTGGTGGCCAGAAAGACTAGGCTTGTACAGAGGATTGGAACTTTCAGCTCCAACCATTGGACTCCAGGATGGGGAGAGGGCCAAGAAGTCAAGTTCAGTCACCAACGATCAATGATTTAATTAACCATACCTGTGCAATGAAACCTCCATAAAACCCCTAAATGATGGGGTTCAGAGAAATTCCTCCTCCTGGGAGGGTGGCACACCCAAATTCTGGGGGGACAGAAACTCCTGTGCTCAGGACTCTGCTGGACCTCACCCTTTGTGCCTTTCTATCTGGCTGTTCATTTATATCCTTCATACTAATCCAGTAATAGTAAGTGAGGCACTTTCCTTTTCCTGAGTTCTGTGAGTTGCTCTAACAAATTATCAAACCTGAGGAAGTTGTGGGAACTCCAGACTTACAGCGAGTTGGTCAGATGTGCAGGTGGCACCTGGGATCTGTGACTGGCGTCTGAAGTGGGTGCAGTCTTGTGTAAGTGGCCCCAAACATTCAGGGTTTGTGCTAACTCCAGGTACTTAGTGTCAGGGTTGAATAGAATTGTTAGACACCCAGCTGGTGCCCAGAGAATTGAAAAATTTGTTGATGTGAGAAAAACACCACACATTTGGTGTCAGAAATGCTGGTAGTAAAACACCCTGTGGTGATTTCACATAAATAGTATGTGTGTTTTCATTTTATATAGTTTTTATGAAATGAAATAACAGGGGCGAGCTGTGGTTCCGCAGGCAACAGAGTGACTTGACAAGGGCCCCATGGGTCCGGGCCTCCATGTCCTCAACAAGAAAAGGAGGGCATTGAGTGAGGATCATACGATTCTCCACTTTAGAGCCTACTTTCAATATCTCAGGACAAGGCCGAGGCTTAAATCACTAAAGTTTAAAATTACTTGGTTTTTTTCTCACTTGTTGGTGATATCCCTGATTTATTGAAATCAGGAATGCAATCCTTAAAGACAAAATGGTTCAATGGGCTAATGATATCTCTTTTTCTTCCAAGTTTATTATTGTAAAATCAGGAATATAAAATAGTTTTCCTCCCACACTTGTTCATTGTAAAAACAGAATTATGAAGTGGCAAGACAATTTAAGAGATTAAAATTTTCATCCCTCCCTAACTGAACAGTAGTTTTCATTCCGCCATGCTCCCTTCATGCACGTGGATGATCTTAGGGCTCACACACACACATTTGTATTCGTTCTCCTTCCTCTAGAGTGTGATCTTAGAAGCGCACCAGCAACATTTGAAGAAACTAGTTTCACTTTGAAGTCACTACCATCAGCATTTAACTTTGTTTGGCTGATGTGATAGGTGTAATTGGTACCACATTAATGTTTTAAATTGCAGTTTTATATTATTAGAGCTGTTGAGCATTTCCACCGTTTTTGTTTATGCATTTCCTGACTTTCCATATGTGTAAATTGTTTATGTTTAATTGAGAAAACTACTGAAAAGTACCTAGCTTATGGCTTGGCAGCTAAGAAAAATCTCAACAAATATGAGTTCGCCACCTTTCTAAGCCTCATTCCTTCCTCTGGAAATGGTGGGGTGGTAGGAAGGTCGGGTGAGACACTTTGTGACAGGGGTCTAGCACAGTGACTAGCATATGGAAAGTGGGGCTCTGTGGGTGTTCTTTGGCCATCTGTCAGGGGTTGGTGGTCTTCTAATTGAACTAATATCCCCTTTAAAGGTGAGCTTTCCACGACCACATCTGCGGGGAGAGTGAAGTCTCTACTTGAATTCTGTACCTCACTTTTCCTCATTTGCAAAATGGGGATAATGATAGTCACTGATTGGCTTGTGAGGGTGGAATGAGATAATCCAGGCAAAAACACTTGGCCTGGGGCCTGGCCCACAGGAAGCACACATTAGTTTTATTACGTGCTTTGTCACATTGATATCCAAAGAGATTATTATGTTTTGCTTTTAACAATCTTTGCCAGATTGCTTTCCAAAAATTTAAAGTGGATATCGTTTAAATTTAGAAGAAAAATCTGCACTTAGAATTGAAAGGCTTATTTGCATTTTAAAAGTGCCAAGCAACCACATTCTACTAAACCTGTTCCCAAAGCTCTCATTTAGAAAACAAGGAGAAAACATTGATAAAATAAAGGCATTTGCATAGTGCCAAGCAGAAATAACTATGTTTGGGAAGAAAGCATCTTTTAAACATTCCTATTTGTTGATAGCAAGCACTGCCTTTTTCTTATTCTTTTTTTGCTTTTGTACTTATATCAACAGAATCTCTTGAGGGAATTTCATTCAATATCACAAAAAGATTTACAAGGAAACTTGGACTAACCATGCACAATTTAAAATTGAATATATATGTACCCGTACATTATATATGTGTATATTTTTCAATGTGCCTGAAAATAAGAGACCCTACAGAGGAGACTTCTCATTTCTTCTTATGACATAGCAAACCAATAAATGACACCTTGTAAGTGCTTTATGATCTGCAAAGCATTTTCCCAAACATTTTTAGTTTGAGTCTCACGATGATCCATGAGGAAGGCGTAGCAGGTTTTACAATCTTTAGACTAGAAATGGGGACACTCACCCACCAGGAAATACTGACTTGATTAATACCCCACAGCTGGAAGCAGAGCTGAGTCTGTCTGGAGTTCCATCAGTTTTCGGTCCAAGCCTCTGCTTCTCACCACGTCACAGCTAGAACTATTCAAACTCATCGGTCTCAATCGAATCCACCAAATCAATACAGATGTGAAAAGAACATGACTGAACCTCTAATCGTAAGCCCCAGTCCATTTTCACAAGACAAGCATGGCCCATGGAGACGGGAACGTGCTGCCACGGAGGATGACGAACAAGCGCCCTGGTGCCAGCTAGACCACTTCCACCTGGAGCCCCACTGTGATTTATCTGGCCACGTCACAATGCACACTCCTCAGTTTTCAGGGACTTGTAGTCTGTTAAATAAGCACAGAGCGTGTTGGCTAATGGTAAAGAAACAGTGTACAACGCCATGCCCTGCGGAGGACCTCCTGCAGGTGAGGACTTGGCAGTTTCCAACTTGATATCCTTCTTGTGCATCAAGCAGAAAGGGCTAGGAAGGGACCTTGCTGATGTTGAGGAAGGACACGTCACACACCACTCCCTCCTCCCCCCATAGATGAGGATTAGGAACATTCCTGTGGCCTTGTGACCTAGAGTAACCTTGTGGAACTAGTACTGAAGATTCCAGGTGATGTGATAATAATACTGGCAAATGCTGACTCTTTCAAGGAAAGTTGGACAAACAGCTTTCTAGATATTCATGATCAATATTGGTAAAGGCATATTCAGAGGTGTGCTACATCATAGGCAGAGTTCATTTCTGTCCAGAAAGATACCAATGGTCACTTTGGGTGATGCTGCCCCCTTTCTCCTACCATACCCACTTGGGGTATCTGCTCAGACTGCTGGGCTGTGGGTCAGGCCTGGGTGGGATACAGGGCTCCATCATTAATAGTCTTGTGATCTCCAGCAAGGCAGTTTGTATTTCTGAACTCTGCTCCCTTAACCATAAAATAGAGATAACAGTGTTTATTATTTTTATTCAGTTGGCAGGTGCCAAGGTGATAATGTATGTGAAAGATGATAGACAATTGGAAAAAAACTATTTCTTTTCTGGACATTTTTTTATTTGATTTTTTTCAAACTATGAAAGTACAACATGTTGGTTGTAATAGGTGAAGCAGTCAAAAATATATGAAGACCAGTTCTCTGTTACTCACTTTCATTTCTACCCTCCTGACAGAGGCAAAGTCGATACTCCCACAGCTTTGGTGTTACCCACGCAACGTATGCTGGCAAATACACACGTATGCTGGGGGTTGGGTTTCTTTCTTTTACTGAAATGGGATCACAGTAAACCATGGCTCTGTAACTTGCTTTTTCATTTGATGATATATCATTTACTATTCAATGTTTTTTAAGTTGTAAGTTTAAAAAATTTCTTCGGCTTTGAAATCTAGGGATGGTCAAGTCAAGGAACATATATAAAGGACCCATGGACAAAGACAATGTGGGTGGGGGGAGGATTTAATGTGGGAGGTGGGGGTGGGTAGGTGGGTAGGGCAGGGGAGAATAATGAGGGGGAAATGGGGACAATCGTAACTGAACAACAATTAAAAAAAAAAAAATACTTCTGACCAAGATGGAGGCGTAGGTGAATACACCTTGCTTACTTGCACAACCAAAAGAAGGACAATGACAAATTTGAAGACAAAAATAACCAGAACTTCCAGAAAAATAAAAGTGTATGGAAGTCCAACAACCAAGAAGATAAAGAAAAAACACTCATCCAGACTGGTAGGAGGGGTGGAGATGAGCAGCCAGGGCAGAGAGGTCTCGAGGCAAGGTGGTGGCTGGAGGTCCGGGGTGGGCAAGGCTGCTCTGATTTGAACACAGAGATATAGGGAAGAAGGCCACATGAAGATGGAGGCCAAGATATTGTCGCAGAAGAAGGAGAAAGGAATAGGTCCTATAAGCAGGCAATAACAAGGAAAATAATTGCTGGGAGCCCCTAGAACTTAGGAATGGGTGAGGGAGGATCCTCCTCTAGATCCTCCAGAGAAAGCATGGCCCATCTGACACCTTGCTTTCAGACTCTAGCTTCCAGGAACTGTGAGGAACTACATTTCTGTTGTTTATAGAACAACCAAGTACGAAGTTTGTGGTACTTTGGTATAGAAACCCTGGGAAACTAATACAGATACTAGAGTTGAACCCCTTCTAGGAAGTAGAAGGGCTACTCCTTCCTCCATCCCCTCAGTAACGTGCCCAGCATATTCACTTGTGTGTCTGTTATTGACCACAATAACACATTATAGGGTCACATTATAGGGTCATTATTGGCTGTTTTCATGTCTGCCTGTCCTCTGTATTAAATTTCTTTAGGGAGTAGCTGTGTCATATTTATTTTTATTTTCAGAGTAGGGGACAGTGGCAAACATGTGGCAGGTGTTCACTAAATATGGACAGACTTGATCTGTTGATTGATCAATCATTCATTGATCTGTCCATCAGCTCTCTGTCTTTGGAGGAGGAGGAACCTGGTGAGAACCTCGGTGCTAAAGAGGGAGTCATCATACAGTATGTCCTCACTGACTGGCTAGTATTGATGGGGCTATGGCTCCCCACTTTCCTCTTCCTGCTGATTCTCCCTGGAACCCAAGGCAATCTAGTCACCTTTGCCTCCCTCCCCTCTCTGTCCTTTGCAGTTAGTTGGATGTCTTTCATCAGCTTCTGCCCAGTCTTCTTTAACTTGTCTTTATAGCCCCTTTTAGCTCTAAACACCCTCCCCTGGCACCCCTTCTTCACCTGTGACCCAGTTCTCCTTGTGACCACAATTTCCATCTCGACGTTGATAATTTCCAGGTCCTTTCATGGGCTCAAATGACCCGAGTTCCAGACTCAGCTCTGCAACATCCTCCTGAAATCTCTACTTGTTTATCTTGGAAGTGCTGGGCAAAATCTGTCAAACTGATCTTGGAATTTTCTCCATCAAACCTGTTCCTCCCCTAATGATTCCCACCTCAGTAGTTGACTCTGTGACCTACCCACTTGCTGACACCCAGGAGCCCAGGACTCATCCGTCATTTTTCTCTCTCCCTAACCTCCCACATTTTGCTCGTTACCAAGCCTTGACCAGTCAACCTCTTCAACATCTCTTGAATCCATCAATTTTTCCCCACCACCACTGTGTTGAGGCTGCTGTACATGCTCACTTGTACATACTGTTCTTTCCTCTCTCCCTTTTTGATCTGACAAGCCCTACTCAATCTTCCAGTGTCAGTTTGTAAGTCCCACTTCCTTAGAGAAACTTTCCCAAATCATCTACATGCTTACTCTTCTGCTGTTGTGCAGCTCACTGCACCTTTTCCTTCTCCCTCCTCACATGCACCACACTGGTAATCATTAGTTTCAATATCTACATACATTTCTGCACTACAGACTTAAGATAGGGAACCTCTATGTCTCCAGAGTCTAACACAGACTCCCACATGTAATAGATGTTCAACAAATATTTGTCTAATAATTGAAGAATGAATGAATGAGTGAATCTCCTGGGCACAGAGTCATTGCTCAACAAGCATTGGTTGAATTCATGAATACAAATCTAATTTTTTGTCTTTCAGTTGTAATCACCTTACTTCAAGCCTTTATCAACTCAAAATTGGATTTTTGCAGCGTCACCCTTACTAGTCTCTCTGCTTCAGCCTGCACTGAATAACACATCCATATTCACTGTTGCAAAGCATTACTTTCCTCAGGTAACTCCAACAGGAAAGTTTATTCACAGCACCTCAATAAATTCAGAGCAAAGCCCAAACTCCCTGGCTATGCCAGGACCTGCAGTACATCTCCATAGGTTCTTTAGGTATTTGCTACTAGAGTTAAGGTGTGTGCTAATAGGCTTCTGTGGGCTAGTATCTAACCAGCATTGTTTGGAGAAATGCCTCCCTCGTCCCAAGCACCCTATTTACAAATGAATGTTTGGAATCTTGGCCTGTTATTAGGGTGTGGTTTAAAGTGCGTCAGTTGTGACTTAAGGTCACCAGTGGGATGTTCCAAGCAGTCAGCAGAGACAGACCCATGGGCTTTCAATGATCTTAAATTAGTGGTAGTGTTTGGGAGGGCTTAACAGAGTAAAGGGATATGCTGAGTATATATTTGGAGAGCTAATTATCATGAATTATTCAAACCTTAAGTGAGATGATGACTTGTTTCTCTGATCCTTTTTTAAAATAGATTTTATTTATTTATTTCTAGATAGGGGGAAGAGGGAAACATCAATGTGTGAAAGAAATGTCTATTGGTTGCTTCTCATGCACCCCCTGCTGGGGACCTGGCCCACCACCCAGGCATGTGCCCTGACTGGGAATTGAACAAGTGACCTTTTGGTTTTCAGGCCAGCACTCAGTGCACTGAGCCATACCGGCCAGGGCATGGCTGATCCTTCTTAAAAATTAGAAAGCCCTTCACCCTTGAGCTTGGGAATACTGATCCAGCTTTTTTTGATTTGCCAGATGCTGACTCAGCTTATGGAGGTGGAAGGAGGCCTGGTTAGGGGGTTCTGGTTAGTCCAGGGTGCAACTGTTAGCCTGCAGTGGATGCATCTGGTAGCTCCCAGCACAAACCATGTCTGGTACCCCCTCTTCCAAGGCCTACCTGGCTGGAAGTGAGCAAACAGTAAAGCTGGAGCCTTTATCTTTGACACTCCTGCCTTCATTTTCTTCCTACCTCTAGGCACCCAGCATCTGTGCTATCTCTAGCCCTTTCCCCATCAAGGGAGGGAAGTCCTCCGGTCTGGGCCCCCACATCAGACAGAAGGGTAGTGCTGTGCATTCAAGGAAAGCTCCGAGTCAGTCATACCTGGGCTAATTTTCCTCTCATTTCTACCACTTCATTCACTGCGGATTTTGGGCAGTTCATTTTACCTCTCTAGCCTCAGTTTCCTCACCTGTACAAAGTAGATAGCATGAGTTTTCATAGCTATTTGAGGATGAAATGCAAGGATCCAGGAAAACATTAGTCTTGGGTGAAGTAAGTGCCCATTCAACATCACTGTTGTTATATCCTGTCATGGAGTTGAACTGTCTTTGAATTGTTAGTTTGATTGCTGACTCTGTCGTGAGAGTGCATTACAGTTGCTAGAGCTGCTGGGTTAATACATAGGTAGCTCGAAAGGAGGTGTGGTGGGGAGGGCTTCTCTTAGCTCAGCCAACACTGACCATTCTGTTTCTGAAGCCTTATTACCAGAAGTTGCTGGGGCCTGAGGGACAGACACAGGACTTGCCTTTCCAGGGTTATACTGTGACATGGGAGCTAACCACTGTCCCCAACCTCATCTTAGGACAGATCTTCCTGGCTCATTTGCCAAAGACCACCTTCTCCATCTCTCATCCTTCTCTTTTTCTATGGCCTCAAATGTCAGATGTTTAAAATTCAGAATTTGTCTTTGTTGTGCCCTGTGCTACCATCCCTAGCTGGCTGTTCCTAACCTCAGTACTACTGTGACCATGCTGGTAATGGTCACCCCAAGCAATACACACATGTGCAGTCTTTTGGCCAGTGTTTCCTTTGACACAAATGCTTAGTGTCAATGGCAGATATTTTGGAAGCTTCAACCCAGAGCAAGAGCTGGGCACTTGGTGTCTGGAATTGCAGACATCATAACAAGGGTGAGGAATGATGGCCATATTGCAGGGTGACCTAATCAATTCTGTTTTGTGAAAAACTCCCAGAGTTGCTTGTAAAAGATTCTCACCCACAGCACCTTGAAGGCATCGCCTGGCACCAGGTGTCCTACTGGGCTCCCTCCTACCTCCTAAGTTGGACCTGCGTTGGAAGTCACTCAGGTTTATTGTTAATGAAAATAGCACACATTGTTTCCATTTATCAAGCATCAACTATGCACTGGGACTTGTGCAAAATACATTTATTAAGCATTTGGTTCTTTAATCTTCACAATAAACCAATAAGGTAGCTACTGTTATTACCTCCATTTTATCAGGGAGAAAAAGGAGGCTGAGAGAGCTTAAATAGCTTAAGGTTAATTGAGGTCACTGAGGTAGTTAGCTAAGCTCTGTCTGGAATCTGTCTTCAGCTACATCTTTATCCTGGTCTCCTTCTCTAGGCTCCTGGTCAGCCCAAAATGTTCTCCTACATCTTCATCATTCCTCTGGTCCCTGATTGTGGCATCACCACGCCCTCCTTCCCAGCCCAGCCCTCGAAGATGTGCTCTTCTGACAAAGGCAATTCTCTGCCTCCAGCAGACAGAGCCATGGAGAGAGTGAGGTACACAGGACCCAGGTCTATAGTTTTCATTATACCTTAGTCTTTTGCTTAATTATAACAGTGCATATTATAGGAGAAAAAATGAGGCCACCATGTTTGATTACAAATACACAAGAACATTGCAAACATTTGTAGGAGGTCAATCCTTTATTTGTTAGTGTACCCATCATATTAATAAATTGGATCTCTGCACAATTGTCATGCAGTGCAATGAAACATTTGTCCTTGAGTGCAGCAGCATATTGGTTTTGTTAGATTAATTTTTATTTATGTATAACTCTTATCTATAACTTTTGGAACCTCATGTTTCCTGAATAGAGAGTGATTAACCATATTTATCAGCCACAGCTAAAAACGACTAGGTAATGCTGGTGTGCATGACATATCTGTGTTTTGCTTGGGAACTTTGTCCAGAGAGAGTTCGTGGTCCTGAGAGAGAATCAGAAGGAGGAGGCTCTCCCCACCTTCTCTATAACCAGAAGGTCTGTGCAGAAGTGAAAGTGGACTAAGAAGGGCAGCCCACCCAAGCAAGACTTGGAGGGGAAGTGTTTTCCGTGATTCTGGCCCAAACTTCTTCTATTGGGAGAAGAAGTCTATGTTCTTGTATGACTGAAGTGGACCAATTAGTCAGGTTTGAATAAGTCGATTTCATTTTTTAGTATAGATTTCTCTTTATGAAACAACAAAAACAATTCTGTTCAGTATTTTATTCTTGGAGGAAGAAGCAGCCTGCAGAGATGGTCACTGTTCAGCATGGATGGAAGCTATCCAGTCACCAAGTCATTCCTGAAGATCATGGGTGAGGCTGGCCAGGCTGCCCTCTGATGAGGGGTTGCTGAATGGGGTACAATCCCGGGAGGGAAAGAGTCCTTTTCTGAGAGGTCTTGAGGGAGATGCATGCCCAAAGGGGAGAAAAATGGAAGGGACCTCATTAGAGGCAGAGCACTGAGGGGTCCAAGGTGACTCATTGCCACCTTGTGTCTGTCCATGACAGGCCTCAAGTATGCTTTCCAAGGGGCTTGCTTGCCTAGCGTTAAGGTCTGCTTCACTGAGCCCACACTTCATGAACTGATACTCAGTGATGACCTGATCCTTCAGTCCTCTTTGATCCTGGGTAGTGGCCTTTTGGCAAAATGAGAGATTACAGATATGAGAGAGAAAAATTAGGCCAACTGCACACCATCTTCAAATATCTGTTTATTCTTTTCCAGCTCTGGTCAAATTTCTCAATTAAAAGGGAAGCAGATGGCTTCCTGGAAATAAAAATAGATTTTATCCCCTAAAGTTTTGTAGCTTGTTTTGGAGGAAATAGCTATAACTAGTGTTTGAAAGATCCTCTCTGACGATGCACATTGGTTTTTATGTTGCCTTGAGACAGACAGCCAGAAATCTGTGGCGAGTGCTGGGTAGGGCTCTACTGCCATTCCCATGGCAGACCTCTGGAGGGAGAATGAGATTGTACTGTCGCCTGGCTGATACCTGGATCATTGTCTCATGAGACCCTGAGCTATAGGACCCAGCCAGAGTTCACTGGGATTCCTATGCCTCAGAGATGGTGAAAACTAAGTTACTCAGTTTGAGGGTGATTTGTTATGCAGCAGTGGATCACTAATACACATTACTTCATGTAGCCTTCCCAACAGCTATTTTCACAAGTGAGGACACTGTGGCGTAGAGACATAAAGCAAATTGCTGGAGATCACACTATTGCTAGACCGAGATTCAATCCGAAAATGGCCTGGGTCCAGTGTTCAGGAGAGAGGGAAGGAAGTCCCAGTTTTTCTAACATAATCTTAGAAGTGACATCCCATCAATTCTGCTTGTATGGTAACTCACACACTAGATCCAGCCCACCCATGACAGGAGGGGATTATGCAGAGAGTGGGTGCCAGGAGTCAGGGGTCATTGGCAGCCACTGAAGAAGCAGCTGCGTGATGCATACATAAGCTGTCTGTCGTTGCTTTATATAGCCAGTGCTCAATCGCCATAGCAGCGTCTTCCTCTAGTTTACATAGACATCTAAAGCTTTAGTGCTGCAATGTCAACTTGTATTCTTGGGAACCTTCCATGGGCTGTCCAGAGCTGCACAGACTTTTCAGCCTTCCCCAAGGTAGACCCCCCCAACACTATGGGAGCTTCTGCGTGGGGAGTGGGCCTAGATAAGGGGCCAGTGTTGCACGCAGAGGCTAGCAGGTCCTTATTAGGTAGCCCCTGATGGAGCTTAAGGAGGCCAGGTAGGTTTCCTTTAAGAACTTGCTGAGCTCCTGTTGTGTGCTGAGAGGTGACAGGGAACAAAACAGACTGAAGGCCTCACTCACACGGAGCTCACAGGCTAGTGAGGGCAGATAGACCATAAGCAAAACAAATAAGGACAAACACTATATTAATGGGAAAAATTAGGATGTGTTATGAGTCCACAGAAACCCCCAGTCAGTTTCCTAACATGCAACCTAAATATTGAATACTTATGAAGTACTTAATTACCCACGTTCGCAGTGTCACTTCCTGGTCTCTGGTTAATTGGTGAGATTAAGGGTCACCAGGTGGGCATAACATGTACAGTTTTCATGTCATATTATAAGTACCATGTTTAAGGTGATGGCAAATAAGTAAGGCAAATATGAAATGATTAACAATTTTTAGGTAAAAATGCCATAAAATTTATAGTAAATTTTTATTTTTACAGTAAAAACCCTCACAAAGCAATTTTGCAAAATGAAGTGTTATTCACCAAGCTCACTCAAAACACCTCTTAAAATATGCACACATGCCTCTGATATTCTACCAACTGTGTTTGGATTGTAACTAAAGACTGTCTTGTACGTCATTTTATTAAAGATGGTATTGGAGCCAGTGAGATGTAAGTACACATTTTCCCCATGTAAACATCAGCTGAAGAAAATATTGCTTTTAGAGATGTGCATACTCTTTGAAGTGTAAGTATGAAAAGCCAGAGGTATCTTACTGATAAACTATCAACTCAGAGCGGGTGTCCTGAGGGGGAGGTGGAGAGAGGTTAGGGAGAAAAAGCAGCCAGGAGCAGCGAGCAAGTTGCAATTTGAAATAATGGCTCAGCAAAGGGGCTGGTATTTGAATGGAGTCCTACAAGAGAAGGAGCAAGCCTGGTGGGCCTCAGGGGGAAGTGAGCTGGGACAGAGGAAACAGCTAGTGCAAAGTCCCTAAGGTGGAGGGTGTTCTGGAATGTTCCAGGGGAACCAAGGCGCCATCATGGCTCTCTGCGAGCACCAGAGAGTGTATGAGTCAAGGTCCCAGAAGTAAGAAGAGGTGGGGAGTGGTGGTGGGCTCTACCCAAATTTTCCTCTGAACGAGAAGCCACAGGCTTTGCACTGTGATCAGCCTTAAGTGTCATTGGAGTTCCCCGAGTGGAAGGACTAAGTGGCTGTCTGTGTATCTCCAATCACTTAAGTTGTGGCCACCACATCTGCCCCCTGTGGCGATGTCTGCAGCAGGAGGGATGGAGCAGGTTGGGGCGCAGCACATGAACTAGAATGCTGAGGCTGAGAAACAGGGCAGCATGGGAACTGGCCCTGGCCTGCTTCAGAGTCTGGCTGGAGGTGCGGGATGTCAGGGATAAAGATGGGGAGGGGTGCTCCAAGGGAGGGACACACCTCAGTCTTTGTCTTAGGGAGGGTGCCGGGATTTTAGAGGTGCTAAAGGGGCACCTCTTTCTTCATTTCCTAAATATGACCCCCTTGGAGTCCCCTATGATACTGAAACCTTCACCCCCTCAAGGGGCCCCTGCTCACTGCTTTATATATATGGACTCATCTGCCTCAGCTCAGCAACCCAATAAGGTCATTATTTTTACCCCCATTTTACAGACAGGAAACTGAGGGCCAAGGGATAAGTAACATGTCCAAGGTCGCAATGCTAGTAAGTTTTTTGAGTGGGATTCAAACTCTGGTACCAGAGCCAACATTCTTAACACTATCCTGTTTGGACTGATATGTGGCCAAAATCCACCATAAATATTGTGACTACTTTGTGAGATTAGGCAAGGTCAAAAGCAGGGCTCTAAGTGGTCAGGTGTTTTCTACCTGACAGGCAGGTCCATATGGAATCCCTGTTGGTAGAGAATAGGTTTGTTTGTTGGAGAGGATCTTGGGAGTTTAGGGGTGGGAGTGAGTGGTGGGTAGGGACTGGGACTGGGGGTGGGAATTGAATGTTTCCTGCCCTCTTGGGAGACCAGGGCCAGATCGCCATTTGACTTCCCCACAGGATGGTCCACACTCCCTGTACTACCCCCTATATTATCATTGTATTTTGCTTAGCAATCATTTATATTAGTAATGTAGAGATTCTTAAAATGATTCCAGCCACCAACATGGAGGTATTTCATTGAAAGTCCATTGCTTGGAAATTAGTGCTGAAGAAAAGCCATTTTACAAGAAATGGTTCCATTTTCCATGTAAGGGAAAATGGGACAGGAGAGAGGGTTGGGTATTCTTCCTTTCCCCCCTTTTTCACAATAATAGGGTGATTCCAAATAAACATTGAAGATAAAATCACAGCTGGTTTTTGCTTTAATGCTGAAGTATGGGAAAATCATTCTTATCAGTCTTGGGGGCTAGAGGTACGAAACTTTGCTAAATAGGGTGCACCCACCAAGCTCATTTTGTTAACTCTACTATCCAACGGTGCTTTCAGTATCTGAGACAGTGGCTTTAAAGAGCCTGTTGGGATCTGCACAGCAATCTCAGTTAATCCCATAATAAAAAACCAGCAGCTAAAGTGCTACTCTAACAATAATGACCAACACACGGGTTTCAGGATGAAGTGAAAGGAGGATTTCTGACAAAGAGTGTTTGGGTTCACCTCAGACTCCCTCCTTCCTTAGCAAGCAGAACAAGGCTCATTCTTCTTGTCAGGCTTTGCCGAGTTTGCCTGAGGCAGAGATAGATGAGGTGGCCTCTCTGCATGCTTTCCCAGCCTATAGTCTGAGGACATCTCTGCTGACCTAGCCCAGTGGGAATTGCCTTTTCCATTCTGAGCTTACAGAGTGAAAATTCAACAAAGTTCATTCAACAAATATTCACTGAGCAGCTACCATGTGTAAAGCCCTGGGATGTTTTGGAGATGGAGGGGATGAGAAATAGGCCATTGACACCATCCTCAAAGAACTGACAGCCACTGGGAGACAGAAGGATAAGCATGGAAACCTAAGGCAAAAAAAAAAAAAAAAAGGTAATATTTTAGATTTGCAGCCAAGTGTGGAGGGGTTTGGAAGAAGAAATAATTTATGACAGCTCAGGAATGAATAAAGTCTCCCAGAAGATGTGGCAGCTGGAATCACTCTTCGAGGATGAATGGGATTCTGGTAACCAGAAAAGGTGAAAGGGCCCAAAGCTACGGACACAGCATGAGCAGGGACACAGTGGTGTGGCCTTATGGGTTTGCTTAGGCTCCTAGTGAAAGCAGGGCTGAGCAAGGAGAGACACAGAAGAAAGATGGCTCTGGAAGGGGAAGGAAGGGCTGGAACACAAATGGTCTTAAAGGCCACTTTAAAGAGTTTGGTCTTTACCCTGTGGATGATGAGGAGGTTTTGAAAGGGAATGAGCTAAACTTTAGAAAACTAACTCCAACTAAAAATAAACCTCCAATTAAGAGGAAAATTAAAATACATCTTTTTAGGTGTGTATTACATTTTGTCTTGTGTGTACATTTTAGGTGTGTATTACATGGTCAAAGGAATCTTGTCCTGTCAAACCCCAAATGAGAAATTCTTCACTTAGATCCCAAACATCATAGCATCCTTTGGGTCCTTTGATAGTCTGGGAAGTAAGGCATTCAATGGAACTTCCCAAAGAGGTTCCATTCATATGCGGTCCTGTGATAGTACCGCAAACAGAAGGCTGACTTCCAGGCCCAGAGCTTGTGAAATGCCTTTGCATGTTCTGACTTCACCTCTGGTTTCCAGCTTTATATCTACTGACTTCATAAGGGCCTTAGGTGTTCTGAGGAAGCCAGGTCAGCTGAAGCTGCCATGGTAAGGCAGAAGGAAAGCTAAGTTTCTGGGGTGAAAAGGGAAGGGTATCTGTGCCTCTCTAGACAGATGCGATGGGCTTCCATTATATTTGTCTCTTTGGTTTTCATACAGATTGAGCCCTATTTGCAAGGTCCTCAGAGCCTGCTTTGTTTCTTTTGTTTTCTTAAAAAAAGAAAAAGTACCATGTACTCCACTTTCTTGGTCATCTTGCACAAACTGCACTCTGCCTTTGTTAGTTAAGTGCATTGCACTTGCACTCATTCTGGGCACTAGCACTTGGGTGGCTGTCCCTGGAGAAAGGAAATTCCTTCTCCCTTATAGCCATCAGGGGTGCAAGGGCTTGGATGGACATGGAAACAAAAGCAAACTGATCCTCTCAGGCCATGTCCCACCAGTTCATCTCTTTGTGGATTTGTTCAACAAATACCAACAACCTGCTGTGTCAGGCGCTGCCTCAGGTACTTGGGGAGAGTGAAGGAGAACCTGGAATGTTCCTGCCCTCGAATAAGTTCAATTTCAACGCATAATTTGTGTGTGGCTAGTGAGTATCAGTGGGGAAAGGAGAGGGTCTGCTGGAGGGTGCACCGCTGAAGGAAGGGGATCCGCTACATGAAATAAGGGTGGGGGGAGAAGTCAGGTCCAGGCAGACAGAAGAACAATAACAAATGTCTGCAGGTGACAGAAGGTAGGTGTGTTTGAGGACCTGGAAGAAATTTGGGCAGGTGAGCAGGGATGACCAGAGAGTGTCATGGAGAAGAGTTTGGAGAGGAAGGCAGGAATGGTTTTGCATGGACTTCGCTATTGATGTTAGTAATTGTTCAGCTGGTCCCGGGAGGTATTCCATTACCACTTGAGCTTTCATTTCCTTTTTACTTAATGAGATTCAGGTAATACACCCACACAGACTAGGTTAATGGAACAATGGAATATATACGCAGAATGTTTATAAACAAGAAGTTATTAATAATGTTAGACAAGCTAATGTGCAGCACTTAGTAACTGCAACTTGCCTAAGACACATCACTCACTATACAACTTGTCTACCATAGAAAACATGCTGACACACACTCCAAAAGCAGCAAACACAGAGTTTGACTCTTGGAGATGTTGGTTAACTGAACTGAAAGAGAAATTAATGATTGAGGTCATTTGCTACAGATGGTAGGAGACAGTGCAGGGACAGGGGAGAATTTCCTACAGGAGCCACGGAGTTCAGCTTGTGTGGGACCATAGGATAGTCTGGTCTTAGAAATAGTTGTAGACCAAACCAGAAGTGTTGTGACTTCATCATGTGTCTGTAATTCAAATAAAATAGTTTAAATGGACTCATGCAAACTAAACTTATTTCACTTTGGTACATTT
Source organism: Glossophaga mutica (assembly GCA_039655065.1). Classification (NCBI taxonomy): domain Eukaryota; kingdom Metazoa; phylum Chordata; class Mammalia; order Chiroptera; family Phyllostomidae; genus Glossophaga; species Glossophaga mutica. The sequence goes on from CM077304.1 coordinate 109,587,131, forward strand.
TAAACTCGATTTAATAACTACAACTCAGTATACAGCAAGGCTATTATTTACAAATCTTATTGTCCATATATGATTTCTATCCCTATAGATAGTACAAAAAACCTGCCCCAAGCCTTGTACACAGGGCATTCATAAATATTAGAGACAGTCTATCATTATATTGACCCAAAGAGAACCCTTGTGAGCAATATATAAGTAAATCATTAACAATTTATTTGTATTTCTCTTCATTTGTTTAAATTGGATGAAAATTACATATACTCTAAAGAAAAGTGTAGAAAACTGGCTGAAGCTATTTTAAAATATTTAAAACAAAGCATAATTTAAGATGCTCAGGAGGTCTATACTTCATTTGGAGAAAAATCAAGCATTAAACAGAAATACCTTTTTTTCAACCCTTGTTGAAAAGCCTTTTAAATTGTTTATTCTTCAATGAGTAAAAAAATGTGAGCCTCTCTTCATCTTTCTTTGACAACCAGGGGTCTTGACTTGGGTTGGGCAGCATAAATCCAATAAACATAGGGATGGAATCACAGAACTGTGGACGATCAGACTAAGAAGGTGCAAGAGAGATATTATAATCCTCTTTTGTCCAAGGGAAAACAGATGGTCGGAGAGGCAAAGGGACTTGCCTCAGACCTAGCTACAGCCAGAACCCAGGTTTTGCCTTCTTGTTCCAGGCTTGTCCCACTGCTTGTGCAGATCATGATGCACACCTGTGCCAGAGCATAACCCTGCAAGGTGTCTTTCTATATAAACTTTGATCTCTGTGTGTGTTTAATTTTCACCTCAGGTCCTAGAATGTAGCTTTACAAAATACAGTGACTTAAAGACTCTTCTTAGTTATATTTCTACTGATTATAGTGATTTTAGCATAAATACATTTTGCAGTAAATTCTTTTTTCTTTTTTTAAATATATTTTATTGATTATGCTATTACAGTTGTCCCATTCCCCCCTTTACTCCCTCCATCCTGCACACCCCCCACCCACATTCCCCTGCTTTAGTTCATGTCCATGGGTCATACTTAAAAGTTCTTTAGCTTCTACATATCCCATACTATTCTTACCCTTCCCCTGTCTATTTTCTACCTACCTTCTATGCTACTTATTCTCTGTAACTTTCCCACCTCTCTCCCCCTCCCACTCCCCATTGCTAACCCTCCATATGATCTCCATTTCTGTGGTTCTGTTCCTGTTTTAGTTGTTTGCTTACTTTGTTTTTGTTTTAGGTATGGTTGTTAATAATTGTCAGTTTGCTGTCATTTTACTGTACATGTTTTTTATCTTCTTTTTGTTAGATAAGTTCCTTTAACATTTCATATGATAAGGGCTTGGTGATGATAAACTCCTTGAACTTGACTTTATCTGAAAAGCACTTTACCTGCCCTTCCATTCTACATGAAAGCTTCGCTGGATAGAGCAATCTTGGATGTAGGTCCTTGCCTTTCATGACTTGGAATACTTCTTTCCAGCCCCTTCTTGCCTGCAGGGTCTCTTTTGAGAAATCAGCTGACAGTCTGATGGGAACTCCTTTGTCGGTAACTGTCTCCTTATCTCTTGCTGCTTCTAGGATTCTCTCCTTCATTTTAATCTTGGCTAATGTAATTATGATGTGCCTTGGTGTGTTCCTCCTTGGGTCCAACTTCTTTGGGACTCTCTGAGCTTCCTGGACTTCCTGGAAGTCTATTTCCTTTGCCAGATTGGAGAAGTTCTCCTTTATTATTTGTTCAAATAACTTTTCCACTTGTTGCTCTTCCTCTTCTCCTACTGGTACCCCTATAATTCAGATGTTGGAACGTTTAAAGATGTCCTGGAGGTTCCTAAGCCTCTCCTCATTTTTTTTTTTAAATTCTTGTTTCTTTATTCTTTTCTGGTTGGATGTTTCTTTCTTCCTTCTGACCCACTCCCTTGATTTGAGTCTCAGTTTCCTTCCCATCACTGTTGGTTCCCTATACATTTTCCTTTATTTCTCTTAGCATAGCCTTCATTTTTTCATCTCATTTGTGACCAAATTCAGCCAATTCTGTGAGCATCCTGATCACCAGTGCTTTGAACTGTGCATCTGATAGGTTAGCTATCTCTTCCTCACTTAGTTGTATTTTTTCTGGACCTTTGATCTGTTCTTTCATTTGGGCCATTTTTTTTGTCTTGACACACCTGTTATGTAGTAAGGGTCGGAGCCTTAGGTGTTCACTCGGGCAGGGCAACCCAGTCGCTGGGTTTTGATGCTGTATGTGGGGCAGGGGTCCGAGAGGGAATAATGGCACTTGCTCTGCTCTCTGCTGGTTTCAGTCACTTCTCCCACTTCTCCCAAGCAAACTGGGCCCTTCTGGTGCTTATTCCCATGTGGATGGGTTTGGGTATGTTCTAGGACCCTGTGGGTCTCTCCCAGGAACTCTCCTGTGAGGCTGGGAGTTTGTCCTGGCACCTCAATCCCCACAGGTGTTTTCAGCTGGTGTTTTGAGGCTTTATTTTCCTGTGCTAGGACCCTGGGTTGCTTGGTTTGTCTCACTACCCAGTTTTGCCTGGTTTATCTGCACGTGAATGTGGGACCGCCTGGTTGTGGGACCGCCTGGTCTGCCAGCCACCTTGTATGCTGTGCTCCCCACAATCCACCACCTTGCTGGGTCCACCTGCTGTCGCTGTGCATGCCCAGGGTCTGCCAGCTGCTGCCTTATGCACTGGGGGTCCACCAGCCACTGCTTTGCTGCGACCCCTCTTCGCCGGCCACCTGGCTTCGCCCTCCTACTGGTTTGGATGAATGTGTATACTTTAACTGCTTGGTTGTCAGACTCCCATACAGTTCAATATTTTCTGTCAGTACTGGTTGTTTTTTGTTTCTAAATTGTGGTTGTCCTTAGTTTGGTTGTGCGAGGAGGCACAGTGTGTCTACCTACACCTCCGTCTTGGCCAGAAGTCCTCCACAGCAATCCATTTTACAGTAAATTCTTAATGTGAAATGTGTGGATAATCCTGCTTCTCAATGTTAAAAGATTGAGATAATGGACACTACACAGGTGGAACGTGCCCCAATCCCATAGACAGCCTTATGTTTATATGACAGGGATGCATAGGGCCAAAATATGTGGATTTTGAAGTAAAGATAATTTTTTTAAAAAAGACAAATTGATTTTCTTTCAACCCTCAAAAGATACTAAACACAGGTGTCATTCCCTCTAATTCAGCTTCATCTTTCCTTTGATTACCCATATCCTATATGCCAGGCACTGGGCTAAGAATCCCACCCATAGTCAACACTTTCATCTTGAAAAGCTTGACTCCTTACAGCCTGCCCAGATTGAGGCAGCAGAAGGATGACTGGGAGAGTCCCCCAGGTCACTGTATGTCAGGTTTTGATAATGTGGGCTGGTCCAAGGGAGGGAAAAATGTCCTCAAGATGCTGCTTGAGGCAGGGAGGCCCACTGGTGTCCATGTGGGCAGTGGTCCCCTGGCCAGAAAATGGGATCTTGGTGGTGGGAGAAGAAAATTGTATTGAACTTTACTATAATTTTTTTACTTAAAGTTATTTATTTTAGTTGTGGGAAAATACACACAACAAAATTTACCATCTTACCAATTTTCAAGTGTATAATCCAGTAGTATTAATAACATTCATATTGTTGTATGGCCAATCTCTAGAACTCTTTTAATCTTCCCAAACTGAAATTCTGTGCCCATTAAGCAACATCTCCCAGTTCCCCCTCTCTCCAGCCCCTGACAATCCCCATACTTTCTGTCTTTGTGAATTTGACTAGTCTAAGAACCTCATATAAGTGGAATCATATGCTGGTGTATCACTTGGCATAATGTCCTCAAGGTTTATTCATGTTGTAGCACATTTTAGGATTTCCTTCTTTCTTAAGACTGATTATTACTCCATAGTGTTTGTGTACTATATTTTGTTTATCCATTCATTTGTTGATGGGCACTTGGATTGTTTCCATATTTTGTCTATTATAAATTTAACTTTATGGTTTTAATTGCTTTATGAAATCTGAGGAATTGTTATGGGGGGTTGATGTGAGGGCAAGTGCTACTTGGGAGCTCCTCTGACCCCCATATATAGGACTGACAAGGTAGAGCTAAATCTAGTTTTAGAAAACAAGGCACCTATTCTCCTGCACCTTAAAAAGATCTATTTTGTTTCAACATGAAATGCTATAGTCACAGGCTGGACACTGCCCATTTCCCAAGGGCACTATGTACAACCTCAAATAAAAACGCAAACATTACAAAGACTAATGTAGTGAACTCTCAGAACCTCACCATCTTTTTGAGCATAGCATGACTTTAGGGTAGTAGTGGTGTTACTGTAGACAGTCAGAACATTGGGGAGTCTCCCTATCGGCCAAGATGGAGGCAGGGAGAGGTTCTTCCACTGAGAGCATTGAAAGCTACAAATATGAATGGATAGGGCCTGAGAGGACCAAAAGCTAGCAAGATTATTGGGTAGGGGGAAAAAAAAACCCTCCCCTCCCTATCCCTATAAGAACCTCTGGCTTGAGCAGGGAGATTGAGATGGTCTTTGAGACAGGAGTCCACCATTCTCCCAGGTCATATGGAACCTGAATAAAACCTCTTTCCTTTTGCACCAACACCTGCCTTATGAGTTTGGTTTTTGCTGTGGCAGGCAGACAAACATCCATTTTTATTTGGTTATAGTAGAGCAGGAGATTTGCACTTTGAGGGACTCTGGACACAAATTTGGGCCTTAATTTTAACTTAACACCCAGGTTCCCCAGTTATTCCCCAGCCACTGTGCACCTGAGAAGAGCAGGTGTTTGTCCTTTCATTCCCTGGAAGCCAAGAATTCCTAGCCTCCACCTGCACCCCGACCTCCAATTTGATGATGCAATCTTCCCCTTCCTTCCTTCCTTCCTTCCTTCCTTCCTTCCTTCCTTCCTTCCTTCCTCCTTTCCTTTAGCAGTTGTTCATCCACTGCCCATCATGTTGGAGGTCTGCATTCATGCTCTTGGTGAACTGTCTTGACCACTTTGCTCATTATATCAGACAAAGTCATTGTCAGGTCTTCGCCTATAAAAGGTAGTGAACCTGAGCCAACTTCAGCCTTTTGTGGGTGTGGGGCTCCAAGAGGGGAACCCAAAGGAAAGACCCAATAAAATTCTGTCAAAAGTACTCTTGCCTTGCCCTCACTGAGCACCTTTCGGTCATTTTCTCCACTGTTGGAGTGAGTCTCTATATCCCTTATCACACTTTAAACTTGTGCTCCCTTTTAAAGACATTATACTAAACAAAAGTAGTAGAGGAAGACATTGTTCAGTAGATGGTGCCCAGGTATTGTCTGTTTCCAGTAAAATGATACCGAATATGAAAGATTTGCTGTATTCAAAAACTGATGGGGATGTAGTGAACAGTTCCTTATTGACTATGGAACCAGAATGTTCGAGTGTGCACACCATCTCTGACAGTTCCCAGCTGTGTGACCCAGGGCAAGTTACTGAACCTCCCTGAGCCTTGGAGAGTCATAGTCTGAAAAAGTAGATGAAAATAGTACCCAAATTGTGGTTGCTGAGGATTAAATGAGTTAAAATATGCAGAGGGTTTAGAGTAGTGTTTGGTAAATTGATCAATTGATCAAATTGATAAATAGGTTAAGAGCTAAATAGACACTGTAACAAAGGAAGATCTTTAAAATGATGTGTATTACTTGGGTAGATAATGAAATTGTTGCCCTTGAACTATCTATAATAGGATTAGTTCCCAACTTCTCAGCTCAATATAGATGAGATTGTTTTTGAGGAGATAACAGATAACATTATAAGGCCCACAGAGGCCACAAGAAGAGGATTCCCTGATGGGTAAGTGAATGGGTAATAAAGATGGTTACGTGGCACCACTACTGTGAATCCAGGTGCCCCTGAGACTCTAGCAGGGCTGATATGGCCTCTGACCAACATTCCTTATCCTTGTTATATGTGGTTTTGTTTTAACACATAACACCCCCCACTCACTGATGTGAATTCAGGAGCCTGTTAAAGTGGACAACATGCCCGCAGTGGGGGTGCAGTGCCTATGGAGCTGAAGAAATGAGGCACGCCAGGGATTAGACACAGTTTACCCCAGAAGCTCATGTCCCTTAGTACAGAGTAGGAGCCTGGTACCTTCTTCCTAGGACAATTGCCAAGTGGTGTCCCTGGAGTCCTCTCTGACGAAATAGGTTCAATAGTTATCTCGACTAGGCCATAACACAAAAAAATTGTCCAGAGGGGATCCTTACTTGAAAATTGTTTCTTCTCCTAGACAGGAAATATAGAACTCATGCATGAAGTTTCATGTCATTAATGTGGTTCATTCACTCTTAAAATCTGCTGTCTTTCGGAGCAGGCTACACACAGCAGCTCTGGGAGAAGCCAGAGAACTGGCCTTTCAGATTTCACAGTGTCTTTCCGTCTCCCCTCACAACCGGTGGGTGCCTCCTCCTCTTCCCCTTTCTTTCTTGTTTTGGACACAAAAGGAAACATACCCTCTCCAAGTGCCTTTCACTTCATGGTTAGTGTTTGGGAGGAATAGAGTGTGCCAGAAAGGTTGAGGGTGTTTCCAACAACTGTCTTCCTGAGGCTTGAATGAGGGACTCTGGCTGTGAACTGCCATCGGCTTCACTGCCGTGTGTTTGGTGGTGTGACAGGCCACGGCTATCTGAGTCAAGCATTCCACTTTCCTTCCTACTAGAACCCTTCTCCTCATCACTGGGAATGGAGGGCCGCTTTCTGCTATTGTGCAATGAGGCATCACTGGCTCATTACCTTTCATGGTTGCCAGACCATTCATTCTTGTAATTTATTCACCCTTCATTCATTCGGTGTTCTTTTAACAAATGTCTACAGATGACCTATGTGTGGGCCAGACACTCTGCTAAGCTTTGGGGATCATGATAAATCAGACAGAGCCCTGCCCTTGAGGGGCTCACAGTTTACAGCTTTGTCATTAAGGTGGAGTGGTTGATTAGGCGAAGGGATGGCACATTCAAAGGAGTCACCCAAGAGAAGGTTAATGAGTGGACCACTACTCAAGGTGAGCAAGGTTAAGGGTGAGGGATATGCAGGTCCCCCATATAGTAATGGGAAAAGCCATCAGCATCCCAGCCAGAAGTAATAAAGGGATGAAGTAGTGTCTTAGAGACAGTGAGGACTAGAGCCTGGGGGAGGATTCTATATAGAACAGTACCCAGAAAAAATTCAGCCTCTGTCAGAATCAAGTCTAGTGGTATTGGGGCAGGGTGGAGCAAATGCCTTGACCTCTCTCTCTCCCCACCTTTGGTCTCCCATGGCTGAACCCAATTGGTAGCCAGAGGGCCAGAGAGCCCTCATGAGGCAGACCTTAGAGTAGCATCTGGGGCACAGAACAGTCAAGGAAAGGTGGAGGCTGGGGAGAAGGATCAGCTGAGTGGCCTCCTGTGTGTCCCTGAATGTGGGGGTTGGAGGACTGAATGTGTGCACACTGAAGCCTCAGCCACGTGTACCACATCATACAGAAGGGGGAGGCCTGGTGGAGCCATCTGCTGGGCATCGCTGCCAGAACCCACTCTCATACTAACAGCGGGCTGCTGGGGTCTGGACCCTTCGGCACTGTCATGGTCAGCAGACATGATCTGGCTTACTTCAAGAACCAAAATGAAATGGCAGCGGCATGATCAGCTAGGATTGGGGAGAGTGGGAAAAAAGATTGGGGGAGCTGCCTTAGAAGTGCCTCAATTTATAATCTCACTTGGGAGAGCAAAACTATACAAAAAAAAGTTAAACAATTACAATGAAGGCAGCAAAAACAAAAAGCAGTCAAGGTGGAGGCTCAGCCACAAACAGCCAGGTGGTGAATGCAGCCTGTTCCTCTGCCCAGCAGGTAGGTGGGGCAGCCACGGGCAGTGGGCAGCATCACTATATTCTGTGCTGCTGGCACCTGCTGCTTTTGGTGGGTGTACACACACACACACACGGATGCATGTGTGCACATGTACAAGCATGTAGACCCATGCATACACACCTGTGTACACACACACACCACGATCCATTTCCACTGCCACCTGATCACTCATGGCACATTCTTTAGCAGCCTTTTCTGAAAACAGGACGGAGAGATGGAGAGATTGGAGACAGATTGTCATTGTTACTGGTGCTGGGGCTCCTGTTTCAGTGGCCATGTTTCTTCTGGGTTCTGGGTTATCTTAAAAGAAAACAAAGGCCTGTCTGCCTTGCTGGATTCTTGGTGATTTTATTGATATTATACTGTCCAACTGAACACCATGGGGTTTAGGGCACGGAGGACTCCAGCTTAGCTCAAAAATGAGCATCCTGATCATGGCTTATATAAGAGGAAAACACCTTCGTTAAGTGGTTTCCTTCCCAATACTGGACGTACCATTTTCCCGCGATGGAGGGTGCAGAGGCCCATCAACAGAGGGGAGGGAGAAATTGATTTGCTGCAACTTTCCTTTCTCTGAGAGGTGTTTGCCTCTGGACGCTCCTTCCCACGTCCTCCTCCTGACATGCAGTTCAACATCTCAGTCCTGGTCTCCTCCCCAGTTCCAGAATTACTGTCATGAGGCACGCATTCAAATTACACAGATACTACATGTCGGGTGCAATGGTTGAATATTTTAAGACAGGGATCGTAGGTTATCAGTGTGTGGATCTCTCCGACGAGTAGGGAGGTGTGGGAGCCATGGAGAGTAATGAGGAAGACACTCTCCCTGGAGCAGTTTTAATGCTGAGACCGGAGCACATCTTGGTCCTTATTTCAACCATCTTCCAAGACAGCCAGAGTTCTACCATCTGCAGAAAAGCCACCAGTAGGGTGGCTGCTCTGCCACAGCCAATCGAAATGATCCTGGTGTTTAAAAAAAAACAGTTTTATTTGTGAAAATGCCTAAAGCTCCACCACATTTCCAAAACGGCACGTTTCCTTGGGCTGGTGTAAAACCCAGAAGAGCAGGCTTCGGAAGTGCAGGAGTCGCAAAACACCGGAAAATGTTTGGGTACTTCCAGTCATATGACTTCTTGTACTCACACATTTTTCCATCAGCAAGTATGGAGCCTCAAAACCTGGCCAATAACTTTTGTACATGGGCCTCTTATCCACCGGCTTCTTATCTGGAGATGTGAGAGAGGTTAGTTCCAAACCAGACCACCCTGTGTGACTTCTCTGCTTTCCATCACCTCACCACTCTTGCTTACCTACTACTTTCATTGATGGAATGCCCTCCGAGCCTCATAAAGGGTGTAGACTGGTGAGAAACACCTAGAGATGTAACAGGGTGTGAATCTGGCCAGACTGCTGGGGAGTAGGGGAAAGTCCGATTCAGCGAGAGGCTGCACTCCCCCAGAGAGTGGAGGGGTTGCAGGAAACCCCAAGGCAGTGGATTGAAACAGCAGCCAGGGAAAGAACCTGCCTTTCCTGGAGAAGGGAAGGACACCCTAGAGGGGCTGGGAAGTGCCAAAGGCAGCCCAGGATTGAAACCAGAACTGGGGCTTGGTAGGCTTCCATATCGCCATGGAAAAACCAACAACTAATGCAGCTCATGACACTGTTTGCACAGAGCATGAGTGGGACTGGAAAAAGTCACAACACATGTGTGACAAGGTGACGCCACAGGCCAGGCAGAGGCGTGGTGTTCTCGTGCAGCCAGAAAACCCTCTTGCCCACGTCCAGATCATGGCGGCTGGAGGGGGCGGACAGACACGACACAGTGCAGACTGGTGCTCATGGTGGATGTTGGCTCAAATTGGCTGGGAATTTATGCCTACAGCGCATAGGATTTCGGGAGAAAGATTTAAAACAGAAGGCGAGTCAAAGCTCTTCTCTTTTTGTACTACTCTCAGTTTCACAGTTGGGAGCCAGCTGTGAAGGCTGAGTTGTGCATGCAGGGTGCGTGCCCTGCCAGTGGTGGGCCTGTGCGATGCTGGACCCTACTCGCAGCTCTTGCATTGCCCTGCTCACATGGTCCGGAGCAGGATCACGTGGCATGTGCATCTCACCAGTGATGAGTTCGGCTGGGACACTGCGGCCCTGAGCTACATGGCACGGGGCCTGGACTGCTCCCATTCTCTCACCCTGAAAGCAGCATTCAGATGCATGGGCTGGGAAAGTTCACTGGTCCCAGGGGTGCAAGCAGCCCTGGGTGCCAGGGTCCAGCGGGCTGAGCCCCTAACACAACAAGCTGCAGTGATCTGGCAGTGCACCCCAGGCCCAAGAGAGAGAGGAAGCTGCAGTGGGGCAGTGGAGACGTTGGCCTCACAGGTGCTCCAGAGAGGGAGAGCATGGGGCTGGAGAGACGGAGACCTATCTACGTAGCAGCCTTGGGCACAGATAAGAATGGAGGAGTGTTCTCTGGGCATGGATTTGCATCAGTCTTTTTGGGAACAAGGAAATTTCTGTGTTTTGCGAAAAGAATGGCTTAGAACAAGGGAGTCCCCATTCCCCCAAATTGGGCACTTCATTAATAAAAACCTTTTTCCTCCTCCATCAATTATTGTGTTTTGCTTATGCACCACAGCAGGCAGCCAAATATTATTTTGCTCTGTAACAGAGAGGCACAAAATGTGTGCCTGGGGCACATCACAGAGGAGACACCAATGGTAGTGGTCACCTGCAGCTGGACGAATGTATCTTTCATCTTCTACTCTAGGGCCATCCTTCAGATTTACAGGTGGTTGGCTCCTACTGCTGAAGGTAGATATTCCTTTCTGAGAATGTTACACCCTCTGCCTTCTCCCTATCAGTGCCACCTTATATCCCCAGGGCCCTTGACTCAATATTTTAGTATTTGAACTGGTATTTGATGCAACCAGAGGCTTCCTAAGAAGGCCATACCCCTCTAGTTGACTCGCTTTAGTTACTATGTTAATTTTTTTGTAACTTGAATTAGTGACTTTTTTTACCATGTTAACAAAAAAAAAAAAAAAAAAAAAAAGATTCATGGTCCAAAGCCCTTGGGAATTGTCCAGGTCACACCTGGCTGTCACCAAGCCCGGCACTGCATTGAGCATGACAGTGAGGGGAACCAGTCCCACTAGCCACCCCCTAAGATCTCATTTGCACACCAGCCAGAATTTTGTGTGAGGACGGTCACATCCCTTTTGGTCTGTGCAATTTATATGTCCTCTCTGGGCATCTCACATTCAGCAGGAGACCATGGCCACCTCTCCTTCCACAAGACCCAGCTTTCAGAACCCTCATCTGCTTGCCCGGACAAAACAGGACAGGTGGAGGAGGCAGGGGAAGTGATGCCAACATACAAAATGAAAAGAATTGTAAAACACATATTCATGTTTTGGATGAGATGTCAAGTAAGCCTTCTTCAGTTATGGAAATTTCTTTAAAATAAAACCAGTGGGTTGCATTCTTTTGTGAATTCCTGCTGTTCTTCTCCTCCTTTTCATTTTCACCAAAAGAATCCATAACCAGGCTAAAGAACAGGTCTTCCTGCAAAATATAAAAGCAGTGGCACTACTGGTGATGTTAATAATACTTTACATTTGTGGAAAATTTTTTACCTTTAATGCCGTTTATAAATATTAACTAATTAATCTCCTTAGCAACAATCTACTTACTTTGTTTGCTTCTAGGCATAAAGTCTGTAATGGACTGAATTATAATTCTCCCTGGGGAGTTATTTGGCATCTTTTTCAAATATACAGCCTTGGCTAAGATGCTTTTTTTTTTTTTTTGTCCAGTTCTCAAGTCAATTTTTAAAAATCACTGTAAAAAATGGAGGAAAAATAAAAAGGAATTCACAGCCAATGTACCCCATGTCAGCCTGTCTGTGCAGAGAGTGTTTTCAGCATCGAATCTCATCTACAGCTCTCTGGGTATCCACCATGCCCTAGATGCTACCATCTCGAATGGCTTAAATAGAAAATTCTAGAAACAAACACCCTTGATGCTATTTCCATGTATATAAATATAAAAGTGGCATCAATACTAATATTTCCGTGGACTTTTACTGCCTCAGGTGTATTCTCCTCTGCCCTTTCTGAAGCTTCAATCAATGGACCAGCAAAGACAATAGGTAAAATATCACCTCTCTCCTCTCCCATCCTTGCCCTGTCTATACTTCCTCTGTTTTGTGTTAGTCACTCTGGTTAGCATGGTCTCTGGCACGTAGTAACTGCTCAATAAAAACTGAATGAACGTGTAAACCTTTGAGAACTTGAGAAGTTCAGTATTGTACAAAGCCATGCCAGCCAAAGCTACTTGTTCCCAAGGCACCCCGCCTCCCCCCCCCCCGCAACTGTCGTGGCCTGTACCACTGGAAAGGTGATTAAGTTTCATGCAGTCCAGGGGCCACCTTTTTTAACCCACAAGCTAAGGCTGGCAGTCTGTAGGCAGAAGCTGGCTCCCTCAGATGCTACAAGGGGGAAAAATGACCATAAAAGTTCTTACCCAACACAAGGCCAGATCAGTGGTCCCACCTTCTGTGTTTTCAGGTCTGCCCTGTAAGATGCACAATGCTCTTCTCCAAGGCCCCTTCCTTTTTTCTTCCATCCATGATTCTCTTCTCCAACATCTCAGAGGCTGCTTCCTTAATCCTCCCCTGATCTAAAACAGAAGTCATTTGGTCCAACCACTCAGGTACCTCCATTTGCTAATCCTGTAATAAATATGTCTTATTTGGAGTTTTCTACAGACAGAAGAGTCACTAACCTCTACCAAACACTTAATACCAGATTCAGTGTGGTGTACTTGGAAACACTCTCATTTAAGTGTCACAGCTACTGTGCAAGGCAGCATATGGCAAAGCCACCTCAAATTCAGCATGTCTGATGCAGAACCTGAGTCTGGTGCTCCATCAGAATCCCTAGCTCAGTGAATGGCATCCCATTCTCCCAGTAGCGTGAGCCAGAAACCTGGGTGTCAGCCTCCATACTTGCCATCCTCTAACCCCATGTCCAAGCTTGACCTCTCAAGTATGTCTGGATACCACCTACTTGTTGTCCCTAGCCATGCTCAAAACTTTCCCCACTAGCATATAAACTTCATGAGAGCAGAAGCCTCATATGTCTTGTTCACGGCTCCATCAACAGGCCCAGACCAGTGCTTGGAACACACTGAGTCCTAAGTGAGTAAACGACTGAATAATGAGTGATTGCCCTGGCTTCAATCCTGGCAACTCTCACCTCTGCTGCGGTTGCTGCAGCAGTCTCTTGCCTGGTCTCTTAATCCACTCCTGACCTCCAATTATGTCTGCACTCTGTAGCCAGCTTGATTCTTTGAGAACATACGTAACTCCCTCTCCTGCCTAACAGCTTCCAAGGGTTCATGGTTCAGACCATATTCCTGTGAAGTCAAGCATGGCCAGCCCTCGCCCAACTCTCAGAGCCTTTGCTCAGGACATATTCCTCCACCAGCCTGACCCTCCATCACTTCGCCTAAAGTGGCTCCCACATATCCTTCCAATCCTTTCTCCCCCCACATTTGTTTATTGTTGTTCAAGTACAGTTGTCTTCATTTCCCCCCACCATTCCCCTCTGCCCCACCCATTCCCACTTCCTACTCTTGATCCTACCCCCTTTCAATTTTGTCTATGTGTCCTTTATAGTTGTTCCTGAAAACCCTCCCCCCTCCCCTCATTATGCCCTCCCTCCTCCCCTCTGGTTACTGTCAGTTTGTTCTTAATTTCTATGTCTCTGGTTATATTTTGCTTGCTTGTTTGTTTTGTTGATTAGGTTCCACTTATAGGTGAGATCATATGGTATTTGTCTTTGTTGACTAGTTTATTTCACTTAGCATGATGCTCTCCAGTTCCATCCATGCTGTCGCAAAGGGTAGGAACTCCTTCTTTCTTCTGCTGCATAGTATTCCATCACATAAGTGTACTACAGTTTTTGATCCATTCATTTACTGATGGGCACTTAGGTTGTTTCCAGCACTTGGCTATTGTAAATTGTGCTGCTATGAACATTGGGATGAATAGGTTCTTTTGGATTGGTGTTTCAGGGTTCTTAGGGTATAATCCCAGCAGTGGAATTGCCAGGTCAAAAGGCAGATCCATTTTTAGTTTTCTGAGGAAATTCCATACTGTTTTTCACAGTGGTTGCACCTGTCTGCATTCCCGCCAACAGTGGACTAAGGTTCCCTTTTCTCCACATCCTCTCCAACACTTGTTGTTTGTTACTTTGTTTATGATGGCCATTCTGACTGGTGTGAAGTGGTATCTCATTGTGATTTTAATGTGCATTTCTCTGATCGCCAGTGATGCTGAGCATCTTTTCATATGTCTCTGGGCCCTTTCTATGTCCTCCTTGGAGAACTGTCTGTTCAAGTCCTTTGCCTGTTTTGTAATTGGGTTGTTTGTCTTCCTGGAGTGGAGTCGTGTAAGTTCTTTATATATTTTAGAGATCAAACCAACTTACACCATACACAAAAATAAATTCAAGGTGGATACATATAAGACTTCCAATCCTATCCATCCAATCCTATCCATCCTCAAAGTGGTGTCTTTCTGCACAATTTCTTGACAGCTTGGTCTGGATCTCAGCACACTTTATCCTTTCCTTTTATATGACCTGTTACAGTTTGCAATTGTATAACAATCTCCTCTTTTCTTAAATAGCCAACTGACTCTTCCACTAGGCAGGAGTGCCAAGTCTGTGAGCAGCTAGCTCTTTTCTAGCTTTGGGCCTAGCACAGACTATTTGTTAAAAGTATTGGCCCATCCTCTACCCTCCCCTGTCCTGCCTCATGCCCTGGGAGGCTGATCTGAATGAACTGCATCCCTCAGTCCCATCAGACCGCCAGCTGTCACTGACTTTGGCCCACGGAAGGCACTGACAGGAGATGGGAGGGTGGAGCTGGGAGATCTGGGTGTTGTTCCCTCCCCACATATGGGTTGCCATTGGCAGCAGGTGTACTCTTCCCCAACCTCTGCATTTCTGGGCAGCTTCCAGCAAAATGCTTGCATTGACTTCCCACTGTGGGCAATACCTGAACTGAGTACCCACTCACCACCCACATCTTGGTAAAGAGCCTGATTAAAGCCTCCCTAGTTCCACTTGGACTGTGCCATTGCTGTCCTGCTGAAACCCTGAGGTACCTGAGGAGTGATTCTGCTCTTGCCCCTTTCTCTCTGGGTTAGCCATCCTGGTTCTGGGGCTGACTCATGATGCCACCTTCTCTTTCCAGCCAGATCAGCCCTGTTCTGGTCTTTCCTGGTGTACAAGTCTGCTCATAGTAGCTCTGCCTGAAAATCAGCAAAGTTGAGTCCTGGAGGTAGAGCGCGAATGTTGCATTTTTCTACTATTCTTAACCCTACCATTTCTGGCCTAATTGCTATTGCCTCATACCAGGATGCCCAGGCACTGCGGGCCACATTCTCCAGTGTGACTCCATACGTTTCACAGGCATGCTCTGTGATGCCATCTGCTCGGTGCTGGGAAGCACAGAGCCTTAACAGCCGTCCAGCTGGCTCCAGAGGTCTCCAGCCTTCTTCCAGGTTCTCCTGGCTTCTATGGCTGTGTCCACTCCCTCATCTTTTAACCACCCCTTGGCAATGCCTGTGGTTTGAAGTCTCTGTTTGTAATAAAGTTCCTGCTCTATGTTACATCTATGTTACAGTGCCAGCCACATGCAGAAACTGGGTATCTTCTAACCCTTGATGATAACTGGCCTTTGGAAACCCCTGCACGATTTGGAGCACTGGAGCTGGGGGAGAAGTAAAGATAAGAGCCCCATGCCCATGCAAGTGTCTCAGCTCATGGTAGGTGTGGTGGGGTGTCATGGCCACTGGACTCTGATGGACCTGGTTCTACTGGACACTGCACCACCCACTGGGTTGCCCCAGGCATATAGCTGGGAAATGCAGAGTCAGCACTGAACCCTTGGATAGGATGCTGGATTATTCCTGAACCTTGGCTTTCTCATCTGTGAAATGAGCTAAGCATATTTACCACAGAGGATTGTTGGGGGTGGGGAGCAAATGATTAGAATCATGTGGCCTTATAATGACATCACAGTCAACAACAAACCACATATAGGACAGTGGTCCCATAAGATTATAACAGAGCTGAAAATTCCCATCACCTAGTGATGTCATAGCCATCCTAATGTGGTAATGCAACCTATTGCTCAGGTGTTTGTGGTGATGCTGGAGTAAACAGACCTACTGCCCAGCCAGTTCTGTGCAAGTATAGCACATACAATTACAGTAGTGGGCTACACCATCTAGGTTTGTGTAAGTGCCTCTATAATGTTTGCACAATGACAAAATTGTCTAATGACACATTTCTCAGACTGTATCCCATCGTTAAGCAGCTCAGGACTATACCTAAGGACGCATGTAAGACCTTAACTTGGCACTTAGTAAATACTCATAACAGTCAGTTCTTCTCTTTTCATGATTGCAGATGTCCTCAGGTTCTTTCTCTGTGGATGCCAGTCCAGTTTCCATGTGGACATTCAGGTGCACTGGGAGAGGAGCCAGCCCCACCTCAGGTGCAATGAGCCCACAGCCATAGAGGTCAAACACACGCTACTTACCAAACAGCATATCTGACACAGCTCTGTTGCCATGGACAACAGTGACCATCCTGTTAATTGGAACACTGCTGTATCATCTCTTTCATAATGGAAAGAGGAACATGTTCTACTGAGGAGTGGGTATGAAAGGACTTGTGCATTGGGCCACCGTGAGCACAAAATGTGAATGCCAGTGCTTCCCGAAGAAGCACATTGAGACCAGCATACTAGCCAGGTGGCCTCATCATCAGCCCCTTGCTAGCTAGTCTGGGAATATCCCAGGATACTGCTACTGCAGAAATTTGGAGGAGGCTCACAGAGCCCGGAGCTTGACCTCTCAAATGGCCAGGTGGCTGGGCCTTTACCTCTCAGTCTTGGCCTACACTCACATGTCCTAACTCTAGCCCCGTGGCTCCCCATGCCCCACAGCAGGCAGGCAGGGAGGGAACGAGAGGGCTGCTCCTCAGGCTGAGTCAGGAAAAGTCATCCAACTTCAGAGAAATGGCTGGTTCCAGACGTACAGCTGGGCAGGGCAGAGCACACTGCCAGGGTAGTTCTGAGAAATGCGTAGCCTTGCATTGCAGAATAGAGGAAAAGAGTCCCCTCAAAGTGAAGAGCACAGTGACAGGTACCTCAAGCTGAAGCTGAGACCCAAATGTCAGGCAGACAGGGTTTCCCGGGTACGACCTGTAAAGGTGCTCACGGGGAAGCAGTGCTGTGCTCTCAGGAAGGAAATAAGCAGCCCTGGAGGGGGTGGAACTTGGGGGCACCCAGCCTCCAGGTGGGAGCCAGGCAGAAGGTATTGTAGTAGGGGGATTGAGGGGCCAGATGGGGCCAACGGTCTAAACCCCACAGGCAGTACGGAGGCCATGACAAGGGTTATGGGGGTGGGAGAGCAAGGACTCAGGCAACATGGCTTGTCTGTAAGACAAGACCACAGGGTGTCTCTTCCTGGTTCTAGAGGCAGAAGAAAGAGGGAACCCCTGCCTGGCCCCACATCCTGTTGTGGGTAACGTGCACCTCCTGGAGAAGGCACAGGGAGCAGGGCCTGAGGGCATGAGGCAGACTGAAGCTGAGAAGGGGAGCGGCTCCCTTCTCTGGTTCACTCCTGCTGTCCACACCTGCCGAAAAGAAAGATGTCAGAGGGGCAGGGGGCCCGGCTCATCATTGGACAGTTTGGGAGAAAGGATGGTGAAGGCCAAGACAAATAAAGATGCCTCACACCTGCCTTCTGCTTCCCAGGGGCCTGCAGGGCAGGGGTTGGCATGGAAACCGCTCTAGCTACACTGTGGTGACAAGGAGTAATTTTGCGTCAAGAGCACTCCCAGGATGGAGGGGAGGCTGTGCTGCAGAGGAGGCAGGTCAGCCAACGGGATGATGGGCCCACGCTATTCTGGGATGCAGCCCACAGGCTTTGAGGCCCTCCTCCACTTACCTTCACAACCAAAAAAAGAAACATCTGTAGAAATCAGGACATCTTTGTGAAAATCAGTAGTTCCTGATCAGAAATAGTCAGAAAGAAACTCCTATTTAAATAGTTAACATCAGGAATAAATTTACAAACCAAAACCACAGTTAGTAAGTGTGTTGATGAGCTTGATGTTGAACTCTAGCTTAATCGTCTTTGGCTGTGAACAAATAACAAATAAGTACGTGTCTCAGATAGATCTATGCGCTTGGTGTGTTCCTAGAAGATTTTGTTTGAAATCACACTACTTTGTAATTATATAGGGCTCGTGGAATCTGCCACTTGGACCTAGAACCTGGGAAGGGAATATTTCTTACCTGATACTTGCTCCTGTAACTTCATTTTCTCTTTCCTAAAGTAAAAACCTTCGTTTAAAATGCCAGCCTTTTAGCAGCTCTTCTCTGAGTGGTGTTTACCTTTTGGGCTATTAATTGTCCACTTATTTAGCAAACCTACTTTGCCTGGGACTGACAGATCTGCTTAATATTCCTCTTGTAGATAGATCTTTCTTTACAAAAATGTTATCAGGTGCCTGCTCCAAGGACCATTACCTAGATATTTTTTCCTCTGCAGCAATTACCCAATAATGGGTTTTTCTTAAACTGTACTTCTTTTTTTCTCCATGCATTTTCAGTGCCTTTTTTGTCTCTGTTTCTTAAGTGCTGTGGGGGCAGGAAGTTCAAGGGCATCAGGGATGGCTTGGGAGGAAAGTGGTATCGAGGACTGTGACATTCATCAGAGGATTGTGGCTCCAATCCCTACAGGCCCAGGTTCCTGTGACCTTTGAGAGGACCTCCCAGGGTGCATCAAGCAGGTGCCTGGAGAGCACCCTACACAGAGCCACGACACCCGACTGGTCAGGTGCAAGGTCCCAGCTGAGCACCATCCACCCTCTACCAGGAGAGCAGGGGCAGGCGACCAGGGAGGCAGTGAGACCTGAGCCAGCCTGGGGGGCAGGGACCCAAAAGCAGCTCCCACTGGGGACCCCAAGTCTTCACCCAGAATTCAAAGGCCCGAGAGAAGTCATTCCTGCCCTGGTTTGTTCTTAGTCTTGGTGCTGCAATGACTCACCACCCCCTCTTTGCCTTCTACTTTTAAAATGAATGTATGAGTAATACTCTTAATATTTTCCATTTTAAAAGAAATTCAGAAAGTTAAGACAGACTGTGGGCTGTTGTGTGGTTTTCAGCAGATTTTTTTCCTTAAAAAAACCCAGATACATATAGTTACATCCCTTTCTCTCCCCCTCTCTCTCTCCCTCTCTCTCTCTCTCTCTCTCTCTCTCTCACACACACACACACACACACACACACAGACACATCAGAGATAAGTATTTCCAATATAAACCTTTAACCTGGCCTCATAGGAGGACAAGAAAATACTGTATTGATGTTTTTGAACAAGATTCTTTTGGAGGAAAAGGAAGACAAGAAAAAAAAAGTGTGAGGAATATTTAGCTTTCCCTAAACTGCTGAAAGACCCAATACTTACTTACCTCTCTTGAAAATTTTCTGGAACACTAGAAATATAAAATATGAAAGAGCAGAACAGAATTTTTTTGTGGTGAAATAAACCAGGCTACAAGGCTGTAGCGTGTGTGTGTGTGTGTGTGTGTGTGTGTGTGAGAGAGAGAGAGAGAGAGAGAGAGAGAGAGAGAGAGAGAGAGAGAGAGAGAGAAGGCTCGAGCCAGAGAGCACCCCTCCCATTCTGAGACCCTAACACTAATTGTCAATGGCCCAAACTACTACTGACAATCACGTTGGCTATGAAGCTCCATCATTCATCACTTTGTACTATCTTTGCTTGTGCTTTTCAGGAGGGTTGACAGCACTGAGTCCATGGCATTCCTTTTGCTGTTGTTTATTGGGATTGAGAAGAGGGCAGGAATGTGGGGGTAGAGCCGCCCTCTGCATGTAAATCTGAGCCCTGCCTCTTCTCAGGGCTGCTCACTTGAGGAGCATGTGGGTTGTGATCCTTTTGTTCCTTTGGAGGAAAAAAATGTGCTCTGGGTAAAAATAGTATTTTAAAGTCTTTAAAAAATAAGAATGCCACATTAGAGCTGATGACAAGGGAGGCTGCTCCGTTGTGTGGCACTTGTGAGTAACTGAGTTGGGAAGGCTGGCGTTCTCCCCGTGCCCCTCCTTCCCCAGGCCTCGCCCCTGCTCAGGGTCTCCCTCAGCAGCAGCACTTGGGGAACCAACCCAAGACACCCACTTCTTTCTCCTCTCATTTGCCTTTAGGGTCTCAAGGAAGTTCCCTTGCTCAGGACATTTAACTGGAAGCAGAGAGACGGTGTCTGAGCCTCACAGGACTCAGCTCCCTCACGTCCGCTCCTGTTCCTCAGAATGACCCTCACTGCCTCCTCCATTGCCCTCTGGACTCTCTGCTCCCGTTTGGTCTCCTCTGATTTCACTTCAGAATTCCAAGCCGTTCCATTACATCCCTTTATTCCTAGTTTACAGGTGTTGTGTGCCGTCTTTTCAGCAACATCATCTTCCTCCTTGGAATATGGCATTTTACAAAGAATTTCAGCTCCAACTGGGAAAGCAGGCACACCCAGGAAATAGCCCCTTTCTCTGTTATTCTGGACCAGGAAGTACCTGAAGTGCTGGGGCTGGGGCTGGCCCTTCTTTGACCTCCAAAACACTTATTTCTTCCTTCATGATACTTCACTTTGAGGCAGCAACTGGCTTTTAAGTCGAGGTAGAATAGAAATAAGTTAGGAAAAAGTCCCGATAGGTGAAATGAGGAGGTAGGAGTGAACATCACAGGCTGATAAGCAGCTGGGTCCTCTCACCAGAGCCCCCACCTCCTCATGTGACCAAAGAGAAACAGTTCATGGCAGGAAACTCCTGCGGTGGTCACAAAGGTATATAACAAGGACTGGCTAATACCAGATCAATCCAAGGTAGAGGGAAAATTGACCAGAAAACACCCCAAAGCTCATTAGACCGTCATTATAGTGAACACTAACAGCACAAGAAGAAGGGAGGGCCTGAGGAGGATGAACACCATGACCCTTCTGGAATGGACCACACTAGAAACAAGACCCCACCCCCAAGGTGGAGTCAGAATTTGGTGCCATAAGGTTTAGAAACAATCTGCCCTTGGAAATACTTAAAATCCCAAGGACAGACTGACCCAGTGCGCAACTCGCTCTGGAGTTCGCTCACGTTCCCCTGGACATGTGCTTCCGCATCTTTGACGGTGGAGCCCTGTGAGACTTGCAACCCGGGAGCAGCGGGTGGCAGCAGCTCCTCCTGGGCTCACCCACTGATCCTGTGCCAGGAACCCACATCCTAGCCTCTTTTTCTCTGCATAAATAAATCTCACTTTTACTCTCAGTTACACTCATTCTTGAATTCTTTCTTGCACAAGTCAGTAAACTAGAGACCCCAGACCGTGCCAAGGGAGGGCCGCCCCAGCTCGGAACTGCTCAGGTGACAATCAGTAAAAGTAAAAAACTTCTGGTGGTTCCTAGGAACCTCTCCTCTGCACACCCTTGGGCCCTGGTTTATTCCCACAGCACTTGGCCCAGTTCCTATGTAGCCTGGGTGGGTGCTCAACCAGGGGCTGCTTCACTCCTAACTTTGGAGGAAGGAGGATGGGGACTGTGCTCTCCAAACCCAATCACATTTTTTAGAGGGTCCTGCTTATAAATAAAATCAGCAATAACTACCCTCAGAGCTCTTGTAATCCAACCCTTCTTAGTTTTGTGGGTGAGGAAAATGAGACTCAGAGATGTGAGGTACTTGCCCAACATGAAGTTAGTTGGTCTAAGAGAGGATGCTAGAAGGTAGATGTCTGGTTCTTTGCTCATGGACCTGTCCATCAAGCCACCAGGCCTCCACCAGAGTATGCTAAGACAAAAGCTATTGGGTCACTTTAAACATCTTTTTGTGAGAATTGTCTGAAGGGTTTAATTGCACTACTTTACAGAGGAAAATATCAACATGCACATATGTGTGTATTTTTTTAACAACTTTAAACTCAGTGTGACAGCATGCAGGATTAGTTTGGAGACCATGGGCTCTAGCTCCTTTGAATTACTAAGAAGGGGACCCAGGGACTGCTTAGAACCACAGTGGAGCTGGGACTGTACAATGTCTTGTTCCCAACTTCACTGGCTCCTGAAAGTGACCCTGAAAATTCAAAATAAACTCCCTTTTCCGTTGTGTGATTCAGAATGGATAGGGTTTCTTTGATAATAGCCCCCTTTTAATGAATCTGGAGCATTCAGTTCCACAGCCATTCGTCACACACCCACTGTGTGCGGGCACGGGTGTGCTGCTGTAAGGTCATGGCCTGCAGCCCTGTCTGCTCACAGCTGGATGGGGGAGCCCACTTTCAAACTGTGTGCAACCTTCAGGACTGCCTGTGGCCATATCCCTTGCTCTGGTCCTCAGTTTTGAGTGATGGTCAGCCTGCTGAAGTTGACAACTGTTGACCAGAATCAGGTGAGGGATCATCATTAGTTTCTGGGCTTGGGCAGCAGATTCTGCTGCAGGCAGACGCTGACCCACTGAGTGTCTCCCTCCACTCTGTCTCTGAGTCACTTAGGGAGAAATACTAGTGAGTATCGCTTACAGGCTTGAAGTCCTTGCACATAAAAGAAATGCCAATGGCCTGTGGAGTTTCTAAGTCTTAATCTGAAAGACCCAGAGTGACTTAGGGAACAGGCCTGAGGAACCCCTGTGGTGGGTAGAACATGTGAGCGGCAGGAGCACTGGAGTGTGGGTGGCCAGGATGGAGCAGAAAGAACTGGAGCGCCGTGAAGGAGAGGCTGGGAGGGACAAGGGGCCACCAAAACTGAATAGCTGAACACCTAAGACCTTTACAGTCCCCAGAGCGATGGGACCTGAAGAGACAGGGGCAGGGCAAACATGTATGACTGTCTTCAACATAGTACTCATGCACAGAACCAGCCGTGGCCATCAATCCTCCTCTGTCGATGTCATCTGACTCAGATACAGCCCCAGTTGTCTGCCATCCTAGTACTTACTGTGCATGCTTCTGCCATGGCTACCAAAGCATGTGGGACACTTTTCGAAGGCCACATAGCATGATGGCTCACCCCCCATCAGAAGAAGCTCATGGTAACATCAACCTTCCTGCTCCGAGGTGAATGGTAGCAGTCATTCCCCCTGTTGTATGGTGTTCTAGGGAATACCTGCCATGTTCATCTGCACCACCTCATTCCCTCCCCACAATTCATTTGAGAAGCAGGTCTAAGGCAGTGGAATGAGCTCAGGACTTTGGAACCAAACCACTCTAGCTCTAAATCCCAGGCCTACCAGTTACTCTATTTTACATTGGTTAAAAAAAACCTAATGAGTCAAAATTTCCTCCTGAGGAAAATGAGGATTATGACACCTTACCAGGACAAAGAGGGCTTTGGGGCATATATGAAGCTTCAGGGCAAATGAGAACAAGATGCCTTTTCCTCCAGACCGTTCATTTCCATTTGTCAGAAAGTGACTGTAACCTGTGATGACCATGATGTGAACGCTGCCCCTGAGGTAGGGTCCCTGTGCAGCCCTAGGGAGACTTCTGGCCTGGGACGGCATCGAGACACTTGTGAAGTGTCAGGTACATGTGGGCCTTCAGCTGTCACCAGGCAGAGAACTCCTGTCCCCAGTCTGTCTTAGGAGGAAACCTGAGATGACAGGTAGGGCAGGGAGGGAGGGCCAGGACTGAGCCCCAAGTCTGCTGACTTCTCCTCTAATTCCCTTTCCTTTCTGCTTTAAATCTGTCTTTGGAAAATATTCCTATCTTTTAATAGAATGCTCAGCTATTTCTCTAAGCTGAAATACTGTGGTTTTGGAGACCAAATACAAATATGATTCTAAACACACAGAGTTCTCAGGAATATGGTGAACAAGCTCAAAATGGGGCTCCCAAACTGCCAGATTCTGCCCACTCCATTAGTAATCTTGATGGAATGACTCAGCCATTGGTGATTCAGCTCCCTTGTATGTAAAATGGAACAATACTCTTCTTTCTTGCAGAGATATTATCACATGGAATTTATGAGTTTTTCAAAGAACACTGAGTGAGAGCCGAAGATACACGGTACACAGCACCACAGAATAGCAGGTTAGCGTTGCCGTTGTTATGAAAGAATCCTCAGTGTGCATATAAAATCGTTCTGAAGTTCTCTTTCAAAGAATCCTATCTAATGGAAATAATTAAATTTGCCCAGGAAGTAAGTATAAAGGGCACGTAATGCTTCATTCATTCAGCCATTCAATTAATTTTCATTGAGATTCTTCTATGTGCCCGGCAAGGAGGGTGCAGTGATGAACAGGAAGCACACAGACCTTTTCTCTAGGAGCTTACAGACTAGTGGGCATGTAGCACGGAGCCAGAAAGATCAGATGGGAAAGTTCGAACATTACTGGGAGTAACAGAGAGCAAGACTCATTTGTTTGAGCCCCATTTTCCCTTTTATCTTGGTCTTCTTGCTGTTCATGGAGTAAGTTACAATGAGCATCTATTGTTTTGTCTGCCCGACATGCAACCCCTCTATGGCAAAGTGTTGGGAACCACCCTGCCTGGTTTCAGGAGTTGTAACCCCCATGACTAAGGCTGAGTGAGTGACCTTTGGATTGTAAGCCACTAAGGAGACAAAGCTTATCTCCCTGGAAGGGGTGCCACTTCTGCTTCATCCATAACTGGCCCTCAATGCTTGGTCAGTTAGCCAATGACAGGTAAGATTCCCTCAAGGGAGGGTCGCCTAAGACAGGCACGACCATGTGGAAGGCCCTCAAGGAAGGACTTGGGAGGCTGCAGCAAAAAAGGTGTGATGGACCCTCGCCCCTCAGCTATCCTGACATAGCCTGAGTCCTCATTCCATCTGGGAGAAGTTCCTTATCTCTTGGCTTCCTGGCTCTGCTCCACTTAAGCCTGAAACTATGAAGGAGGGCGCTGCAGCCCTATGCTGGCTCGGGTGGGCTCCCCAGGTGATCGGGCATAAGAAAGAATTCCTAAAGTCCTGTGAAACCTGCTTTGCTAAGAGTGCTCTCATTTAAATGGTAAGGGTCCAAGCAGGAAGTGAGATTGTCTCCCAAAGTTTTGTAACCCCTTAGCTGACAGATCCTGACTCAGATTAAGCCCTCAAAGTTCTTTGAAATGTTATCTATTGTTTGATCCTTGCCACCTGACAATGATTGATGAGCTTTACCTGTATTCCTGTGTATTACAAACCTAATAAAAGCCATTGAAGAAGGGGCTCTTGGCCCTTCTCTTTGAGAGATCAGCCACCTGTCCTCCCCAAGCAGATCATGTCTTGGTAGTCTTATTCTCATCCATAACAGTTGGGGGGTGGGGGCTCTGCACTCAAAGTTTCCCCACAGCAAAGCATCTGGTCAGTGACCATTCCCTACTCTCAGTCCATGGGGTTGGAATGGGGAGACCTCACTCTTAGGATCCACAGTATGGACATGTAACCCAGGGTGGACAAAATACACTCTTCATCTGCATGGCTACATGGACTGGTAAGAGATAGGGTTTCTGGACAAAATATAGAATGCTTATTTAATTTGACTGAAAGTTAAATTTGGATTTTAGGTAAATAAATAATTTCTTGTATACGTTCTCCAAATTATATAGAATAGACTTATACTAAGAAATTATTCATTGTTTATCTTAAATTCCAATTTAATGGGCCTTTCTGTATTTTTATTAACTAAATCTGGCAAGCCTGTTCAGGGGACCACTGAGAACATTTCCTGGGACAATTCTGGAATTATTAGCAAAAAACCCTAAAAACAAAAACAAAACCATTCTATCCCTACTAGACTCATGATAGTTGTTACCAGTCTCTGGGAAAGCCTTCCTGAGGAAGGACATGGCAGCTAAGCAGAGCTGAGAGATGGGAAGAAACATGCCTGCAATATCTTTAGAGTCTCTGGATCTAGCTGTCCTGCTAGACCCCTGGCCTTTCCAGTCAGGTGAGCCAATACCATCCTTTTGCCCTTTGTACTTGTCCTGAACATACATTCTCAGTGCTGTACTGCTCCTCCAATTTCCCCAATTTTAAGGGACTTTCTTTCTCTCCGTCAAAATCTTTCCCATTCCTCAAAGAAGTCCACTCAACTTTAATCTCTCCAGAAATCATTTTCAGACTTTTCCAAAAAGACTACCCCCATGCTTACAGGATCACACAGATGGGTTGTTTTCTATCCTGAAAAAATAATATGTCTAGTCAGAGACCTCACTTAGTTAAAGCCCTTGATGTTCATTCCTTGGGCTTCAGCTCTCTTGGTGTCACATGAAGCCTTGATAGTGTCCTGGAGTAGATTTATGTAATGGATGTGAGCGAAAGTAAGGGGCAGTGACTAGGAGTAATCATGGTCTCTCTTGAAGTGGCAGCACATTTTGTAAACCTCCTTGTGTGTGGAATCAGTAGCCTGGGCTTTGAGTCAAGATGCTGTCACCGACTACCTCCCTGCCCTGGATGTATGAGCACTCGCGTGAGTACTTGTGCAGGTACTGTTAGTACTTGTTGTGAGTATTCCTGTGGGGACTTGTGTAAGTAGTCATTGAGAGTACTCATGTGGGTACTCTCACCTTCTATTTCCCCATCAGTGAAGTACTGAGTTGTACAACATCTAACATATGTTTCCAAGTCTATGGCTCAATGATGCAAAATCATGCTGGTAGGTCCAAGGATTTCATAGAGAGAAAGCACATCTGGATTTCTGGAGGTGGGGGTTATTTTACAAAATTCTCTTGTTCCCTTTAGGATAAAAGTGAGAAATAGAGAAAAGGAAATTCAGTCATAGTAACAGAAGATTGACATTCCTCTCTACAGAGACAGGCATTCTTAAATGCAAGATGTGCCCTGTTACAAGGCTATTTTGTCATCCTGGTCTTTCTTACCAACTTTTAGGTGACACATATCTGGGAGGAAGGGCCAATATGTCAGAGGGTAGCAACAAGATTTAAACTAATTTAATATTCAGAATTGATGGTTTGAAGGTAAATCAATCTGTCTGTCTATCCATTCACCCATCCATCCATCATCCATTTATTTATCCATTTATCATCTATCCTGTCTATCATCTATCTATTGTCTATCTATCTATCTATCTATCTATCTATCTATCTATCTACCTACCTACCTACCTACCTACCTACCTATCCATCTGTCTAAAAGATTAATATCCAGCAGGTTAAAAAATGTCAGCCACTCAAATGCACAATAGCAATGTGGTTCATGTGAAAAAGATAAAGAAGGTCTGGTCAATGACAAACTGAACACACATCATCAGTAACAGTCCAAACGCAAATGCAATGCTTGTTTGCATATCAGCTGGGAGTACCTCGTTCAAGGGGCAGAAGAACTTCTTGTGCTCAACACTGCTGCCCCAACCCCCACCCTTTGTAATAGTGGGACTTATCTTGAGGAGATCAGGATGTGATAGAAAAGGTCTAGAAATTACCCATTCATTTTTCTCATTCATATATTCATATCTTTATTCACTCAGCAAACACATTCAGCCTTAATAGGCAGTGGCCTCAAATCCTTTTTGAAAAGAGATATGAATGAATGAATGAATGAATGAATGAATAGACAGAGTTTCTGACCTCAAGGATCTCAGCCTGCAGAAGGGAAAGTCCATAAAAGGAAGTTGCTCTGAAAGCTGTGGGTTATTGTTAAGCTGATTAACACAGAGTGGGACCCCCCCCACCCCCGCCCCCCTGTCCTCCCTGGGAGCTGTGAGAGGAATGCTGGGAGTGAAGGTGGCACAAAGGGAAGGGCACTTGCGGAGAGCAGTGAGTTCATCACACTCAGTTCCTGGCACTGCCGCCTCTCCTTATATTTGCTGATTCATTTATTTCCTCATTTTGTTCTCCCTCACCCAAGAGGCAATTATTAGAATGGGTTTAATGTGTAATCATTGACTTGTATGAGTTCTTGAAAAGCAAGGGTTGCTGCTTTGTCTACACTTTTACATAAGCAGTATTGTACTAGTATCTGATTTTCTTTCTTGCTTTCTTCATTCAGTTCTAAGTGTAAGAACTAACCAGGTTGTTGAGTACATAACCAACCCTCATTATTTGTGGATTCTGTATTTGCAAATTCATCCACTCACTAAAATTTATGTATGACCTCCAAATCAATACTCAAGGAGCTTTTGTTGTCATTCACATACCTACTCAGAGCAATGACAAATTTGAGTAACTACTAGTGTGTTGTCAGCTGAGAAGGACCAAGGTAACACTCCTCTTTCTTGTTCCGGTTCTCATACGATAAATAAGTGACCACTTTGCAGCTGTTTAAAACGACCCCCAAGGCTTGGTGCTGAAGTGCTGTCTTGTGTTCCTAAGTGTACGAAGACTGCCATGCGCCTTCCAGTAAAATCTGTTAGATGAGCTTCCTTTAGGCATGCATTACAGTGTTGTTGGCAATGAGTTCCATGTTAATGAATCAACAATACAAATTAAACGGTTTCTTAAATAAAAAAACATGTAACATAAGGGTAGGTATTGATGATTTGACAAAAATGTTGTGACCAGAGACTTGTAGGAACCTAATCCTGTATCTTCTTCCTTTGGGAGCAATGGTCCAATATTCCCTACTTCAATAATTTTTATGACTTTATAGAAGAGAATAACTGCAATCAATAAGAATCCATTGTATTTCTGTTTCATAGATTCTCACTGCTTCATAGTATTCCATACCACACTTTATTTCTCTACTCCCCTTGGTGCGGGAGTGCCTCCAATCAAGGCTATGACAAGGATTTCACGCATCTTCCCTCGGAGACCAGTGTGAGAATTCTCTGGAGGCATTCCCAGAGTGGACTTCTGTGTCTAGGGTAAGCAAATTTGACCAAGTACTGCTGGGTGACTCTAAAGAAGGGCTGCCCTCATTGACACTACCACCAGCATCACGTGAGGGTCCTGTATCCCCTCAGCACGGCCGTGACCTGCTGTCATCCAACTTGCAGTTCAGTGGGGATAAAGTCATAGCTCGTTATAGTTTTTATTTTATATTTCTAATTAAATGAATAACAGCATTTCTCCATTTGTTTATCATTTGGGTTTCCTCTTTTGTGAATTACCTATTCATTATATTTTGCCCATTTATCTATTGTTTTTTTTAAAAACTGATTTGCAAAATTTTCCTGTATAATTTCTATATTTGAACCATGTCAGGTTTAGACATTTTAAATATATTTTCCTGACTTGTCATTTGCCTTTTTACTGTGTCTATGACTTTTTCATTAAAAGTCATAGACTTTTCATGGAAATTTTTAATGTTGGCATAGTCGAAGAATATAACTTTGAATGGGTGTATGAAGTCTAGCTGGGAAGGCATTTAAGAGTGAGTTTCCATATGAAGGGTCATATCATTTAAAGAAAGGGTAAAGGCAATTGAAATTGTTTGAGGGGGGTGGGGGATAAAAATGTATAAATGGCAGGATTGCTACTGTATTTTGCCATGTATAATGTGCACTTTTTTGTCCAAATTTTTGAGGGGAAAATAAGAATGTGCATTATATGTGGGTAATACTAATTCCATATCTATATAAATGTTTTTAATTCTTTTATTTATGCTTATGTGTTAGAAGTGTAACTCCAAAAAGCAATAATGATATCTTTATGCAAAATAATAGCCTGAAATATGATAATCTGTTTTGTTTCTAAATATAAATAAAAATTGAATTAAAAAATTAAAATGAAAGATTTTTTTCCTGAAAGTTTGGGCCAAAAATGTGGGTGTGCATTATACATGGGCAAAATATGATATTTTATCTGTAGAACTGTATGTCAAAGAACTTTTAGACTTAGTCCATTCCAAAGTAGCAAGGACTGCTCCTTGTTCTCTGAGATGGCCAGGCAGAGGCTGAGTAAACATCAGGAATGCTGCAGGAACTCTGGCCTTGACTGGATAGCTAGAGTCAAGGAGTGCTATCAGCTCGAAGAGTCTGTGAATGGCATGGAGATTTTTCTTAAACAAGCAATTCATCATTTCAGCACTAAGGCTCACTTGGCTAAGCTAGTCTTCCCAGTATCTGTCAATATTTTCTCACTGTACTTTACTACTCCCACCTCTTACCAACATGGGCACAACTTATTAACCACATGGACATGACATTAGGCAAACCCATGCTTTGACTTCTTCCTCTTCTTTTTAAGACTCACAATTATAATTTAGACTTCCAAATGGCTTCCTTCATTACAGGTCTGAGATTGGAGACGGGTAAGAGGAAGAGGGAAGGTAAAGGGTTGAATATACCTCAATGCAGTTATGAAATGGGCAAAAAGGGTAGTTTCTGCCTTTTATGCATCCTTTAATTAATTCATTCATTTTATTACACATTGGTGAGTGCCTCATTCATGTCAGACACTGGGCTCAGCATTGGAAGCACAAGAAGTGAGCAAAACAGCCACTGTCCTACCCTCATGGAATATAGACTCCACAGGGACAAACATCTACTTCCCACCAAATCTACAAAATTCTCACATTCCTACCTGTGTTCTCCCTTTAAAACTAGTGAAATGAGTAAGAAAAATGGAAATTAGATGTAAATAAAATACCGCTTTCATCTGTTGCAAACATTTCGTCTGTTGACGAACATCAGAGGGTTGACAGACGCCCTGTGGGGGAGGCGGAGGGACAGCAGGCGTTCCCAGGTGTTGCTGCCCCGAATGCAGACTGGTCAAGTTACCGGAGCGGTGGTGGAGGGGGAACTGGCAATGTTTAACAAAATGACATATGCATGTAGCCCTTTGACCTAGCAAATCCATTCCTGGCAAAATCTCTTTAAGATAGGCTGGCAAAAATAAAATAAGATTTATGTACAAAACTATTTACTACAGTTTTTGTTGTGATATCTAAAGACTAGGAAAACAACACAAGTGTTCACCACTACAGGACTAGTTGGAGAAACCTTGCCTTAGTCAAATCCATGCAATGGAGAACCATGCATTATAAAAAATAAAATAAAATAATAAAAAAACAAAAATGAGGGCCATTGCTACATCCTACTATAGAGAGATCTTTAAAATATATTGCTAAAAAAAGCAAAGTGAAGAATAATGGGGGTAGCATGATACATTGCATCTTAAAACATGGGAGAAATGTACATATGCCTACTATTTAACATGTCTAATATAAGGAGAGACCAAAACTAATAAAATTGTTACCTATGTGGGTGGGAAGGAACAGGCGATGAGGAAGACAATATAAGCTGGATTATCTGAATGGACTTTATTTTATAGATTAGGCTTTGGTGCCATCTGAATGTCTGACAAAATTTAATCAAAAAATAAAACTATAAGCAGAAGTGGAGCTGCAGCCACACCGCGCTGACCCCGGAGTGGGCCTGGGCAGGAAGATGGCCCCTTGCCCCGCAGTCCTCCTGCAAGAATGACAGCGGGTAAAAGGGAGCTGGCACAGAACGCCGTGATGATACGGGTGCAGCCAGGAAGGCTGGCGCGGAACAGGGTCCCGAACTCTCCAGTGAAGACAGAGACCTGCGCTCCGTGGAGTGTCCTCTCCAGCACTATGCAGGGACAGCTGCAACTATGTCCTGGAGGCGTTGGGCAACTACCTCACTCCCAATGCCGCACAACCGGAAAGTGAGGTGTTCAACTTGAAAATGAAAGGAGATTATTTCAGATGTCATTCTGAGGTGGCATTTGGAGACAGTAAGCAAACCACTGTGGCAAAATCTTGGCAGGCTTATCAGGAGACATTCGAAGTTAATAAGAAAGAAATGCAGCTTCCACACCCAGTTCAACTTGGCCTGGCCTGAAAAGACTAAATTTCTCAGTCTTTTACTATGAAGTTCCAAACACTCCTGAGAAGGCAGCACCCTGCAAAAATGGTGTTGGGTGAAGCAGTGGCTGAATCGAAAACAATGAATGAAGAGTCATACACAGATAGCACCCCGATCACGCAGTTGCGTAGGGACAGTCTCCCTCTGGATGTGGAACACCAGGAAAATGAAGGAGATGCAGGGGAGGAGAGAACTAATATCTATGTGTTTTCTGATCTGTTCAATATCACTCTGTACCTTCCACATATATCCCTTTGAGTGATTATAAAAAAAAGAGTTGTATGTCAACTTTTTGATTTTTCGCAGCCTCAGCCTGGCAAAAATGGTCCATGGGATAAATAGTTGGTATTTGTATCTCAAACTTACTTTGGTCATGTAAATGCCATGGCAGTCTGAAGTTTTTATTTTTAACATTGACAGCATTAGTGAGCGTTTAATTTTTTCAATAAAACTGAACACTGTGATAATGGGGTTTTGTAACTCAGCAGAACTCTTAGTGGTGAAAAAAATAGACCTCAATTATCTATAACTATTGAAAAACTTTAATCTGATATCGAAACAGTCGCTGAAATACAGGGCCATTGTAAAGTTATACAGAAAGTTACAGAGCCCGGGCTGGGTGGCTCTGTTGGTTGGAGTACTGCTCCCTGCACCAAAAGGTTGAAGGTTCAATGTCCAGTTGGGGCACGTCTGGGAGGCAACTGATCGATGTTTCTCTCTCTCCCTTCTTCTCTTCCTCTAAAATCAATAAACATATCCTTGGGTGAGGATTTTAAAAAGGAGAAAAAATTATAGAGATTATATTGTGATGCCAGGGCTTGGCACGAGACACCTATTATTTCGAATTTGTGTTTGATTGCAATTCTGCCTGTTGTTTGGGGATTATAGACACTTGACCAAGTTTGGGCCATTGCTGCTCAAAAGTTCATGACCTCAGATGTTCAGTGTCTTCCTCTGAGGAAACTCAAAGTCTAAAATTGAAATTCTTTGTGGCAGGTAACTGGTTATGACAGCATGAGAAGGTCCAGTGCTCACATAATCATAACCCTTGTGATTAAAACCCTAACCTACAACAATATCACTGACTCATGACTTGTGCTTTAGTTGTGGAATCTTTTTTTCTCGTAACCATGAGCCAAAGAAGGAGGAAAGCCGTGTATCTTATGAAGGGCCTTATCTGTCTCCTGGGTACCTTGAAGAATAATGTTTTGCAGAGATTGCCTTTCACATGAGGAATACTCAGTCCAGGTTCTTCCTAGCTGAGTATTTGAAACTTTGAAATCTAAACATTCTTTCACACTCCTCTTTTTGGTTGTTGCTTTCTCCACCCCACCCCACCGCCCCCCACCCCCCCAGATCCCTCACTCTTTAAATTTAGGTCCTTCGCTTCTTTACCGTTTTTTCTTTTGGAAGTCTATCTTTATTTGTCTTCTGTTCATGGTTTAATACTCTATGGGCAGGAATGGGGACCTGGAGGGGACAAGAAGTGAAACTGGGCAGCACTTTGGTGAGCAGGCCTGCTTAGAAGAGTCGAGAAGAGCTTCTAGCACCACAGCTTTGTCTTCCTCCAGTTCTCAGCTCGGTTGCTGCTGTTCAGTCACACCAAAAAATGAACCAAAAAGTATTTTTAAATATCTGCGATTATTCCTGTATTACAGCCAGCCCTGATAATGCTTGATAGTACCTGTCACCAGATCTTCCAACTGGACTCATCCAGCCAAGTTCACAGATGTGTTTAAACAAGGCCCTACAATGCAGGGAAGTTGCACGGGGAGAATCCAGAGTCCCCAGGCCTACCAGTCTCGCAGTATCTCCCCTCTCTCCTTAACACTCCTCACAGCTGCAGTCTCCATCTGTTTGTCCATCTGCTGGAATGAGAGAAAAAAAACCTTCATGCACTGATGAAAACAAACCAAAAAAGAAAAGAATATCCTTCCTTTCTAGCTGAACAAAAATGTGCAGTTAAATACTTGGCACTTGAAAATGCGGTGCTGAGTGTGGAGGGGACTGTCAGTATATCTGGCGGCTCTCTCTTGCTTTGCTCTTCCTTACCAGTGTTCAACCTCGTGTTTGCTTCTGCGGTGGTTACTGCCTAGCAGGCACACCCGGGGTGGTGAAAACTGCATAGCAAACAAGAAAATCTGGATATGCTAGATTTGTGTACCTCTTTTAAACAGTTCTCATTTCCACCTTACACGGAACAATCAGGAAATGTGTAAAAATTCAAAAGTGAAATAAAAAGTTTTATCAGTTAATTAAAGAAAACTACACTTCCCAAAAATGTTGAAAGAAAACTAAAACAATGCAAAGGTATATAAATGTAGTGGCTTAAGCACATACAGAGAAATTATTTCAGATGACTTGAAAAGCTAGTAATCAGATTGTGCATTTTCCATATGATATATATTCAGGTGCTCTTCCGATTACGATGGGGTTATGTCCTGATAAGCCATTATGAGTTGAAAATATCATAAGTTAAAAATGCATTTAATACACCTAATTTACTGAGGAGCCTGCCTCAGCAGCCTACCTCCAATAGGCTCAGAACACAGTTTCCAAAAAACACTGGCCACACAGTCCACTGTAGAGTATCGGTTGTTTGCCCTTCTGACTGAGGGCTGATAGGGAACTGTGGCTCATTGTCTTTATACAGCATCACTAGTATCTTACCACATATCATTAGACTGGGGAAAGATCAAATTCAAAACTTCAAGTACAGCTTCTACTGAATGAATATTGCTTTCCCACCATCGTAAAGTTGAAATATCTCAAGTCAAACCATTGTAAGCTGGGGACCACCATCTGTCTATCCCAAAGACTAAAAGGGTTGCAAAGAAAACTTAAACTGTTTCCAACAGTATAATTATTAGTACTAGTTTTGGTGTTGTTATTTTGAAGTTATCATACATATAAAAACTATTCTGTATTTTAAATATATAAATGTATATATATATATAATTTAACACAAACAGTAAGATAAACTAAATAATTTATTAGAATAAAGTTAATGACTAAGAACTAAGATTTTTGGTGTAAAAGAAATAAGTATTATAAAGTTATGATGTATTTTCTCTTAAAATGTTTTTTTCTAGCTTTGTGCACTGAAAAGGACTAGAAACAGTAATCAGCTTGGTAACAATGGTGCCCCCAACAGCCAGACTGTGACCTCTAACTGTCACTTCCCACTAGAAAGAACCATAGACCCTTGGAGAAATGGTAGGTCTGGGGCAAAATAAACCAGGAACATCTTACCGTATGAAAAAGCAAGAAAGCCATCAAACTATTGGAAATTCTTCCAAAGGACTCAGAAGTCATCTGGAAGGAACTGTTTCTGGTCAAAGGTGGGGCAATTTGAATATTGAAAGGATTAGTAACTGCAATGGATTAAGACATATCGATTATATTTAAATCTATAGTTTATAATAATACTGAATTTATGAACCTCACTAGTCACCTTTGGAGGACACCAAGGAGCCATTCAATATTCTAAAAATTGGTAAATCCAGAGAAAGAACCAAGCATTTCCTGTATGAACTGCACCCCAGGATAACCAAATACTTGATGAAGAGAAGTCCTTTCCTCTCCCTTCAATAACTCCCATCAAAATCTGAAGCAATGTGTATTAGTTTCCTAGGGCTGTAACAAAGAACCACAATTTTAGTACCTTAAACAATAGAAGTTTATTGTGTCCTGGTTCTGGAGTCTGGAAGACCAAGGTGTCAGCAGGGCCGTGCTCCCTCGAAAGCTCTGGGGGTGGATCTGCTCCTGGCCTTTCCCAGCTTCTGGTAGTTCCATGTCTGGCTGCAGCACGACCCTGTGTTCGAGTGGTGCTTACCCGTGTGCATGTCTGCCTCTGTGTCCAAATTTCCCTTTTCTGTAAGAACACCAGTCACATTGGAAAAGGGGCTCACCCTACTCTAGTATGACCTCATCTTCACTAATTCTACCTGCAATGATCCTATTTCCAAATAAGGTCCCATTCTGAGATACTAGGGGTTAATGTTTCAACATATTAATTTGGAGGGGATATAATTTGACCCATAACAGAATGATCGAATGAGAATAGCATCATTTGGTAATTCTTAATGAAATAATGGACCTACGCAGTGGCCATCAGTAACCACTAAAACCATTAAGCAAAAAGCTAGTAAGGAACATTATATGAGGGGGGACATCCCCAAAAATGAAGTTATCTTCTGGAGGGTGGGCCCCTTGTAGTACAGGCTTTGCCTGCTAGGTGAGTGTTCTAGGAACCCATCTGTATCAGGGTACCAGGTGGTGTTGTGGTGAGAGGCTTCATTTGGCTTCAGTGAATTTTTTTGACTCTTTCAACATGTTACCCATTTCATGATAATGCATCTGCCCACGCTGCATAGAGCGTTCAGCAGTTTTTGATGAAAAATGGCATGACCCCTGTGTTCTACCCTCCCTATTCACCTGATCTCGCTCCAAGAGACTTTTTTTTTTTTGTTTCTCCAGATGAAAAAAGTTCTCAAAGAAACATATTTTGCTGATGTGGAAGAGGTGAAACAAAAAAACAGCAGAAACACTAAAAGGCATCAAAATCATTGAGTTAAAAAATGGTTTTGAGTAGTGGAAAAAATGTCTCGATAGGTGTATTGCATCAAATGGAGAGTACTTTGAAGGTGACTAAAGTTTAAACATGTAAGAATAAATACAGAATTTTTATAAATAAATGCTGGGGCTTTGGGGTCCCCCCTCCTAGTGAACAGAGCAGGCTGACAGCACCAAACCCACTGACTAATCTTAACATCATGAGACACAGGACAACTGGACACCATGGTGCCTCCTGGCATGATGCAGCAGGAGGACACAGCCCCTGCTGTGAGGTGATCCTGCCTCTCCCCCTCAAAAAGGTCGGCCCTGAATCTGAATAAGCCTTTACCTGTAAGAGGTGAACTAACAGTTTAGAGGATTTACAAGTGAGAATGTGTTAAATGGCATCTTGGGTACGCAATCAGCGAAATCTAGAATGTGAGAAATTCTATAGGAAAAAAAGACCTAGTTTCTCAACAGATGTTAAGAGAAAGAAAGGGAAGGGGACCCTGTAGATCAAAAGAGACTTTACAAAGCGTATGGACCAAATTCATCGTGTGAACTTTGTTTTAGTTTTGATCTGAACAAACCAGCTGTGAAAAGTAAAAGCATGTAAGAGACAATCAGGGAAATTTGAAAACTCACTGGATATTTCATGATGTTAAGGAATCACTAATTTTTTAGTGTAATGGTAGTGTCAAACAAACTCCAAATGAGTCTGGAGGTTTTGGCTAGAAACAAAAAAGATTTAATCAAGGGTCTTAGGGCTTGCAAACCTTCAGAAACACAACTAGGTATTACTCAGAGTGTTCCAAAGAAGGCAGGAAAAACCTGGAGGTTCCTATGGTAAAAAGTACGTTCTTGAGAGCAATCAGTCCTGCATTCTTAGTCTCTGGATTGTTCTGAGATAGTAATCCTCTGGATGACCTATGATCTCGTAACGGGGTGCAGCCACGGGGTCCCCCAGGGAGGAATTTGTAATGGGGTCCAGAACTCAGGGTGTCCTGGAAGTATTAAAAATAGAGAATGTCCTCATCCCTACAAATCTGAACTGGGGGACAGGACACATGGAGCAAGGCCATTGAGTTATTTTGCATACCAATAGTTTTGCAAATAACCTCAGGCATGGTCCTTTAATATATCTATAACTTTTAACTGGTTTCATGGATATGTTAAATTGTTGTGGCCAGGCTTTGAGCCAGGGAGATGGGAGTGACTTCGACCCAGGATGTAACTGGGAGGCAATTCCCCCTGCTTACAGCGCCTGTGTGAGAGCTTGGAGATGATTGGCTCCATGCCACGGGGCCATGCCTGGCCGGACTTACTACGGCAGCCCAGAAAAGCTGGAAAAATA
Organism: Glossophaga mutica; assembly: GCA_039655065.1. Classification (NCBI taxonomy): domain Eukaryota; kingdom Metazoa; phylum Chordata; class Mammalia; order Chiroptera; family Phyllostomidae; genus Glossophaga; species Glossophaga mutica. The sequence continues at coordinate 109,624,775 of CM077304.1, forward strand.
TGGAATGCTGGCAGGTGTAGCCGATGGTGGAAGGAGTTGGAAATGGGGACACAGGGGAAGATTGGTGCTGGAATTTAAGCCCAGGCACAACAGCCATGCAGGGAGAACCATGTGGCTTTGTGTGTCCCTCTGCCATGTGGCTCAGGAAGCAGGAGATACCTTGCAGGGAAGGAAAGGGGTGAAAGGACTCTTGCTGGTGGGCCATGGGAAGCTGCCACGTGCATTTGGATTAAGAACTGGAGATCATGGCAGTGACACAGCTGACGGTGCCGGGAACCACGGGAGGCCTGCTAGCTGACCACCGATGACTGGGAAGAACAGGGGGCTACCTGAGCCACAGACTTCTATTTCTTTTCCTGAGATATGGTACCCTGGACTGGGCAGAGGAGGGAAGGAAGGACTGTGTATGTTTTAAAACAACCTTTTAAGAGACTTTGGGATTTTTTAATGAAGACATTACTCTAAGTTGGTATAACTTTTGAATAAATAGTTCCTTTCCTTTTTACCAGTCTCTGGTGTTGAGAGCTATAATTTGGCAAGGCAAATCTAGTACAGGGGGACCCCAGGAGAAGGAGGGATCCATTTGGTAATAGTATATTGTTCCCCCCACAGGTCCATTCTGTAACAATCTGGACACTGGATGTCAGGCAGTCTGGTTAACAAATGCCAGACAGTCCAGATATGTGAACATTCTTTCCTTGGTCATTAGGGGGTTGATGTAGGTACAGGTACTGAGGAAGGACTGGAAAGTTCAAAAGTTTAAGTTCTTAGACTAGTTAGAACAAAAATAGAATAATTTTCTGATACTTCAACCTACTTGATATTAGTAATTTAGCAGCTTATCTATAGTCTTCAGATATATTTCTTCATTCTATTCCTCAATAGTTTTGTTGTGAATTTTAAAATGCCATTGCTTTTAGGGATACTACCGAGGTCTTTATGAATGAGAAGTTATAGTGTCTTGGGTTTATTTCAAAATAATCAGGGAAGCAGGTGATAAATTGGTGGGATTATAGTTGAAATGCCATTGGACATGTGCTGAAGCTGGGGTGATAGGTTCCTGGAGTTTCATTATACTATTCTCTCTACTTTTGTGTGTGTGAAAATTTACACAATAAAGTGATAAAATAAATTGATAAAGTGGTCCTGGCTGGGTGGCTAAGTTGATTTGAGTATCATCCCATACACCGAAGTGCTGAGGGTTTGCTACCCAGTCACATACTGTCGCAGGTTTGGTTCCTGGTGGGGGTGAATATGGGAGGCAAGCGATCAATGTTGCTCTCTCACGTCGATGTTTCTCTCTCTGTGTGTCTCTCTCTTCCTCTCTCTCTAAAAACCAATAAATATATCCTCAGGTGAGGATTAAAAACATGATAAAGTGGCTCTCCTCCTATAAAATTCCTATCTCTTTATCTTTTGTGGATACCATCCCATCTTCTCAAGGACTTAGCTCTCCATTTATTGCCTCTCCGAGCATTGACACTGTCTCTCTCCCTGCTGAATCATAAACATTCTCTACTATCTCCCACCCCCCAACCCCCCTCAAAAAAAAAAAAAAAAGAAAAGAAAATCAAGAAAACCAATTCAATTTCTCCCTTGGCCCTTCTTATCTCATTCCATTCACCAAAATTTTCTATTCCCCCGCACAGATCAAACTTCTCTTCTTATGCACATACTTCCTAATTCCTCACCATCCATGTGCTCCTCAACACACTGCAACCTGGATGCTGCTGGAAAACATCGTAAAGGTCACTGCCGACTTCCACACTATCAACTCCAGCGGTTATGTTGCTGCGTCTTAGCTGCTTTTGGCATGGTTCCGTGTCTCTCTCCTGCTGCCCCCTCTGGCCCTGGCCACCGGTCTTCCCCCACCTAGTGCCCCTGTTTGCTAACACACAACACTTTTCCACACCCCTTAGTTCTTCAAACTCCCCAGACAGCCTGTTTTTTGTACCTTCACATATTTCTTGGCTCTTTTGTATCTCTTTCTTCTTAGTTCTTTGCACGGTTGGTTCCCGTCAGTATTCCAGTCCTTAAGATGGCCTTCGCGATCACTGCCTGAATGGACCCTCCACCAACCCTTATCGTGGCACCTGCTTTATTCCTTTTATAGCATTCCCTTACAAAATCTGATTTGTAATCAGATTTTAATCTGTGTATTTCCCACTGGACTGTGAACTTCACAAGGAAAGGAACCGAGTCTGTTTTGCTCACTCCTATAATCCCAGCAAATAGTACAGTTCCTGGCACACACAGGCACTTCAAAAAAATATTTGTTGAATGAAAATATAAAATGATACATTAATCAAATGATTACCTAAATTAGTATTACAAATTGTTAAAGAGTGCTGTAGAAAAAAGCATACTAGGGGTGTTGAGCCAGTCTGCAAGGATGGCAAAAGCTTCGGTGATGAAAGCACATCTGAGCATAGATCAGAAGAGTGGAAGGGGGCTGTACAGGAGAAGTGGGGCAAGCCCAGAGGGAAAGGGTCAGCAGACCCTGATGCAAAGGCTCAGGAAGGACCTTTGAAAGGAAAACTTGCCTGTAGTCAGAAGTCTATGGTTTCTCCTCCCGATGCGGGTCAGAGTATGTTATTCAGGAGTAAGTGACATAGTGCAGGGAAGTCCAAAAGTCAGTCTTGTCCAGGCTACATTTAACCACTTGTGTACCAGCAGCCAAGGAAGCTTAGCAAGCTTTTACTCTCCTTGCTCCTTCATAGCAGAAAGTATGTCTCATGCTATGCTATAGTGGGCAGGCTCAGCTGGAGGAGAGCGTAAGTTTAACCTCATACCTTCCTGTGTGATATAAGCTGCATTTACACAAATGAAACCTCAGACACTGCCTAATTCAGTTTGCCCAACAAACTTCCATTGCTGAGAAATCCAGGTTTGGGCTCAGGGATGATCAGAGTTAACATACATCTTCCCTAAAGGCAGTTGTCAGGGGCCAGGAATCTGAACAACACCTCAGTCAGCAACAACCAACAGAGAGTGAAGATTCCAGGCACTTAAAGCTGTCCCCAAAGGAACAGAGAACAGTTAAAGGGCTTCTGAAACTAGGTCAAACACATACACACACACAAATAGTAAAAAGGTTTTACAAATATATAACCTGTCCTTTGACCCAGTAACTCTGTTTCTAGAAACCTGTCCTAAGGAAATAATTAGAGGCAGACAAGGGCAGGTTAGTATGACTGCTTTAATGCTATTAATAAAATTTAGAAATTGAAATTTGGACTTCTGACCAAGATGGAGGCGTAAGTGGACACACTGTGCCTCCTTCCACAACCAAAATTAAGGACAACAAAGATTTAGAAACAAGAAAACAATCAGAACTCATAGAAAAATTGAACTGTACAGAAGTCCGACAACCATTTATCTAGATTGGTAAGAGGGGCGGAGTTGCTGCAGGAAAAAGTGGAGGCTGGTGGACCCCAGTACACAGGCAGCAGCTGGCAGACTCCAGGTACCAGGTGGCGATGGGCAGACCCAGTGAGGCCGTGCAAGGTGGCTGGCTGACCAGGTGGTCTCACATTTGCATGCAGATAATCCAGGTGGAAAAGGGGAGCAAGACAGATTTTGCAACCCAGGGCCCCAGTGCCAGGAAATGAAACCTAAAAACACCGATTAAAAACACTTGTCGGAGGTGAGGGGCCAGGAGAGACTCCTAGCTAACAGGAGAGTTCATTGGAGACACCCACAGGTTCCTGGAACGTACACAAGCCCACCCGGATGGAAATTGGCACCAGAAGGGCCCAATTTGCTTGGGGGAAGTGGTGGAAGGGACTGGAATCTGAGAGAGAGCAGAGCAAAAAAGCCCTTGTTCCCTCTCAAACCCTGTCCCCACATACAGCATCGCAACCCAGCAACTGGGCTGCCCCACCCTGGGAAACACCTAAGCCTCTGCCCCTCACTACATAACAGCCTAAACCAGACCCCTCCCCCCAAAAACCCCAAAAACCAAAACCCAAAAATGGCTCAAACAGGAGAACAGATCAAAGCCCCAGAGCCAATTCATCTAAGCCACAAAGAGAGAGCCAACCTATCAGATGCACAGTTCCAAGCCCTGGTGATCAGGATGCTCACAGAATTGGTTGATTTTGCTCACAAATTAGATGAAAAAATGCAGGCTACAATATGAAGAAACAAGAATTCAAAAAAATGAGGAGAGGCTTAGGAACCTCCAGGACATCTTTAAACGTCCCAACATCTGAATTATAGGGGTACCAGAAAGGGAAGAAGAAGAGCAACAAGTGGAAAACTTATTTGAACAAATAATAAAGGAGAACTTCCCCAATTTGGCAAAGGAAATAGACTACCAGGAAGTCCAGGAAGCTCAGAGTCCCAAAGAAATTGGACCCAAGGAGGAACACACCAAGGCACATCGTAATTACATTAGCCAAGATTAAAATGAAGCAGAGAATTCTAGAAGCAGCAAGGGATAAGGGGACAGTCACCTACAATGGAGTTCCCATCAGACTGTCAGCTGATTTCTCAAAAGAGACCTTCCAGGCAAGAAGGGGCTGGAAAGAAGTATTCCAAGTCATGAAAGGCAAGGACCTACATCCAAGATTGCTCTATCGAGCAAAGCTGTCATTTAGAATGGAAGAGCAGATAAAGCGCTTCTCAGATAAGGTCAAGTTCAAGGAGTTCATCATCACCAAGCCTTTATTATATGAAATGTTAAAGGGACTTATCTAAGAAAAAGAAGATAAAAAATATGACAGTAAAAAGACAGCAAACTTACGGATGTTAACAAACACATTTAAAACAAAAGCAAACTAAGCAAACAGCTAGAACAGAAACAGAACCACAGAATGGAGATCATATGGAGGGTTAGCAACAGGGGAGTGGGAGGAGGAGAGAGGGGGAAAAGGTACAGAGAATAAGTAGCATAGACAGTGGGTAGAAAACAGACAGGGGGAGGGCAAGCATAGTGTGGGAAATGTAGAAGCTAAAGAACTTATGACACATGGACATGAACTAAAGGGGGAGAATGTGGGTGGGAGGGGGTGTGCAGGGTGGAGGGAAATGATGGGGGAGAAATGGGATAACTGTAATAGCATAATCAATAAAATATATTAAAAATTTAGAAATTGGAGAAAGCTAAATATGCAAAAATAAATTACAGCATGAACTAGTATGCAGCCATTACAATTATGTTTACAAATAAGTGTAATTGAAAAATGCTCATAGTATAGCATTAAGTAAAAATAAAATAAAATGAATAAATCACTGCTTATGCAGTATGAACTCAAGTGTTTGATTTTCTCTATATACATGATAAATAGATGCAAAGGAAAAGGATTGAATAGAAATCATGATTATAGTTAAATCTGGCCTGTGAATATTGTGTTATTTTTATTTTTATACTTCTTTGTATTTAACTTTTAACAAATACATATTATATAGTTATAAGTAAACAATAAGAACCTTTTTGATGAGCTCATTTATTGTTTTTATTGTGAGAAGAAATACATATATATATAACATAAAATTTACCATTTTAATCTTGTTAAGCGCACAGTTCAGTGGCATTAAGTACACTCACACTGCTGCACAGCCATCACGGCCATCACCCATCTCCGGAGATTTTCCATCTTCCCAAACTGAAGCTGCACATTAGACAGCTCCTCCTTTGCCCTGTCCCCAGCCCTGGCACCCACCATGCCCATCTCTGTCTACGAAGTTTGACTGCTCTGGGAACCTCACGTAGGCAGAGTCATACAGTATTTATCCTGGCTTCTTTTATTTAGCATAATGTCTTCAAAGCTTATCCACGTTGACTTATTTTTTAAGTTCCTAGAGTGGTTTCTACATTCTGTTAAGCTGCAGAGCTAATCTGTGGCAGACCCTTCTGCGTGGCGTGGGCCAAGTTCCCACTCGGAGATGCACAGGACCCACGCCCACAGATAGGTTCTCTCGTGGGTAATCAGATTTGCAATATACCTAGGCTGCTTTGAGCCTTGCTTTTACAGTGACTTCCTCAAATCCATGTGTAACTGGCTCAACCACTTTTGCCTTTTCATTTGCTAATATCCTTCTTCTGTGATGTGATTAGGGGCATTGGCTCCTTTTGTTGTAACCGGGACATAGTGAGGGAGGACCATCTTGTAATGTGAGGAGATATAGAATAAAGGCCTGTCATGTTGAAGGCCACGGCTTTTGCTCCCCTTGAGAGAAAAGTCACTCTGTCGTCCTTTTTCCTCCACCGGACTTGGTAGTCCGTGTGTATGTTTTTATTTCATCCATAACGACACGGACACTGCTAGCCAGTTCCGCATCACTAATCTACAAAGCGGTCCACCAAGGTCTGCATGGGACCTGGTGAACTCAAATCTTTTGTTTTAAAAGTGAAGGCTCCTCTCAAAGGGTCTCAGGAAGTGGTGTTAAGATACAGCATTGAGTGTTAAATGCCCATATCCACTGTGCCTCCAGCAGCCTTAAGTAGCCAAGGATGCCACCGTTTTGTACTGTCTTGAGTACCTGTGAGTATAAGAAGCCAGGTCTCAGGTTGATTGAAGAAAGGCCTGGAAGGAATTGTTAAAATGTCTACCAAAACCCTTTCATTTTACAGAGCTGAATTGAAGTTAACTGCCCCCTGTACTTGAGGGGGGCAAAACTGTGTCCTTTCCTTATGTTATGGAAAAGATAAGGTTTCACTTAAATACAGTTGTATAAAAAAGAATTTTAAACATGCTCCTTTTAAACCAGAAATTAAGAATTAAAAAAGAATTGTGGGAGTGAAACACTGAAACAGGTGAGATTTTGATAGCTTCTACATGGTACAGCAAGCTGGGCAACAGAAAATCAGGAAACTCTCTGGGATGGACAAACATAGTCAGTCTGATCTGCCACATTTTTACTTTAGTTCAGAAAAGGAACTGCATTAATCAGGGTCCTCCAGAGAAAGAGAATCAGTGAGATATGTATTATATGGAGATTTAATCATGAGAAATTGGCTCCATGATTGTAGAGGTTGAAACGCCCTCAGATCTGCCCTCTGTCAGCTGGAGACCCAGAAAGCAGGTGGAGTGAGGCAGTCCCAGTCTGAAGGCCCAAGAACAAGGAGAGCAGATGTTCAAAGGCAGAAGATTAGAGGACATGTCCCGCTCAGTGGAGCAAGGAAAAAAGGGACAAATTCCTCCATCCACTTTGGGGAGGGCCATCTACTTCACTGAGTCCACCATGAAATAAATACTAATCTCATCAAAACACCAAAATCTGTGTTAGGTTCTTCAGAGAAATAGAATCAATAGACTTATTTATTTAATAAAAAAACTCGACCCTTGAACATTTCCTTCTTTTCACTCTTCTCTTTAGAACTCTGGACTTTGCAGAGGAGAAAGGGCAGGAGGAGGGGACAAAGAGATAAAAGGGGACAGATGGAGAAGAGTGGAGATAGGAGACCCCATCTGTAAGAATTTGCATCTGCCCAGAAGGAAAAGAAGAAGCAGAAACAAAATCATTATTTTGCAATTTACAAGTAAAGTGCAAAGCCCTTTCCTACATACTGGTTTTCTTTCTCTCATTTTTTAAGACAGGTAGCAGGTAGAAACATCTTGGTTATGACAAATATTGACTTATTTCAAACTATATGTACTATGAAAAAAAAAAACCCTAGACTTCCAGAACCTTCTGTGCATGATAATTTTCAAGATTAGCTATAATTCTCTTCAAAACCCTGGTGTGTAACCTTTGGTTCCTGTTCCCTTCTTCTGAAGGTGGCCTGTGTGATTCCTTTCGGTTTACCTGAGTAGCACTGCCCATAGGGAAGATGCCTTTCCTACTGCTCTTGGCCAACTGCTTAGACTGGCTGAGGAGGAGACACCTGACTTCCTCCACCCACGTGGTCCTGTAGCCAAAGACCCAAAACACAGTGAGTGGTCCATTTAAAAATTGGGCACACAAAGAAAGGCAGGCATTAAAGAACAGCTCTGTTCTCACTGAAAAGAAGAAAAAAGGAGAAAAGAAAAAAAATAGCATGTAAATATGTTATTTCAAGTTCTCTGGTGCTAATTAAGGAATATGGACAATTATTCTTAAAGGTTTTGGCAACTACTCATTTTGAGTGGACTCTTCTTAATGGACTGATATAAACAAGAAAAAAATGCCTTAAAGAGAAGACTCATTCATTACACAGGCTGAGCCCGAAGCCATGTTCCCTCCAGGCGTCTGCGAGCATCTAGGATGGGGTGGGCGAGCTGAGATGTGTCTAAAGGAGGTGCCTCTCTCACAGGGCATCTGTGACAGCAGATGCAGGCAGTGCCCGTCACCAAGTGTGCACTTCAAGGGTGTCATTTTCATTCTCCAACATTCAAGTGTCCTGTTGAATGCCGAAAGCATGTGCCAGCTTGGTGTCTAGCTCAGGGGACATAAAATAAAGCAGCAGGAGGAGGAAAATGTCAAGAGCTCAAATTTCCTAACTACGGGTCTCTTTTCTCTCCTTCTCTCCCCGTCTCACCGCACTCCTCCCGACCTTCCCCTCACTACCATTAACCTGACTGATTTGGACACGGTTTTAACTCAGTGCCTCCTTGGCGTCTCTCCAGGTTCAGTGTTTGTCTGCCGCTTAAGAATTCAAGCTGCATGGGCTGTGCACGGGTGTCCTCCCCAGCTTGGCTGGGACCACCTGGCTTGCCTGACGACTTTGAAATATGCAATCCAGAGCAGGAAGCAATCTCTCTGTTTAGAACAACTGCCCTTGGCCTGAATTAGTCACACAGGATTTATGGGGCAAGGACAAGGGAAAGGAAGAGGAGGGAGGCAAGCGCAAGGAGTCTATTAAGTAAACACAAGCTAAGGTATGGCTCAGGGTCACCCGGCAATGACACCAGTGAAACAGGAACGCCCCACCCCCAACACGGCCTGTTTTAAACAGCGTGATGCACAGTTCTACTTCAAAGTGAGTAACAAATGTTCATAGTCATCAAGGGTGCCAGGCATAACCCTGGGGGCTTTCATGGACCAGGTCTCATTTAATCTACCCAGGACACTCTGAGAAAACAGACCCAGAGGGGTCCACACCCCAAGGCTCCTTGAGCAGGGTCTGGCTGCGCGACCAGTGCTCATCCACACTCCACAGGGACAGAAAACCAAGCCACTGTAAAAAAGTGCTCTGATCTCACAATTAGCTTCAGTGATGTAGATGTTAACATTAGGGGGAGCTGGGGAAGAACTTTCTATGCTGTCTTTGAAACTGCTCTGTACACCTAAAAACTATTCCAAAATAAAAAAAAAAAGATTTTAAAGAAATAGGCCAGAAACTGGAAGTATAAATACTTCAGAAATGGATATAATGCAGCAGACAACTCTGTCATCCTTATCTTTGCCCCTCCCTAAACTGGTGGCGGGTAGCACGGTTCCTAAGCAGGCTGCACGTCTGTTCTGTGTTATACAGGTGTGCAGACATGCACAGGAAAGAGAAACGAAGGGGCCGTGCTGTGGTGGAGAGCAAGCTGAGTTAGACCAAGGGGTCAGAGGAAATGACAGGTACGAACTGTAGCTTAATGGTGTATGGGTGTGCCAGTACATGATGAATATTGAGTTATATGTGTTGAAACTACGGAAAGTAGTTTCTTTGGCTTTATTATGTCTTTTTTTAATCCTCACCTGAGAATATGTTTTATTATGTTGTATTGATTTTAGAGAGAAAGGAAGAGAGAGAGAGAGGAAAGGGAAGAGAGAGAGAGAGAGAGAGAGAGAGAGAGACTTTTTGCTTTCAGAATGTACCTAGGTGGAGGCTCAAACCCTCAACCTAGGTATGTACCCTGACTGGGGATCCAATCCCAACCTTTCTGGTGTGCAGTATGATGCTCCAGTCAACTGAGCCACCTGACTGGGGCTTGCTTTATCATGTCTTTGTGATTAAAAAAAAAAAAACTTTAATAAAAAATTACAATTAGCAGCCTTCCTCAGTCTCTAAAATGAAAAACTTTGGGGTAGTCTGATTTGGGAAAAGGAAAAGGTATTTTGGAGCCACAGAAAACTGAGTTCCACCTTCAGTTAAATGGCTTTTTGGTTGTGTGATCTTGACTGAGTCACTCATAATCTCTAAACTCCGGATTTTTTATATGTAAAATGGAGTCAATCATACCTACCCAACAGGATCATGGCATTAAAATATACAAATTTATGGTGTTTAGTGATACATTGTAAGTGCTCAGGAAATACATATATGAATGAATGATTAAATATGGATTATGACTTAAAATAAAGTATTTATGCCTAATTTAACAAAAAAATAAACATCTATAAAAGGAAAATGTATTCGTTTAAAAAACACACACAGATAATTACGGCACTATCTCTGAATCCCACTCAAGCAGAGTTTTCAGTTGGTCTTGGTGGTGGGGGCATCCGTGTGTTGAATATAAGCAGACTTGGAAGGAGCTGATCCCTCCCATGGGGTCCATCGGTCCAGAGTCCAGTGAGACACAGGCATGTAAATCAGAGTACTGGGCGGTGGGAAGTCCTTGTGGGGCAGGCAGAAGTAGTCCTACTCATAGGCTCAGACTATGGCTGTGACTTGTCATGAGGCTCTAAAAGTCTTTGCCCTCTGTCTTTGAAGGGCCTAGGGATGCCAGAAGAGTTGTAGAAGGAGGGACTGCCATGACCCGGGCAGTGCCCTGTTGCACAAGAGGAGTGGGCAGTGCAGAGGGGCATCAGGTCCGTCCTCCAAGCATGGTAATGATCCTCTACACAAAAACTCCTTCTCCTCCAGTTGGCCAGGCTGTAAGTCTTCACTGTCTCATAAAACTAGCATGTCGGCTGAGGAAAGCAAAGGCAGACACCTGGCCTGAATCGATTAGCCAGAATCAGGGTCCTGACAGCTGTGACCTGGACAAAGGTCTGCCTATCACTCGAATTTCTTTCCCTTTTTTCTCTCTTACTCAGTCCTCACAGCTGAAAAATGCCAACACCATCACAGAGAAGCCCATGCCTGGGCCAGCTTCCTCTTCCATAAAATGTGTCTGTGTGAGGGGCAGGGGAAGGGCTTAGGTCAGTGGTTCCCAAATCCATCTGAACTTAAACCGACCATTTAAAAATATGCTACATGAACTGCTATTTGAGTGGATCCAGAAATCTGAATTTTTTTACTTCTCCTGGGGTGACTCTAATAATCAGCTTGGGTTGGGAATCGTTGGGCTCATGACATACCAGGTCTCTATGATCTGGAACCTTTTTGAAGATAGAATCCAGATCCTCCCCTAAACCACTGTCATCACCCCAGCTACGAGAGAGTACGTAGGAAGCTTAGAAATCATTTCTTAGCAACCTGGGGGCAGTTCTACCATTGAAGGGGCTTTCTTGCTTTCTCTTGCCCATTTTTGCCTAAGATGCCTTCAATATTTTTCATCCTCCCTCCCGCAATCACTTGGCATCAGGGGACAACAAATAATACACCTTGACTGTGTCTGTTCAAGGTGTGGTCGGTCTGCAGAGTGGCAGCAAGGGTGTCACTGAGGTGCTTGGTGGAACCACAGACCCTGGAGTCCCGCACCAGCCCTCACTTTACCAGGTTCCCAGGTGACCTGGGTGTGCATTAAAGTCAGACAGAGCACCAGTTCAGATCACTGGCTCTCAACTTGGATGTACTTTAGAATCATCTGGAATTTTTAAAAATATTGACATTTGAGTTCTGATGCCCAGGATTATTTAAAATTTTACAGGGGATTCTAATGTGCAATAAAGCAAGAACTTGATGAGTGGTTTAAGATAAAAAGTCAAATGAGACTTGCTTAGGAGGAGGGTTGCAGCAGGGGATTCATTGCTGGTTTCGTTTTTTTTTCTGTCATTAAATGGATGGACATGTTTGGGGTGTGAATAAAATGAAGAACTGAAGAATTCTTCCACAAATAGGGTTGGCTCTGAAATCCCCCCTCAAGGTAGGAGAGAAGAGCAGAGGATGTCAGGATGTTAACTGTCTCGATGGAATCCCCTTTCTTTTGGAGCCCACACGGACAGACGGCACTTTCTGGAACAGCACTAGTTTCCCCCCTTGCTCCAGAGGGGCACACGAAAATTATTAGAGACCCTGAGAACACACCCCATAACATGATGTCTCTCTCCCCTAACAGAAAGTTGTTTCTTCTACTCTAATTTAAATATGTTCTTCTTCTGTCAGAAGCTAAGTATATATTATGTATCTAGTGAAATATACCAATAATCCATTTGGGAAAATTAACAGAAGACTCTATGTAAAATTTTGGTTCTGTGGCTTTCAACTGAACTTGATTCCCAGTGCAGCCAAACTCTCCCTGAGCCCTTACCCACCCTCAGGGTCAGTCTTGATGGCATTTGGGGGTCAATGATCTGGGACCCATCTTTCCACCTGGCCATAGAGGGCTGGGGTGTGCGTGGAATTCTCAGGCTCGACATTCGTTTGGACAGAACTCTGCTGCCCAATTTCCTCGTCTGTGTTCTATCCACCTCACTTTTTAACTCACAGAGGAATAGACTGGGAGTGAAGATCGGTGAGACAAAGGTACGAGACAATCCTTCACAACCCCATGAGGGACTTCTCCCGAGTCTGCCTGGCCCCACAGCTGTCCCTGAGCTGTGGGCTGGCACCTGGCCTCCTCAGCACCATGGGGATGTCTCTCCGAGGCTTGGCCCCGGGCAGCTCTGGGGCAGTGGAGATGACCAGAGGCACTCTCACAGCCTTCCCATGGACCCCAAGGAAAAGCGAGGCTCAGAGAAGCCTCAACAGTTGAACCAGCTCCAGGCAGGTGGCAGCTCCAGGTCCCTGTGCTTCAGTGTGGGTGATGCCTTTTCCCACACCATGCACTGGGAGGCTCTTAGCAAAAACATTTGCAACACCAAATAAAAAGCACTGACTGAGTTAACCTTCCTGGAGCAGCATCACTGGAAAATGGGTTTCCCCGTTCTGTTTCCCTGACTGCCTTCTTTGGAGGAGCCGTGACTTACTCCAAGGGGGGCAAAGAATCTACAAGCTGTGTCAGTGGGGAGGGAGAAGAGGTGTGTGGAGGGCAGAGAGCTGTGAGGAGGGTGCTGACCAGGCTCCCTCGGGCAGGACCTCCCATCTGACCTGGGGTCGGCTGTCAGTGTGAGTCTTGTGGGACGGGGCCCAGCAGGTGTCCTGGGGCTGCCCTGCCTGGCACCCCACTGTGACTCTGAGTAAAGTTCTCGTGTCTGGCTCCAATGGTTTCTCAACAGATTTGTGGTGACATCTAAGAATGCTCTCACAGTTTATGATGCCGTGACTTCTTGGGAATTTATAGCTCAAGAGAAGGAAAAAAAAATGCTGGTGAGAGTGTAACACACTATTTTAGGACAAGAAATGGTATTTTGGGTGATAGTAGTATTTAAAGGAGTAATTTTGTGAAGTTTCAGGCAGAAGTGACAAAAAATGACTGTATTCAAATACAGAACACAGAAAAAGTTGGCGTGGCCAAGCTGAGAGGAGGTTTGCCTTGGAAGCTGTCACTAGAAGCCTGAGCAGCGGCTCCAGGGCCCACCCGCCCAGTGCGCAGACTGGGATGGGCGGAGTGGCCTCTGGCTGCTGCCTCCTCCAGCCAGAAGCACAAAGGAAACGTGATTGGCTCCAAACCCAAGGACGGAGCAGAAGAGAGAGACAGACAGAGACAGAAGGAGAGTGGGTTACTTATCAGCTGGGGGACCTTTAATATCATTATTCTGTGGCTCGGTTTCTTCATCTATAAACTAGGAATAGCAATAGTGTCTACCTTACAAGATTTCTCTGAAGATTAAATTGGCAATATTCGTTAAGCTCCTAGGGAAGTGACTGGCATACAGTAAGTGCCTTGTAAGTGTTGGCTATTATTACCCAGAAAGACCAACCCCATGGTAGGGAAGCCGGGCTCTGAGTCAGGGCTCTCTAAAATATCACGACAATGCTCCAGGCAGGCTTATCCCAAAGAGTTTGTTATTGGGGGTTATTGTCAATATTACCTCTTCCAGAAATATGTGCAGGGTTTGTCTGTCACCTTAGGCTACCAGCAGATAATCCGTCTACATGGGTTTCCGTGTCGTGGCCTTGGATGGATAGCAGCACTTGCTGAGACCCAGACAGGGGTGAGCGGGCAGCACGGAGCTGTGTTCAGGCTCGGGAAGCCGTGGACGTCACAGCACTCCTCTGCAGAGTACTCCAGATGGCTAGCACCTCCAGAACCAGTAGTCCGTGCCAACATTCCAGAAACTTCCTTAAGCTGTCCTGGGAATGATGTTTCTCTGTTGCCTCTAGGTCTCAAAAATTCTATTTTAGAAATGACTTTGAAAATACTGACACCTGACTCTAATGCCCCGATATTCTGAGGTAGCTGGCCTGGGGCATGGTCTGGGCACCAACATTTGTTCCAAGTTCTCCAACAGACCTGAATGTGCGGCCAATGCTGAGGACCACTGACCCGGGCTGTCCTCCGAGAGCAGATGTGACTGGGTGCCCAGTGTCCCTCTCTCCTTTCTAACCTCCAGCCAGGCTGGCTGGCTCAGGGGCCCCGGCTAAAGACTGCATTTCCCAGCTTCCTTCACAGCAAGGTATGGCTGTGTGATTTATTTCTGTGGGTGACCATGAGATGTGCCTCCTTCAGCCCCTTTCCCCAGGCTGTAGAGGAGATACAGAACAGGGGCTGCAGCCGCAGTCACACCAATGAGAGCCTCTCCATGAATTGGAGGGATGACCAGGACTGCTCAGGGGAGGCGTCACCGACCTGCCCTGGGTTGCCCACCTCCCTCTGTGCTGTCACAAGGAAGACAAATGAAATTCCATCAGTTTGAACCTCTGTGGTTTTCAGTCTTTTTGTTGAAACAGCTAAGCCTATATATCCCAGGAAAGGCCTCGTTGTTGCTTTTAAATAAAGGATGAATATCACAGTCCTGTGAGGAAGCAGAAAAATGCAGATGCTCAGGACCCACCTCAGCTCTCACTAGTCATCATGTCTGAGGACAGACAAGGGCCTCTGTAGTTTTTACGGAATTTTTATTCACTTGCTTTTAAATTCTTTATTCATTGCTAACTACAGAATGAAATTAAATGATTTTTACCAAATTAATTTGATAGAGACTCAAAAAGCCAATTTGTCATATGCTTAGGAAGTGAAACACCAAGAGGGTAATCACTAAGAGAAATCAGAGGAAAGGCCAGTTTTGCCCGCTCACTGCCTTCCTAGTTATTTCCTGAGCATATACTATGTGATCCACTAATTTTTTAAGACTTTATTTTCTTAGGGCAGTTTTAGGTTCACAGCAAAACTGAGAGCACAGTGCAGAGATTTCCCAAAGCTCCCTGCACCACATGTGCATAGCCTCGCCCATTATCAACATCCTCCACCTGAACGGTCCATCTGTTGTGACTGATGAGCTTACACGGACGTGTAATCATCACCCAAAGTTTCCTGTTGCATTGATTGCAGTTCACTCCTGGTGGTACACGTTCTATAGGCTTGGACATGTATCCACCATTATGATACCATTCAAGTATTGCCACTGCCCTAAACATCCTCTGTGCTCTGCCTACTAATCCTTTGCCCTGACTCTTGTCCCCTACAAGCCCTGGCAACCACCAGTTGTTGTTTTGTTTTGTTGTTGTTGTTGTTGCTTTTCGTTTTTACTATCTCCATAGTTCTGCATTTTTCGGAATGTCATATAGATGGAATTATACAAAATATAACCTTTTCAGATAGGCTTCTTTCACTTAGCAATTTGCATGTAAGTTTCTACCATGTCTTTTTGTGGCTTGATAACTCATTTCTTTTTGTTGCTAAATAATAGTTCATTGTGTGGATGTATCACAGTTTATTGATCTGTTCATCCATTGAAGAGCATTTTGGTCACCTCCAGGCTTTGGTAATTAAGAATGAATTATAAATAAGCTGCTACGAACATCCATGTGCAGGTTTTTGTGTGGACCCAACTTTTCAACTCATTTGGGTAAGTACCCAGGAACAGGATTGCTGGATCAGACATCTGTCATTTTTAACGCTCCACGGGTGAATTTAATGTTGGGACGGAAACAGCCAAGACTGTTTGCTCTGCTGGACAGACACCCAGAGCTCAGGCCTCTCATGGTAGAGACACACAGCATATGGAGCCCAGGCCTGGGTGTGCCCTCACTCTCTTCCGTGCCCAGCAGCACTTTGGGTGCCACTGGGCCCACGAAGGGAGCTCAGCGTGTGTTGCCAGTTTATCCCAGTGAGCCAAGAAGTGAAGGGCCGTGAAGACACAGGGAGGGGCAAGTGGGAAGCCACTATGTTCTCACTTCCTGCAGCAGGACAGAACTGTCAAAGCAAGCCGTTCTCAACAGGGTGGTATTTGAAAAAAAGGGGACTTACAAGATGCATATATATAAATGTCCTTCTTTGATTTTTTTCCTTTAAGATTGTATTTATTTATTTTCAGAGAAAGAGGGAGGGAAGGAAAAAGAAAAGGAGAGAAACATTAATGTGTGGTTGCTTCTCGTGTGTACCCTACTGGGGACCTGGCCTGCAACCCAGGCATGTGCCCTGACTGGGAATCGAACCAGCCACCCTTTGGTTCACAGGCCAGCATTCAATCCACTGAGCCACACCAGCCAGGGCTAAATTACCTTCTTTTAGTGTAAAAGGTTGCCACGGAGACCTGTGACTGGGACACCAATTTATGGCTTAAAAGTTTGTCAGTCTCTTTGTATTAAACCAGGTAAACTTCTGGGTGTACGCTGGATATGGGTGGCAACTGCAAGTCCCTGGGCATGATGGGGAAGTTCCCTCAATGTGGAAACCCTTTGAGGACTGAAGACTCTATATTCTCTTCCAAAATGGCTAATTAGCCAAGGCAAGCAGCATTTGTCTCCCAGAGATCAAATCCTCTCTCAAAGCCTTCACATAAGTGAGTCACCCCAACCCTCATCTGGCTCTGGCTGTCAGGACTCGCTTGGCCTTCAGAGCACCCAAACTCAGACCACCCTCCATAGTCCAGGCAAGTGGAGGAGATCCCAGGGCCTTTATCCAGCACATGTCTGCTGATAGAAACAACCCAATTAACAAGAGCATTGGCACTGCCGCCGCCTTGCAGGAGGCCTCCACAATGCTGATAACTACATGTCTCGATGAATGGAGCCCTTGTCTAAACTGTGAAGACCTACACACACCAAGTTCCACCTGCACTGCATCTTCTGAAACTCAGATACCTAAGATGGAAACAACAGTAAAACTAACAGGAGAGAGATGATATCACAGAAGAAAATACTGCCTTGGACTCCATGAGAATGTTTCCTAAACTCCAAAGCCCAGAGTGTCTGCTTTCAGGGCTGATGGTGGAGTCCTTGAACGTGTCCTGATGGGTGGTGTGGAAGTGAACCTCGCCTTGTGGTGTGTTATTACACCAGCTGTAATCCAAGTTTCTTGGATTACAAGTTTCTTGAGGTAAGGGATGGGTCTACAGTTTCTCTCTCAAGGACTATTTCCTATGGGAAGCTGACTGGCTGATACTCGGTGACATATGGCTGGGCCTCTGGGTCAACGCCTTCCCTTCTGAGGTTGTGATCAGATTGTCTCAGTGCCTTTGAGAACTTGGCATCCCTTGTCCCTAGAGCATTGTTTTCTGATCAGAGGGGACTGCTTCCAGGGCACATGTTGAAACAGCAAAGTTCACCCCAGAGACTGGGCTCCCAGGGCCTGTTAATGCCAAATTCTTGACATGTTATACAAAAGCTCTTCTCCTGTCCTCCAAAACAGAAATCAAAGTAGATTAAGTGGTGTGTAGGTTGGGAACTGGCACGAAACACTCAATTTATCCAAAGAGAGCTGATAAAGGACGAGTGCCTGGGAAGACTACTGAACTTGCCCTCCTCCCCACCCCTTCCCTAGTTGATATTCTAATCTGGTCTGAGAGCTTTGTTATGAAGCCCTAAACTGTTGCAGAGGAGGAGGCTAATGCTCACTGAAGCTTCCTCAAAGGCACTTCCTCCTTGTGGATGAGAAGCACAGGCTGGCGGACCTCCTCAGTCAACAAATGAAGACAAGAAAGAAGAGGATGCCCAGGTGAGCTGGAATGCAGAGGCAGCTCAGCAGTTGCCACTTCCTTCTTTACCTAATTCAGGAGACAATGAGGTGCATTCTAACGGAACAGGACAGGGCCAATGGGAGGACACAGCTTGTGATTCCCAGGACTATGACCCTCAGACAGGGCCCCTTGGAGGCTCCTTTTCATGGGGGCCCATGACGCCAGCTCTCGGCCCCATGCCTGCTCACTGTGTGCAGAGGCTTGGCCATCACCGAACTTATTTACTTGTTTTTTAGATGTTGCTCTGTCACAGCAGAAGTTTCTAGCAATGTCTCTGAATTTACCAGTGATTCATTGTCATTTTCATTTCTCAAAATGGTAGCTCTTCTTTTTGACTCTAGGTAATACCCTACCAGGAAATCCCTTAGTTCTCCATGCCCACAACTAACCCAGATCTCACAAGTGACCCTCTGCTCATGGCCTGGTGGACCCAACCACAGTCTGGGCTACTGTCCTGTAGAGCACAGGTGGCAAACACAAGGCTTGCGTTCGGCCCTTTGAAGGTAACTGAGAGGCTGATATGGCCCCCGGTGAAAATGAGTTTGACACCCCTGCTGTAGAGGGGATGGGGAGGCGTGGGGGGTGGGGTCAGCACAGGGCAGGGTCACCACAAAGATTCTGGGTCTGACAGGCGTGAAATCAGATCTAGGCTCTACCACTTGCTAGCTGTGTGACTTCTCTAAATCTGTTTTCTGTCTATGAAATGAGAATAGCAATAGTTTTATCTCACAGAAATCTTACAAAAGTTAAACAAGATGCCACACAGATAGTGATTAACACACTTCCAGCTTTAGTATAATGCTATTAGTGTTAATAATAAAATAATAATAAATTTTATTATTATTTTGGTTTTCAGGGGCACAGAATTTGATTCATCGTGATATGCTATCATTATCGATCCTTCCCTGTCTCCTTCTCCTGCTTCCCTGCCACAGAGCTCCTGTTTTTTCCAACATATTTATTTATCCATTCCCTTGTTTTATTTTCTATTGTCACTATTTTATCACATGTACTATATTAACAATAGCTTGCTTAATTTGATTTTATAAGAAGAGTATTAGCCCTGGCTGGTGTGGCTCAGTGGATTGAGTACCAGTCTGTGAACCAAAGGGTTGCCAGTTCGATTCCCAGTCAGGGCACATGCCTGGGTTGCAGGCCAGGTTCCCAGCAGGGGGGCGCATGAGAGGCAACCGCACAATTTTTGTTTCTCCCCCTCTTTTTCTCTTTCCTTTCCCTTCTCTCTAAAGGTAAATAAATAAAATCTTTAAAAAAAAAGAGTATTATGCTCTATGTAGTTCCTGGACCTTATTTTCTTGCTCAGTGTTAACCATCATTACACCAATATTACTGATATTCACCTACATTGATACATGTAACTGTAGTTCATTCATTTTTCGTTGTTGTATAATATTCTGTTACATAAATTTAGTAATATATATGTGTTTACACTCTTATTTGAGAGTGTTTATTTTTGTAAACCACTTTATTCAGATATAATTCACATACCACATAAGTCACCAATTTAGAGTGTACAATTTGATGGTTTTTAGTTTGTTCAGAGTTGTTTATCCATCACTGTGGTCAATTTTAGAACATTTATATCACCCTGAGAGAAAACTTGTATATCCATTAGCAGTTACTCACCAACCTCTCCAGTGCCCCAGCCCCTAGCAACCATTAATCTGCTTTCTGTCCCAATAGATTTGCCTGCTCTGAACGCCTCTGATGCACGGAGCCATAGAAAATGCAGCCTTTTGTGACTCTCATTTTTCATTGGGTATATGATTTGAAGGTTCATCTATGTTTTAGCACATATTGGGACTTCACTTCATTGCCAAATAATATTCTATATTTTACTTACCAGTTTATGAGCATTTGGTCACTTGTTTAAGACTTTTGCTCTTACTAACAGTATTACTATGAACATTATACCACATTATCTCCTGGGCGCACATGCAAGAGTTTCTCTGGGACACTTTCTTGGGTGGAGCTGTTGAAATGTGGGGAGCACAAATGTTCAACTCTACAAGTTAATGCCAAATGGCTTCTCAAGTGTTTGAACAGTTTACACTCCCACCGGCAAAATAAAAGGTACCACTGACCCATATCCTTGTTAATATTTGGTATGGTCAGAATTTCTAGTTTTTGAAAAACTTGTTTGTTTTATTTTATAATTTTAAGCATTCAAACCACTGCCCTACATTCAACTCATTTTTAATAATAAGATTCTACTGGAGATTCTCCTTCCATAATTATCAGTTCTCCTCTGTAATCGATCTAGCTTCTACTTCCTGCGCCGGAGTTCTGATGTCACTGTTGATACTAATGTTCTTCCATCCCAGAAGGGCTCATATTTCGTCTCCTGGCTGGTCCCACCCTACTTCTCTCCATGAGAGAGCAGAGAGGCTGTCCTGTGTTTTTGGTCTTCATAATAAACACCCCCCCGCCCGCCACCTCCCACCACACACGGACACACAAATACCTTCATACCCTGGGTCTCTAGCCACGTCCTGATGGGAGGATAACAGTGCAGGAAGCTGACTCGATCGCTCTAACCCAGAGAGGGAAGCCAGATTCTTCACTCGCAAAGGCTCATCCTGTTGAGTGCTGGGAAAGGAGCGAACTCTCAGGTTTGCTTTACTGCTGTTATTCATCCTCTCCTTTGTCCCATCAAATTCAAGTTACAAGGAATATAGCTATAATTCCTGTGCACCGAATTCTCTCCAGAATCTCATTTTATTTACTTGCTATCTTTCCTATTAATTAAATTTCAATAGTGTTTTCCCTCCAGAGGGCTCTACAAATAATGTGTACAATAAACGCTTCACAAAAAAGGCTCACTCCAGAAATAGTAGAGACAATAGAAGTAGAAAAGAGAGCACAGAAATTAAAGGCACAAAGAACAAAGGCTTTCATGATGCTGGTGGACACGGAGATGCTCATTGTCCAGATGCCCCTAAAGGACATGCTGCTCAGCTGAGCAGCTTGCCCAGGGAGCGGGCATGGAAGCTCCGTGCCCCTGCCCACATGACTGGCCCTGTGCAGCTCTTCCATCTGGCTGTTCCTGAGTTACATCCTTTTATAATAAACCAGTCGTCTAATAAGTAAACCGTTTTCCTAAGTTCTGTGAGATGTTCCAGCAAATTAATCAAATTGAAGGAGGTTGTCATGGGAACCTCTGGTTTATAAACAGTCAGTCAAAAAGCCCGGGTGACAACCTGGTCTTGAGATTGGTGTCTGAACTGGGTGAGGGGGCCAGTCTTGTGGGATGGAGCCCTCCATCCGTGGTCTCTGCAGGTAGACAGAGTCAGACTCGAGGCGAACCGTAGTACATCCAGCCGGCATCACAGAATTTCTTCGAGTGGGTGAACCCCTATTGTGGGTGACCAGGGTGAGGTACTCAGTGAGTAGTGAGTAAGGAGGTAGAGTTTTCATTCACAGGGGCTTTGGGGAGTGTCTATTTCTTTGAGTCCACATTTCATGTTTGTAACCTTTTTCCATATGTATGGAAGGGGTTATATTATTTTTGTTTTAATTTTTATCTCTTTGATTATTTAGGAAACTGAACATTTTTTAAGGGAAAAAGCAGCAAAAGATAGTGTTGAAATTAGGACATACTTTTTACAGCTCTGTTGACCTACAATAAATTGTATGTATTGATTGTGTACCATTGGGTAAATTTTGATATGTGGATACAGTTGTGAAGCCACCACCATAACTGAGATAATTAACATATCTGTGACCTGATAAAGTTTCCCCCGGCCCTTACACCCTCTCATTTCCACCCCATCACCCCACCCACCACTCCCCAGGCAACCACTGATCTGTTTTCTGTCTCTATGGGTCAGTTTTCATTTTAAAGTATTTTATATAAAAGAAATAATATAGCTTGAACTTTACTTTTCTTTAGCTTCTTTCACCGCATGTAACTATTTTACTGTTGTTTCATGTATCAATAGTTCATTCCTTTTTCATTGCTGAGTAGTATTCCATAGTATTAGTACTATTACTAGTATCCACTGCCCTTTTTTATTCACTCATCTCCTGATGGACTTTTAGGTTTTTTCCAGTCTGGGCTATTACTAATAAACTAACATAAACATTCATGCTCCAGAATATGTGTGGACATATGGTGTTATTTTTCTTGGGCAGACAGAGTGGCATGGCTGTGCCACATGATTTTAGTAGTTTCAGGTGGTGAGGGAAATCTGGTCCCCATTACTTAATTTGGGCCAGGAGCCTTTTTGAGCATTTTTTTTTGGGGGGGGGGTGCATGTTTTTAAGGCAAGTAAATTGAAGATAAGATACCTGAGCTCTTGTGCAGAATACTTTAAAAATGTTTATGTTTGTGCTTTTTCATTTTCTTTGCCTCCACAATGAATTGAATCCCCCTCCTTCCCATGCAAGGACACTCAGGTGTTGCCCTCGCAAAGGAATGGGGGTTTTTTCCCTTGGAGTAACAGCCTTCAGTCTCAGGGATTTTATAGTCTAGGGGTGGGTGATGAAGTATGCCAGGCTGGAAGCTTCAGGAAGAGCTCTCCAGGACCTGCAAGCTAGACTACAGTAGAACGTTGCTGGACATGGAGCTGCAGTCCTCATTGAAGCCAGTTTTGAGTCAGACTTCTGCCCTCATAAAGCTTTTATTTTGTGAGACTATTCTGGATACACAAGTACATAACTGAGGCTAGAGAACATGACTGGCATTCACTAGTAAGCCTAGTGACTAACTAGGGCAGTTCCAAGATACCTAGATTCCAGGAAGTTCTGTCAATTTGGGGGTTGCTTTGGGCCCTTGCTACGTCTCCCCTTCAGGGAATCCGTAGCCACTCTAGGAAGGACGTGAGTGGCTTCATCCTACCAATCAGGAACTTTGTCTTGTGGACCGAATGTGCACGGTCCATCACCCTGTGTGCTCAGCACCAGCCTTCCCTCTATTTCACGGCACACACTAGTCACCAGCCCCCACTGCCCCCATCACTGTTTGCTAGACAATGTACAGAGTATGACCTCATTTCAGCCTCACTGTATGCTGCAACACACAGCTAATGTCCCCATTATATAGTTAAGGAAACTAAGGCTCAAAAAGCTTGCCCATGATCATTCCCCTAGTAAATGGAAGAAGCAAGATTTAAAAGCCAGCCTAAAGTAATAATGGCTGATAATTTTTCAAAATAAATGATAGGCACCAAAACAAAGATCCAGGAAGCTCAAAGAATAGTAGGCAGGAAAAATACCAAAAAACTGTGTCATATCATATTCAAACTATAGAAAAGCATAGACAGAAAGAACATCTTGAAAAAAGCCAGAGGTGGGGGAAAATCTTACCTATAGAAGATCAAGGACAAGCTTCATATTGGATTACTTATCAGAATCCATGCAAGCAAGAAGAGGGTAGAATGAAATATTTACCTGATATTAGTAGAGCCCATTTCTTCCTTCTTTTGATTATCTGCACAACGTATCTTTTTCTATCCATTTACCCTCGACCTGCCTATATTGTCATATTTGAAGTAAATTTATTATATGTTGTGAGCCAGTATATGGTTGGCTCATGTTTATGAATCTACTCTGCCAAGTTCTGTCTTTTAATTGATATATTAAGATCATTTACATCTAATGTAATTATTGACATGTTAGGACTTAAATCTGTCATTTCTATAATTTTTTCTTGCATGATTTAGGGGAATATTTTTACTAACTCTTTTGTAAATGCAGATATTTTCATAGTTCTAAGAAGAAATAAATTCTATGTTGTATCAGTCAGCATCCTAGGAGGGTATCTTGTGGCTAAGACATTTATTTTAAGGAATTGGTTCATACAGCTGTGGGGACTGGCAGGTTTGAAATGAATAGGGCCGGCCAGTGGTCTGGAAGCTCAGGCAGGAGGTAATGCCGCAGTCTTGGGACAGAACTTCTTCATCTTCAGGAAACCTCTGTTTTGTTCTTGAAACCTTCAGCTGATTGGATGCAGCCCTATCCACATTATCAAGGGTAATCGACTTCCTTTAGAGACAATTAATTGTAGCTCTTAACCAAGCTACAAAATACAGACGTGCCTCCATTTATGGTGCTTCCCCTGACTGCACTTCACAGGCCCTGCAGTTTTTACAAATTGAAGGTAAGACCCTCTGCCAGCAAAAAGGTTACAACTTGCTGGAGGATCAGATGGTTAGCATTTTAAGTAATACGATACTTTAAAATTAAAGTATGCACATAGCTTTTTTCAGACATAATGCTATTTCACACTTAATGTGAAATGCTATTTCACACAAAATACTATAGTTTTCCATAAACATAGATTTGAGATGCACTGGGAGAACAAATAATTCATGTGATGCTCGCTTTATTGCGACACTCGCTTTACAGCGGCGGTCTGGAACTGAGCCCGCAACGACTTCCGGGCGTGCCTGCACGTTCACGGTGACACCTGCATTGGTGCTTGATGAAATAATTGGGTACCAGGGTGTGCAGCTGACACATGCGGCTAACCATCACGCACTGCATCCCATTTTTTTTTCTACTGAACTAAGTGTAAAAGCTTATTAAGAGGTGAAATCACATTTTGGTTGGTTGTTTTTCCGCCCAATTAAAACAGCAAACTGTTGAACCGAGGGAGGCTTTGGCCGTCTCAGGTGTCGACCTCACCTTGCATAAACTGGTGGGAGGGGCAGATTTTAAACCCATAAGGTGAAACAGAACGGAATGACAGTTTGGAACCACAATCTTGTATTTGCTGTGTCTCGAGCATTTTAAATTCCTATCTTCTATATCCAAACAACTTTTTGCTACCATTGTTTTATGGGAAAAAACCTCACTCCCCAATCTTGGCTCTCCCAGTCAGAATCTGCGCAGCCTGTGATGTCTCTTTTAGAAGGAGCATAATTATTTTCCTAATACCAATGTGTGGGCCCTGCAGGAAAGGGGAGGGAGACAAACATTTGGTAGCCACGCTGCTCTCCCCCAGTGCGGCAAAGATGTCTAAAGAGGATGCTTACTTCTAAACGGGTCCTTTCCCCAGTGGACATCAAGCCACCTTGAGCTAAGGCACTGATCAGCTCCGTTCAAAGAGTTCTACGGCAACTTGCAAAGGAGGCGTGGGTGCCTCTCAGACAGAGCCTTGGGGCGCTGCTGTGTCAACCCAGGACTTTGCAAAACCACAGACCCATTAAATCAGAACCTCTGAGGGGTGGAACTGAGAATTGGGACTTTAAAAAATTGTTAACTTTTCTTTGGAAATAATTTAAAACTTCTTGAAAAGTTGCGAGAAGACGAATGCAAAGAATATCCACCTGTCCTTTATACAAATTGTGAATGTTCTAACCTATTTGCTTTATCATTTCTCTATACACCCCCCCCAACACCCATGAGAAGATTAGTGACATCATGGTCCTTTGCCCCTAAAAACCTTGGTATGTACTTCCTAAGAAGAGGGACATTCTCCTCCTTCACTACAGAACAGGTTTCAACTTCAAAACACCTCACACTGACGCAGACTTTTGGAAGCAGTTCTTTTTTGACTCTCTAGGTGAGGGAGTGTGGCAGCCACGGGGCTACTGAAACTTGCCCCAGAATCTGGGTTCCCAGGAAAAAAAAAAAAAAAAAAAACAGAGAAGAGGTTGATGGTCCAGACTGGGTTCTAGAACTTCTTCAGACTTAAAACGAGCAAACTGGCCACACATATTACAAAATAGCCACAGGGGTGTAAAGTACAGCCTAAGGAATATAGTTAGTGGTGTTGTAATAACTATGTATGGTGCCAGGTGGGTACTGGAACTATCAGGGGGAAGTAAAGTATACGACTCTCTAACCACTATGCTGTACACTTGAAACTAATACAAAATAATATTGAATGTAAACTGTAATCGAAAAATGACATTTAAATTTAAAAAATGGCTATGCACATGGAAAAAACCTGGGTCTGGGCAATACTCGGAAAAGCTCTGTTTGACCCTTGGTCTCCCTCCTTTTCCTCCACCTCATTTCTCCATATGCCCTGTGGGACTCTCCAATGACCAGATTCATGCTGTTCATTCACCTGATCATGGCAGGTCATTTATTGGTGGTCTAATGTTAATACCTATTGAGAAATTAACAATCTATTGAGAAATTACCCTGAGCTTTGTTCAAACTGCTTTAGACTTTTATAACTAAAATGAATATTTCTTATTTCTAGTAATCCACTCCCATAGCCTTTGAAGAAGACCATAATGGTTGGCTTTATGTATCAATGTGAATGGGCCACAAGTTGCTCACATATTTGGTCAAACATTATTCTGGGTGTTCCTGTGAGAGTATTTCTGGATCTTATTAACATTTGACTCAGTGGATGGAGTGGAGCTGATTGCCCTCCCCAAAATGGGTGGGCCTCATCTAATCAGTTGAAGGCCTCTAGAGAACCAAAGTCTGAGTGAGGGAGAATTCACCCTCTGCCTGACTGTCCTCCAGCTGGGATGTCAGTCTTCTCCTGCCTTCAGACTTGAACTTGGGTAGGAACCACACATTAGTTGCTGGGTGTTTCCAGCTTGTAGACTTGTCTGTTTTCCTCATAACATTTCTTTAGATATCTGAAGATGATCAAGAGGGTTTCATGGATTGTCCCATGAGACATAAGAGGGCTCTGAATACTCTGAAATTTGTTGTATTTGCAAATGTGCATTTCTCTTAGGAGAGAAACCCATCAACTGGATCAGACCCTCAGAAGGGATTGAATCTAAAACATTACATGCCCTTGTACTAGAGCGGAAAGGTCCCGTGGGGCAAATGAGCCCATTTCTGATCCACCTGCCCTGAACTGGTCACTCATTCATCCAACAGCAGTTTATTGAAGCCCCTTCATACCTCAGGCCCCGTGGCTCTGAGGGCAATACTCTGCACAGACTGGTTCTCGCCTCTAGTCTTTGCTCTCCACTCGGGGATCAGACTATGCTTTTCAATCTCAACTTCCCTTATTGCTCTCTCTCTCTCTGTCTTCAATCTCAAATGGTCCTCACTGCCAATCCCTCTTCAGAGGAGTCAAGCAAACGCTACTCCTAAAAGTAGAAATTTTCTACTTCTTCTCCTCCTGGCTCCACCTGAACCCCAACAATATCCTGGAACTGCCCAGAGAGTACCCCAGGTGAGGTATTTTACTAGTGCATTCCTCCTACAAGGACTATTTGCAGTTTTAGGGAGGATCTTGGGAAGAATGAAAAATCTTCACCAAACGAGGAATGCACCTCAATTAGTGACATTGAGACCCAGTGAAATTTGGGTGGAGGAATTGATTGGGGCGGGTCAGGCCCCCACTGGAGCCGCACGTCATACCACCAGGGCAGTGTCTTTCCCCTTAGTGGGTTAGCCCTGCCTCCAGCAGCCCCTGTGTCTCTTTCGTCCACACGCTCCCTGCTTCACTGCCCCTTACTTCCCACTCAATGCTCTGCCTCCCGAACCTTTGCCCACACCGTTAAACCTGGCTAGGATGCCTTCTTTCCACTGTCAGCCCCATCAAAGCCTTCATTCATTTGTCAAGTCTTCACTCAAGTTCCACCTCTTCTGAGTCCCTTGCAAGGTCTCTGGCTAGGTCACTAGGGCATGTGTCTCTCACTCCAATAGCATCCTGTGCATCCTCTCTTTCATAGTACATATTTTCACTTAGAAACTTATTTCTCTTGAATTCTCTCATTGCTTCAGATGGAAAGGCCTTACCTCTTCTAGTGAAATTATTAACTTTGGAGCATATATTTTCTTTCATAATCAAGAGTTTATTGGGTTTTTTATTCGATTATCATGATAAAGACATGATAAGCAATATACACATAATTTATAATGCAAGTACTAAAATCCACAAGGGCCATGTATGTGTAATACTTTCCCAAACAATTATCACAGTTCCTCTCTGAAATTGTTCCAGTGACTCTCCAACAGAAATTTAGAGGAAAACTTTCCTTAAAAAGAGGTTATTAACCATCAGTATTTTCAAATGTTGGCAGGTTATCTGCTCTAAATTCCCATGAATTCATAATTTAATGTCACACACATCACATACTTACTAGGATCCAATTTGTCACAGCAAACTGATAAAGGATTGTGTGGTGGCTGCCACTTTCTAACTGCTCTGCTGTCTGGGCTGCTTTCATCAGAGGTGGTCTGTTTGCTAGAAAGCTCCATCAAAGGTCACTGGGATCAGTGATCATTTAACACTGTGACAGTGGCTGGGTGTGGCCTGCAGGCTGAGGGGAGGGGAAGGGGAGAAAATGAAATGGGTATGAAGGGACCTGCCTTTCCCCTCCTGGACAGCAGTTAGAGAATGAGCTGGGGGAGAGGGGATGAGCTCAGGTGGCGACTTGAGAAGTAGCCCCAAGGGACCCATGTTCCAACTGCATGCTTTAGCTGAGAGCTGACTTGTCCTTCTTCCCACTTTCAATGATCAGAAATGCAGCACTGTCTAGGCTATCCATCACTTCCTTTCACCTGTCCCTAGAGACCAGTGACATGCATTTGCAAGGTGAGAAGGGCTCTGGGCTGCATAACAGAGCCTTCCTCTGGGCACCATTAGAAGCCCTTAGAGGCACCTCACCTGGAGCTCATTAATGCCTCTTAAAATCAAGGTGGCAGGTGTAGCTGACTCATATTCTGCGTGTGCTCCACTAAGGCCTTCCAGGTCTTCGTTGGCTCTGTGTCTCCCCCAGCCTCTCAGTGCCATGTTTGTACAATTTTATTTTTGTGCCTAGCAGTCTTGGAGGCACTGTCTTTATAGGACTGACTTACCTTGCCCTGTGACTGGGGGCAGGTTCCAGGACCCGGTGGGTGGCAGGTCAGGCTCCTAGAGTGTGGGGGCAGCCCTGTTTCTGTGTCATCCTTATGTACACCTCCCCTCCGCAGAGTAGGCATCCAGTAATTAATTATATCAGTACCAGAGCAAACTTGGGAGGGAGCAATGACAGTATATCAACCAGATTATCAGGAGAGAACAGAGGTGGGGGTGGTAGGGGGCAGAGCAGCAAGTCAGACTCCAGTGGTGGCAGATCAGTGGTAGGAATGGATGAAATTAACTGGGCCAGGGCAGTATTGTGTCCCCACCCATCAAGATGCCCCAGGAATGCTCAGCACCAACCCCCAGCAAAGCAGGGTGGTGGGGACACCGTGAAGAATGCAAAGTTAAATTGCACGTAAAATACTCACACAGACTGGGTGAAGTAAGTACTGAGCACTACGCAGCAGTCAGCGGGGAAGGACAGGGAAGGGACTAGGCACAGCTGAAATGAGGCTGGGGAGGGCTGGGTCTTAGGCAGCATCTCAGAGGAGGTGACCTTCCAGCTGGGCCGCAGTAGAGGAGTGGGATTTTGCTAGTTGTTGGAGAAAAACTCTAGGCTTGACAAAGGTGAGCTGGACTGATTTCTTGCATTCGTGGGTAGAACTGGCACAAGCATTTAGGGGTGTCTGCCTCCTTACCTTCAAATGACTTCCAAGAGTGATACAGCTTTAACAGATTCAGGGCCCTCGCTGTTGCCAAACCACCTTCTTTTCACTCTCCCCCATGCTCTACTCAAACACAGGCACACTGGACTTAGTTGGTAGAGTGGGGAGCTGGCCCAGGTCCCTAACACACTGCAAGGACTCAGGCCAGGGGATGGGGTGGAGTTTTAGGAAGCAGCTTAGCAGCTCAGCTCATTTGAGAGTGTCCCAGACCTGGCTTTCTCAGGCAAGGCAGCTGCTACCTCAGGATGACTCTGGACAGCCAGAGGATGAAGAAAACCACAGCAAAGCCAAGAGGCCAGGTCATCCCAAACTAACCTACGGAGGCCTCATTTTGCTTCTTTCTCTCCCCTTTCTTTTTGTATTAGAAATGCACTTGAAAGCCCTCGTAATTCAAAGCACATCAACCCCTTCATTCCTATTTTGGGTCCATGGTTCCTACTTTTGTTGTTTGTACATCGTAGAGGGTGGCAATCTGATCTCATTTCTCGTGCACATTCCACCATCATAGCAAACCATCTCTTCAGGACCTGAACCATGAGCACAATCCTTGGTATGGGGACCAAAGAAGCTGTGAGAGGTCGGCCCTCTGAGGGAGAGAGGAGTTCAGCATCACCCCCAACAGAAGGTGGGGACAGGGCAGGACGGGGAGCTGCACTGGGGGAGGGGGTTGCCAAGGTTTCAGGCTCTGTACACATTTCCTATCTCAAGTCCAGGTGTTAAGAATGGGGGCGGGACCGTCCCTGTGACTGGGTGAGCACTGGGCTCACTGGGATTCTTGAGACCATGATGTGGGGGTGGGAAGAGGTGGCACCAAGGGAGCTGAGTTCATCTCAGGACTGTCTTCCAAGATTGGAGATGGAGCATGTATTCTATGCCCTGTGCATTTTAACACCTGATTACCATTACCTGCGATACAGTCTCCAATAACTTTGTGCATGTTGGCAGGTCTGTAAGCTCCTTCAGGACTGGGGCAGAGAGTATTTTTCTTTTTTGAACCCCACAGTGCTCAGGAAAGCTTTAGGCCTGTAGCAGGCACTCAGCAAAATAAGTAAAAATAAGTACTTGCTGAATTGCCTCACCTTGAACATGATGATGCATGTCCAACAATTTTTAGAGCTTTGTAATAAAGTGTTAGAGCAATGGGGGTGCGGGGGGGCGGGGGGCTCACAGCTGTCCAGGATTTGCTAAGAGTGACATGGAAAGAATAAAAGACCAAAAAAAAAAAAAAAAAAAACCACATTATTTGTTTACTCTCTCTGGGATTAATACTGAGCACCTTCGGCATCATCTGTTTGTGGTATATTTAAGGTACAATATACAGCAAAAATCACCATCTTGCATCATTTATCCAAGTCGCTTGGACTGTTCCTCTGCTCCAGTGGGTCCCAATTCCATTGTGGATGATATTCTATTTTCTTCTCAATCTTGGAAGCTGTGTAGTGAGTCCTGGACCTGTCTGTGCTGTGGGAGTTAGAGGGCCACCCTCTCACACACTTCCTCCAGGAAAGCCACCTGTTCTTACGTTTCTTTTGTCTGACTGAATGTCCACTGAGTGCAAGATCATTCTGCCCTTCAATGGCCTCTGCTCTCTGAAATGAACTAGAATATTTAAAGGAGAGATTCCTCAAAGGAATACATAGGGTTGATAAAGCAGTCTTAATAAAGTTTCCTTCTCCCAGTTATTTCCCCAAGGTGTTGAAGCCCAGGCATAGTTCAATTTCGTTTTTTCCCTGCTATTGATTTTCCTGCTTAACAGCATCTTGCTCAGGGAGAATCCCAACTCTCATTGTCATCTGATTTCCTTCTCAGGAGCTGAGCTGTCCCACTGGGGCAAAGCTCGCTGGGGCAATAGAAGTGCTCTTCTCGAACTCACTCTGCTCTGCCCTTCTCCTCTGATGTATTGGAGTGGAAACCTAAGCTGCTGGTTCCAAACACTGAAGGAGCAGCAAGGAGCAGAGAGGAATACCACCCCCGGGCAGTTTGCATCCAACTTCTCCAACATGCCACATTATGAATAATAAAATCATAGCCTTGCAAGTCTCTCTCTCTCTCAGGAGCACAGCACAGTTTGCCAACACGATCATGCCACCCTCTACAACATTATGCAAGGCAGGCACGAGCCCCTCTCTGCGGTCTCCTCCAGCCCCTGTAGAAAGAAAGGGGGTGTGGATTGCATTGCACCTCAGCTCTCCTGTCTCGGCAGCACTTGGGTGGCACCCTGCCCAGTTCATTCTTCATATTGCCTCTATAAAAAATATACTGTGTGGGTGGGAATAATTAGGTGATGTTAAAATGTCTTGCTTTACCAATTGAGAAAGAGGAAATGAAATGTTCCTGGGAATGCATCTCAGAGGGACTGAACATGTCAGAGACACAAAATGCGTCTTGGCCACCCGCTCCTGTATTTAGGTCTCCTCTGCGCTTGGGCTATCCCAGCATCGATGTCTGCCATGTGGGCAGGATCCAGCTGGTGGCATTCAATCCATCACTGAACTCTGACATCAGGGGACACTTCCCTGGGTATGTAGGCAGCTGGACAGCAGTGGCCCCCACAGATCAGCAAGGACATGCCTATTTTCCATCAAGCTCCAACGAGAACCTAGCGACTGAAGAAGGTTAGTTCCCTTTTTCATTTCTTACTTCCTCTTCCCCCCCCGCCCCCCTCCCCCATCCATGATGCCCTTCCTTCCAGCCTTTCCTGGCTTTAATTGGTCTTTAAGCTCTGCTGCATACACCTTTTTTCACACCTTCTCTTCTCAACTCTGTCATTTCCATTTTTCTAGTCACCTTTTGGCATTCTTGTCTAAGCATGTAAGAGAGAAGAACACAATCCTTCAGTGAAAAGATGACCTACTTTACAATCAGATTTTCTGTCGTGTGTTTGCAGTGACCCTTTCAAATATCTCCCTGTTTACTGACCTGATCGAAACCGCTGATGAGCCAGCAGGCAGCAGGTGGAGAGAATGAGTCTCTGAACATTCGATAGTCAGAGCAATTCCTCTTCATAACAATGGCTTTGGTCAAATGTGAATGGTGTTTGTACACATTTTACATTTTTGGCTTTAAAAGGTGGTTAAATCTTGGATCAGATCCTGTCCGGATTACTCAGCCTTCCTGGGCATGGTGTTAGTTTGTGTTTATTCTTGTTATCTGGACATATTTTTGGATCAAAGAAATACCAAAGCACAGAAGTTCTCAAATAGAGGCCTTTTGAAAGCTGTTTCATTTACTCAATCAGTATATCTCAATTGATAATTTTTTTTAAAAACCTTTTTTCTCTGTTTAACTGATACTGGGTATTCTATCCCCAATGCCTTATTCCCCCAACCACCCACACAGGGAGACTTTCGGGAAGCAGGGGTGTTATGGGTCTTGTTTACGTGTAGCCCAGCCCCAGAGTGGCACCGAGCACAAAATAGGTTCAATGAACGTTTGTTGAGTGAATGAGTGAGCAAGTGAGTCAACGGAGGTTGACCTGGAAGGTGCTAGAGGACCATGTGCTGGAATCAGATGCGTCAGAGAATAACTGACCGTGTGGAACAGAGGGAGGATTTACTGGGACCACAAGAGAAAATCAGAGAAAGCAGAACTCACTGTGGCCTTGCCCAGATCCTTCAACCCAACTACCATCACAAACACGCATTTGTATTTAGTACACTAAATATTTACTGGAGCTATATTTTTGTTCTGCTGGACACTATGCTAACCTCCTGTGATGACAAAATAAATAGGGCATTGTCCCCACCTTCAAAGAGCTCTTGGTGTAGTAAGGAAATAGTTTTCTAAACTCAAATATTCTATTTCCATGTATTGAATGTTACACTGAACTGAATCAAAGTTTGATTTTTTGAAAAACCAATGAGACGGTCCATTTGAACTACCATTCTGTGTGTGTCTGCAGTTCCTAACTCTTGGCGCTGGCGTAGCACAAAGGCGGCAGACCATTCTTACAGGCGCTGCCCAGAGGAAACACTCCGAGCTGAGTCCATATGTCCTTCTCTTCAATTGTTTGCTCTTCACGCTTTGCATATATCAGCATCTTTTTTCCCTAGCTGCACCTGGAATCTTTAATGGGACCTGTCCCCAGTAACCTAGCAACCCCTCATTCATGTTTGTCACAGGAGGAGCACTCCTCTCATGAAGACCTTGCCAGTCTAACCCGCTGACCCCACAGTTACTTTAGGGAAAGGTCCCTTTTCTAGAGTTATCCCGGAGAAACATGCTTAGGCTGGAGGCTGTAACTAACGCGTCTAAAGTGGTTCGTCTGTTTAAAAGCACTTAGATGAATGAGGTTGTGTTTCTGTATTCCACTTCCTGCCCCGGCTACCAGTGGTTCTCAGCGGGACGATTTCGGGTCTGGCCCATCACAGAAGCCTAGAAGCTTAGAGATGAATGTGGTAAAACTTCCGGGGTGTCCTAAATTAAATGAGAACAGACTTGAGAATAGGGGCAGAGAAACAATAAATGTAAACCAGTTAACAGCAGTGGGCAGAAACAAAAGACTGCCCGCTTCCTGAGTGGGTGGTGAAAGTGAACCGACCTCCAGGTGGCCATTGCAGCTATGACCTGTAGGGAGGACAGCTGGCGCCACCGCGTCCTGCTCTTGCTTGAGCCTCCCGGACTGCCGCCTGCGGCCACTTCCCAAGCAACACGTGCTTTTTCCCTTTGGACTGCGCACCAACCCCAGGACTCACCCCTATCCCAGAGTTATCTCTGCCTCACCTTTCCCCACCCCACTCCTTATCTGTAGCCAATGTAAATTCTTTTAAAACAACTTTGTTCTCCAAATTCATTGTATAAAAGAGCCTCATCAATCCCGGATGGGAAACATGTTCATCTTCTCCACTGCCCTGCTGCTGGTGGCTTAGCCCGCATGCCCCAGCCCTGGGTCCTTTTTCTGGCTAGCGTGTGGCTCGAGAAATCCTTTCTTTCCAAATGACTTTCAGCCGTGAAGGTTTTTGCTTAACAAATAAGACCTTACACAGCTAACATCTGCCTGATGCTAGAACTTTCTCCTTAGGGTTCTAACAACTGGCCATGTATTTTGTCCCACTGGATGACAAGGAGCTCTTTGTCTCTGGACAGCGCTGTTCCCAACACCAAGCCCTTTGGCTTGTGAGAAATCTGTTTTTAGAAAGCTGCTTTCTTATATTGAGGTAAAAGTCACCTCCTTGCCA
Organism: Glossophaga mutica; assembly: GCA_039655065.1. NCBI lineage: Eukaryota > Metazoa > Chordata > Mammalia > Chiroptera > Phyllostomidae > Glossophaga > Glossophaga mutica. The sequence continues at coordinate 109,659,433 of CM077304.1, forward strand.
CTTCCTTCCTTATTTACTTCCTTCTGCTCTTCTCTCAGCATATCTTCACTCTTTATTCCTATTCTTTCACCAAAATACAACCCATCCATCCCTTCTTCCTCACAACAACCATAATATTTCAAGATAGTTATTATTTCCTAATTTTCTCCCCTCCAAGGAAACACTCAGAGCTTTCCAATATCTTATGTCTGGCACTGTTTCCAGAACCCTAGGCATCTGCACTCTTCTCTAGATATATTATACCACGTTATGATCATCGTACATGGCCTCGAATTGAACGTATCTTTCCATTGTCATCTGACCAATGTATATTGTTATGCTTACTTGTTATTTGACACTATATTTCCATTTAATGGAGCCTACAATTATGTTGGCTTTTTAAAGCAACCACATCATTCTACTGTATCACATTAAGCTTTGGCTGAAGAAAATCTCTAGGTATTTTGAAAAGTGAAACTGCATTCACACCAGGTTTTCCCTGTTACACTATTGTGCAATCAGTTCTGAATCCAAGTGTGTTGGCACAACACCAGCTATATTGACATAAGGATGTTGTTTCCTTCAAATGCGTCCAAAGCTCATTTAGGGTTTATTCCTCTAACCCTGGCCCTTCCTCTCTCCCTCTACTTGCCAACAAAAGTGTGAGGTCTCTAACCTCATTGGTCCCACCTGGATTGAGACTGCATTTCTGCTTCTTTTTACATCTTACCTTGTGCCAAACACAGACTGTGGGAGAAGTCAGTTTCCTAGTTTTTGTTGATTGGCTGAACAAAAGCATCATATGTGGATTTGGAATCAAACTTCCTTCCCAGAACTCAACATTGTCATTTAATGTGGAAACTCCTTGCAGATTTTATGTCCTATATCTTTAGGTGAACATGAACTTATTCTGATCACGGGAATTCCCCACACATTCTTTCTGGAGGACTTGGGAGAATTTTCTCTCTTTGAAGGAAGAGCTGGCTGTGACAATGCTTATCATTACAATTTGGTTTCTAGAACTACTCTCTAAGCACCGGGGTAGGAGTATTATCCATCCAATACGCTGGCATAGAAAAAGATGGAGAGAAAAGCATAATGATAGCTGTAGTACTAGCAATTTATATCGTATGATGAGAACCCTTTCTATGAGTGCTTTGGTCTTGCTCGAGACCAACCAAGCCTTGGGAAAATATTTGCGAGTTTTCTAAACCAGCAAATATTTGCTCCAAGAAGAGGGAGGGCGGACAGCTTTTATTGTCCATGCCTACACCCATAATTGCGAAAGTGCTTCTTTTCTGAGTGTCATGTGGTTTGTAACAGCCCCCACCCCCTCCCCTGGCAGCACCGTTGAGCAAGCTGGTATTACTGATAGTTTAGTGAGTTCTGGAGCCTGCTCTGGCTGCTGGTGACTCTGAACCCAAAACCTTTTCAAGGAAAAGTTGGTAATTCCTGGGTGGAGTAATGTTTGTGCTCCAATAAACCCTTGCCCAGGTGAGAACGAGGGTGCCCATGCTGTTTCCCTCCGATGCCTAAAACTAGATGGTGGGCTGTACAATGAGGCCACTTGTCTTCAGAAATCTGCGAGGGCTGCGCCTCATCTAGAAATGAAAAGGTAAAAGGGGATTCTTTTAAACAAACACAGGAGAAGAAATTGTCAGAGAGCAAGAAAACAGATATAGGTAGGTCTCAAAGAAATCAAAATGGTAAACAGAAAAAGATTATTCATTTTACCCTCCTCCGCTGTCCAGGCCATTCGGAGCCCGAGGGTGGGATGGGCAAAGAGAGCGTAATTTCCTTTTCTATGAAGTGTTCCCAAGCTTTGGCATCCAGAAGACATTTGTAACATCAAGGGATATTGCATCATTAACTTGGAGTATGGCTTACATTGGCTGTGCCTCAATATCCTTATTAAAAACAAAGCAAGGAGTTTAAGAAAAATGTAGCCCTGCCCCCTGCCCTTCAGTGCCCCTTAGACACTGTGGAAAGTATCAGGGTGTGCCAGGTGAAGTTGGTAGAAAGGGGAACTGCAGGAGGGGGGTTGGATTCCTGTGTGTTTTTAAACAGCAAACCACCTCTCTGTGCACTGTGTGGTTAACTTCTCCTATCCTATGCTCTGGCAAGACCATGTTCATAGTGGTTGAAGGTATATACAACAAGTCAGCTAGATGTGGCTTTAAATCACAGGCACACCACTTACTAGCTATGAAATCATGAGCAACACACTTAAGCCTTCTGGGCCTTGGTTTTTCTTACCATAAAAAGGTGATAATAGTATCTCTCAACTCTGTTGTGAGGAATAAACCCATTAATGCCTGTTAAGTGCTCATCACAGAGCCTGGCACACCATAAAATAGTAAAAGACTTTTTAAAAAGTTATTTTCCAAGTAAAGCTGAGACACAACACACTTTGGGCAACATAAAGCTATTTCCAAAGACCCGAGTGTATGCAGTGAAATCTACTATGTGGTCGGCCCTGCCCTGCGCATCAGGCAACAAACAAAGGAAAGAAGCCTTTTGGCATCAGCAGCTTCCCTCTGGATTTTCTGTGTTCACCGCATGCCATTCATGAGGAAACTGAGGGTATAAACAGATGCCCTATTTCTGGACTACAATGAAACACTCAGCATGGGTCATTCAAACCTTTAAATGAACTCACAACATCATATTTGTGTTATTGCCTTCAAAATCCTCCAGCTCCAAAACATTTTTATAAGAGCCCTGGCAAGGAAGATCTGTTTTTTTCTCTCCCTGATCTTGTCCACTTTCTGGAGAGAAGCTGGGCTGCCCAGTGCAAGGATGCACAGTGGGGCAGCAGTGCAGAGAAGCAGGAAGAAAGATCTAAGTATTCCTCACGCCAGTCGTTCACCTCTGGGAGGGTGGAGAGCATGACGCTGTGGCCACCAGCAGGGCCATGGCCTTCAGACTCCTGAAGGCTCTTGTGTCGAGAAGCTACAGAAGACTGGAAACTTGGAGCAAGTGTGGGTTTTCTTTGGGCAACATAAAGCTATTTCCAAAGACCCGAGTTTTCTGTTTGTTTGTTTGTTTGTTTGTTTGTTTGTTTGTTTTCGGTTACTGAGTAAATTATTAAGAGGTACTGAAAAGAGAATTACAGGACTGGATCGTGGGGAAGGTGTGTGGGAGAGGATCCATGAAGGTTGCATGAGAGGAAGACCGACAAAGGGACAGAGACAGAGGTGGACAGAGACCCCTCCCAGGAGCCCAGTTCTGGCCCTTTAGGACATAGGACAAAGTAGTTAACGCTGGGGTAAGAGAGTGAGGAGAAGGACTCTGACACCTCACTTTCTTTAATAGGTAGAGCCTTTTTTTCTAAATGTAGGATCCACTCTAACAGGTTCCTCCAAACACCCCTGTTTTCTGTGGTCATAAACCACCAGTCGTGAGGTTTACAGGACTGGGTGGGGCTGACACCTGCCCACTTGCCAGTCTTGGGTATGCCAGCATGGTGGAGATCTCAGCTGCTCCTCCAAAGGAACATCTGGGGTCTCCAAAGTCAGGGACTCTCAGATAGCACCAGATCTCCTTCCTCTGGACCTGGTCAGTTGGGCAGGGACACAGGTCTTTGCAAGACCAAAGCTATAACTTCAGTGCTCAGGATAACAACCAACGAGGGAACACTAATAATTTAACCCAGCAACTGAAAATAACACCTATAATTTACTTCTAGCTTCCATACCTCTCTTAGTTCTCAAAACAGCCCCTAGAGCCTTCAGGCATTCCTGTACTCCATGGTCTTGGTGTTTATGCCCTCCTGCCTGTGAGTCTGCCTCTGAGCTGCCTCCTGATGGGGACGAATGTGAAAGACCTGCTTTCCCTCATCCTCTGCTAGCTGCTATATGTGCCCTGGCAGAATGGATCCAATGTATGAGAATGTAAAGGAAGGTGCCTTTGGATGGTGATGCCTATTTTCTCTCAAGGCAAGTTTCATTTGGACTATAAACAGAGAGTGCCTCTCTCTTCTCCTGCTCCCCACTCTAAGTGGAGGGATGTCGGGTCCTCAGTCCTCAGTTGTGGAGGTGGGAGGATGTAGTAGAAGCTGCAGGACCAGGAGGGAGGAGTGGCAAGCCTGGGCTCTCTGGGACCTGACCTTGATTTTTGATCGGGACAGTGGTGCACAGATGTGCTCTGAGTGTATTCATTTTGCTTCCTGCCCTGACAGGCCAACGTGGAGAATTTCACTTATCAGCTGGATCAGGACCTCTCAGAGAGAAAAACAGTGCTCTCGACCATGGAGGACACTAGGAAGAATCTCCCCTCTCTCACTGTTTCCCATCTGAACCTGGATCCTGCGAGGAATGGGGTACGGTTAGGCTGACAAAGATGCCCCAAACATACTTGGGGCTCCTGGGCCACAGCACATAAGATGCAGAGCCAAGCCAACCCAAAGGGAAGGAAGACACCCCTGAGTCGCTCTGATGAATCTCTCCTTAGCCCTGTGACAGGCCCCGGGATAGGCTCACAGCAGCTGCTCTCTGCCAGGGCACTAGGTTGCTCTTACCAGTGCACTTGGCCCTCTTGCTGGAATGACCGATCCAGATCACACCACTGAGTCTCCATTTGGGAATACGATGGGTCATTTGATCCATAGGCAAACCTGTGACTCGGCTTTAACATGGGTTGACCTGCTTAACCTCCCCAGGTGGGAGACACAAGCTCCATCGCACCCAGTGATGTACCACCGCCACCTGCTCTCCAGACCTAGGCCATCTATCCACCAGAGCAGATGCTGGTTAAGGAGCTCTCATTAAAACGAGTTCACTGCCTCTCTGTGCAGGAACATTGTTTGAACACAGGCAAATGGTCTGTCTATTGGTCAGCCATTCACCACATCCCTAGACATAATGGCACTCAGGGACTGGCCAGGACATGGCTTTGGAAAACCACTAACCCAGACATAGTAGGAGAGGTGTACAAGGGCCTCCTTTCCTGAGGACTGGACCTCCCAGTGGGGAGTGCGAAGTTGCAAGGCTTTCATTGACCAGGGCAGTTCCCATGGCTCTCCTGGTGCAAATGCCTAAGGGAGCTGATGAGCTGGTGTTTAAAGATATGGGTAGTTTTCCCACAATGAGATATCACCTCATACCTGTTAGAATGGCTAACATCAAAAAGATAGGCAATAATAAATGCTGGTGAGGATGTGGAAAGAGGGAACCCTGTGCACTGTTGGTGAGAATGCAGACTGTGTTGTAGCCACTGTGGAAAAGAGTATGGGGGTTCCTTGAAAAATTACAAAAATTACCTTATGATCCAACAGTCCCATATCTGGGTATTTATCTGAAAGAAACAAAATCACTGTCTCAAAGAGATTATCAGCACCGCTGTGTTCACTGCAGCATTATTTACAATATGGGAATAAGGTAAGTATTTGTCTATGGATGATAAAGAGGATGTGATATGTCTGTCTGTCTGTCTGTCTGTCTGTCTGTGTGTAAGTATAGGTACACAGAAGGTGGACAAAAGTAGGTTTACCATTGTCCATATGGAAAATACAACAGTTAATAAATAAATAACAATACAAAAATAAACTCTATTTCTCATACTCACAACTGTAAACTTCCTCTGCCTTGTCCTGTACACACACACACACACACACACACGTACACACACATAATGGATGTTATTCAACCACAAGAAAGAAAGAAATCCTTCCACTTATGACAACATGGATTAGAGGGCATTACATTAAGTGAAATAATAAGTCAAAGGCAAATATTGCATGATCTCACTAATGTGGAATCTAAAAAAATCTGAGCTCATAGAAACAGAGGACAGGTTGTGGTCACCGGAGGTAGGAGGGGTTGGGGGGAATTGGGAGAAATGGGAGACGGCGCTGGTTAGGACCACAGTTCTCTCGACCACCTAAGAGCTGACTGCAGCTTTGCTGGACACCAGCCATGGGACTTCCCCATGGCCCGCACTTCCTGTCCTGGGAAGCTGGCCCCACAGCTCTACACCCCAGAGGGGCTCTGCAAGGCCTGTCTTTGCCTTCCTGTCACCCTCTTCTGTCCTGAGTGCGTCATCATTTTTTCTTTCCATATTTTACTTCATTTTGTCTGCTCATAATAGTCATCACAGAAAATTTGGAAAATGAAATATAAAGAAACAAACAAAAACCCTCAGTGTTTCTCAAAAGCCCATTTCCTCTGTGTAGGGACAATGGAGTCAGCCAGGCTCTCTCACCCGTGTGTCCAGGGTAAACATAACTTAGCAGCATTCATATAACCTGGAGAAGGGGCCTGTGTGCCTAGAATGAAGCTTTGTTATATAACTGAAGGTCAGTATTGGTACTCAGCCAGCATTGTGTGCGTTCAGTATAAGGGAGTTGTGACTTCCTGCAGTGAGACTTGCGGCTGGAGGCGTGCACAGATCATGCCACCCCAGAATAAGGGCATGTCAGGCATCCCCATGGCTCCACGGATTTTCTCCCGTCTGCCCGCATCCCACGTGAATCTGCCTGGCATTGAATGGCTGCAAGACACTCTCAGATTTCCCTGCCCCATTTGACCCCCTGCCTTCTCCTCCTCCTTCCTGCTGTTAGTCCTTGTTAGAAGATGCGTTTCCATTCGCATTTTCAGGTCTTGCTACCTTAGGGTGACAAAAATTACCATATAGATTAGCATATTACAACCCAATTACTTTTCAGTCCCAAGCAACCCCAACCAGATTGGGGATATTCTTAATCTGCATAATTTTGGCAAAGAGGTAAGAGGTGCAGTGAGAAGCTGTGGGGTTCTGACATATCTCCAAGTGAACACAGCCAGACCTTGCTGTAGAGAGGAAACAAATAAAAAGAAGATTTATTGAGTAATAGGAGCACATGGCCATTTAACAGCAAAGGAGAATCACCAAGCATGCTGCTGTGGGTGAGCCCTGTTCTGCCCAGACAGACAAGCAGGAATCTCCTGATTTGTCACACTCCCTCCCAGCTACCTGTGACACAATCCGGCCTCAGGGAAATAGCATTTACTAAAGCGGTATGTGGAAGAGGGGCTGTTCACTGGCACTGTCTTCCCTGCGGGTCTGTGTGAAGTTCACCCTGGCAGCTTGCCCAGGTCAAGTAGACATGTTAATAACTTTTAAGACTCTCCATCCTCACCCTCCCAGGAAGACTCTCAGGACAATATGTTCTAAATAAAACTTCGGGACAGAGGACTGTAGATGGGCTAACACATGGATGGATGGTCATTGCAACAGAATAATAGAATGGCTGCTACCCAGAAACAGGCACGTTGTTTGACTGCACTAAAGGCATGTGTGGAAGACACACACGCAGGAGAGGCAGAGGCGGCGCCTGGCGTGGGTTTGCCGCAGGGTGCCTGGCGACAAGCGTTGGGACCTGCCTGCACTGTGAAGCAGCTTTGCCTCAGGCTGTAGGAAACAGGAAGCCACCAGAGGATTTACTTACTGTTCCTATTTTCACGTACATTTTTCTCCATGTGCTCGGGAAACATATGATCAGCATGCTCCTGCCAAAAATCTGTCATATGTCTGTAAACAATGACTTTTCACAATTTGATCTTTCCTCGTTACATTAAATGCTCCTGATTCTTTAACCTTTCTTCATGAGACCCATTTTTCATCTGCATTCTGTCTTTTTATCTGTGTCACTCTTTCTGCATTGTCTCACGTTTCTCCCTATCTTTTCAAAAGTATCATAATCAAGATGGCATGCGGTTTGGTAAGAGTTTAACAGAGAAACACAACAAAATGACTATTTCTCTTTTTTTCTCACATACGATTTTTAAAAACACATTCTAGAATATTGGTGGGATATTTCCCACAATACCACAGAACGGTTCGCATGCTTCCCAGTGTGGGAACATCGAGATATCCAGCCCCCTCCCCATATTTCTACCGGTGTATTTCCAGCCACCTCCCCATCAATTGGCACTGTTGGGTCACAGTGTGCTACTTGCATTTGCCTCTAATCATCACCACTGTGTGATCCATTTTGTTTTAATCATCTTAGTTTATATTTTATTTAAAATCATAAGTCCTGGATCTCTTCCCTTCTACCCCTCTCTGCACCCCCCCCAAAAATCTGGTTCTAGGAAATAAGATGCTGGATGTGTTCCGCTCAGAAGTTGAACCACCCAGTGACTGCAAGCCTTTGAACCAGCTGAAAGACAGGCCTGGTTCTATATCTCCACGTGAATCACCAGGGTCAGACCTGCTTTCTGACTATGAATCATTCCCCTGTTTCCAGACCCCTATCACTTTCCATTTCTTAGGGAATGTCGTGTCTCTGGGGTCTTTTCTGAAATGTTGCTGTCAGGATTTCTGGAGTTATTTTGAACCTTTCAAGGGTTGTGACCTCACCACCTCTTGATTCAGGATTTTCCATGATTCCTAAAATGATGAATATTACATTGTTGCTCTTGCAAGGCTTTTTTTTTTTCAATTAAGAGAAATCAATTTCCTTCCTTCCTGGTGTAAATGTAGTTTATCTCATTTACCCTTGTCGGGAAGCTGTAATGGTGTTAATTACATTGAGGGTTTCACACTGATTCGAGTTGGTGCTTACCAAGAGACATTCTTAGACACTGGCCAGAAAGCTCAGGCAGGATGGAGAGTTCACAGTGATGTGAAGACAGAAATGTGAAGCTTTTGGGAATGTGTATGCAGCCATTAGGTTAAAAAAATTGGTTTGCACATTAATTTTAACTGTGAATTGTGAATTTTCTGCATGTAATGTTCAGTTTGAAGAGTTCAGAACACATGCTGACTTTTAATCCTAACTATAGAAAAGTGGAAGAGGAAACAGCACACAGGGTTTTTGTCCCTAGCATTAAAAGAAAAAGAATGGCTTAGCAAAGAAGGAGGGAGTTATAGGAAAAGCTAGAAAACTTGTCCCTGGGAAAATTTCGTTCACTAGAGATTACATTTAAATAGAGGGGTACATTTTGCAAAGGGCTTCTCTGTCTGTGTCATGAGAACCCCAGCAGACGTGCACGGAGCAACATCCCCAACCCGACATGGAGGGGCTGGGGCAGAGAGAGCTGAGGGCCCCTGGGGCCCAGGGACAGCGCAGGGCTGGGAATGACTCTGTGCCCACCTCGTCGTCGGTACCGCCTTCACTCAGCCCTTCACCGTACCCTACCGGTACCCACCTTACCCCATCCCTCAGTTATTATGAATAGAGTGTCTGGCTTATGGTGAGCACTCAAAAACGTTGCTGTTAAAATGAAGAAAGGCAGGGTACTGGGCAGGTTCATAAATGAACATGGCAATTCAGCACATACGCCTGAGTCCTCCAGGAGCCCTCCGGCTGAGCATTCCCTGAGGACCCGGGGCACGAACAGCATGCACAGGTGCAGGTGAGGGAGCCCAGGGAAGGGACAGGCACAGGTGGGGGCTGAGGCCTGAGCCTGGCTGGGTGTCTCCACCAGAAGCCTCCAGGCAGTAGACGGGAGGCAATCCTAAAAGTAAATGGGGGTCACTAAAGGGAGGACGGGGGGGGGGGAGACAGGGTTGACTCAGCCCACAGGCACTCTTGTGTCCGCTGGCCCCAACCATTGGCTGCATGCCTGTTATTGTTCACATTTAGGGGGGCCGTGAGGGTGGGGACGGCCTGAGAACAGCCAGGACACCGGGAGGGGTTCCCTGGCTGGGTTGGATAATTAAAAGAGAACATGAATGCTGGAACCCAACCGGCAGGTGTGCCTGTTGTGCTGAGACAGACAAGTTCACCAGACAGCAGGGACTATCTCTGGGTTGAGAGCCAGCTGGTGGGATGATGCAGTTCTCACACAAGGAGGTGAGCCATCAAACTCCCTGTATCGGGTCAGCTGTCGGGAAGGGCACATGTGGCAACCTTTGCACGCTGCACCCCCAAACAATGCCACGCACACTTCAATATGCTAGCAAGGAAGCAATCGACACTTGCTCTCTGCCTGACGGAAAAACAGCCGAAACAGGGTGTCCCAGGGCTGGGCTTCTTTACCATGTTATAAATAAGAAAGAAATATATGTAACAAATTTTAAACGGTTGACACAAAGACTAATTGTCAATTTCATATGTGTAGGCAAGGCCTAGGAGGTGGAACTACCAGACCTTCCCAGGAGCGTTCTTTACCCCTGATATGTCCCTCCATCTGTCTCTGTCTCTCCAGACATGAAGGGGACGGAGAGCTCTGGTGACCAGCCCAGCAGGTGTGTCTCAGGACATCAGGCTCTGACAGAGAAGATGAGCTTTCGACCTAGGTTATTTCATTATTGTTGTCAGTTTTCAGTGTCTCCTGGGCTGGCGACATGTTGCTAGTGAGTTGTCGAGGGCACAGTTAGAGAAACAGGAGGAAGGGAAGGAAGCACGCTGTGGGGTGGGGGTGGGGGAGTGTTGGGAGGGTGGGGTTGGGCAGCTCTGACTTTTAGCCTAAGAAAGAACGGGGAAAAGGAGAAAAACATATAGAGTCTATAACTCATCTAAAGTGAGGCAGATTGGATTCTAAATAACAGCATTTAACTCAGTAAAAGCTGTATTATTCCAACGGCTCTCAGCACAGAAGTAGAACAGCATGAAGTTCAAGGCAGAACACACCTGAACTGGGGTGTACCCTGAACTTACAGGGCTGGCAGCCTGATAGTGGTGTTGACGGTAGGAAGGGCCCTTTAACTGCATGCAGAAAGCTAGAGGATTAAAATGCTCTCCAAAAGCAAAGAGATGAGGAGAGAGGAAAGGGGATTGGTAAAATGTTGATAATTGTTGAAACTGGAGGCTGAGTCTTTGGTGCTGGTGGTGGAGGTCTGGTTATCCTAGTCTTTCTAGCTTCTTGTATGTTCAGAAATTTCCCTGATAAAAGTTCTTAAAAGGTGGGCCCTCCGTGCCACTTCGGGAGCACCGCTCGGCTGGTACATTTACACAATATGGAATTCTATGCAGCAGAGAGAAAGAAGGAGCTCCTACCCTTTGCAACAGCATGGATGGAACTGGAGAGCATTATGCTAAGTAAAATAAGCCAGGAAGTGAGGGACAAATACCATATGATCTCACCTTTAACTGGAACATAATCAACAAAAGAAAAAAGTGAACAAAATATAACCAGAGTCATTGAAACTAAGAACAATCTAACAATAGCCAGAGGGCAGTGGGGAGGGGACAGTGGGGAGAAGGGTTTTCAGGAACTACTGTAAAGGACACATGGACACAACCAAGGGGGAGGGTGGAAGCAAGGGAGGGAGGTGGGTGTGGAGGGGGTGGGGGGAAGGGGTGGGGAGAAAATATGGACAACTGTTATCAAACAACAATAAAATAGTTTAAATTAAAATAAAGTTTTTAAATGGTGGGGAGACAGAGGAAAGAGAAGAAAAGCTACATTTGCATGTGTTACTTAAGCAATTTTTGCCCTTGTGAAGTGGGGTTATCTTGAGCATGTTATGGAAAGGCTAATTCTATTGGTTAGACACCAATAGTTAATTAGAAACGCAACAGAAGGGAGCGAAAATGTTGAGACGAAGAGAGAATCACAGTGAGCACAGGGAGTGGGGTGGATTCTGGAGTAGATGGATGGGGAGCCTTGAAGGCCCATGCGCAGGGGTGAAAGAACCCACTAGAAGAATGCCAGATTCATTTGTTCTTTCAGCAAATATTTGCTGAGCCCTCTGTTTTGGCTCAGTAAATATTTGGGCCCTGGGGACACAGCATGAGGCAAATAGCCTTCCTCCTCATGGCACTGACATTCTAGGGAGGTGGCTGACAAGGAGGGAGCACGACTCCATGAACATTCCAGGCAGCCTGTCTGCTGAGTTTGGGGGTCCCAGGTCCTTAATTCAGCCCCTGCTGCTGCTTCTGGTCACCCCTTCTATCCTGTCTAGGAGGCCATGTGCGGACCAGGCAATTGGGACAACAGAAGGGCGGGGAAGCTGAGTAGCAGCCAGTAATGTCACCTTACTTCTACTGAGAACTGAGGTCTTCCTCTCTCTTCTCTTTTAGAAGTTCATTAAAGCTGACCGACCCACTTAACCTTGCCTAAACATACTGGCCAAACCCTGAAAGGTTTGTTTCATGGCCCCAAACAACTTCTGACACCACAGGCACGACATTGAGGAAAGCTAAGCCAGCATGCAAGGTATGCAGTACTACCCTTATCTACAGGGGAGACGTTCCAAGACTTTAAGTGGATGTCTCAACCTGCAGAGGTTACCAAACCCAAACATGCCGTGTTTTTCCTACACACACACCTTGTCACTTAAAGGAAGCACTTGATGACCTCTCTGTGGAATATCTCAGTTGCCAGCATCACTACTTCTGCCTTTGGGGCCATTAAGTAAAATAAGGGTCACTGGAACACAAGCACTACCGCGCCACCACAGTGGGTCTGATGACCAGACGGCTGCTAAGTGACTACCGGGTGGGGAGCATAAGCAGCATGGGGACATGGAACAAAGGGATGATTCTTGTCCCAGAGGGGACAGAGCAGGGTGGTGCGAGATTTCATCATACTATTGAGAACGGTATGCAATTTAGAACTTACAATTTGTTTATTTTGGAAATTTTCCATTTAATATTTTTGGGCCATGCTAACAGTGGGTAAATAAAACCATGGAAAGGGCAACCTCAGATAAGGGGGCAGTGTTACTGTATTTTGTTTAATACCAATCAAAACCTCAGGTTTGTGGTGGAAACATTTCACCGGGGACAGGAAGCTGCTACTGGCAGTTTCCAAGTCCTGCCCTCTACACTTTGACCTTGACTTGTTTCTCCCTTTCTGTGAGGGGAGGCCACCTCACACCTGCTAGGGTGGCCCAGCCTCTCTCTGGGCTCACTGCCCTCTGGGCAAGATGGCCCTGTACCAGGAGGCTCTCCCCACTTTGCTGTGCTTTTTTTGTCCCTACCTGGGGTGTCCCTTCAGGGAGGCTATGATAGAGTGAAAATGTGACCAGCTCTGCAAACAGGCAGTTCTGAGAAGGCATCTGCTTCCAGTCTGCTCCTGCAGTGCCGGGTCCCGTCGAAACACTAGGATTAGAGCTTGTTAGTCATTGTTGAGAAACTGCAGCGGGACCCTTATAAGCACAAAAATGGGAAATCCCAGGATTGAAAGCTGGGGTTTATTTTTAACACTTCATACCTGACACCTCCAAAGACCTATATAATCAGCTACCGGTCAGAAGAGGGAACAAGCAGAGCTTGGGCTGTGAGTGACACCCACTCACATTAAGTAGAAGAATGTGGCACTTTGGGAAAGTGGTTAAAGGACGAATAAAGCATAAGATGTAGAGAATGCTTGGTTCTCAGAATTCTGTCTTGGACATAAAAAAAACAGGCACAGTACAATGAGTATGTCAGAACCCACAGAGGCCTTGAGGGGCACCCCTGCAGGCTGGGGCACCCCCAGCGTCGTCTCTGCCACTGCCAGCTTTGCCATGCAACTGAGCTCAGCGTATGCAATGTGCTCTGCAGTATTTGATCTCCTTTCCCTGTTCCTGTCTTTGGCGTTTATGCTTGTGAGCATGTACGTTTCACAGCTAGACTCCAGCCTGGCTGGCTCATGACTCTCACCCAGGCACCCAGTCGGAGGGCCTTTCTCTCCGCACACCCTGTTCTCAGGCAGGCTGCTGCACACCTGCTCTTTTCTGCAGCACCCTCTCCTGCCACTGGGCCACTTGTTCTTCCCAGGCAAATGCTAAAGAGACATTCTGCTGTCCAGCAGAATGGCACACTCTTATATTTAGCTACATTGTGAAATATGTGACAATAACACTTTGTACTCAGGGTGCATCTTTTATCAGAGGAACTCCACGCACTCTGCAAACGTCTCCTGCACAACACCCCTGGGTGGAAAGAATATGCCAAGTATTGTGATCTCAGGCTCCCAGCTGGAGAGACTGAGGCCCGGGGAGGGAGGCGTAGCCCAAGTCTCCCAGTGAGTCAGGACCTAGCAAAGGACCATGGGTTGCTCCCTAGATTCTTATCAGACTTTGCTTTCTGAACTTTATAGCCTGCATCTCCCCCAAAGCTAGTCTTCTTCTCTTGGTACAGAAACATTCTTCTGCACACACAGACTTCCCTGTGCAGAGACACACTTGACACTTGCCTTGAAAACCTACATATCCATCTCAATAGAAATACAGAAATGTTATCTTTGCTGTGGCCAGCATATTCCTCACCGTGGTACCTCGATGTTTGGGAGAGATGTTTCCATCAAAACCCACACCTTGGCTGACATAGGAAGTTGTGGGGGACCCCAGAGAAAGTGCTCCAGAACTTTGAGTAACAGGGTTAGCCCAGATTCCATCTTTCTGTAACACTGAGTGGCTGATCAGATGCTCTAGTCAGAGAAGTGGCTGTGCACAGCCAATCCTGTGGTGAGAGGCACAGGCTCTGGGTGCAGGGGTCTCTGGGTATGTTGCTCAGGGATTTCTTGGACACAAGCAATATCTATCTTCTTAGAAACGGCAAATTACATCATATGTTAGAAGTTCAAAACCAATTGCTTTTTTGTGTTTATTTTATTGGTACTGATAATTGACACTCTACTGAAGGAGGCTCAGGGGTGTAGAGACAGTTCTCACAGTTGAGCAAGGGCAGAAATGGCAGAAATGGCAGAAATGGCAGAAAGCAACAGTAACCGGAATGGGCTCTGGCTACGGGATGTCTCGTGTTGGGGTCGGATAGTTCTATGGCTGAAGATGCAGGCTTTGAGTTTCCCCAAAATGGCCATACCAGCATACTGTTGACCCTTGAAAACACAGTTTTGAACTACACAAGTTCACATATACACAGAGTGTTTTCAAAAAATACAGTTGGCCTTTTGTATCCCCAGGTTTCACATCCTTGGATTCAACCAACCTTGATGGAAAACAATATTTTTGCATTTCCAACCATGGTTTCCCATCCGGGGATTGAAAAAAAAAAATACTATTTTTGATCTGCAATTGGTTGAATCTGAGGATGTGAAGGGCAAACTCTAAAGTAGAAAGTTATGTGGATTTTCAACTGTATGGGATGGGCATCCATAAATCCCTGTGTTGTTCAAGGGTCAACTGCATACCCCATTCACAGGTGGTGATTACCATCACTTCATGGAGAGGTGGGATCTGTGTCCTCTCCCCTAGAACCCAGGCAGATACTGGCAGCTTCCTCAACCACTAAAATATGGTGAAGGTGATGGGCACGACTTCCAAGGCAAGGGCACAGAGCGCAATGCAGCTTCCGTCCAGGTGCCTTGGGTACCTTCGTCTGGGAAAACTATGCCCAGAGGACACTCAGAAGCCTTGCAGAGAAACCCATGTAGAGAAGAGCCAAGCATCCCCCTTCCTGCCTTCAGCTGCCACTAGCTTCCCTGACATGTGAATGGGCCATGGTAGGTGCAGACTGGAGAGCCGTACTAAGTCTTTGGATGCTGCAGCCCCAGCCAGCTTAAGACTGCAGCCACATGAGAGATTGCAAAGGAGAGGTGCCAGGACAAGCCCTTCCTGAATTCCTGATCAATAGAAACAGAAATTAGTATTATTTTGTAAGCCATGACATTTTGGAGTGATTTGTTATATGGCAGTAGATAACTAAAATACCATGGAAAGACTCTAAGCAGAAGGGCACTATGAGAAGATCTATGTGGGAAAAAAAATCAGCAAGGCCACTATTTATAAAATGGAACAAGGTTGGGGGCAGGACAACCAATTATGGGAAATGTCTGTAATCACACCTATTTTGTAGAGGCATTACAGAGATTCTTTAAGATAGCAGATGAAAAGTGCCTAAAAGTGCCTGACTCAGAGAAGAGGCTCAATAGGAAGCTATTACTATTGTTATCACAAGGCAGGCAAGTCAAAGGTGTTACAAGAAGGCAAGGGTAGGAGGACATAGGCAAGACAGAGCCATTTTTCGAGATGGACACATAAGCTTCTCTTCCATTTGTAACCTACTTGCTTTGGATGCCAAATCATTTAGAATTAAGTTTGGCTGAAAAAACAGAAAACCCAAAATAACAGTGGCCTAAGGAAAATAAATGTTTAGGTTTTTCTGTTGTAAAAATTTAAAGGCAACCAGTTCTGAGATAGTTTGTGACTCCATGGTGAGAGAAATCCAGGCTCCCTGTGATTTTTGCTTTGCTACGTGCAGCTTCCATGCTTATGGTCCTCTCGTGGTCCAAAATGACTACAGAAGTACCATCCCTCACATCTGAATTCCAGCCACTAGGAGAAAGGGAAGGACAAAAAAAGCACCTCTTATTTAAGGACAGTTACCAGAAACTGCACACACCAGTTCTACTAGTATCCCTCTGATCAGAACTAGTCACATGGACAAAGCTGTCTGCAAGGGAGGCTAGGAAACACATATAGCCTTTATCATGTGCAGCCACGTGCAGTTATGAAATGGGGATCTGTTACTAAGAAAAGGAAATGGGTATTGGGGAAACAATAAGCAACCAGCCACAGATGCCAAATCCCCTGTATATATCATACTCAATGACTGAAAATGCCATTTCCAGCACAAATCTAGGTAGAGGTTTGTATGAGACGCTACTCATAAGATTCTCTCCTCACACCTCTAAGATCTTTGGCCACTTTTCCCATTATAAACAGTACTATAAAACTACCCCAATTCTCAGATGACATAGAGAACACTAAAGACTCTATCAAAAAACTATTAGAGCTGATAAATGAATTCAGTAAAGTTGAAGGATACAAAATTAATATAAAGAAGTCTATTGCATTTCTAAATGCTAATAAAGAATGATCAGAAGGAGGAATTAAGAAAACAATCTAATTTATAATTGCATCAAAAAGAATAAAATACATAGGAATAAATTTAACCAAAGAGGTAAAAGACCTGCACACTGAAAACTGTAAGACATTAAAGAAATTGAAGAGGACACAAATAAATGGAAGGATACACCATGCTCATAAATTGGAAGAATAAATATCATTAAAATGTACATACACAAAGCAATCTACAGATTCAATGCAATCCCCATCAAAATGCCAATGGCATTTTTTTTAGAACTAGAACAAATAATCTTAAAATATATATGGAACCACAAAAGACCATGAATAGCCAAAACAATCTTAAGAAAAAACAAAGAAAGGAGTATCATGCTATCACATTTCAAATTATACCACAAAGCTGATAATCAAAACAGTATGGTACTGGTACCAAAATAGACACACAGATCAATAGAAAAGATTAGAGAGCCCAGAAATAAATACTCACTTACATGGTCAATTAATTTACAACAAGGAAGGCAAGAATATACAATAGAGAAATGACAGTCTCTTCTATAAGTGGTGTGAGAAAACTGGACAGATACATGCAAAAAAGAAAAAAGAAAAGAAAAAGACACAGGACCACTCTTTGACAACATATAAAAATAAGTTCAAAATAGATAAAAAACTTAAATGTGAGCTCTGAAACCATAAAATTTGCAAAGAAAGCATAGGCAATAAAGTTTTTGACATCTATCTTAACAATATCTTTTTGGGTACGTCTCCCAGGGCAAGGGCAACAAAAGCAAAAATAAATGAATGGTACTACATCAAACTAAAAAGCTTCTGCATTAACAAAACTAACAGACAGCCTACTGAATGAGAGAACATATTTGCAAATGATGTATCCAAAACAGGGTTAATATCCAAAATATATCAGGAATTCACATAACTAACATAAAATAAACCAATTAAAAAATGGGCAGAGGACCTAAATATATACCTCTACAAAGATATACATATGGCAAACAGACATATGAAAAGATGTTCCATGTCATTAATCATCAGAGAAATGTACATTAAAATCACAGAGATATCCCCTCACATCTGTCAGAATGTTTATCACTAATAAATCAACAAACAAGTGCTACTAAGTATGTGAAGAAAAGGGAACTGTCATGCACTGTTGTTGGGATTGTAAACTGGTGCAGCCACAGTAGAAAACAATATGGAGGTGCCTCAAAATATTAAAAATAGAGCTAGCAATTCCATTTCTGGGTATTTACCTAAAGAAAATGAAAACACTAATTTAAAGAGATAAATGCACCCCTATATTCATTTCAGCATTACTTACAATAGCCAATATATACAAGAAACCTAGGTGCCCATCAATAGATAAGTGGATAAAAAGGTACATATACACAATGAAATACATGTATTACTCATCCAGAAAAAGGAACAAAATCTTGCCATTTGTGACAACATGAGTGGACCTAAAGGATGTTATGCTAAATGAAATAAATCAGACAAAGAAAGATTTCACTTATATGTGGAATCAAAAAAAAAAAAAGAAAGAAAACAAAATAAAACAAAACCAGACCTATAGATACTTCTGGCCAATATGGAGGCATAGGTAGACACACTGTGAAGGTGTCTACCTTCCTTCACAACCAAAAGAAGGACAACAACAAACTTAAAAACAAAAAACAGTCATAACTGACAGAAAAATCAAACTGTGTGGAAGTCCTATAACCAAGGAGTTAAAGAAGAAACATTCATCCAGACCTCTAGGAGGGGCAAAGATAGCCAGTTCTGAGAGGACTGTGGCAAGGCAGCAGTAAATGAATTCAGTAAAGTTGAAGGTGGAGGCTGGTGGACCCCACAAGGCAGCAAATGGCAGGCAGGGTGGTCCCACATTCACATGGAGATAAACCAGGAGGTACAACTGGGGAGAGAGACAGACCTCAAAACCCAGGGTTTCAGCACAGGGAAATAAAACCTCAAGACCTCTGACTGAAAACACCTGTGGGGTTGAAGTGGCAGTGGGAGAAACTCCCAGCCTCACAGGAGAGTTCATTGCAGAGACCCACAGGGTCCTTGAATATACACAAACCCACCCACCCAGGAATCAGTACTAGAAGGGCCCAATTTGATTGCGGGTACTGGGGGAAGTGACTGAAATCCAGCAGAGAGCTGAGCAAGCGGCATTGTTCCCTCTCAGACCCCTCCCCCCATACAGCATCACCAGGCAGTGACATGGGTTGCCCTGCCCTGGTGAACACCTAAGGCTCCACCCCTTACTATGTAACAGGCATACAGAGACAAAAAATGGCCCAAATAATAGAGCAGATCAAAGCTCCAGAAAAAAAAATACAACCAAGCTATGAAGAGATAGCCAATCTATCAGATGCACAGTTCAAACCACTGGTAATCAGGATGCTCACAGAATTGGTTGAATATGGTCACAAATCAGATGAAAAAATGAAAGCTATGCTAAATGAAATAAAGGAAAATGTATAAGGAACCAGCAGTGCTGGGAAGGAAACTGGAACTCAAATCAATGGTGTGGAACAGAAGGAAGAAAGAAACATTCAACCAGAACGGAATGAAGAAACAAGAATTCAAAAAAATGAGGAGAGGTTTAGGAACCTCCAGGACTTCTTTAAATGTTCCAACATCTGAATCATAGGGGTGCCAGAAGGCGAAGAGGACGAGGAAGAAGTTGAAAACTTTTTTGAACAAATAATGAAGGAGAACTTCCCCATTCTGACAAAGGAAATAGACTTCCAGGAAGTCCAGGAAGCTCAGAGAGTCCCAAAAAAGTTGGACCCAAGGAGGAACACACCAAGGCACATCATAATTACATTACCCAAGATTAAAGATAAGGAGATAATTTTAAAAGCAGCAAGAGGAAAGGAGACAGTTACCTACCAAGGAGTTCCCACAACACTATCAACCGATTTCTCTAAAGAAACCTTATAGGCAAGAAGGGGCTAGAAAGAAGTATTCCAAGTCATGAAAGGCAAGGACCTACATCGAAGATTACTCTATCCAGCAAAGCTATCATTTAGAATGGAAGGGCAGATAAAGTGCTTCCCTGATAAGATCAAGTTAAAGGAGTTCATCATCACCAAGCCCTTATTATACGAAATGTTAAAGGGACTTATGTAAGAAAAAGAAGATAAAAAATAATGAAGAGTAGAATGACAACAAACTCACAGTCATTAACAACCAAACCTAAAACAAAAACAAACTAAGCAAACAACTAGAACAGGAACAGAAGCACAGAATGGAGATCATATGGAGGGTTATTAGCAGGGGAATAGGAGGGGAAGAGAGCGGGGAAAGTTACAGAGAATGAGTAGCATAGATGGTAAGTAGAAAATAGACAGGGGGAGGTTAAGAATAGTATAGGAAATGTAGAAGCCAAGGAACTTGTATGCATGACCCATGGACATGAACTAAAAGGGGGAATGTGGGTGGGAGGGGGTGTGCAGGGCAGAGGAGAATAAAGAGGGGGAAATGGGACAACTGTAATAGCATAATCAATAAAATATATTTAATTAAAAAAAACCCAGACTCATAGAAATAGAGAACTGATGGTTGCCCAAGGGAAAGAATGTGGGGGGATAGGTGAAAAGGTGAAGGAGAATAAGAGGTACAAACCTCCAGTAATAAAAAAGGAAGCCATGGAGATGTAATGCATGGTACAGGGAATACAGTCAATAATATTGTAATAACTTTGCATGGTGACAGGTGGTTATTAGACTGAGTGTGGTGATCACATCATAAGGTATATAAATTTCAAATCCCTATGTTGTATCCCTGAAACTAATATAATATTGTATGCCAACTATACTTTAATAAAAATAACAATAGAATTAAATTAACCATCAAAATAAAATAAAACTAAGGGAAAAAATGGCCCTTCCAGATCAAATATGCATAACCAGTTGATCTTGCCAAGAAGCAGGGGCCAGCTCACCTGGGCACCCTGTTATTGGCTCTCCCTCTTCCCCACCTCTCTGCCCTGTTCTTGCACTCTTCTCTCCTTTGGAGTAGTAGATACATGCTCTTGCAGCAGGCTTTGCTTTCCAGGGAAGCCAGGCTAAGACAAAGCCAGCGTGCTGGTGAGTATCTTCCCTCCATCTACAGTCTCTGCCCTTGTCTTCCCCATTTCCAAGTTGGCAGGGCCCAAGTGTATCTGTCTTAAGGAACATGTAAGAAACGATAACAGAGCAAAAGTCGAGTGAAGCCCTGATTTGTCTAATGCTTCCCAATCTTCTCACTCCAGATAAACAACACCCCAAATTTAACAAGGTTTCTGGTTATACAGATAAGATAGCTTTGTAAATTAAAAACTGGTTATCTCTTGTCAGCTTCTTTATGAAGAAAATTTAATGCAGAGCTCATTTTAATAGACTGAGTTGAATAGACAAAGAAATATAGGGATAAAATCCAGATAGTTTTACCAAAAACTTCATTCCAATTTCCCTGCCATGCCCCATGCATTTGGGGTCTATCCTTTGCTAAGCTCATTTGGGGCCCTGGCTAAGTCTGGCTTCCTCACCTCTAAAATGGGAGTTACGGTTACGCTTCATCCTTTCTTTGTGATCTGATTCTTACTACAGTCTCAGTTCCCAGGAAGGTAAACAATGTTCTTCTTTCTTTTTTTTAAAAAAATTTTTTATTTATTTATTTTTAGAGAGAGGGGAAGGGAAGGAGAATGAGAGTGAGACAACATCAATGTCTGAGAGCTTCTCACATGCCCCAAACTGGGGACCTGGCCTGCAACCCAGGCATGTGCCCTGACTGGGAGTTGAACTGATGACCTTTCGGTTCACAGGCCAGCACTCAATCCACTGAGGCACACCAGCCAGGATCATTCTTATTTCTTAAAAAAGAAAAATCCAAGTTTAGAAATATCACATGCTGGGTCCAGATTCATGTTTTCATTCATTAATCTACTTGAGCTTTTAAAACATTTGGGGGACATCTGGCTAAAAGAAAATGAATTTAATAACCAAATGGCATTATTTCACAGGGATTACAATAAATGTGACCTTTTGCTTTCTGAAGAGTAGCCCAACTTAATGTGACTTGAGGGACTAAATATCTCTAACCTCTATGACCCCCCATGAAGGAAACCCCACTGTTTGGAGTCACCAAAGTGATACAGAAAACCCAGGTCTGTTCTGAGTTGGAAGTTCAAAACCCAGTTCAGCAATGACCATACTTTTGAGGGTTGCGCCATCCCATAATTGTTTTGATGTTGTAATTACTCCTTCTCTCTTTTCTGCAAAGGTACCACAACATCTTACTGAAAAAGTTTAAAGGATTTCATGTTATTTTAAGAATTTTTAAAACATTCTCTTTAAACCTATTGAAAACTTTGAAACAACCCTGGGGCTTGTAAAATATAGATTGAGGATCTTGAACTCTTTTTTACAAGTATCATCTTTCTCTAAATCTTTCATTATCGGCCCAATTTATACAACTCTATGTCACAATAAACAAAGTACTTTCTCTCTCAAAATTTGTTTTCTTAAGTCAGAATAACCAAATCTAATTCCATCTGTAGTTCTGTAGCTTGTGAATTCACTCTGTTATTCTTTTAAATTGGCTGCCGTAGCATTAATTCAACAAGCCATTCTCTGACAATGTCCATCATTACAGCTTTTGACTTAAACTACATTAAAATCTAAGGAAATATTCAAACTTTTCAAGAAAGCATTTACTTCAGTTCTTCTTTCCTCCAGATCTAAGGATCCCTGGCTACCTCCTGAATTACTCCCATCCTCCAAAGTTGCTTTCTACTGATTATATGTTATTTGAAGCAAGCACAGTTATCCCAAGAAGTTATGAACCACTTCTAAATTAGGGTTTTCCTAAACACTCCTGGTACAGCCACGACTTTCAGGTTGGAGATTTGACCCAGTCATGCTTGGTCAGTCACATCATGTTGGGAGCACATAGGTAAACAAAAAGTTCCATCCAGCTGAGGGTGTGCCTCGCAGGGCTGGCAAGGGCTCACTTTGGGCACTAGGCATTGAGAAAGAACAGGGTGAAGCCACATCATCGAGGTTAATAGGTGAAGTCTAACTCTGACTTTTAAATTTATTATTAGAAAAAAATATTTTCTTTCCTCTTCCCTTGGCTCCCCCTTTGCTGGTGTTTTTCTGAAACTGAAAAGTGTTATTTGCCCTTTATAACAACTACCTTCAAAACACAGTCTTGCAACTCAGCCAAATTTTCTGCTGAGCCAGCCAGTGAGACCAAACAGCAGGGTTCACGGCAACCACAAATGTGTGCATATGTGTTCTCATGTGTGTGTGTGCCCTCTAGTCTCCTCCTCCAGAGCCATCAACCAATTCAATGCAAACTTCCTGAAACACAACCCACATCCCCACCCCAGCACAAGGAACTGAGTGAAGGATAAGCAAACCCTTGTACCAAGGTTCTCCATTCAGGACCCACGAAAGGAACTGAGTCTAGATTGAAACCTCCCCTCCAAGGTCTTCATTCTCTGAGAATGAAAGAAGGTTACCTTAATGAATATCATGCTTCAGGCTTCAGTATGTGATTCATCTTTATTATTCCAGTTCTTTTGCTCTATGGGAAGAAAATGCTTCTCTGTTTAATGAATGCCAGAGATTTGGGAATTGCAGACAGTTGTGTTCTAAGTAGTCAAGTATAGTTTCCATAACATAGAAAGTTTGAAAGGAAACGTTTTGGCCATTCCTGCACCAGAAGCCAGAAGCCAGAAGCCTGAGATAGAACAGAACATGGAGGTGTCATTTTGTTGGTGGTCATTCAGAGAATCAAAGAAAGAGTTGTAAAACCTGGGCCTAAACCCCTGAGCAAAAACAACCATAGAGGTCTCAGCTCCGCTGGCCTCTCACTCACACCAGCAGCATTAACTTCCTTATCTGTAAAATAAGGGTGTTGAACTCAAGTTCTGGCTCACTGACTAAGTGACTCTATAAAGTTTGTTAATATTTGGTCGGTATTACTGGAATGTCAGGTTAATAGACAACCTGGCAGCTCAACATTGAAAACACTGTGGCACAGCTAAGGGGGATGATAGAGGATTCCCAGAGGAGAGGAGGACGTCTACCCACATCAGTGGGATAATTGATTTGTTTAATACAGGAAGGGTAAACTGCAGGCAAAATTCTGAAGTAGCCAGAGTTTAAGACCAGCTCCTGCATAATCGCTTTTCCTTATCAATCTGAAGAAACGATTTAAAATCAGTGACTTCCAATTTAGATAGGTTTGAGAGTCGTGTTTTTTCATCAAAGGCATGTGGGCTAAGTCTTATTTTCCTTTGTGAAATGAAAGGCCTTTTTTTCTCCCTGAGGAATTACAGTCATGAGTAAGGGGCTGGGGAATGAGTGTATGTGTTCAGCAAGCAACTTGAAGGATCTCAAATCTGATTTCCTTATTTCTGGTGCTGGGGTTTTCCATCTCTCTCTCTCTCTCTCTCTCTCTCTCTCTCTCTCTCTCTCTCTCTCTCTCTCTCTCTCTCTCGGCTGATAGGCTATGTTGTTCCCCAAAAAGCACACCCAAATTTTCTGTGCTCACAACTTGCTGAGCAGAAGGGGTAACCCAGATGTTCTGAGCCCCTCAGTGGGATAGCCCCTTCTGAGGAAAGGCCCCCCTCCCAGAAGACAGGTGCTGGGAGCCCTGATGGTTTGAGAGCGGCTCTCCAGCTGGTGAACCTGGGCTGGTCCTGGAAGCGCAGAGTATTATGAGCAAGCAGGGCTCTCCTCTCTGTTTGTTTGCATTCCATCTGATGAGACAGTTGGCAAGCCCTCTAACATCTCAGCTGCATGGTGTGTGTCCTAGCCACAGGCTCTGAAGTGCTCAGAGGTGATGGCATCAAGCTCACGGGAGCATCATGTGCCCTCAGACAGAAATTCATCTGTCCCAGTGGCACCCAGAATATGAAGGAAGGATTTCATAATCCACTCCCAACCACTCCCAAAGGAATTTCCTTCTCCTTTTGAGAGGAAGGCAGAGGGGAGCAGGAAAGATATGGCAGCACCAGACTGGGCATTTTAGGCAGAGAGAGGCTTTTTGTAAAATAGGGAAGGAAGGTCTTTGAATCACTATTGCGTATGGCATTCCAGACTCATAAACCCAGCAAAAGAGAGGCAGGATACTGTCACCAGCAGGGGGTGCTGTACTGCTCTAGGCTCCAGAGACAAAGGTAATAAATAGGGAGGTTGGATTCTTAGCCCAGGAACTAGCTCTGACTCAGGACTTGTTGAAAGCTGTTGATTAGGAGTGGCTCAGACTAGAGAAATCCTGATTCAGGCTGGGTCACTTAGCTGGCCACGTGGTGCCATGATCGTGCACTTAGTGAGATTGTGCCTATCTCCTGAGCCATTTCCTGATATAAAACAAATATTTGAGTTGGAAGAGCTGAGTAAAGCTGCAGAATGTTCTGCAGATTCTTCACATTTTCTCGACTGCTACTGGAAGCCTTGGAGAGCCTTATCAGCACAAGAGCCTAGTGGCTGTAGGCAGTTTGCCTTGAGGACCAGGTACTTCATACGTGAAGAATGCTCTTCGTGGCTGGCTTGCTGTCTCTATGTGCGCTTCAATTTTGTTTTTGTAATTAGTGCCTAGACAGAATTTTCAAGTGTCTCAGTCAAAACTGAAAGCACAGGGCATTGTGGCACAGGGATAGTCTCCTTCCCAGCCTGTTAGGTCATTCTCATGCTAATCTCATAATCTCCAGCTCAGAGATGGGAGTGAGCAGATACACAGTCGTTCAGGTACTAGTCCTGTTTCAGCCACAGGCATGATATATCATTTGAGCAACTTACTTAGCCTCTCTAGGCATTAGTTTCCTGACCTGTTAAAATTGTGTTCAAGGTCCCAAACAGTTAAACTTCTGAGCTGAAATGCATCTGGATTTAGTCCAGGACATTTTGGGGTTATAGGAACAGCTCAAAGTCTGATCTGGGGTGTGTGCGCCTCTTGAGAGGGGTGTGCCATGGCCTCTATCTAAGCCAGAACTCAGGCTCAGTGCAAATGGAGCCTGTCCTCAGCACCGCCTCGACTTTTCATGGCCTCTTCGTGCAAATTTTTAAGTCACACTCTTGGGTCTATTAGAAGAACAACAGCAAATTCCTCAAAGCAATTGCTTCATAGCCATCATCTTACTGTCATTCAAAACCCATATCTTTAGGATAGACTTCCGGCCAAGATGGAGGCATAGATGGACACCCTGTGCCTCCTCTCACAACCAAAATTAAGGACAACAAATATTTAGAAACAAGAAAACAACCAGAGCTAATAGAAAATTGAACTGTACAGAAGTCCAATGGCCATTCATCCAGACTGATAAGAGGGGTGGAGTCGCGGTGAGAAAATGTGGAGGTGCGGACCTGGGAGCGCAGGCAGCAGTGGCTGGTGGTTCCCAAGCGTGTATGCGGCTGGCAGACCCCAGGCACGGGGTGGCAACTGTGCAGACCCAGTGAGGCCGAGCAGGGCGGCTGGCTGACCAGGTGGTACCACATTCATGCGCGCAAATGGTCCAGGCGAGGGGGAAACGGCAGAGGGAACTGGAATCCAGGAGAGAGGGGAGCAGGTACCATTGTTTCCTCTCGGACCCCGCCCCCACATACAGTGTCACAACCCAGTGACTGGGCTGCCGCACACTGGGGAACACCTAAGGCTGCACCCCTTACTATGTAACAGCCTCGACCAGATCAAAAACAAAACAAAACAAAACAAAAAAATCCACCAAAAATGGCTCAAACCGGAGAACAAATGAAAGCCCAGAGCCAATTCCTCTAAGCAAGGAAGAGATAGCCAACCTATCAGATGCACAGTTCAAAGCCTGGTTATCAGGATGCTCACAGAATTGGTTGATTTTGCTCACAAATTAGATGAAAAAAATGCAGGCTACAATACGTGAAATGAAGGAAGATGTGGGGAACCAATAGAGATGGGAGGAAAACTGGGACTCAAATCAATGGAGTGGACCAGAAGGAAGAAAGAAATAACCAAACAGAAAACAAGGAAGAAACAAGAATTCAAAAAAAATGAGGAGAGGCTTAGGAACTTCCAGGACATCTTTAAACATCCCAACATCCCAATTATAGGGGTACCAGAAGGGGAAGAGGAAGAGCAACAAGTGGAAAACTTCTTTGAACAAATAATAAAGGAGAACTTCCCCAATCTGGCAAAGGAAATAGACTACCAGGACGTCCAGGAAGCTCAGAGAGTCCCAAAGAAGTTGGACCCAAGGAGGAACACACCAAGGAACATTGTAATTACATTAGCCAAGGTTAAAATGAAGGAGAGAATTCTAGAAGCAGCAAGGGATAAGGAGACAGTTACCTACAAAGGAGTTTCCATCAGACTGTCAGCTGATTTCTCAAAACAGACCTTACAGGCAAGAAGGGGCTGGAAAGAAGTATTTAAAGTCTTGAAAGGGACCTACATCCAAAATTGCTCTATCCAGCAAAGCTGTCATTTAGAATGGAAGGGCAGATAAAGTGCTTCTCAGATAAGGTCAGGTTCAAGGAGTTCATCATCACCAAGCCCTTATTATGTGAAATGTTAAAGGGACTTATCTAAGAAAAAGAAGATAAAAAATAGGGCAGTGAAAAGACAGCAAACTCACAGCTATTAACAACCACACCTAAAACAAAAGCAAACAACTAGAACAGGAACAGAACCACAGAAATGGAGATCATATGGAGGGTTAGCAACAGGGGCGTGGGAGGAGGAGAGAGGGGGAAAAGGTACAGAGA
The DNA here is from genome assembly GCA_039655065.1 of Glossophaga mutica. Lineage (NCBI taxonomy): Eukaryota > Metazoa > Chordata > Mammalia > Chiroptera > Phyllostomidae > Glossophaga > Glossophaga mutica. Next base: position 109,686,846 of record CM077304.1, read on the forward strand.
ATAAGTAGCATAGACGATGGGTAGAAAATAGACAAGGGGAGGGCAAGAATCGTGTGGGAAATGTAGAAGCTAAAGAACTTATGACACATGGACATGAACTAAAGGGGGAATGTGGGTGGGAGGGGGTGTGCAGGGTTGAAGGGAATGATGGGGGAGAAATGGGACAACTGTAATAGTATAATCAATAAAATATATTTTAAAAAACCAACCCATATCTTCAGAACACATTCTCTCTCTCTTCAGAGGTCAATTTTCCTCTGCCTTTTGGTTTTACCTGCCATGTCTCAAATTTAATCGGCTTTTTCTCCCTCCATCTTGGCAGTAGAACCACTGGATTCAACTCTTACAACTGAAGTTACATGAGTCCTGCAGTTCAAAGAGGGAACTGAGTCAGCAGGACGGGTCTGACTTAGCGTTCCCAGGCTGGACAGAGTGAGACCAATTCTCCAGTTCTTATTTTGGCTTAATTCCCATTGAAATTCAATGCCCAGTAACAATTACTGAACAAAGGTTTTTAAAGGGTAAGAAATAAAAATTTATATCTCTGTATTAGCAATTAACTGGTGTTTATTACAATAATAGCCCAGCTGTTCATGTTTTCTCTGCTTGGTTGCCACAGGCAAGGAAGCCCCTCTTGTGCCCTCTCCTAGAGGGCCCTGCCCGCTCATTGCTGATGGAACCTAGTCACCCTTGCATAAGGCGTTAGAGAGGAGAAATGGGAAATGGAGGGTTGGAAAGATTTTATGCACTCATCATCCCCTACAGGGTATCACTACTTTGTGCTTTTATCACTTAGCATTTTATGCAGTAAGTTATCTTGAACAAGCACTTTACTATAATGGAAATAAAGAGGCGTACCAAGAGGTATTCAAATGCTTAGTGATCTCAGGTGCTTGGAGGGATTTAGAGAACAAGGGGAAACGGACAAATCTGGGTATCAACAGTGGGATACCCTGGAAATTGGTTCCCCCAATACTGCAGCTCTGTGCTGCAGAAATAAGAGCTGGGAGGGCATGTGACAGAAATGGTAAAGTCTCTAATGATTCTCATCCCTGGCTCTATATAAGAAACACTTGGGGAATAAAAATTACTGATGGCTGGACCCCACTGATTGAAGCAGAATTTCCAGAAGGTAAAATCCAAGGCTCGGTATTTAATTTTACATTTTTTTTTTAATTAACAGGCTGACAGTGACCAGAGGGGAGAGGGGAGGGGATTATAGGGTGAAGGGTTTGCAGGAACTATTATAAAGGACACATGGACAATAAAGGGGGGGAGTAGAAACAGGGGAGGGATGTGGGAAGGGTTGAGGTGGACAGAAGCAGTGGGGGGGAAAAGGCAGAAAACTGTACTTGAACAACAATAAAAAAAACTTTCAATAAATAAATAAAATTACCTATGGTAACAACAAAAAAATAAAAAATATATATTCTACAGATTATGCTATTACAGTTATCCCTTTTTTCTCCCCTTTACTCCCCTTCACAAGACACCCCCTTCCCACCAGCATCCCCCCTCCCTTAGTTCATATCCATGGGTTGTACATATAAGTTCTTTGGCTTCTGTATCTCCTGAACTATTCTTAACCTCCCCTATTTTTTTTTTTTTTAGGGATCATATTTGTTTTATTGACCATTATTTGCTACAGTGATTTCCATGTTATCTGGAACATAATACGTACTTCTCCATTTTTTTTTGAGGTATAATAATTTTTTTCTTTCTAAATTGATTTATAGATTTAACATAACCTCAATAAAAGTCTCAATGAAATAATAGTAACCAAGTGTTGGCAAGAATACGGTGGAAAGGAGTCCCCTGTCTATTTTGTACTGACCACTTATGCTTCTTATACCCTGTATCTTTTCTCCCCATTCTTCCTCCTTCGCCTCACTGCTGATAACTCTCCATGAGATCTCCATTTCTGTAATTCTCTCCCTGTTCTAGCTGTTTGCTTAGTTTTTTGTTTCTGTTATTTTTAGGTTTGGTTGTTGATAGTTTTGAGTTTCTTGTCATTTTACTGTTCATAGTTTTGATTGTCTTCTTTTTCTTAGTTAAGTCCCTTTAACATTTCATATAATAAGGGCTTGGTAATGTTGAACTCCTTTAACTTGACCTTATCAGGGAAGCACTTTATCTGCCCTTCCATTCTAAATGATAGCATTGCTGAATAGAGTAATCTTTGATGTAGGTCCTTGCCTTTCATGACTTGGAATACTTTCTAGCCCCTTCTTGCCTATAAGGTTTCTTTAGAGAAATCAGTTGATAGTGTTATGGGAATTCCTTGGTAGGTAACTGTCTCCTTTCCTCTTGCTGCTTTTAAAATTCTCTCCTTATCTTTAACCTTGGGTAATGTAATTATGATGTGCCTTGGTGCGTTCCTCCTTGGGTCCAACTTCTTTGAGACTCTCTGAGCTTCCTGGACTTCCTAGAAATCTACTTCCTTTGCCAGATTGGGGAAGTTCTCCTTCATTATGTTTTTAAGTAAGTTTTCTATTTCTTGCTCTTCTTCCTCTCCTTCTGGCACAGGTGTCAGTATTTTAAAGGCTCCCTAGAAGATATTGATGCACAGGGAGGGCTAAAACACCAAATTGTAGAAAGGACTGTTTTCTTCACTAAATAAGGAAGTTAGGAAATGCCCCAAACACTGAAAAGAGACCATTTTAGTATTACATAAGTAAGGCACTATTGATGTAATATTGATAGTAATAGCAATGAATAGTTACTATGGGCTAAGCTGTGTAATGAGTACTTTACTTGTCTAAATTCTCTTCCTTCTGGTACTAATCCATACCCCGTTTTATAGATAAAGACACCAAAGCTTAGGGAGATGCAAGGCCAACATACTAAGACTTAATATGTGAAAGGAAAATATGCCTGTATAGCATGAAAAATGCAAAGGTAAGACATAGCTTTGACACTTGAGGTCCTAGCTCTCAGCAGAGGAGCAAAATGTACACACAAATGACTAAGAGTCCATACCAGAATGTTCCAACTGTCATAGAGCTATAAAGTGTGACAGAACCATGAGAGAGGGGATTAGGAAAGACTTTGAAGAGTGAGCCCTGGATGCTCTCAGGCAGTGCTGGCTAGGGGGTTGTGGCAGGGAGAGGAGATATCTCAGGGAAAATGTAAAGTGCACAGAAATCCAAGAGAGCAGCAGAGAACTGGCAACTGGCCCGGTATGACTAAAAGGTTAAAATAAGTTGAGGAAGGTGAGTTGCCCAAAACTGTGGGATCTTAAATGGGATGGAGGAGGCCACAGAGCACCCCTGCTGGTGTCTGAACAGGGTGTGTGATGGCATAGCATTTCAGAAGGCACCAAGCCAGCTGGGGCATTCAGGGAGCTTGGAAAGGTCCTCTACAAGGAAACGAAGCAAGCCCAAGACACTGGGCTCTCCATGGATTGAAGAAGGAACAAATAGCAACAACACCTAGGAAGATGTTTAGCATACAGGCCTGTTTTATCATGCTGGAGTAGAGCCACTCTGCGCATTCCCATGAAACCCACCTGCTTGTCAGGAACTACACTCTCAGCTGGGGTGGAAAATATCTGGGTACTGATGTGTCCTGTATGTTCGTTAACTGTGGTTGGTGTTATGGGTGCTTACTGTGAAAGAGGACTGTAGCTCTCTACTCTACATAAGTTGATTCCTGTTGCTCATGTATTTATTTAGATATTATATGTTTTCTCCATGTCTGCGATGACTTGTGATATTCAGTTTTCCCTTCAAGGAAGAAAATGAAAACATGGGATGCTGGGCTAGGTGTGACTTGCCTATGTTTCCAGAAGGCGGAGCTTTTTAAACTTTCCACTGGAGAACTTCCATTGAGAATTAGGACTCTGGCGGTGTGGTCAATTGTGACCAACTTAAAAAAATACATCTCTTTGCAGCTGCATGTTTTATCTTAAAACTTCATGTAAATTCTGCATTCCCATAATATATTCATCTGTTCCTGCTACAATGTGCCCGTTTTACACTCTGGCTATGTGGGCATCTGGCTCCATCACCATGGACGTCCCTTAACAAGAGACCATTGTGATCATTCTGTGAGGGACAGGATTATTGATGTGGACTTGAGTCACTTGAGAGACAGCTTTAAGCTGTCTATTTCACTACGATCAAAGAAAACAACTTGTAAGTCTTACTTGCTTTTTTTTCCTGCACAGTTTAGCCATTGGCAGATATTAACATATGTCATATTAACAAGCTGATGGGTAAATGCTCTTCAGTTAAGGGTCCTTTTGTTTACACTAGGGTTCATAGAGATAAAGTCTCATGATGAACTTCTCCATAGTGTGAAACTTACACAGGCAAACTGAGGAGTAAAGAGGAGTTTTGGAGAGGAAAGGGGGCCTTGATCATGACTAATACAGGTTGACAGCAGGAAACTATTCTTGATTGATTGTCTTTGTGAAAATCAGGTACAGCCTATAGAGCTACATGCTCATACACAATAACACCACTTGCTCCAAAGGCTTATGACCTCCCAAGTGTGCTTTAAGTTGCTTCTCTTCTTCCCAAGGTCCTGGCTTCCTCTCAGACCTTTAGTTTCTGATCTCTAACTAGTCTTTCAGCTTATATTATTATTATTATTACTTTTTCTCCTTTGGGCCTTCTACAGCTCATTTACCATTATTCTATCTTGATGAAGGAATTAAGAGATTCCGTCTTCCCATCGCATCCATCACTTTGTTTTTCCAGAGATGATGGCTCTTTGATGGAGTATTAATATCAGATTTTCCCCTAAGTCACAACCCTTTTGTTCACTTGGATAGAGTGAGAGCCTTTCTCCTCACCAGTTCTTGGCAGCTGGCTCACCTGTCTGTGGCAATGTTGAATGAGGCAGTGCTAACCTTGCCTGGGAAATACTGAGACTCCTTAGTACCAAAGCCCTCCTGCCTGGGAGGATCACTAGGCTTTTCCTGCCCCAGAACCTGCTCTGGGGCACTTTATCTGATATCAGTATAGCTCTTCCAATGACAGGATAGCATGGGGACTGCCATAGTTAATGGTTTAGAATTTAGAATGGCTTAGGTAATAAAAATGGAATAGTAATAATTCATTCTAAATACCCTTCTTCATGTTTCAAATGAGAGCCTATCCATTTTCTTTCCTGGTCAAGCAGAATTACAACATATAAAATATGTTAGTCATTTATTAAATATTTCTTGACTTTGATATGCCTCTATCAGAGAACTGTAGTCATAGAAACACTCAAACATGAGCCAAGGAGAAAAAATTTTATGGCAACTTCCCAACTGTAATATCCTGTCATCCACTTCCTGTTTACTGCTTCAGACTTGATGAACCTGTATATGCTATTGCCCAGGGCACATTAGACTCGTCAGAACCTCTGCTAGATGACTGTTTTGATATGGAGGGAAAGAATTGCTCCTTCCAAACCTTGGGGACAAATTTAGAACTGCCACCTTCCAAGATTATGTCTTGTCCCCAGAGTTGGGAAGTAGCTGGAAGGAATGCAAAAAAGAAAGTACACCTGGACTACATACATCATCTCTTAACACTAAAGTTTACAGCAAAGAAAAATGTCACTGAAAACAGTTGTCATGTGCTGGACTTTCCTGAACATAATAACTTCTCCTGAAGGGACACTTTCAGGGGGTCACTTTGAGGACAGTTGAAGCCATAGTTGGATTTGACATCAGAGTTGGTATTAGGAGAATGGTTGAGGAGAAGGCTTGAATCGGGAAGGAAAATGCTGATTTCTTATGAGAGGGACTCGGGGGACAGGGAGAAGGGAAGCAGAAATAAACTCTTTAACTCAAAGTCCTAAGTTGTGGGTGGTTTGGGTCTGACCCTGGGCGCTGGCCAAGCCTCTCAATTCCTTGTGGGAGGGCAGCAGCCATTTCAGCAGCAGCTCTGGGCACTGACCCAAGCTCAAACAACAGCAGGGAGTTTGCTGAGCACCATGACGACATCAGAGAAGAGCAACAGGGCAGAATCCGCCCAGTAGGGCTTTCTCTAGACTCCATCCCCCACCAGCTCCCAGAGTTCTTGCTAATTACAGTTGAAAATAATTACCCCAGATACAATGGGGAGGAGGCTGCCTTATTTATACTGTAAGTACCCACTATCAGCTTTTCTAGAAAGCAACTTCAAAGCTTTCTACCCAACAATAAAAAAATGTGAACAGTCATTTCTTTCCAAAAATAAATGCAATTTCGTGAGGAATGTATTTAAACCAGCAAAGCTTTGTTTCTGAGTTCCATGCCTGTGCTGGATGGGCCAGCTAACTGAATCACATACGGAGTGCTATTTAGAGCAGGGCCATTGATAAACACACTTTATGAAAAGCAGCCTGGAGTACATTATATCAAGACTGTCTTGGGAAGCTAGGCCTTTCTGGTGCTTGTCTGATTGACTCACCATTCTCTACATATGAATGGGATTTCTTGTTGTCTTGGTTATAGTGAACAGTAATTAATTTCAACATAATGCCAAATACACACACACACACACACACACACACACACACACAAAAATGGTGACATCAGATTTGACCACTTTATATCTGGAAGGAAGCACTGCTAATCTGGTGGGAATAAGACTGCCTTGCTTACCACACAGTTGAGAGCACCATGGACAGAAGGCACTACAAAGGCCAATGTTGAAAGGATAGACTTTTTAAATTAGCAAGTCTGGCTTGAGTTATAACAAATGGAGTGCATTAGTTTCCTATTGCTGTTATAACAAATTACCACAATATTGGTGGCTTAAAACAACAGAAATGTATTATCTTATAGCTTTATAGGTTAGAATTCTAACATGGGTCTCAATGGGCAAAAATCAGGGTGTTAGCAGGGCAGTGTTCTTTTTTTGGAGGCTCTAAGAGAGAATTCATCTCTTTGTCCTTCCCACCTTCAAGAGGCTGCCCATGGTCCTTGGCTTGTGGCCCCTTCCTCCATCTTTCAAGCCAGCAATGTCTTATCTCTCTGACCATTGTTCCAGAGTCATGTTTCTCTGACCATGGTTAGGAAAGGTTCTCCCTTTTTAAGAAACTCAGGGATTACCTTAAATCACCTGGATAAACCAGGCTACTCTGACCATCTCAAGACTGTGAATGTAATCACATCTGCAAAGTAAAGTAACATAGTCATAGGTTCTAGGGGTCAAGACATGGACATCTTCAGGGGACATTGTTCTGCCTTCCACCCTGGGGACAGACTTGGCACCATAGATAGTGTACATAGGTATTGCTTTGGATTGCCTTTTTGTTTTTCTAACCACTATACCTTGGGGATGCTGTTAGATATGAAAAGACTCTTTTCTGTGGTGGTGGAGGCAGGGATGTGCTGCGTGGGGCCAAGGGGAAGGTTGTTTCAAAATCGGTTGGTAGAATACAGAGTTTGGAAAAGGTAACTCAATTTTAGATATGTGAAAGAAATATTTTTTAAACTCATGCTCCCATTATGAAGAATACAGAAGGAAAAGCTTAACCACATTACCTCAGCCAATGGAGCTAAGTAGAGAAAATATGTGACTTCAGTCATCTGTGATGGGAGCAGGGCCAGAAAAGATGGGGTGGACACTTTTCTGGGGGTGACATCAGACTCTAAAAGGAGACTGAAAAGCACTGATTTAGGCGAGGATAAAGCCTTCTAATTAGTCTCCTCACATCCACACTCTCCCCAATCAAGCCCATTTTCCATTCTCCCCACCTAGTCGTGCACTCTGCTAAAGTCTGTTATTCATGAGTGCGGCTCCCAGGTTGTGTTTGGCACTGCCTGGCCCAGGGAAGATCCTCAGTAAGTGTTTGCTGAATGAATCAAATGAATTGAATGACTACTGTTTATATAATTCCTGTTCAGAAACATAAAATCCACTCATTTCATACATGCCTGCCCCCGACCCCTGCCATTCTTTTCCTTCAGCCCTATGTCCCCATTTCCAAATCCTCTGTTTTCCAAGCCTCTATTAGTTTGTTAGGGTTGCCATAGCAAGTACCACAGACTGGGGGCTTAAACAACGTAAATTAATTTTCTCACAGTACTGGAGGCTGAAGTCAGATGTTAAGGTGTCAGTAGGGGTGGATCCTTCTGAGGCCTCTCCTTGATGGCTGGCCATCTTTCGTCTCTGTCTTCACATGGTCATGTCTCTGTGTCTGTCTCTGTCCAGACTTGCTCTTCCCATAAATTCACCAGCCAGGTTGGATTAGGGCAAACCCTAGCAGCCTCATTTTAACTTAACTGCCTCTTTAAAGGCCTCATCACCAAATACAGACACATCCTAGAGGCTATGCCTTCGACTTAGGCATCTGGGGAGACACAATACAGCCCATACCAAAGGCCCACTGAGCACTTATCACATCTCTGTGTCTCTCTTCTCCCCATCTTCCTCCTTTCATCTTCTCCCCACCAATATTTCCCACTTTGAACACCACACATACATACAGACATCCTAGAAATCATCTCTTTCCTCTGAATAGCCATGGCAATAAATTTTTTCTTCTGGTACTTACAGCTTTTATTTTTATTATATTCTCTCGTGTTATGTTTTATCCTGTATTATACTCCTTTGCCTTACTATACAGGTTGGGGAAAAAGTAGGTTTACAGTTGTGAGTACATGAAACACAGAGTTTATTCTTGCATTATTATTTATTAATTATTGTATTATTTTCCACATGAACAACTGTAAATCTACTTTTCCCCCACCTTGTATGTACTGTATGTGTTATTTCCACACCCAAAATGTAAGCTCTTCCTGGACACGGCTTGGTATAGTGCCTTGACCATAGTAGATGCTCAATAAAAATCTGATGAGTGAACACAGATGGTAGAAGATAACTATGAATCAGTCACTTGAGAATGAAACAGGTTAAATATAATACAGATGAGTTTATCACTTGCTTGAAACACAGCTCTTTGAGGTCAAGGAACCAAAATTATATGCAAGTTTTTTATTGGTAAATGCTTTTTGACAAAACTAATGGTCATACTGGAAAAGCTGACTGGTCCCATTGCAGTATCACTCAGGATGGCTTAGACACAAGGGGTGTGTCATTGCCAAGTACCAGTTTTGGAGCTAGGCTTCTTGGGTTTTATCCTGAAAAACTGGCATAACTTCTCTGTGCCTCAGTTTCCGCATCTATGAAGAATTGTTAAAAGAAATTTGAAAAATTGTAAATGTCACCTCATAGGCCCTGTGAGACTTGGAATAGTGCCCGGCACATGGTCAGCACTTGGTAAATATTAGTTATTATTATTTGTTAATCCTCACCTGAGGATATGTTTCTTGATGAGAGAGAGAGAGAGAGAGAGAGAGAGAGAGAGAGAGAGAGAGAGAGAGAGAGAGAGAGACATTGATCAGTTGCCTCCCATAGGAGCCCAAACCAGGGATCACACCTGCAACCTAGGTATGTGCCCTGACCAGGAGTAGAACCCACAACTTTTTGGTGTATGGGCTGTCACTCCAACCAACTGAGCCACCTAGCCAGGACAATGTTAGCTATTATTACCACCAGTACTTTCAGATGTTTTTAAAGTGCCACTCTTTCTGCTGCTCACATCTACCCCCAGCGTGGAGATCATTATATTTCGGTGCATAAATATGAAAAGTTCTTCAAAAACATGACACTTCTACCCTAGGACCTGCAATTAGCACTGAGTAGAATTCCCCTTTCTGCATTACTGGACATTATGATGAAGGTAGGTAGAACTTGTTCATGTCGTAGTTGGGCCTTTGTGAAATGTGACAACCAAGTCCTTAATTATTCCCAGAAATGTCAGGACTCACTAGAAGCAATTGGGTGTGACAGTTCAAGGGCTAATTAACTCCCAAACCCTGCTTCTTAGGTTGCCTCATTCTCAATTCTTGATCACTTATTTCCCTAAGTCTTTTTAAAAATTGTCTTTTGCAGTTTTGTAGAAGGTGAGAATGCTGTGTGCAACAGATCAGTGGGCAGAGGGCCTCCAACAGTCCTCTGAAGTGCAGGGGAGCTGTAGGTGTGCAGCGTGGTCTCTGTCCAGAGTCTGACCTTGAACTGAATAGGGGAACTGAAGCATGTGCAGGACACCCTCAGGAAGTCATGCCAGCACAGTACTGAGCTCCTCCGTCTCAGAGGAAGCTTCCTTCTCCCCTATCCCTTGCCTCTCTTACATGGAAGCATTTTCTCAGGCTCCAATTTTTAATGCAAAAGCCTCATTAAAAGCAAAACAAAAATATGCTAAGTGCTTTATGCCAAACACAAAAGAATAGATATTATACAATCCCACATGTATGAAATATGTAGACCAGACTAATTCATAAAGATAGAAAGTGCAACAAAGGTTACCAGGGGCTGGAGGAGGGGCAGAGGGGTACAGAGCTTCTGTTGGGAGTGATCTGCTTGCTAAACGGTTTTAAGAATAGACAGATGTGATGATAGTACAACATTCTGAATGTAATTAATACCAATGATTGTACACTTAGAAATGGTTAAAATGGGAAATTTTATGTTTATATATACATTAGCCCAATAAAAAATTTTGAAAGGTGAAACAAAAAGTCATTGTCCCCTCTCTTTAGTATCACACAGAGACTCCTGCTGATGTACAAGTAGCACCAAAAGACAAGCAGCTAAGAGGACATGAGATGCTTGCTGTCAAGCCACTGTGCTGTCATATGTGCTGTTCCCTGTGCCTGAAAGGCCCTCTCCATCCTGTCTCTCTGGAAACTCATGTCATCTTTAGAATCCACAAGTCAATTGCCCCTTCTCTGCCCGGCTTCTCTGACCCACTCCCTTCCCCTCCAGGAAGAGCTGGTTACTCCTCCTGTGTGCCACACATTCTATTGTGATTTATTTTCTTTGTAAAAATACAAAGTCACAGCACATAGAGTAAGACTCACTCTTTTCAGTATACATTTCTGCATGTTTTAATAAATGCAATTAGTACATAACCAAGACCAACACAGTTACATTACCCCACAAACCCCACATCCCTCCCCCTGCCCCAACAATCACTGTTCTGTTTTTGGTCTCTCTAGACTGGCCTTCTCCAGAATGTGATATATATGAAATCATACAGCATGTATCATGCTCTATGGTGACTATTTTTTATTTCTGCATCTGTCCTTTGTTCTAGACCTGAGTTCCTAATATCGGGGACCTTGTTCGAGTCTTTTTCCCAGGACCAACCACAGCGTGTTGTCCATGAGACTGCCCTGTGACTGTTGGTGAAATAAATGGATGAAAACTGATGTTATACCCTCTTTCTAGTAGTAACAATCTGGGTATGGAGTCCTTAGCTGGGGGATAATGGGAGGTTCCAGACAGGAGCAGAAATAGCTGGTAGTAAGACAGTCATAACTTGAAACCTTGGTGGGATGTGAAGCTGGCCCAGCCCTTCCTCCCAGGATGGCAGGAGCAGAATGTGGTGAGATAATCAGCTGCCTGGTCAGCACTGGTCACCCCTGAGCCAGCCCAAAAGGCCATACCCATCAGCAGTGGCTCTCTGGGCACTGTGGATCCGACCCAGGATGTCCTGTTGCAGGGCACCAGGTTAGCCAGCCTTAGAGCTGCCCAGAGGGATCCAAACCACACTCATCCTGGAGGTGATGAACACTATCCAGGCTGGGCAGAGAACCCCAGGAAGCTGGGGACTGGGGCCCTCGGAACCAGCTAACTTCTGTCCTCTCCTACACCCTCCCTGATTCTTACCTACCCCTCGTCCTGTACACAATAACACAGAGAGGATCATTTCCTTGCTCTAAGACCAGACTGAATTTGAGGGAATAAGGCATGACAATGGCCACTTGACTCACTATTTTTCACTATGGTTTTCTGTTTACCCTTCCTAGAAGACCCTCACCCCCATGTTCCAACTTATCCCCATGGCCTTAATAGGAGCTGAAGTCTTGCATTCTTATTGTTTCTCTTTCCTTGCATGCTTTATTAAATCTTTTATTAGCTCCTCAATGGCAGCTCCTGGAATGCGGGGGCATAGCCTGGTCCTTGGATCATTTTGCAAGCATATCCATTATTAAAAGAGAGATTGTAACAGAGAAGGGCCACATGGTCAACAGTAAATAAATATCTGTTAAATAAATGGATTCAATAATTCATGATCAACAAGTACAGATCGTCAAAGCTAACTAAATCTTTCTCAGCCCTCAGTTTGGAACGGTTGCCTCTGCTAGATCACATTCTGGGGCAGAGACAGGAAGAAACAATTCACTCTTTATGGTACTAGTTATTTTGATTAAATATTTAGTGGACAAGAGGTAGAAACTTATGGTTTAAATGATATTTGGAGAATACGGTATAGATGTTAAAGCTATTTCATAGTATTGGTATAATTGAGAATTGCTTGTAAAACCACTTCATTAATTTGTTTTTCTGTAGAAGTGAAGTTCAAAAAATAATAATAATTCCTATCATGGGTCAGAAGACTGTTTTCCAGGCTCTTCACATTTGAAGTGACATTTCTTTTAAAATTTGTATCTCTGGCTTCCTCAGTGTCACAGACATGTGTTGGCTTTCTCTTTAATCTCTTAGCATTGTTTAGTCTGCAGAAATAAGGGAGTGAATTGCTCCTAAAGTGTGCTGGTGGTACTGATCTGGCTGTGCTGTTCCCAGAGGCCTGTCAGTATGTGCTCTGCAGTGGTGGAATACAACCCAGTCTTCTTCAGGCAACGAGGCTACTGATCTGGGTCCTCATCTCAGAACCACACCACTCATAGGTGCATTTCATAGCAATGAGTTATACCCATTAGATTTCATGTATTATCCCCACAAGCATGGACATAAGTCCCACAATTATAATCCTTGAGGGCTCCACAGGCGTGGAGGCATTTACCAACCATCCCCTGAGTCAAAAGAAAAAGGTAATGGTACAGGGCTACTGCCTCTCCAGAGGCCTGAAGCCACTATACCGTGTCAGCAGGTATGCCCTTGGTGTGATACCAAGGCTATGAAGGGGGCTATGAAGGGGTCTCTAGACCAGCCACGACTGCATAGTCCAGAGGCTCTCACCATCAGAGGCAACCAGCATGAGGCTGGGAAAGAAAGAAGGTTGCACGGGTTTCTTCCAAACAGAGTGAGAATCCCAATTCCACTCTGGACTGGCTGTGAGACTTTCAGCAATGCTGACCTTTCTGAGCTTTTTTTGGAATAACTGCTAACATCCTCTGCCTCTCAGAATGCTCAAAAGTACTCAATAAAGTATTATATATAAAGATGTCACAAAACATGTAGTAGGAGGCAGAGGTGCAATTACTTTCCCTCCCCTGCCCACCTCTAAAGAACAAAATGGTCTGCCAAAGCTTGCCTATGTTACAAGGTGGGGACAGTGCAGAACCCCACTGTCAGACAGCAGAGGAAGCACATTTTAATAGGGACAGGAAGTCAAGAAAAGTCTGGAATGGGGCACATTGGGATCTATGTTGGAGTTTGGACATAAGCAAAGTGATGTATGCTGTACCTAAGAGCTCACTAAGACATGGGAGGGGGCCAAAGAGAAACAAGGGCATTACAGTCATCCTGGTCTCCCACCTTGGCGCCTGGTAGCCCTACTTCTAACATGGCCCCTGAAGCTGGAACTGAGTGAGTCCACCTTGCTAACAGAGCTCTTGTCATCCTTGTCAGTCTACACTGGCTGGACACAGGGCTTGACTTCCCCTGTTGCTCCTCTTTGAGACTGTTAACCTTAAAGTACTCTCAGCCAGATGTCCCAGCAGTTCACTAAGAGAAAATCTGAGCACAAACAAGAAGTTATAAGACTAGGTGCATGGAAATTTGTGGAAGTGGTTGTTCATCATGCCTTAGAATCTAATTTGAAAAGTCATCGGCCTTAGCCTTCCATTGGAACACTGAGCTAGAGCAGAGAATGGCCTCAAAGGCACAACTCCTCCAACCTGGATGGCAGACCAGCAGATAACGATGAGGCTGGAGGCATGTGTGAGGTGGGGGAGCAGCCACTCTGACCGACACATGGCAAGGGGCCTGGCATCAAATCCATGTCACTACAGCTCCCAAGCACCTCATGGAGGCCTCGTTTCAATGAAGGGTCAAGTGAGCATCCTCACGCTGCTGCTTCTTCTTTGCTTTGGGCTTTTGGCTGCTCAACTTGAACACCAGGCCAACCATTGAAATGTCTGTATATCCTCAGCATGGCTCTGTGGGTTATTTGTTGCACCGAAGTGACTTGCCTTATGCTGGGACCAGAAAACCCCCAAAGAGTAGGATATCTCTGTCATCTCAATCACAAAACCCTGAGGGTCATGATGTCACTTCAATTTACCCCATACTTAGGCTTAATCATGATAAGCCAAATAGCTGTGTAACTGACAGTCTCTCTACCTCATGAAATCACACACATCCTGGTAGCAGCCTTAACAATTTCGAGTGCCTGGGAGGTAGTCCCAATAAGATACTGATTTTCCTGGGGAAATGTTCTTCAGATAGTTAATATTGAGCTTGAAACCTTCAGGCAAATGCAGATTGTGAGATTTTTTTTTTTCCACCTGCAGCCATAGTTGTGTTTATTTTATTCTGACAGTTCCCAGTGTTGATTGTATTAGCTCAAGGAAATTGCCCCCACTTTCTGCACAAGTCCTCAGTTATTTTATTCTAAGACCTGATGTGAGACTCCCGCTGCCTCTGACCACAGTTCTGGAAGCAAGAGAGGACTGCCCCAGGGCTCTGCCTGACCACAGCCGGGATGTGCCAATGTGGGGAGATATTTTAGAGCTAGGATGAGAGGCAGTCAGTGTGATCAGGCACAGCCCACAGAAAGGAGCCTCTTTTCAAGGCCCTTTTAAAAGGATAAGTATTGTTCTCCAGATAGTCCTGGTCAGAAGCTAATGACTTAACTGTCACTATCACCTCCCAGGCATCCTTAGGTTTGATAACATGTAGCTAGTTAAAGAGATGAGAGGCCACAGAGACATGTTCTTTATTCCACACACCATGAATAAATCAGTTAAGTGTCATAAAATATTCATAAAAATTAAGACACCCACATGCAAAGTAGATGCAGCTGATACAAGCTTCTCGGGTCCCTTAGCTGTTGGCCTAGAGCAAAGTCAAACTGTAGGAATCCTTTAAATCTGTTTCACTTGAGCAGCCCTGGAAACTTCCCCTGTACTTGTCACATGATTTGGTCTGGGGCTTGCCACTGCCTAGGGAAGCCAGACTATGTGTGAAATGTGTTTGGGAGCAGTAACGAGTCCAATGGAGGACTAAACTTTGGGTTTGAAGAAGCAACCATTTCTAGTGAGACAGATGGGTGAGGTTGGTCAAATGTCATTTGGGTATAGTTTTCAGTAGGTATCTATTTGGTTTTTTCTTCCTTCACAGTGATAAGCATGCTTCAGTGTCAGCTAACAGAAAAGGAAGGCCAGCAGGTCATAGAGAAAGCTCTGGAGGAGAAGTGGACAGTGCTGGTGCTGGTCCCCACCTGCCGCCACCAGCTTATCTGGTCCCTCTGTAAGGGTCTGTTGGCTTCTGATTCTAAGTGAGCATCACACGTTTAAAAAACAGCTTTGCTGATGAGCTCTCTCCAATCTATTTGCTATACCATTTGTTGGCAGAGTTTAGTAAGTAGTCCTTTGGTTTGACCTATGTCTACTAAAAACATATATTCAAATCCTAACCTTGGGTACCTGTGGATGACTTATTTGCAACTAGGATCTTGGTATGTGTAATCAAGTTAAGACAACATCATACTGGATTAGGGTAGGCCCTAATCCAATGACTGGTGTCCTTATTATAAAAGCAAAATTTGGACACAGACACAGAGAGAAGGCCACATGACAATGGAGGCAGAGAAGACAGAGATTGGAGTGATGTGTCTATAAGCCAAGGAACACCAAGCATTGCTGACAACTGCCAGAGCTAGAAGGGAGAGTCATGAAATGGATCCTTCCTCAGAGCCCACAGAAGGAACAAAACCTGCCATCACTGTCGAAGGGCACCTTATGTCCTCCCTGAAGAAACAACTCCTTGATTTTGGACTTGTAGCTTCCACAACTCTGAAAGAATAGATTTTTGCTGTGTAAACCCTTAGTCTATGGTATCACAGTATGGCAGCCTGAGCAGACTAATACAGTGGTCATCTGAAACACAGGCCAACGTAACTGGAACAAGCTTTATTAGATCTTTGACATGTCAAGGAAACATATTTCAGTCTCAATGATGGCAACTTTATTATTATTTTTTATTGATTATGCTATTACAATTGTCCTGATTTTCCTCCTTTGTCCCCCTCCACCCAGCAACCCCCAGGCAATCCTCTCACCAATGTTCACATCCGTGGGTCATGTGTGTAAGTTCTTTGGCTACTCCATTTCCTATACTGTACTTTATATTCCCATGGCTATTCTGTAACTACCTATTTGTACTTCTTAACTCTCTTCCCTCTTCACCCATTCCCCTCAACCTCTTCCCATCTGGCAACCATCAAAATGCTGTCTAGATCTATGATTCTGTCTCTGTTCTTCTTGTTTGTTTAGTTTGTGTTTTAGATTCAATTGTTGATAGACATGTATTTTTTGCCATGTTATTATTCATAGTTTTGATCTTCTTCTCTTTCTTAAATAAGTCCCTTTAACATTTCATATAATAATGATTTGGTGATGATGAACTCCTTCAGTTTTTTCTTGTCTGGGGAGATCTTTATCTGCCCTTTGATTCTAAGTGATATCATTGTTGGGTAAAACAATCTTGGCTGTAGGTTCTTGCTGTTCATGACTTTGAGTATTTCTTGCCAGTACCTTCTAGCCTGCAAAGTTTCTTTTGAGGAATCAATTGACAGTCTTATGGGAACTCCTTTGCAGATAATTTTCTGCTCTTCTCTTGATGCTTTTAAGATTCTCTCTTAATCTTTAACCTTTGACATTTTAATTATGATGTGTCTTGGACTGGGCCTTTGGATCCATCTTGTTTGGGACTCTTTGTGCTTCCTGGACTTGCATGTCTGTTTCCTTCACTAAATTAGGGAAGTTTTCTTTCATTATTTTTTCAAATAGATTTCCTTGCTCTTTCTCTTCTCCTTCTGGTATGCCTATGATGAGAATGTTGGATCTCCTGAAGTTGTCTCACAGGTTTCTTACACTATCCTCATTTTGGGGGGTTCTTTTTTCTTCTTGTTGTTCTCATTGGTTGTTTTTGCTTCCTTATGTCTCAAATAATTGATTTGATTATTGGCTTCATCTACTCTATTGTTATTTCCCTGTAAATTGTCCTTTATTTCAATTAGTGTATCCTTTGTTTCTGACTGGATCTTTTTTATGCTACTGAGGTCCTCACTAAGTTCTTTGAGCACCCTTATAACCAGCGTTTTGAACTCTGCATCTGATAAATTGTTTATCTCCATTTTTTTAGCTCTTTTTCTGGAGTTTTGATCTGTTCTTTCATTTAGGCCATGTTTCTTTGTCTCCTCATTTTGGTAGCTTTCCTGTGTTTGTTTCTATGTATTAGGTAGAGCTATTTGACTCTATGTCTTGGTAGTTTGGCCTAAGGTAGTAGGTGTTCTGTAGGGTCCAGTGGCACAACCTCCCCTATTACCCAAGCTGGATACTTGAGGTATGCATTCCACATGGCCTGAGTACAACCTCCTCTTGTAGTTGTGCCTTGGTTGCTGTTGGCAAATCAATGGGAGTGATTTACTCAGGCCAGACAGCTGCAAGAACTGGCTGTCACCACTGACCACCAGCCAGCCTTTGTGGAGGACCAGCTGTGCAGGGGCAGGGTGGTGGTGCTCCTATGTGACCTGTAGCTATCCACTGGGTGTATAGGCCCTGGGGCTTCCTGGGTGGTGTAGGCCAAGGTCAGCCCCCACTTGTGTTTGCCCAGAGCCACCCTGCCTGAGCTATAAAGCAATCTGAGATGGCTGCTACTTGTGCTGAGCTTGGAGTTTCCCAGGCTAAGCCAAGCTGTGAATCTAGGCTGGCTGCTGCTAGTGCCAAGTCTGGGGCTCACTGAGGGCAGCTGTTGCTTGTTTGAGAGGGTTTAGGAAGTTTTCAAACATTAGCCAAGAGCAGCTATTCATATGGAAAAACAGCTTGAGTGGGCCAGTAAGTTGGGTGGGGCAGAGTCTCTGGGGATCTTCAAGGTTGGTCAATAGTGTTAGCCAGGTTGATGGATTCTCAAAAATGGCACAGCTTGCTGGATCTGTGGGAGGAGGGTTTAGAAAAGGAACAATGACTTCTGCTTTCCTTGATGCCAGACACTTCAGTTTCTCCCAGTATGCCACTGGTGTCTTTCAAGCTGCTTCCCCAGCATTGGAGCTTGGAAGGAATGAGTTTGAGTAGGTAAGTCTATGTGTGAGTTCTTTAAGAGGAACTGCTTGGGGCACCAGTAGTTTATTTCACTAACTTGATCCCCTCTGGTTTTTGCAGCCAGAAGTTGTGGGGACTTATCTTCCTGGTGCTGGAACCCTGGGCTGGGGGGCCTGGTGTGAAGCTGGGACTCCTTGCTCCCAAGATATCCCTCCTGAATTTTTATCCACCATACATTGGTGAGGGACCAGTCCATTCCGTGTCTGCCTCCCTCCTGTCTGGATGGATGTGGTTTCTTTAATTCCGTAGTTGTAAGACTTCCTCCATTCAACTCAATTTCCGATGGTTCTGAGTTATTGTTGTTCTATATTTTAGTTTTAATTTTGATGTGATTACATGAAGAGGAGAGCCTCGTCTGCTATGCCACCATCTTGATCGGAAGTGACAAGTTTTTTTTTTAACAGGACTTGTGTCTTCTAAGTTTTTTACTGGATGTTTTGGGGGTTCTCTTAAAAAGATTAAGCATTCATACCTATGGAAACCTCATGTTCATCCACTAAATTGTATTTTATTTTTAAAAATTATATCTGCTTTTCTTTACATTGGTAAATGAAATCAATAATTTATATTTTTCTGCCAAAAGGTGACCCATGTTTACATTTTTAACATCATATGGATCAACAGCCATGTGGTGTTACTGTGTCCTCTGAGAGTGCTACCAACACCCAGCCAGTGCCCTGTGTTATCAGAAATGTCTGCTTGCCATCTCTGGGTAGAGAAAGAGATTGCCCTCTGACAAAATTGGTGAGGCAGCATTCTACTTAAAGGCAATCTGAAGAGGAGTGGGAGGGTTAAGACTTGGATTCAAATCTGCTGGAAATTGCCCGTTGCTACTCACACCAGAGGACATGCCTACCCATCTTGATTCATGCCTCCCCAAAAAGAAGTATACCACTGACAACTGTTAGGTAATCTATGTAAATGCAGACTCAGCAAACTTGATAACTTGGACCTCAAAGTTGATTTTATTTTAGGCTTATTATAAGGCTGAAGGATTCATTTTTAACTGATTGGTCTGATTTTTACAATCATGATGTCATTTTCATTGGCTCATAGGAAGAGCCTTGGAGTTGGACACTGGGTAGGATTCAGTACAGCCTTTCACACTTTCTGTACTACCATTATTTTGTTTTGGGTCTTTGGCTTTGTTTTGTTTCCTGACTATAACTGATCTAAAGAAGAAGAATCAAAGTGAGATTTTAAAACTAATTCTACAAGAGTTTATATTACCACTGGGAAATATATATACAATATTTTAAATGAAAAAAAGTAGAATACAAAATCAGCTTATGATTCTAAGTGAGCACATTTGTAATCAGCTTTTTTAAATGGGAAAGTTTTAAATCTATTTTATCAAATGATTTTTTTAACTAAATAGAGAGGACTTCTGGCATCTTCACACCTGATAACTTTATATGCCCTGGAATTAATAAGAGAGACTGAACTACTCATTGCAGGTCAGTTGGCCAGGCAGAATGAAAAGGATAGTTTTCAAAAACAAAATAATCTTTTTATTTCCTGTAGACAGTGTATTTTGCAGAAGATACAGATACATATTTATCATGTATATATTTAACACAAATAATCCTAAGCATAGAAACTAACCTGAAAAGAAATACACAAAATGTCAATGTCAGCAGAGTTATTTTTGGGTGGTAGGAATATGAGTAATTTGTCTCCTTTTCTACTCATTTGTTTATAGATTTTCTTTATAGAACTATGTCATTCTATTTCAATGATAAGACATAATGTAATTAATTGTTAAAATAAACTAAGAGCAAAGCTGATGCTATGAAACATGTCTACAGACAGCTGGGAAATAGCCATGGTTGACAGAACCTGCTGTTACACTGTTGTCAAGGATGAGGAGTGGTCTGATTTGGTCGAAAAGTGTTCACACTAGGGCCAAAAGACAGGTCAGCAGCAGCAGGTGCTCCAATGGCCCAAGACCAGCCTTCTCAAGGCTGAAGTGTCATGGTATCCAAGCTGGCATCATTCTTGTAGCATCAAACTCATCTTTAATCCCAGCCTTCTTTGATGTATTCAAATGAAATGCTGAGAATTTTTAGAGCAGAGAAAGCAATGAAGAGTCTGGCTCCTCAATCTGTCCATCTGGACAGACACGCTTTGAATACAGAGAACTTCTGGCACCTTCACAGTTGAGAACTTCATGTGCCCTAGAATTAGCAAGAGAGACTAAGCTATTTATCACAGGGTATTTGGCTGGTTAGATGAAAAAGATAGTCTTCAAATTGAAAAACAATAGCCTTCCTTTACTGCAGGAGGTGTGTTTGGCAAAGAAAATACCTATAGGACAAAAACATCAGTCCCAACAGTATAAAAGGTGCTGCTAAGGACTTTCATTCATTCATTCATGCAAGGAATCATTAACACCAAGAAATCATTAATGCAAATCATTATAGCAATTGTTATCAAACTATGGGCACTGGAACCAGTAGCATTAACGTCAGGTGAGAACTTGTTAGAAATGCGAATTCTCGGATTCAACCCTAGAACTACTGAATTACAGTCTCTGGGGAGTGGAGTCTAGTGATCTGTGTTTTAATAAACCTTCTACATGATTCCCATGGCCACTAAAGTTTGAGGACCACTGGTTTTGTATATGGATGTGTTACAGTGGGATGAGGAGGAACTACTGATAAGCATTCCAAGTAGAGACAAGAATACTGTGTGAAAGGTGCTTATTGTTCCAGGTAAGCACAATATGGGGCACTCCCTTACCCTCTGGTCAAGGCTTTTCGAAAATCATTTCATTGCACCAAATGCCTGATTCTGTGTTAATATGTGTGAGATTCAGTGATATCACTCTTAGGATGTCAGACAATATGTGGTCTTCTCAGTACACTATGGTATTGATTTGAAGTCTTCTTTGTGATTGGTTTCTAGAATGAAGTTAAAGGAACCAAATTAAAAATCTCTACTCTTTCTTACTGATGTTCTCTGATCAGAATGTCTTTGTTTGTGCTCTTATGAAATGGCTATACTCCAGTACTCATGGCCCAGCATAAGTTTGCCAAAATGTATTCTGGGAACCCTAAATGGCTATCAAAGCTGTCATCCGATAGGTGGTAGAGCTACACGGCTCACTCGGAACAAACAGTTCCTACCTACTTACAAAGGCATCCATTATTTTCTCTTTTCCTCTTTCCTTTTCTTCCTCACTGCACCATCCTTAGCCAAAAAGTAGTAAATCTGCAAACTAGCCCTCTGATTAGCCTGAACAGGCCTGGACACAACTGTGTGAGAAGCGATGCTGCCTGGGATTGAAACTACCTCCAAGATCTCCTGGGTCAAAAAACTTGTTCTCCTGTGGAATCAGTTGTGTCTCACGTTTTCTGTTTCTTTGAAGAGTGATGTCTAAATGGGCATGGCTGAGCGGTAAGCACAGCTACCCAGTAACAGCTTGCTGCTTACTTCATTGTCTCATAGGGAATTTTGGATCCTGTCCAAATAGCCATGATTGGGATAGAAGGTGCACAAACAATTCATTTGAGGCTGCTTTTGTTGCCTCTGTGGTGGACATCCTCATTGTAGGTGTCAAATGGAAGACTGAGGTTCTGTTTCCAATTACTAATGCACATCTTTATTTAGATTCCATCACAGGAGAACCTGATACCTACAACCAGTCACAGCAGTGGAAAGTAGTATAACAACTACCATTTACTGAATGCTTACAATGTGTTAGGCATCGTACTATTTCTTGATTTAACCTCAAAGCAATTCTCTGCGGTAGGTTTCATTATCCCTTTTTGCAGCTGTGGAAACTGAATCTCAATGAGGTTAATTTGTTCAGGGTTATACAGCAACCAAGCTGTGGAACTGAAATTTGAATTCAGGTCTGATTGACCCCCTCATGCCATGGTGCCTCCCTGAAGTGCCTATAGCAAAGGAATAAAACCGCGACATTTCCTCCAGGTGAAGGACACAATGATTCTGTTGTCTATAAATATGCTCTGGCCAGGGATCAAAGCGTCTAAATTAACGACTGTGTGTACCTGAAATTTCTTACCAGCCTAAGATGAATTAAAGGGGAATTCAGCAATAAATGATAGATTCTGGAGCTGGAAAATAAGTTTTATTTCACTAACTAATTCTAACCGTTAGTAGATACCTGGACTGCTGTGTTGAGAAAGTCTGAGGCCACGTGTGAAGCCAGGGACCAGAAGCCAGGAGTGCTCTGATATTTGAGGAATCTGAGGCCTGTCTGTACTCAAGAGAGGTAACTCCAGTGAATCTATTGCATCATACTTCCTATCTTTCCTGCATCCTGGTGGGTGTCAGGAGTCTTAAAATGGAGGCTCATATCTTGAATTTAAATCGTATGAATTTAAGTCAGTAATTATCATAGAAAATTAAGTATTATGAAGACGGGCTTAGTAAAATGTGGTGGTATTCACTGTTCTGTATGACAGGGGCAATGATACTGCAGTAGAAGGGATTGGAATTAATGATAGAAGCACACCTCATTTTTAGGAAGCCTGATTTTGAAACCTAACTCAGAAAATTATAAACAAGTTTCTCAATTTTACAGAAGAATTTCTGGGATGCTTTTAAATAGTAGAACCACCACTCATATACATTCAAGTCTTCCCAGGGTGGTTTAGAATTCCCTCTGTCACAGTAAATGGAGTCAGGCAAGAAGCTTCACTGTTGGGAGGCATTCCTTACTGAAGAGCATTCAGAGATGTGCATTTAGAAAACTGGTGCTGAAGGAAACTATGATTCAATGTCTGAAAATTTAATGTATGTGACTTTTCAAGAACATATCTATCAAAAAAAGGCTTAGCTATCAACATTCTCAAAGAGAAGGAAAATGTCAGTGTAAGGAAAGATTTTTATACCAAATCCTCACAGTCTGTCCAGTTAGGCTAATTTTCATATGTGCTCAGGTGGGATGATGCTGTGTCCTCAGTGTAGTCCAGCATCTCCAGGAAGCATTGACACATGTGGTGCCAACCAGTCTCTGGAGTCAATCAGCACCCCAGAGTGCCTGGGAGTGGAAGGCTTTCCCAAGTCCACTGGGACCTCCTTGACCCCCATGGGGCCATCGCCTGAGACAGGCTCTTGGACCAGACTAGAATTGGATGCTCCCTATACAAGTGTACTGGAATTAATAAGAGTTTTGGGTACCTTTGCTCAAAATACTACAAAAAATGGTTCCATTTTCTGTTTTTGGCTATTGAATACTTTTAACTATTAAAACTATGCAAGAGTCACTGTTCACTGATTAAAGCAATAATTTCATATTGAAAACATCTTGCACATTCAGAATAATTTGGGGTACTGTTTATTTTTAATGAGCTTTGAAAGTATATCTCCAATATACCTCACTACCAGAAGAGGTGACCTAATGGCACACAGACAGTGTTTGAATGCATGCAAAGCTAATTTGACATTTTACATACCATTTACAGAGGAAGTTCTCTTCTGGATAACTGTGGTGTTCTGCAACACCCTGGATGTACACAGTGGGTCACTGAAATCATCCTTTGAACCAGCCCCATGCAGGGACCTTCACTTGCCAGGGTGTCATGGTCCTTATATATTGTCATGGTCCTTACTTGCCAGGCACTAGAAAGCTCATGATAGCCTGATAAAGGAAGGAGAAAATGTGTTTACCTTACTAAGAGTTAAAGTATAAAGATAGTTTATATTTTCCACCAGAATGTGATCAATGTGTACCCTTCCTGCTCATGGCCCTCAGACCAAACAGCCATCTCTGAGACTTCAGCTTCATGATAAGGATGCAAATGATTAAATATATAAGATTCACTCCAGGATACTCCCCAGTATTTTGATAATTATGATACCTCTAGGATCAGCTCAACAGAATCTATAACATTAAAGCTTTATGCTTAGAATTACTTCATTCATGTTGATTGTCATAGAGCTCCAAGAGATGGTATCTTGACTAGTATTCTAGTCCCTTATATTAAAATAAGTTGTATTTTAATAAATTTTTGAAAAGGGAGTCATAAACATATATGTATATATATATGTTATATGCTTGATCCCTAGCTGAGAAAGTAATATAAAGTAATAAAACTCAAATATTAGAGTATTAACTGAATTTTAATGTTTTCATCTGTTTTCTCTAGAGCATCTGACAATAAGATGACAAGATTTTCCAGCTTTGTTCAAGCATGTATGATGTAGATTACTAACCAGGAAACAGCTTAAATCTTCTCTAGCACCCGGTTGTGCAGGTAGTGTGGTCGAGCCTGACCATTCCTGAAATATGTTGAAAGATGGTAAATGACTCTTTTATAAAATTTCATTGATTCCAATAGGCCCTAAGTTACCACTTCTGGCTCATTGGTGATCACGTGACAGATGCTTAATGAAGTTTGGAGTGAGCGCAAATGTTACTCCCTCACAATTAATAAGTAATTGGTCCACGAGACTTGATGATGAACATTCACTGCATTAGAGAGTAAGCTTCAAGTAATTTTTCTGTTTAAATATATAAATTATAATTGAATTCATTAATTTAATTTACATAGAAAATTTATAAACATTTAAACATATAAATGCTCTCTCATATATGTAATATATTATGTATTATTATAATATAAGTATCTAAGATACCAGACTCTTAATGCAACTTACCATGACAATTTCTAGTAGGATCATGAAGACAAAACCAATAACCTAGTTACAGTAATGGCAGTTAATCTTTTCACAGTGAAGAAAACTTAAATTAATTTAAGTGAAACAAACAGAAAGGGGGTTTTTATTGTCTCTTCAAAATTCAATTATTAATAAACGTAATACACAAAATATTGGCAGTAGAATTTTGTGGTGTTTGCCATGTATTTATCAAGGCTGATATAGTTAAAATATTTTAAATTAGTAATCTAAAATGCTGTCACCTGGTGGTGTATACATTCTTGGTTTTTTATCACATTTCCTTTGGCACACCTAGGTTTTCAATGCTGTCAGTTCAGTGATATTTGTGGCATATGTGAAAAGTGAGATTGGGAGAATGATAAGGATAATGAGTTGAAACAAACTTGGCATCAGTGATAACTGTGGATCTTAGAAAAATGCTTTCTTGGCCAAGAAAAAGGAAGCTAATAAATTGTGAATAGACCTCAGAGTGTTGAAAATCAACCTGACATGGTACAGTGCAGCTATAATAAGTTGGGAAACCAAAAAGGTTTCTACTATCAAAAGCAGTATGGGTTCAGAGTCAACTTGAGCAATATAACATCAACCAGGTCTAAGGCCATGGTCACAGGCAACATTAGGTCATTTGAGCAGACAATGAGTGATGATGCCTTATGAAGGCTTCACATAAATCACACTAAGCAGAGGGACAAGGACTAGTTTTGAACAATTGCCTCCATACTCATGGAGCTTAGAGGTCAGGAGCATTCTGTTCTAATCCAAATATCCTTTTCTTCTCCTAATTCCTCCTCCTCTTCTCCTTCTTTCTCCTTCTCCTCCTCTTCCTCCTCCTTCTTCTTCTCTGATTATATTCCCTATGCTGGATTTTACATTCCCATTACTATTCTGTAAAAACCAAATTGTACTTCTTATTCCCTTCACCTTCTTCACCCAACGCCCCAACCCGCTGCCATCTGGGAACCATCAAAATGTTCTCTGTATCTATGAGTCTGTTTCTGTTCTGCTTGTTTATTTTGTTTTTGAGATTCAATGGTTGATAGATATGTATTTATTATCATTTTATTGTTCATTTTTTTTATCCTTTTCCCCTCCTTCTTCATAAAAAAGACCCATTAACATTTCACGTAATACTGGTTTGGTGGTGATGAATTCCTTTAGCTTTTTCTTGTCTGGGAAGCTCTTTATCTGCCCTTTGATTCTAAATAATAGCTCTGCTGGGTAATATGTTTGTAGGTCCTTGTTTTTCATCACTTTGAATATTTCTTGCAAAGCTCTTCTAATGTGAAATGTGTCTGTTGAGAAATATGACAGTCTTATGGGAGCTCCCTTGTAGGTAAGTAACTGCTTTTCTCTTGCACCTTTTAAGATTTTCTCTTTGTCTCTAACCTTTGGCATTTTAATTATGATCTGTCTTGTTGTGGGTTTCTTTGGGTTCATCTTGTTTGGGATTATCTGTGCTTCCTGGACTTGTATGTCTATTTCCTTCACCAGGTTAGGGAAGTTTTCTGTAATTACTTTTTAAAATAGGTTTTCAATTTCTTGCTTTCTCTCTTCTCCTTCTGGCACCCCATGATGTGAATGTTGGTATACCTGAAATTGTCCCAGAGGTTCCTTACACTATCCTCATTTTTTAGATGGTTTTTGTTATTGTTTCTCTGATTGGGTGTTTTCTGCTTCTTTATCTTTGACAATTCTGATTTGATCCTCTGCTTCACTATTGATTCTCTGTAATGTATTCTTCACTTCAGTTAATGTAGTCTACATCTCTGACTGGCTCTTTATTTTTTTCTAGTTCCATTTTTATGTTTCCTGTCTCTTTGTTGAAGTTCTCAATGAGATCACTGAGCCTCTTTATAGTCAGTGTTTTGAAATTTTCATCTGGTAGATGGTTTTTCTCCATTTTGTTTAGTTCTTTTTCTGAAATTTTGTTCTGATCTTTCATTTGGGACATGTTTGTTTGTCTTCTCATATTGGAAGCCTCCCTTTGTTGGTTTCTACATATTAGCAAGAGGTATTACATCTCCCAGGCTTAGTAGGTGTTCTGTAGAGTCCAGTGGCATAGCCTTCCCAATTACCCAAGCTGGGCACTCCAGTTGTGACCGTCTGTGAGCTGTGTGTACCCTCCTGTTGTAACTGAGCCTTGATTGCTGTTGGTATGTCAACTTGAAGGATTTATCACCAAGCTGATGGGCTATAAGGACTGGCTGTGACCACCAACTACCATGGAGGATCAGCTGTGCAGGAACAGTACTTAATTCAAGGTGCCTGCTGAGTCCACCCTGGGAGTGTGTTGCTTGTGGAAGTGGTTGGGTGGTGTTTTAATGCAGTCTGAAGCCGTCCAGCAGGTACACAGGTTCTGAGGACTCCCGGGAGGTGCAGGCCAAGATCAGCTTCTACCTGTGTTCTGCCCAGTGCCACTCAGCATGAGCTGCAAAGTGATCAGCAGATGACTGTTACTCGTGCTGAGCTTAGAGGTGCATAGGCAAGGCCAACCTGTGAACTAAGGCCAGCTGCCATTAGTGCCAAGCCTAGGAATTCTTAGCAAGGGGCATAGGGCATTCTGAGACTAGATGCTACTTGTTTGAGACATTTTAGGAAAGTCTGAAGCATGAGCCACTACAAGCCATTTACATGGAAAAGCCACTGGAAACTTGGGTGGGTGGGGCAGGTCTTAGGGAACCACTAGGGCAGTGTGAGCCAGGTTGATGAAGAATCAGATATGGCACATGCCTGAGGGTTCTTTGAGGGATGGGTCTCAGAAAAAGAACAATGGCCTCTGCCAGCACTTTTGTCTGACAGAAAGCTGTCCATCAGCTCTTGCCCTAATGTCAGACAATTCAGTTCCTCCCTATATGTCCCTGGGTCCTTTCAAGCTGCTGCCCTAACACTGGCACTCAGAAGGGGTGAGTCTGAACAAGTTCATGAAGGCCCTTTAAGAAATACACATGGGACTCCAGCCACCCTCCATCTTACTCAGACACAATCCTTCCTGGTTTTTACAGCCAGAAGTTATGGGGACTTCTGTTCCTGGCACTGGAACCCTGAGCTAGGGGCCTAGTGTGGGGCTAGGACTCCTTGCTCCTCCAGGGGGGACCTCAGCAGCCAAGATATTACTCCCAATTTTCATCCATCACACAGGAGTGTGGGACCAGCCCATTCCACAACTCTGCCCCTCCTACCAGTCTCAATGGGTCTTCTTTAATTTCCTGCTTGTAAAACTTCCATTCAGCTATATTTTAGGTGGTTCTGAATGATGGTTTTTCTGTAGTTTAATTGTAATTTTGATGTTGATTTCCAACATTTTAAAGCAACACTGGAAAGAGACTGATTAACAATTAATATCGCATCCCTTTCTATTGACATTCTCAAAGTTTCATTGAAGTTTCTGTCTTTCCAGGGGGGGAAAGAGCTTTTCAAAAATGTAAGATTTTTAAAAACACATGTGAAGGTGAAGATAGACTGAGACAAGGATGTACTTACTGTTTTGGTAAAAGACACAGATTATGTCTATACAAGGCCAACCATATGATAGAAAAGAAGAATTTAAGTATTCCAGATGTTTTATCTGCGTAACATGAAAAACTACTTTAATTGAATTTTTCACTTTCATTTGTCTGTTTGATGTTGTATAGACAAAGTCACAAATAGAAGAACACGAGAAGAAATGAAAGGTATGTAAAATACAGCATTGAAAATGCTTTTTGATGATAATAAAGTTCCCCTTTAATGTTTCAGAGTTTCCTTCCAAGCAAGATTTAATGAATTTTGTATTTATATAGGATACCTATTAGCATATTTTGGGCTTTAGGAGCTGTTAATCTTCATGCCTAAAAACCAAAAAGGAGAGAGCCACAGATTAAATTTTTAAATGTCTCCATCATAAAAAAGAAAAGAAAAAGCTTGTTTCTGGTGGTTATTTTAGAAAATAAGCTGGTAAACCAAAGTCGAAGCTAATGTAGAAAAACTAAGATTAAGGGGGGAAATCATGAAGTCAGAGGAAATAAAATGAAACAAAGTCAGCAGTAGTAGGAAAATAGACAGGGAACTCTTATGGCCTTAAAAGGTCTATTGGTTTGAGACCTTACTGTAGGAAAATTTGGATGCCAGGCTGAGGATCATGTATTCTTGTCCCTAGGCCCTGAGGAGCCATTTGTTCTTTATATTTAATTTTTTTGTTTATTAGTTGCCACCAACAGAATCCACTGTGCTAGTCCAAGCTGAAGGAGATTTTATTAAACAATATTAGTAACTTACAGAATTTTTGGGTGAGCCAAACAGGCAGACTCTGAAGCTAAATACAGGAAAACACTCACCATCAACAATCCTGAGGCTCCAGATACTTTCCATACTGCCTTTGACAGAAGACTAGATCCCTCCACACAGCCACCTCAAAAGGTTACTCACTTTTGGTTTCACTTCTCTTGCAAGAATCTGAGGTGCCTGTGGTTCACAAAACTGAAATCATAAACTTGAACCTTAACTGCAAGCAAGTCTTGGAGAGGAGTTTTCTACTATTGGAAGGCATTAACCCACAATATGCAAGGATATTCAATGATATTGGGTGGCCACTAATGACAAATGTCAACTACAGGAATGAGATGATGGTAGCTTTGCTTTAGGAAAACTAATTCAACATGATTTGTATAGAAGGATAGGAGTGGAAAAAGGCCAGATGTGAAGAAGACAAGTTAGGAGCCAGCTGCAATTGTCAAAGGAAGCAATGAAAACGTGTTTCAATACAGTGCCAGTGGTGGAAGCAGAAGTGAGAGGAAGATTCTGTAATCACTAAAGAGATAGAATTTACAACATTTACCAATGATAGTTGTGCCTTCAACAGAAATAGGGAAGTCAAGAGGAGGTGCCATTCTGAAGGGGAAGGTTGAGTTCAGTCTGGGACGCATTCAATTTGGGAGACAACAAGATACACCCTAGTGGACAAATCCAGTGGGCAATTAAAAAAATAAATCTGGACCTCTAGAGAGGGATTAAGACATAGGTATTAGAGTCACCTACAGAGAGATGAGAGTTGAAAGAATAGTACTTAAAGAGTATAGTTCAAAGTTAGTGTTTCCATTACTTTTGAAATTGTTTTCTTTTGGGGGGCAATGTTCCTGCTATAGTGATTTAAGGAGACCTTAACCCAGAGCTTTTTTCCCCCTCCCAGCAGAACAGGACCATTTGAAGTTTTACTCTTATCCGAATAACACCTTCTTTTCTGTTTTGAGGAACATTCTCTGTATAACTATATCTTGAGGGTTTGAAGATTTACTTGTTTGTGTCCAGGTGACAGGGTCCAAACCTTGTTTTCATAGCAGTCATTTTTCACCCAGTCTGAGAAAAAACTAAGGACACATTTGGTGGATCAAAAAAGCCCATGTCACGAAAGAGAAAGCTTCTGAATCACTAACCTGAACAAGTCATTCTGAGGAAAGAGGAGCTCGTTTCCAAGGATGTAAGTACCATAAGAACTTGCAGCATGGGGCTTCGCTGTCCCACATTTCCACTTCCCAGTCCCCTAACAATGAAGCCTTCTCTGAGGCCTCAGAGAAAGAGACCCTCTGCAGAGTGAATGGGAGGCTTGTTCACAAAGAGTAAACTAAGTTGGGACCAGCGTTTTCTTTTAAATCAAGGGACACTTTTGTTTCGAAGGACAAAACTGTCTCAGAACAGCCTGAACTGCCCTGTGAGGAAGGAACCTCGATGTGGTCAGGACTGCAGGGCCCCTGGCACTGGCTACAGTCAAGGTTACCAACACCTCTTGAAGGATTCTGAAACAGGGGCCGATAACCTGCTCTGGGTCATCAACCTGGGCATCATGTCATAGGTGCCCTCCTTCCTTTTGAGAACTCCTGATGTGGAATCTTCTGTGAAGATGCCTGAGAGAGATGGAACTACATACACAAATGGATGCCCTGCTTCAGAGTTGAGCCTCCTAATACTGCTGTTTGTTTTCTGAAAAGTAGGAGGATCTGCAGCTGCTCAGAGGGGAGAGGCCCACCAACCCCCCAGTCACTGAGACCCGTGTGCTGCTTCTCTGTGCAAACCACCCAGTTCTCCACATGTTAAGCAGTAAATAGTTGAGTCATTCTTCAGAATTCCATCTTCCCAAGAGCACTGGGAGAAGCAGGGCTTCATTTTTTAATACCTTGGGGTACCACAAGTGTGTATTACTCTGAACAGTAACTGACATTGTCCCTGAGATAGAAAGAGTCCTTCACAGGACAGCCCAGACAGGGCAAACATGGGGGTTTCCTTGAAGAGATCAGAAGACTGAAGGGGTTCGGGATAGCATCTTAGCTCTGGTTAAATTCAAATGTCACACTGTCTCTTGGAGGGGTATTCTGCTGCAGAAGTTTTACAGATGGTTCTAGATGTGGCAACGGATTATTAAAGGGAAAAGTAGACTTGCTTGGCAGAGGTTACACTTCTCAGGTGTTGACCTGCGTTGTAGTCTTAGAGGACATGGGACACTCACAAAGCCTGTCTTGGAGGAGCACAAAGACAAAGAAAGAGGTTCTGCAATTCAGTCTTTAGCACAGAAGGCTAGTGGTAATACATGGGGCAGAGTGCCAGGAACAGGCCAGTCAGTGGGTGTGAATCAGTGTGGATTCTTTCCTTGCAAAAGGGGACATATTCTTAGGCCTTTCTGGAGGCCTCTAGGGACCCCAGTAATGACTGCATTAACATGTTGGCCCTGCAGTGTCCCTGGGCACTAGGGTATGAGACTCCCAGTGCTTGGATCCAGGAGAGCCCCGGGGGAGAAAAAAATGTGATGTTTGCCGCAGAAACCTTCATTCTCCCTTCAGGGAAGTAAACCCAAGTCAGCTTTTCTGCCCTATAGGCACTAAGCTACAGGGAGGAAGTGCAAAGGGTTTTATCTGCCTATTGGTCCTGAAAATAATGCAAGATAACCCAGACATGCTTGGTTGCACCCTCAGAGGAAAGCCAAGATTGCAAAGGGAACTGAAAGTGTCAGAGACAGGAGAAGTCTGAGTTGTCAGCTTCCTTAAGGATTATCTAGAAGTAAAAGAAAAGAGAGGTCTTCAGAACAGAGCTCCAGAGTGGTAAGGCCCAGCTGCTCCTTGCTTCACACCAGCCAACATCCAACAAAGATGTCATTTACTCACCAGCTCTGAGCCGATGTCCCTTATGGGTGGTCTGACCCAGTGTAGGTGGAGATAGAGAGAAAAGACAAAGGACAATATGACATGAGCCCACTGACCTTTCACCTTATCAAACATTTGAGGGTGGTCTGGTTCTCACTGGGCTTCAGAAAAACCTTGGTGGTCCCCTGCCTCTCCTTAGGATTTGCCATCTTTCCAGGACTGGCTGGAAGCCTCACCTCCATACCTGTCCATCTTCCTCTGACAGGCTGTTGACAACAGCATCCTGACAACTGTAGAGGCATTTACAGACTACAGAACATGTTCCCATTAACCTTCCACACAGCCCAGGGACTAGTTAATTATTGTTCTTATGTTCCAGGGTAGTACCTAAGGTGCAGAGAAGATAAGAGACTTGTCCAACATCGTACTCTCCAAAGAAAATATTCCTAGGATATAGCATTTACTAAGCATTTATTACTTTCCAGGTAAGTGCTTTAATTGGCTTTATGATTTCATCCTCGTAACAGCCCAAGGATATTATTGTCCCCAGTTTACAGAGGAGAAGGCAAGACACAGAGAGCAGGCATGCATCTTGCCCTTGGAGTCAGCATTCATGGGATGTCAGTGTCTGTCATGTCAACCAGGCAGTCTGGCCCCAGAGCCTTGGCTCTTCACTCCAGGGTGTGCCTCTGTCACAACTAGAATCTGGTGAAGGCAGAATTTAAATGCTTGTCCTAGACTGCTTTTCCCAGTACACAGGGGATCATGTGGAAATGTAGGTCCTGGTCCCACAGATCTAGGATATGGCCCACTTTCACATTTTTTAAGAAACTCTCAGATTACATTGTTGCTGATGGCCTGCCAACCCCACTGTAATGGCCTTCTGTACCACAGCAACTTTTTATTGTTATCTGACCACCAAAATCCATTCATTTCTGACTGCTGTAACTCATCGCCCCCTCCCATACAAACCACTGCCATACCTATTCCTAAATGTACCTTGTTCCTACAATCTGACCTGTTCTATGGCTGCATCATTAGGACAATGGCCCTTTACCAAGAATGAATGTAATAATCATTGGGGAGCTATTTCAATACAAAACACTTTGCCCTCAATTGCAGACACCGATTCAGTACAACAGTTGGGCTGGGGGTTTGCACAGTGATACTTAGCCCTTTCCAATATAACTTAATGCATCCTTTCCTTTATCCTTTCAATTTACCCATTACCCATTGAATCTAGGAACAAAACCCAGAAAGGGGCTAGCAAATCCGGAGTCCTTGTTCTTCCCCACCACACCTAGATAGGTTGAATTGTCTTCCAGTTGTGCCATGTACATGCACAGGGTTGGCTCTTCTGCTTCCATGCCCCCCTTCCCAGGGACATAATTTTCCAACCAAAGACTTCATTTTCCTGCCACATGATGGCTTGACCAATAGGCATAAATCTGAGCCTTTTTGGGAAGGATCAGAATCACTTCTGATCTCAGAAGTATAAGATTGAGGAACAGAGATGTTTTCTCTCTCCCCTCAAGCTCTGAGCCCACTTTTCTAGCTGTCTGGGCTTTGCCTGAGAAATCAGAGCTCTTCAAGAAGAGTTCTTTCACTATCAGAATTTTCAAAGACCACCTCCTTCTGTGATTAAGTTTCTCCTGACTTTTTTTCCTATACTGGCAAAGAAAGGCTCACATTGAGGACTAGAAAGCCTTGATTCAGGATGTCAAATGGTCTCAGGATTCCTTCTTCCAAAGTCTTTGTTAATTGTACCCAGTATCTATAGTGATAAATTTAAAGACACATGAAACAGCAGGGTCCCAAAGACACTAGGCTATTGTGTTGTCCCATTAAGTGGAAACAACAGGGCAGAGCCTTGAGCCTGTCTCCAGAGCAACAGAAAGTGACAGTCACAGGCAGATGGACATTCTGATGAATTTTTAAAAATAGAGCTTTACCTACATTGTTATTTTAAAGATTGGAAAATTAACTCATAAGGATTTATATAAAATTACAAACCAAAAATGTATCTTTGATTTAACCCAAATTTTCTTTTTTGGCATTTTGTTGTTTCTAGGCAAAATAAAATTTCTCCTATCATGAGCCAAGAGATACCATGGAAAACCCAAAAACAATATATTAACAAAAGTTTTTCAAAAGATTTTATTTATTTATTTTTAGAGAGAGGGGAAAGGAAGGAGAAACAGAGGGAGAGAAACATCAATCCGCTGCATCTCATAGGTGCCCTTACTGGGGAACTAATTTTCAACCGAGGCATGTGCCCTGACTGGGAATTGAACTGGCAATCATTCACTTCATGGAGTGATGCCCAGCCAACTGAGCCACACCAGTCAGGGAAGCAAAACAAATTTATTTAAAAATCTATTTTAGCATTTAAGTATCAGCAGATCAATTGGCAACAAATTGTAGTCTGCTGATGTGCTGACATGTGGCCTTAAAAATCTCTGTTACTAAACAGCTCCACTTTGCTCTGGACACCAGGCCTGGGCCTTCTGAAAAGGTCAGGGCAGTCAGATACAACTTAGGAGCTCTTTAATATGCAGCTGTAGACAAGGGACCCCCAAACCTGTCAAGGGGAGACTGCGAAACAGCCACTGGGGACTCATGTCAGTTTCTCAGTTTGAACTCTTCTCTCCCTGCCCCTGGTTGATCCTCTACACTCAGCTTTGGGTTCTTGCCATCAACTTCCTACATGACCTTTGGATATGATTTTAGGTCCTTGTTCTCTAGACACATTTATGATGACAAGGAATAAAATGTTGTAGAGCTGGGCTATCCAATATGGTAGCCATTAGCCACATAGGGCTATTTTAATGATTTTAAATTAAATAAAATGTAAAAAGCTAGTTCCTTAGTACCAATAATCACATTTCAAGTGCTCAATAGCCACATTTTCTTCATTGCAGAAAGTTCTATTTTACAGTGATTTAGAGACATTCTTCCTCCAATTCTAACCCAAAGGAGATGACCAACAAAGATGCTAAGTCAACTTTACCATCTTCCCCAAATTCCCCAAACTAAGAAATATGAGACTGAAGTCACTGAAGTCTGAGATAATTTTATTAGCCTTCTCTTGACACAGTTTTAGGAGTGGTTCAGAGTTCCTTCAGATGACTCCAGGATGCCTGTAGCACCACTATCTCAATCTCCTATAAGTTACAAACACCAGGTAGAGGGATCACCAATGAAGAAGAATTAGGTTGAGGAACTCAGAGCAGCATGGAAATGCTAATTCTAGAAACAGTAGAATACTAGCTTCATTACAATATATTTCTTGGAAAACTATATTATACTGCTGCCTGGTTGTCTTCTTATTTTGTGTGGTGTCTGCCATTTCACCATCAGAGATTTATTCCTTTGGGTTTTATAGGTATCTTCTTTACTCTCTAAACTGGGACAGGGCACATAGACTACAATGGTGGCAGAAAAGAAAGAGAGCTGTAGGGGACTAAGGATAATTGTTAATGATCTCACTTGACCTACCATTACCTCAAAATAACCCTATAGGGGAGAGAGCAAGAATGAGGTTCCAGGGTGCCTCATCCTGCCACATATCACACATTTTTGAATGTTACCTATTATGTACTCGACATAGTTCTGGGCCCATTAGGTTTTCAATGCATACCTAAGGTGTTTATTATAGATATTTAATTTTAAGAATGGCTTTTAAGAATACTTTAGCAATAGAATCACTCCAAAGCGTGTTCATTCATCATAAATTTTTTTAAAAATGTAAGGCTTCCAATCAAGATGGTGGCATAGGTAAACATAGTACTCGTCTCCTCCCACAACCACATCAAAATTACAACCTAACTACATAGCAACCCTCATTCAGAACTGCCAGAAATCAAGCTGAATGGAAGTTCTACAGCCATGGAATTAAAGAAGAAACCACATCGAGACTCGTAGCAGGGGCAGAGATGCGGTATGGGCTAGCGCCACACCGACTGTGCTAGATAAAAACCAGGAGGAATATCTCAGATAAGGAGTTCCCCACTGAGGAGTGTGGGGTCCCGGGTCTACACCAGGCCCCACAGCCCAGGGTTCCAGTGCCAGGAAGAGAAGTCCCCATAACTTCTGTTTGTAAAAAAAAAAAAAAAAAAAAAAACCAGTGGGGATTGAGGCCGTGGAAGACAGAAACTGCTAAACTTCCAGGCATTTCCTCTTAAAGGGCTCATGTACAGACTTACTTGAACTTACTCCCTCTTGAACTTGAGCTCCAGCATGGGAGGCAGCAGCTTCAAAGACACCACAGACATACGGGGAGGAACTCAATTGTTTAGCACTAAGAGTGAGAGCTGGAGGGGCAGCTTTCTCCCAGACACAAGTGCTGGCAAAGGCCATTCTTTGCCGACCCCTTCCCCAACTGAGCCGGCAGGTGCGTGCCATATCTGAGATTACATTAACCTGGCTCACACTGTTTGCCCCACCCTAGTAATTCCTTGAGGCCCTGCCACACCCAACTTTTGGGCCAGTCCAACCTGTTTCCAGTGGCTTTTCTATACAAATGGCTTATCTTAGCTCATGCTTCAGATTTTTCTGAATTCTCTCATACAAGCAGCAGCTGATCTCAGTGAGCCCCATACCTCTTGCTAAGTGGCCCCAGGCCTAAAATGAGCAGCAGCTGGCCCTGGTTCACAGCTTAGCTTCACCTGGGTACCTCTAAACCCAGCAAAAGTAGCAGCCATCAGCAGGTTACTTTCTAACTAATGCCAGATCACCAGGGAAAGAACACAGGCAGTGGCTGACCTTGGCCTGCACTTCCTGGAAGGTACCAGAGCCAGTGTATTCAGTGAATTGCTTCAGACCACTTTGATGCACCACTACTCAACCACCTCCACAAGTGACACACTTAAGGGGTGGACTCAGCAGGCAATTGGAGTCCCAATGAAGTAAGTCCTGCTATGTGGAGTGGTCGTCTGCACAGCTGATCCTCCACAGTGGCTGGACATCAAGTCACAGGCAGTCCTTGCAGCTGATCGGCCTGGGTAGATCTCTCCCATTGACATGCCAGCAGCAATCAAGACTCAACAACAACAGGGTGTATACAGCCCACATGTTAGGTGCAGCTTAAATACCCAGTTTGGGTGATGATGGAGGCTGTGCCACTGGACCCTATAGAACACTTACTACATTAAGCAATTCTTCCAAGCCTGGGATTCGTAGCAGCTCTACCTAATACACAGAAACAAACACAGGGAGGCTGACAAAACGAGGAGACAAAGAAACATGGCCCAAGTGAAACAACAGAACAAAACTCCAAAAAAAAAGCCTAAAAAAAATGGGGACCAGCCATCTACCAGATGCAAATTTCAAAACACTGATTATAAGGATGTTAATGAACTTAGTGAGAATTTTAACAGTATAAAAAAGAACCAATCAGAAATAAAGGATACACTAATTGAGATAAAGAATAATTTAAAGGGAAACAACAATAAAGTGAATGAAGCCAAGACCCAAATCAATGATATGGAGGGAGAATAAGGAAGCAAAAAACGCCCAATCAGAACAACAAGAAGAAAAAAGGATCCAAAAAAGTGAGGATAGTGTAAAGAGGCTTCTGAGACAACTTCAAGTATATCAATATTCACATGGGAGTGTCAGAAGGAGAAGAGAGAGAGCAAGTAATTTAAAATCTATTTTAAAAATAATTACAGAAAACTTCCCTAACCTGGTGAAGGAAATAAACATCCAAGTCCAGGAAGCACAGAGAGTCCCAAACAAGATGGATGCAAAGGGGCCCACTCCAAGACACATCATAATTAAAATGCCAAAGCTTAAAGACAAAGAAAATCTTAAAAAGAGCAGGAGAAAAGCAGCTTCCAGAAGGGAGCTCCTATAAGACTGTCAACTGATTTCTCAAAAGAAACTTTGCAGGCCAGAAGGGAATGGCAAGAAATATTCAAAGTGATGAAAAGTAAAGACCTGCAACCAAGATTACTCTACCCAGCAAAGCTGTCATTTAGAATCAAAGGACATATAAAGAGCTTCCCAGACAAGAAAAAGCTAAAGAAGTACATCACCACAAAGCCAAACCTATATTATATAAAATATTAAAGGGTATTCTTTAAGAAGTAGATCAAAATTTTGAACAATAAATGGACAATAAATACACATCTATTAACAACTGATTCTAAAAACCAAAATGAACAAGCAGAACAGAAACAGAATCATAGATACAGAGAATGTTTTGATGGTTGCCAGATGAGACAGAAGTTAGGTGGATGTGCAAAAAAGGTGAAGGGACTAAGAAGTACAAATTGGTTGCTACAGAATAGTCATGGAGATGTGAAGTGCAGGATAGGGAATATGATCAGATGGGTTTGAGATTATCAGGATGATCACTGATTAAGTTATGTAATGTCTAATCACTGGTGTGTACAACTGAAAATAATAAAATAACGTATATCAACTTTAATTGAAAATAAAAAATGATTTAAAAATATTTAAGTACCCAAAGCAAATTTTCTTTTGTATTTTTGGCTTAATGAGCTAAAAGTCACCCTTTCCACATCCTTACCTTCATTTTATTCATTCATTTATTTATTCATTATACAGTTATTTTTGTATGCCTACTCTGCATTGTCATCTTTGTAGGGGTTACAAAGTTGAATAATAACCTTGTATGAAACTTGAAAGGTGACTATGGAATCCCAATTGGGAGCCGCAACTTCTAGAATAGAAGATCCTGGCTTTGCTGTCTTTGATTTGTAGTCTCCATCTCAAATTCCTGAATCCCACTCTGTTGATTAGAATTCATCTTGGGTACCTAACTGAGGAAGCCCTAAACAGCAGGGTTTGTATAAATGGCTTACACAAGACAGAATTTAATTTCTCTTTCAGGTAAAGCCCAGAGTTGGCCTTCTGGACTAATACATGGCTCCTGTGCAATCCAGGCTCCTCCCTTCCTCTGGTTTTGCCAACCTTACTTAATCACTTCACAATCTAAGGCCTGCTTCCTAAGTAGCAGAAAGAAGGGGAAGGAAAGAAGATTTTCACACTTTCAGAAGGCTTCCTCTTAACGTTCCTGGGTAGAATTAAGTCTCATGGCTGCACTGCACTACAAAAGACAATGAGCTTTTCCCCATCAAACTTCTGATCCAAAAGAGAAAGTCTGTCATGGATGGCAGGGTGATACTAATAATCTCTGCCACCTGCCACACACAGTGCCTAAGGCCTTGTCCTACTCTAAGTGCGGAGCCTACAGATGCAAAGGTAATAATCCATGCTGTCTGGTGATAGAACCAAAAGCTATTATGTTTAAATGATATCATTTGCATGACCAACTTTCTTTCAGTTGTATATAGTGCAAAGTTCTAATCTCATCTTTTGTACTCTTACTTGTTACTGTAAAATAGGAATAAAATGGATGTCAGCGGATACCACTATTAAAACCTTCCTTATGTATCAAGACAAAACACTTGCACAGGCAATAAAACTAGAACATCTAGTTTTTTTATAAAAAAAGAAAACATCAAATTGGTCATATTGACCATAGTGTCTCAAATTTCCAATTTGCAAAATCTTAGAATAAGACATAGAAAGAAAATGGGGAAATAAATTAATGTTACCATGAGAATCCAAATTTTTTAGACCATAATTTTTAAATAGTTCCATGCATAAAAGGAAGAAACAGCAGAGTGGAAAATGCTGGCGTGTGTAATACTCATGGTGACAAAGTCCATGGAGGCTTTGATGTTAACATCTGACAGTTAAAAAAAGGACCAGCTCAGCCTCACTTGTTGCTGATATTCGACTGGGGCTAATTAACCACCATCAGGTTTCCCGAGCAGAGGAGAGACATTTTCTCAAGTGAAGTAAAGTGCTCCTCTAAGTTCTGCCCAAATTATATCCTAGACACATGGAGAAAACTCCTCTTTAAACTGGGATTTATTGAAGGTTTTAATTGTTTGTAACAAACATTTCATTTGCTTTCACTCCTTTAGTTAATGTAGGATCCTGGTCCAAAGCAAATACCCCTCTGTCTCCAAGTGTTTCTGACAGTTCTTCTGTGCTCCTGGAAAACCTAGTTGAATTTTAAGAGGCAGCTGTGGTGGTGTTTCTTTATTTTCAGGTTCTCTGATGTCCTGCCCTCTCCTCTTCCACAGAATACCACATCTGCAGGCCAGTGACTGGAGAGCATCTCCCTGTGTGCTGCGGCTCCCTGGGCACCCTGCCAGCTCTGCTGGTCCCTCACAGGCTCTCCAGTCTTTCACTCACTGACACAAACCATAGACCTCCCACCAGCACTGCCTATAAAATTGATAGAAATGCTGACACATGACTGAACCCCAATAATGGAATCATCATATATGGGAGCTTTGTCTCCTAGCATTCTTTCTTTCAGTTTCCCATAGTAATAAAATACATAATTTTCATAGTACAAAATAAAGGCAATACTTTCTAGCTTCTCCTGCAGTTAGATGTAAGAGCACATGCCTAAGCTCTGGCCAAAGAGATAGAAGTGAAAATGGAAGAGAAGGGCCATAGCCTTCTTTTCTCCTTTCTCCTTTCTGTTGGTGAGAATGTAGATGCAATGGCTGGTGCTCCAGCAGCAGTCTTAAGCCATGAGATGACCTGGAGAATGGAAACTATATATGCAAAAACAATAAAAAAGAGTTTGGGTTCTCCTGACACTATCTAGTAAAATCTAGCTCAGAAGTAATGTCTTCAGACTCACAGACTTAGAGAAAAATAATCTTTCTTCTTGCTTAAGTCACTATTATGTGTTAATCAGAGTCAAATTTGACCCTAACTGCATGCTACAATTATAGAGCTAGCCATTGTCAAATAGTAAGTAGTTGAGTTGGTTTTTCATTTTCTGGGTTCTCTTTTATGATCCTTTTCCCAGAGCTCACTGTCCTCTGATACCCTGTGTCTGTATGGGCACTAATACTCTCCATAGAAGTACCCATGCTTTGCAATTTTCCTAATCACTGTTCTCTCCAGACATACAAATCCTACATCCCACCCCCTTTGGGATAAGGCAGGTTACTGACTAGGTACTGTGATAATGAAATGTATACTAAGTTATTCATGGGAAATAATAAATGTTTTTATTCTAATAAAGCATTCTAACAGGGCTTGGAGTGACTAGACCCTAGGAATGACTAATATGGTCTTCTGGCAGATAATTATGGCAGGTATTTTCAGGCAAGCAGATTTTTTGACACTTGATATAAAAATATAGTTCTGCAAACTGTCAGCCAGCTCCAAGTTTGTGTACATAGCATGTCAGATTCAATTAGGATTTCCAGGTACTTGTCTCAACTTTTTCCTTATATTGCTTACTT
Source organism: Glossophaga mutica (assembly GCA_039655065.1). Taxonomy (NCBI): domain Eukaryota; kingdom Metazoa; phylum Chordata; class Mammalia; order Chiroptera; family Phyllostomidae; genus Glossophaga; species Glossophaga mutica. The sequence goes on from CM077304.1 coordinate 109,728,191, forward strand.
GTGTAAAACCATACTAGTGGTGTTCAAAATAAGACATGGCTAGGTGAGAAAATGTACGGAAGTTAACAGTTTGAAACCATTTCAAGTTTTCAGAAATGGTATTCTTTTGATTTTCTTACCATCAAAATTGGAAACAGTGCTGGGAAAAGACCCCCATGTCCAACACAACAATGTGCATTGAAAAGTCTTTGGCTCCCCCCATAATCTCCATCAGCCAGCCCTCAACCATGCCCATAAGCATACAATCTAAGTAAGAACTATGTGCACCATATGGAAACACCACTCGTGGACAAATTCCCTGACTCTTGTCCTCCCAATTGCCACCCTTTGAGTTGAAAATTATGGGGCTGTCACCAAATGAGGCAGTATTATGTTCTTTTTCTCTTCTTGAAACCATCAAAGCCAAGTCTACTAATTATTTATGAAATAGTAATGGTTTGTTGTTATTTCAATAGCTTTTATATTAATGGGCTTTTCTCTAACTTTGTATAAGTCAGAGCTAGCTAACATTCAGGGATATATATGGTGAGGAAATACAGGAGACCACTTGAATCATTGAATCCTGCCTGAATAAACATCTACTTTTCCTTAGCTACTATCGGTATCACTTCCACTAGAAATACAGTAATTTGAGCCTGCGTTCTGGGCCCCAAAGCAACAGCTTATGACCAACATGTAATTGTAAACCATCTTCCTTGGAGATAGCAATGCCTTGAAATGCAAGGCTGGCCTTGGAAACTAGGGAGGCAAGTAACCTCATGGTAACCTCTTATCTTTCCTTTCAGTGCCTCTTATCTTACCATTCTCATCCTTCTCCGTCTCTCTGTCACCTTCTGCTATTTACAACAACAGTCCCCTGGCAGGAAATGAATTTTTTAAGAAATTATCAAAATATCCTGTTACCCATAATTTAAAAAATTCTCATTACTTCCCCCCTCCTTTTGTTTTCTTTAAGATATGTCCCTTTACCATATAACTGTTGGGGTTTTTTAAAGCCCGTACCCACTAAACTCACCAAGTTAGAGATCAAAGACTAGGACACTCACTGGGTTCAGAGACAGAAGCACACTTCTGGACCGATTGGCACTCTCCTAGGCATGCAGGGGAGTATCAGTCACCTGGTGACATGACTGCCACAATTACCTTGTAGTCTTCTTGTGGGAGGCAAGCCAGAACGGATGAAACCATTAGAAAGCAATGTCAATTGAAGATAATTAACAATGATGTCATGCTAGAAGTCAGTCCTTGAAATAACAATGCACATGCCTAAAAATAGAGCTCAGGTGAGTAAGGAACTAGGTGGGTAGAGAGGTGTAAGAACTGGAAAGGTCCATTTAGAGCCAGGTGAGACTCACCAACTGCTGAGAGAGCTCTCAGAACTGCTGAGAGCAATTGTTTGGGTCAGAACTTGATCCCATTAAGGTCTTTGCAGAGTTTCAGTTTTGAGGCTTCACTACTGGTTAAAAAAGAAACTAACTCTCTTAACGGACTCTTAGAAATAAGACCGGTCCTTCTTATTTTTCTAGGAGCTGGAAAGCCATCACTGTTTTGGGATGGCCCTTTAATCTCTCTGTACCAGCTGGAAGGGTGCGTGGGTTTTTTTCTTCAGCAAAACCCTTTGGGTGCAAGAAGAAGAAGGGAGAAACACACTAAATAGCGATTAGAGGGAAATAAATGAAAATAAAATGAGGTTTTAATCTTACTTCTAAACCATATTATACATATATAATGTCTTTTTTTTGTAAAATGAGCAATAATTTAGGTGCACTGCAGTCAATGTAAAATTACCTATGAGTTCAACATAATTTGTCCCTTTGCAAATATAAAAGTTTTGCTATTAGAAGAAAAAAAATCTGTCTAAAGTGAATAAGATTTTGTTTCTAATCCTAGGTTTAAATGAAGCTTCCTTTTAAACATGGTTTAAATTGTTGTGTTAATCAGTTTATGAGTTTGTGTTAAATGAGATAGAAAATGTCCAGCACACTGGCTGACCATAGTGCTCAATAAATATTAATTTATCATTTTTAACAAAACTGTATAACTAAATTATAATCTGAAGTAATACAGATTTATTGGGCATTCCAATTTTTTCATAAACTCGGCCCATATTTTTCCATTTAGATGAGTTTAAAATGCACACTGGGAAAATGTTCAGTTTTTTAATTTTACTGGACCCTCCCTAAAACTCCTATCTCAACGTTCTGTATTAGAACTAATTCTCCTTGGTGTACTTTAGTAGCCATATTATCTCAGTCAAGATCTTGATTGGCAGCTTGTCATTATCTCACCAGTGAAACAGTTCTTCACTGACTGACAAAGCCATTCTTCTTCTCCTAAGTGGGGACGTGGAAGTGGGGAAGTGGGTAGCTTTTGTGGTGGGTATCTTGTGTGTCATTCATTTTTAAAGAAATTGCTGCCAGCCTGGTTGATCTCTGTAATAGTTTTAACAGCTGCCATCTTTCCGACTTTCTTTAGTGAGTGGTTAGCATCTTTGGTTGCAGGAAATCTCTGGCCCTCACTATAAATTAAATGTAGGCAAACCAAATTATATTACATGCAATAGGTTAACCAAACAAATGGTTAAGTTGCTCCTTTGCAAAGTGAAGGATTTTTTCACAAAACCAATAAATACTTCCTAATGCATGGGTTTTGCAAATCTGGAATCTAATCCATCAGATTTGCTTAAAACCCTTCATTATTTGCTTCTCTGAGGGTTGATCTTTTGGCTTAATTTTAGCTGAAAGAATAAAAGAACCAGCCCAGATTGCCCCAATCACATTTTGGTTTGGACAAGGTTGGCAACTAATGTGTAAAGAACAATTTGGGGACTGTGTTCCACATCCGCAAGTTCAAGATCCCAGCAGCGCTGAAGTTTGAACCATATATTTTCTTTTTAAATTTACCAGGCTCTTTGCAAGATTACATCCTACAAAAACAAACAAAAACCTGATATTCCACAACTGATTCTACACATGAAGTAGCAACAGAAGAGGATGACGCCAGCACAGAGAGACATGCAGGCTGAGCAAGGAAATGCCTAAGCTGGTGTTTGCTCTAAGACAAAACCACGGAGGTGGAAATGGACAAAATGAGTTGGAGAAGTATGTTTTTGCAACCTGGAGAATACACAACTAAAAATAAGACCTCCTTCCTATGAAGAAAGGCTGGCTGTGTCCTTTACGCTTTTCCTTTGTGCCTCTCACTCACATGCTTCTGTCTGGTGTGGCCGCTGTCCAATCCTCCGGGGAGAAAAAGAATCTTGCTTTGACCCTGCCAGACCTTCCAAGCAAGTGCAGCCCTTTGTTTCAGAGCTCTTTCACCTTCACAAAATGCTGAGACAGTTTTTACAAATCAGAGGAAATCTGATGGTGGGAGTGGGGGCAGGTTTGCAGGAAAAAAAAAAATTCCCTTCCTGCAACCAAGACAGGATGCATTTCAAGTCACCTCCCAGGTGACATTTCAAGTCAGTCAGATAGAGACTGACATGTTGGTAGTCTAGAACTTACGTGCTTTAAGGGCTTTTTCAGGGACTCTGTGCCAAACAGTATCAGAAGTTAGAGGGAAGAAATCTATCCTACCTATATGCTCTGCCCCTCTCACTATCTAAATTTTTCTCCAGATTTGTAGCTGTATGTTCTTCAAGGTGGTGCATTTTCAAAGGCAAACCTCCACTTCTGACCTTTGCGCTTCTTCAACCTCTTTGAGCTTCCTTTTCAGGTCCTCTAAATCCTCGGTGTGCCTTTCTGCTTGACACTGAGTACGAGGGCATTTCAGGGGCTCGCTCAAAGATAAGAGAAGCGCCCTGAGCTTTTATAGTTTAAAAGAATGCTGTTTTCAGAGGTTGTGAACAAGAGCACTATTATAAGCATTTAATTATTTTTGAATATATTAAAAACTCCTCCATCTCTAGAATGTAATAACTAAAAATGGCCTCATAATGAAATTTAAATGAATTTCATTGCATGAAAATGAGACTTTAAAGTCAGCCAGGCGAACAATGGCATTTCCCCCCATCAGCTTCTCAAAACTGCTGTTCCATCAAGACACAGAGCACTGTTCCTCCTGTCATGTGAGACGCGATACTAACATGACTTCCATCATAGTTTGAAGACCTTGGTTATGTAATATTCCAGGGCGAGTGCAGCTACTTCAAGAATATTGGAAATCCCCACTACAAAAAAAAAGGTCCTAAATAAAGTTTAATACACACTTCTACACCTTAATGAAAAAATAGGCAGGTGGCATGAAGGATTTTTGGAGGTGGAATTATCAATAACCAATTACATAAATATATTTGTTCTTTGCCAATTGCCAAGAATTTGAGGCCTTGGATCTGAGGGATGATAGATTGAGGTTTAAAAAGAGAAAACCAAAAAAGTAATTAAACATTTATATACATTCAACTTTGACTATTTAAGTGTTAATTATACAATTTGTGGACCTTTTATTTTTCTTCCTGACTATGCCTGGAGCTTGGGCAATTGTTCCTTATGATCTTCTCAAGATGCTGGGTTGTACAAGACAGAAGAAATAAAAGTCATATTCAGGTAACTAGTCTAGCTCAGCTAGAAATATTAGATGGAAATACACACATTGTGGCATGGCCTTATGATGGGACAATATGCAGCCGTTCACCATGACATTTACAAAGAGCTATGATGCTGTCAAAGTGTTTATGATCGTGAAAAAAAAAAGGCAAAGTTCCAAACTGTATATATAGTATGAGTCCAACTATTTAAAGAAATGCAGAACACAAGACTAATGGGAAGGGTTAGGGGTTAGAGTTAGGGGTGAAATTTTTCTGGTTTTATGTCTTTTTCACTTTTTCTAACGAGGATGTGTTACTTTTGCGTCCGTGATTTTAAAAACAAAGTTTTAAAAGACTAATTCGTTTCTACGCCTTTTCTGGCTGCAATAATCCTTAATTAGTCCTCTTATTATTTTTGCAAAGGTTAGAGTTAAAGAAGCCCCTTAAGTATTTGGTATAAACAGTGTCCACATGACCACTGTAGTCCTGACCCAGCTTCACAGAGAGCATGGGTCAGAGGCTAACATAGGCATGGTCAGTCCACAAGCAGTACATGCCACAGCGTGCGCACCTCTGAAACGGCTCCCGTGACTATCGAGGGTTACCTTTGAATGGCCAGACAAAAGATGCTTTTTTATTCCTCCATCTTAGACTCCAACATGGCTTAGAGTCTAGTGAACAACAGCTTAAAAGGGAAACAGGCAGAAAATAGAGGAAAGTTCCAAAAGAGAGCCTTGGTGTTGATTTCACTGGAAGCTGAGCATCAGAAGGGACCTCTTTTGGGGGTCAGAGAAGTTTAATTGAGAGCTCTGCCAAAACTGGGACCAGAATTGAGGGCCTGGCAGAGGCCCTGCTCTGGCATTCAGGAAGAGCAGATTGGCCCAGTGGACAGAGATGCCTGAGGAATGAAGGTTGGGCAGAAATCAGGATGCTGGCAGATGAAAACAGTCCTGGACTTGTGAGGCTGGACAGAACTCCATGTTCATGGGAGCCGATTCACCTGAACCAAACCAGACTATTTTATTATATTTTATTGCATCTAACCACCTGCCCATGGACAGCTTGCACCCTTGTCAATTATTATCTGGAGGAAAATTGTTTCTATCACCACACTTGCAAAGATTGGCCTGCATGTATATGGCTAGCATAATGATGATAACCTACCAGGGAGAAAAGTATAGTGAGGATGATAGATTTTTGGCCAAGGGCAGAGGAAGAATCTCAAACTCTTCAGGAGATAGAAGCAAGGACACAGATGTCTGTCTGTTGCAGCACGCTTCTGGTCATAGCCGCCACAGGCCACCACATTAATTAAATTTGCTTTACTTATCACCGGTGTTGTAGTTCCTCAGAACACTTTGACATGTAAGTTTGTCCCTGGAATATTATTACTGTCTTTCTGGTATCCCTTCCCTTATATGACCAACTGCTGTGATCGTTATCGGGGCAATTTGTCTGGTCCTGTCGACTCTACATTAAAGCATTTTCAGACTCAACCCCATATCCATCTTGGCCCTCTCACCCAGATGGCCCAAGCTGCCTTTTTTTAAAATCTAGTTTATGGTAAAAGTTGCCAGATATATCTGCCTGGTTCTCTTCAGGTCCCTAACACAAGACCCCATTCTCCACATAGCAGCCAGAGGGATTTATATAAAACTTAAGCGAAATGTTGATACCGTTCTGCTTAAATTCTCTGTTCCCCCTGCATTAACATCAAGCCACACTCTTTGCTGGGCTTCCAAAAACCTGCACAAACTACTTCTATTTGGCTTCTCTGATTTCATTCTCTGTCAGCTCTCCAAGCTCAAGCTCCATCAATCTTCTCCTTGTCTCTTCAACTCACCAAGTCTGGCTCAGTCTCAGGGTCTTGGCACTTGCTAGTCCCTCTGTTTGGGCAACTCCTACCCCTACTTGTTTGTTTGTTTGTTTTACATTTGATTTCATCACAAGTATTCTTTAAAAACTATAAGTTTTCAAGTACACTGTATAGAATGCTAACATTTTGCTAGGCAAATTGACCCCAGTGCTTTGGAAACACATCAAAATCTGCAAGACTGCAGGGTGGGGTTGGAGGCATCAGGGATCTTGCCTAGGAAAGAACACAGCTGTCTGTCTCCTCCCCACAATAGGCCTCTATGGTGACATCTCCTTAGTAACTTTACCAAAGTCCAGATTCTGGCCTTCACTTATCCTTCTGCTCTTTATGTGGTTTTTCTTCTTGCCATTAGGACACAGCACAAATGTTCTTCCTCAGAGAGGACTTCTTAAATGAGTTAACCTCCCTTACTATCACTTCATCCTACCTCCCTGTGTCAGTTTATTCATTGTACTTAATGCAATCTGAAGTGGCCATATTTATTTTAGTTATTGTATTAGTTTTTATGGGTTGCCATAATTAAGTACCACAGACTAGGTGGCTTAAACAGAAATTATTTTTGGCAGTTTTTTTTAGATATAATAGACATATAGCCCTATATAAGTTTAAGGTGTACAGCATAATAAGTTGACTCACTTATATCATCAAAAGCAATACATTTTTTCACAGTTCTGGAGGCTGGATGTCCAAGTGTGAGGCATGGACAGGTTTGGTTTCTTCTGAGACCTCTCTCCTTGCCTTGCATTGGCCATCTCCTCACATGGCCCTCCTACTATGCACACATCCCTGCTGTCTCTCTGTGTGTCCTAACTTCTTCTTAGAAGGTCACCAGTCAGATTGCTTACCTGTTCATTTTTTGTCTGCCCATACTGGAGTTTCATTATCACAAGAGCAGGAGTTTGTCTTTTGCTCACAGCCCTGATGCCACCAACATGTTGTTTCATGGGAAGTGCTAAGTGTTTGCACTACAGCAATAAACAGTCAATGATTTTGCAGAATTTTTGTTACCTTATCCCAATGTACTACATTTTTCTGAAAGATTTTTATCTACTAAGCTGCATTTATTAGTAAATTTTTATTAATAGATTCTCCCATAAGATAATTGATGTCATCATCACCTTTGAGACCAAATCCAAAAAATTTGATATTTGAGTCCCCTGAGCAGCCTCATCAGTCATACACATACAATTTCTATCACTCTTTTTAAAGCATTGAAAGTATCTTGAAGATTCCTTCCTCCTCTCTGCTCCATCACCATCTTTTCAGATCCGTGGCATGAAGAAACCCAAGCTGGAAACCTACTAGATTAACCTTTAAGAATTTTGCCACTCCAAGCTTTTCTGATTCTATGAAGCACTAGAAAATGTTGGCTGATCAAAACCTCAAAATGTCACCCTTCCCTCAGGACCATGTTTTTCTTTACTTGTCTGTGTGGGTCAAGTGAATTCCAGACCCACTGCCAGTCAGGTGAGTTGATCTAAAAGCAAAGGTTGAAATAGACTATCACCTTTAACTAGAGAATCCATGGCGAATCATCCATAAAGAATGATCCATTCCAAATGGTAGGTCTCTATCCTTAATATAAAAGCTTTGTCATATTTGCAGTCAGCAAAAAAGTTTTTGTAAGAATGAAAATAAACATACCCATAGTGCTTTTAGTAAAGGCTGAACAGGGGGCCAGGTCAAAGACAAACCAACCCACTAAAGCTTGTGGTCCACCATGCAACTGTTCTGAGAACCACAGTGCACCCTTTACAACAAAGGTACCCATGGTTGATAGTTAAGAATTTTAATTTCACACTTAGCTTCTTAAGAATCATTGCTAATTCAATTTCTTTGTAAACTGGAGACTTCACACATTTGATTTACCACAAGAACTAGCAGAAAATAGACATGCCCATGTGAAAAGAACACACACAATCTCAAGTATAATTGGAGTTTAAATACAGTATTTGGAAGAAAAAAAGACACCTCCAATGACAACAAAACCTCCCCCAAATAGTTTTATAACTATTATTTAGTCTATTCCAGAGGAATCATCTAATTTAGAATAAACTGGTCTGTTAATTTAATGACTGCACAGTATAATCTCCAAAGAGCCTCCAGGTGGGGGTGGAGTGGGAGGGAAGGGGGGAGTACATTCAATCTTCCAGCACAATCACCCTTCACTTTATTCATTGTGTCTCCTGAAAGAAAATTTGAATTTGAAATTTTACAAGCACGTTATAAAGCCCCGTTTAAAAAAAAAAAAAAAAATGAGCTTTGGGTCACGTGCTTCTATCCTAGGAGGATAGAACTTATATGAAAAAGGTAAAAAGTCACAAGACCTCTTGGGGCCACCAAGTATTCCACAGCCTCAGGACATGTGCTTAAGCTTGTTATGGTTTTATACTAATAATGTTAATGGTGGGAGTTCCTTTTAAATAAATGGTAAAATTTGGTTTTGATTTCTCTCACCATTTCATCATGCAGAGCTACCTGTAATCATATTTGCACAGAACGTAAGAACACCCACGCAGGAATAAGGCAAATCCAAAAGTGAATTTGATGGATAAAGTATACCTTCAAAAGAAAGTAAACTCAAAGTCCAGCATTTTATTAAGCCAATAACTTATTTCTGGGTCTCTAAAGTTACTTGTCTGTTTTCGCAAGAAAAGTGCATATGCGTGAGTTAAGAAGAGTGAAGCTTACGTTCTTCTAAAGTCTTACATCAACTCTGTATTAGTGAGTTGGTGAAAACTGTCACCTGGTACCTTTTTTAATTGTTCCTTTCTCAGAATTAAACCAACATGGGTATGAATCCCAGTGACTTTGAGAGAGTTACCTAACTTATGAGCTCTTTTCTTCCTCTGTAAAAAAAAAAGAAAGAAAGAAAGAAAAGGGCGCACGGGGCACGTAGTGTTGATATGACTTCATGGAATTGTCTTAAAGATTTCATAAAATAAAGGACATAAAGCCCCAGATGACTCCTGAAACATGGAGGTCACCTGGGGAAGGGCAATGCCATCCAGTGGCCCTTCTGCTGCACCGCCTTTTTTTTCTATTTCCTTCTTGTCTTCACTTCCTACATCCTTAAAACAAGCGGATATGTGGTAGAATCCAGAAAGACTTTTAGGAGGGGTAATCTGTATTCCTTGCCCTTTCTACTGCCTGATTAAACCACGTGCAGTCTGAAAACTTACAAGTGAAAGAGATTCACAAATTCATTCATGCCCATGGATTTGTAATTGCTGTAATTCTCCCTGGGCGAGTTGACTAAACAGCCCAGGAATAATTTACAAATTCCAGAGTTGAAAGCTAGGAGGAGGTGGAGAGGGTCAAGGACGCTTGCCCTGGGCTCCTCCTCAGAAAGAAACAGAAACCCCTCAGGGATTCTCTCTGCCATCCTCTGCCTCTTGCCCAGGGCATGGTATCGGTGTTCTCGGTCCTGTTTTTCTGTTCACTTACTCTGTCAGACTCTACATCTGGGTGTACTGCCTCTTTCTCTTCTATTTCTCTTTTGTTTATGTTTGACTTGTATGCTATGCAGCACATCAAAGTATTAGGGATGAGGTGTGCACTGAGTGCCCTGTTTAGGGAAAAAATGACCTTGCTGGAAAGATCATGAATAATGGAAATTGCTGGGATTCACCATTCAAATCTTCACACTACCATCCTGTATGTTGAGAACATCAAGTACATTTTTGTTCAAATTGCTGGAGTGTTTTGAAGTACTTGAAGAATAAAGCATTTGGAGGAAATCTCTTGTTTTAGATTTTCTTGGAATAGGAAGTAACCTTTTTTCTCAACTTTGAAGCTAGTTTAGAACCCATGTGTGCTTTCATTTTCACGCTCAATCTGGGTGTTTGTGATTTCATTTCTGTTTAAAGATGGATGGCAGGATGAAAATTCCACTAAATAGAATTGTGAAATGTGCTCTGGGGCTTTACCAGATGTAAGGAGATTGCTGTGCTTTCTCCTCCACAAGATCTTGATCTCACTGAAGTACGTATATTCTCACATTCACATCACTTGGGCATAAGATCAGTGATGGGAAAGTGACAGAAGAAAACAGAACAGTAGGAAACATACAGGTGAACCTTTCATAAAATTCTAGCCACAAAAACAAAAAAGAAAATCCCTCTCTACATTCTTATAGAATTTAGACCATCAGAACTGCCCATACCCAGGAACCAGGGGCATCTTTGTTTACAAGGCAGAAACACAAAACTCTCCACTGACTATTTTCCACTGGCTTACCTAAACTAAGACAATCAGAAGAACCTTGTGAAACGATATTTTTCCAACAGAGAGATGCTAGGAGAGCCCTAAAAGATGCAGAGCTCAGCTCCAGGGCCTTCACAGTTTCTTCAGTTTAACAATCCAACTCCGCATTTATTGAGCAACTACTATGTGCTCGAATCTGATGACATGCCACGTAAGGTTAGGATTTAGATGTTTATGTATAATATTTTCTTTAAGTGAGAAAAACCTGGAGGCTTATTCCCTTTAGCTCTTCACTTGGCTGGCTCCATCTTTTCATTCAGATCTTAGTTCAAATGCCTTCTTTTCCAAGACTTCTCTGACCATTCATCCTAGAGCTGCCTCCACCCTCTTCACTCTTTATTTATTACTCCATTTTACTTTTATTTTCTTTAAAGATTTATTATGATGTAAAAATGATCTCGTATATTTATTTCTTGTTAAGTTTATTGGCCCTCTTCCCAACTAAAACACCCAAGCTGCATGAGAGCTGGGCCTCGTCTGTCTCATCTGTGTACTCACCAGGTGCCTCACACACAGTGGGCAAGTGAAGGCCACAGCAGAGCACACAACTACCAAGGCAGCATCACTGGTGTCTTCCCCTTGTCCTTCTAAGGCTGACACTATGCTGAAAGTTTGGGCGGTGTCCTGGACTACTTCCTGGAGGGCACTGAGTTTCTGAGAATGAGTAGCACTAGCCAGGTGATTACTCAGGAAAAAGGTACACCAGGTGGAAGGAATAGCTCATGCAAAGTCACGGATGCCAGAAAGAACTCACCAAATTCTCAGATTTGCAAGTTTTTTGTTGTAACTGAAGCAGGCACTTAAGGGGGAAAACAGATAAAAAAAAAAAAAAGTAAGTGAGGGAAATTAGAGGCAAACTAAAGTATTTGGAGTGTAAATTAGAGATTTTTTTTTAAGCAAGGAGACAAAAAAATCCACTGGTGAAGGCCAATCAGTGGTTTCTGAGTGAGTGAAACCCAGGTCCAAGTCCCAGTTCCACTACTTACAAGCTATGTGCCCCTCTGCCTATGCCATTTCTAAACCAGGCACAATGATGAAACCCACCTCACACATTTGTGTGGTGAAAGCTATTGTGCCCTGTGCTAGACACATGAAAGAATGCAATCACTTTTAAGTTTGATGATATCAGGGACAATGTGATTGATTTACACATTTTAGGTAGAGCCTTCTAGAATCAATGCAAAGCAGATGTGATGAGCTTTCAGATTTCATGACCTGAAAAACATTTTTAAAATTTATTGAAGTACTGTTGATGCATAATAAACTGTATATTTTAAGTATACAGTTTGATTAAAAAAACACTTTTAAGAATATTTGGAGACCGACAGAGAATGCTAATTTGTAAAAAAGCACTAATGATGATGATGACCTACTACCAACCATTTCCAAAGCCATTATTTTAACACCATAAAAGGAGAAAGAACATTCTCTCCAAACAAGGGTGTCATTTAAATTGGAAAAAAATTACTTTATGAAAAACTCAACATGTTATTTTAAACATTTTTGTCACAGATCTCTGAGAATTCCATCATGCATTGGTATGTTGGAACCTCTGATATTTGGATTTTATTAGCAGGTATGAGCCCGGATGTGGGGAGGCCATCTGGGTGGCAGTTGGTTCCAGGAAGAACTTGTGAAGAGATGAACTAAGGTTGTGGGAATGGAGCCAGAAATGTGGGTGATGATTTAAGAAATACTAAGAGGGTAGAATCAGTAGCACTTGGATGTTGGGAGTAAGAGATGGGAAAAAGTCAAGCATAGATCATGGAAAGAAGGAGGGGGGCACAACACAGGATGGGGAGGAGGTTTGGTGGAGAAGCAGGTGATGCTTTGGTTTGCAATGTGCTAATTTTGGAGTTGTTGTGGGACATCCCAGGAGAGAAGTCTAACAGGACAGTTGGGATAGATGGATCTGGAGCTCAGGGAAGCAGTCTATACTTGAGAAACAAAATTGGACATCCTCAATTGAGCAGGGAGTTTGAAGCCACTGGAGTAGTGGGTATGCAGAGTGGAGAGAAGAGGGGAGGGCAGGGGAAAGGAGGAAAGGAAGAAGAGTTTTGGTATTTTTTTAAATTTTTAAAATATGTTTTATTGATTATGCTATTACAATTGCCCCATTTTCCCCCTTCACTCCCCTCTGCCATGCACACCCCCTCCCACCCACATCCCCCCCCCCCGCCTTTTAGTTTATGTCCATGGGTTGTACATGTAAGTTCTTTGGCTTCTACATTTCCCACACTGTTCTTACCCTCCCCCTGCCTATTTTCTACCTACCGTCTATACTACTTATTCTCTGTACCTTTTCCCCATTCCTCCCCCTCCCACTCCCGTGTTGCTAACCCTCCATGTGATCTCCATTTCTGTGGTTCCTTTTCTGTTCTATTGTTTGCTTAGTTCATTTTTGTTTTTGTTTTAGGTATGGTTGTTAATGATTGTGAGTTTGCTGTCATTTTACTGTTCATATTTTTTATCTTCTTTTTCTTAGATAAGTCCCTTTAACATTTCATATAATAAGGTTTTTGTGATGATGAACTCCTTTAGCTTGACCTTATCTGGGAAGCACTTTATCTACCTTTCCATTCTAAATGATAGCTTTGCTGGACAGAGCAATCTTGGATGTAGGTCCTTGTCTTTCATGACTTGGAATACTTCTCTTTTTTAAATATATTTTATAGATTATGTTATTACAGTTGTTCCATTTCTCCCCCATCATTCCCCTCCACTCTGCATGCCCCCTCCCACACACATTTTCCCCTTTATTTCATGTCCATGTGTCATAAGTCCTTTAGCTTCTACTTTTCCCACACAATTCTTGCCCTCCCCCTGTCTATTTTCTACCCACTGTCTATGCTACTTATTCTCTGTACCTTTCCCCCTCTCCTCATCCCACTACCTTATTGCTAACGCTCCATGCAATCTCCATTTCTGTGGTTCTGCTCCTATTCTAGTTGATTACTTATTTGCTTTTCTTTTAGGTGTGGTTGTTAATATCTGTGAGTTTGCTATCTTTTTACTGTCATATTATTTATCTTCTTTTTCTTAGATAAGTCCCTTTAACATTTCATATAATAAGGACTTCGTGATAATGAACTCCTTTAACTTGACCTTATCTGAGAAGCGCTTTATCTTCCCTTCCATTCTAAATGACAGCTTCACTGGATAGAGCAATCTTGGATGTAGGTTCTTGACTTTCATGACTTGGAATACTTCTTTCCAGCCCCTTCTTGCATGTAAGGTCTCTTTTGAAAAATCAGCTGACAGTCTGATGGGAACTCCTTTGTCCATTGATGGGAACTGTTCCCTTATCTCTTGCTGCTTCTAGAATTCTCTCCTTCACTTTAATCTTGGCTAATGTAATTACCATGTGCCTTGGTGCGTTCCTCCTTGGAGGAACATTGGGGACTCTCTGAGCTTCCTGGACTTCCTGGTAGTCTATTTCCTTTGTCAGATTGAGGAGGTTCTCCTTCATTATGTTTTCAAGTAAGTTTTCTATTTCTTGCTCTTCCTCTTCTCTTTCTGGCACCCCTATAATTTGGATGTTGGAACTTTTAAAGATGTCCTGGAGGTTCCTAAGCCTCTCCTCATTTTCTGAATTCTTGTTCCTTCATTCTGTTCTGGTTGGAAGTTTCTTTCTTCGTTCTGGTCCACACCATTGATTTGAGTGCCAGTTTCTTTCCCATCACTGTTAGTTCCCTGTACATTTTCCTTTATTTCATTTAGCATAGCCTTCATTTGTTCATCTAATTTGCGACCAAAATCAACCAGTTCTGTGAGCATCCTGACCACCAGGGCTTTGAACTGTGCCTCTGATAGGTTGGCTATTTCTTTGTTACTTAGTTGTATTTTTTCTGGACCTTTGATCTGTTCGTTTCCTTCCTTCCTTCCTTCCTTCCTTCCTTCCTTCCTTCCTTCCTTCCTTTTCTTTCTTTCTTTCTTTCTTTCTTTCTTTCTTTCTTTCTTTCTTTCTTTCTTTCTTTCTTTCTTTCTTTCTTTCTTTCTTTCTTTCTTTCTTTCTCTTGCCAAGTGGCTTACATAGTAAGGGGCAGAGCCTTAGGTATTCACCAGGGCAGGGCAACCCACATTGCTGGGTTGTGATGCTGTATGTGGGGGAGGGGTCCAAGAGGAAACACTGGTGCTTGCTCCTCTCTCTGCTGGATTTCAGTCACTTCCCTTGCTTCCCACAAGCAAATTGGGCCCTTCTGGTGCTGATTCCCAGGTGGGTGGGTTTGTGGATGTTCTAGGACCCTGTGGGTCTCTCCAGCGATTTCTCCTGTGTGGCTGGGAGTTTCTCCCACTGCCTCAGCCTCCACAGGTGTTTTCAATCAGTGGTTTGAGGCTTTATTTCCCTGTGCTGGGGCCCTGGGTTGCGCAGTCTGTTCCACTCCCCAGTTGTTTCTCCCAGGTTATCTGCGTGCAAATGTGGGACTGCCCAGTCCGCAATCTGCCGCCTTGCCAGGTCTGCCTGCTGCTGCCTTGCCTACCGGGAGTCCTCTCAGCTTGGTTGCCTGTCTCTGCCCCTCCTACGGGTTTGGATGGATGTGTTTTCTTTAACTCCTTGGTTGTTGGACTTCCATACAGTTTGATTTTCTGTAAGTTCTGATTGTTTTTTTTTTTTAATTATTGTTGTCCTTCTTTTGTTTGTGTGAGGAGGCACACTGTATCTACCTACACCTCCATCTTGGCCAGAAGTCCCTGAGTTTTGGTATTTCTTTATCTCCTCCTTCACCCCAGGGAATTTTAATGAGCAGTCAGGGCAGAAAAGCACTTTTGGGGGGAAGTATGGTAGGAACATCTCATGTTTGTAGAGGAATTGAGGGTTTACAAAGTTATTTTGCATATAATTTTTTTATTGAATGTCTGCAATTATTCTCTGAGGTAAGAAGAATATCTAGGTAAGGGAACAGGCTAAAATCTCAACAATTAAGAATCGGATGTAGTATAAAAATTAGTGGAAAAGATGGAAAGGAAACAAAGGAGTAGTTGGAAGACCTGGAATGGGTGATGTTGTAGAAACTGTGTCATTCATTAAAATATAATGATAGTGAGCATTTTTAGAGTGACATATCTATTAGGCATTATGCTAGGTGCTTTACAACTATTTCATTGGGCCCTGACAACAACTCAATGAAGAAGTTAATATTATTAACCATATTTTATAGATAAGATGCTCCCAATTTACACAGATTAAGTAAACTTGCTCACAGTGGTAGAGTTGAAATCCAGTCCCATGAGGTCTGACTCCAGACCCATCCAAGAACAAGAGTGGCCAGTAGTGCCAAGGAATCAGAGAATTGGTCAAGGATGACCAGACCTAAAATGCATCCATGGCATTTGACAGTTGAAGATCTTAGCTTGAGACTTTGAGTGCAGTGTGAGAGAAAGGGTGGATGAGGCTTCCTTCTCCATTTATTCATGTGTGGTCTGGATAATTGTACATCGCACAACTCCAGGAGGCACCGTTTGCCTTGATTATGACAGGAGCCACTCCTTCTGGAGTTGTGAGGTATATGACCAGCACAGCCCTATGTGACAGCTCTGAGTAAGGGTTAAATGGTATCTACGGGACATGCTCCCACATACTTGAAAGAAGCTGATGTTAAGGGGGGGAAAAGACTGGGTAGGAGTTAGAGAAGAGCTCTGAGAAATGAGACAGCCTGTCTTTGTTTGTTTGTTTGTTTTATAATATGGGAATGAACGATTTGAGCATATTTCCATGGTAAGGAGAAATTTGCACAGTGTAGTCCCAGCTTCCCTGAAGAATTATTTATAGTGCCCTTTTTCTTTGACTTTTCTGGCTAGAACAACATATTATATGCTCACCCTAAGTAGAAGAACTTTGGGACAAGGAGAGGCAGAAAATGTAAGATAGAGGAGGGTTGTTCACTGGGTCAAGGTTCTGGAGACAGGAAGAGTGTTTGGGGGGCAGGTAGGACACTGTCTTGGAAGGAGGGGCACAGGGCTTCCCCTGAGGCAGGAGGTAAAGGAGGCAAGAGTAAATGTGGATGCTAATGAGTTAGAGATTGGGGACAAATTTGTGAAATTTCCTATTTGATTCCTTTTCTCTGTAAAGTAAGAGGCCATAAGGTCACAGTTAAGGTTCAAATTCCATGTCAGTTTGCTTTATTCTGTTAGTCCCAAGGCTAACAACCTTTTCATAAATTTTACAGCCTTTTCATAAATGTGGTTCCATTAGTCTCTGTAACAAAAGGCAGACTGTGGATAGATGTGAGCTCAGCACAAACAAATCACTGAAAACACATGCACAGAGAGAAGCTTTAGTCCTGTCACTATCACATATGAAAACGTTAGCAAGCAGGAAAATAGAGTGAGATAAATCTATACCTTAATTTAATGTAATATTCTAAAGGTATGAACTTTTCTACTTTTTGATTCATTTTTTATTTTTTAATTTTTGTAGATGAGAAAATTGAATAAGTCACCCAGATTTACTCATCTACTAAATGGCAGAGCAGGATTTAAATCCAGGATTCACATTCATAACCAATATGTTATTTCTCTCTCTCTCGCTCTCATCCATTGTTTTAAGTTCAATTCAGGCCTTCCCTTTCTTTCTTTTTTTTTTTTTTTTTTTTAGATTTTATTTATTTATCTTCAGAGGGGAAGGGAAGGAGAGAGGGAGAGAAACATCAATGTGCGGTTGCCTCTTGTATGTCCCCTGCCGGGAACTGGCCTGGCAACCCAGGCATGTGCCCTGACTGGGAATCGAACCGCGATCTTCTGGTTCGCAGGCCCGCGCTCAATCCACTGAGCTACACCAGCCAGGGCCAGGCCTTCCCTTTAAGTAGAAGTTTGTCATTGAGATAAATTAATCATGCCTTAGTTTTCCCAAAAGGATGATATGGCAGTCTGATATAAAGGCTCCTGATGCAATAGACTAAACACCCAGACAAACAGAGCAATCTGTTCTCTTAATGCTGCTACCCCTGGAAGATAGGTGGGCTCCCTGTGAAGTCTCCAATGGACACACTGGAGGAGGCACCTACTAACTGGATTACTCAGTTTAGGAAACATGGCCATGAAATTCAGCCACATGGGCAGGTGCTCAATGAGGCCTGACTCAAGAACTGAATCAGCACTGACAGAGGCCATTCTCCAACTGTGGTGACTTCCCTGTCAATGTATCACACTGAAAGGCATCAAGAGCAAACACAAGGCTTTGGAGAAACCTCTCCTGATTTTTTATTCTGCTCTCCTAAATGTTAATACATTGCACAATATGTTTATTGAGAAACAGTGAGGCTATCTCCATTGGTGAATAGAAAAACTCAATTTGAACAATGTGAAATAATTATGAATCAATCAATCTAAAAACTAGTGTCAAATGACAATGGTAAAGCTTATGGGTTGAAGAAGCAGAATTTACAGTTCATGCCAAAATTAGTGTTAAAGAGAGTGCTCTTGTCTTCACTGATAGGGATATAAGGCTTATATAGGATTTTTTATTTAATTGGGTTGAATTTGAACTCTTGGCAATGAAAAAAATTTTTTTATTTCAGGGCTGTGATCTGGGGATGATTTCTATAATAATGGAAATCAACAATGCTGATTGTGTTTTAGGATATCAGTTTAATAATACATTTTATACTTATTTGGGATATTTGTCATTTCTTAAGACACAATTATGTAGTAATTCAACAATACAACAGTGAAAAGACAGCAAACTCACAGCTATTAAGAACCATACTAAAACAAAAGCAAACTAAGCAAACAGCTAGAACAGGAACAGAACCACAGAAATGGAGATCATATGGAGGGTTAGCAACAGGGGTGTGGGAGGAGGAGAGAGGGGGAAAAGGTACAGAGAATAAATAGCATAGACGGTGAGTAGAAAATAGACAGGGGGAGGGCAAGAATAGTATGGGAAATGTAGAAGCTAAAGAACTTATGACACATGGACATGAACTAAAGGGGGGAATGTGGGTGGGAGAGGGTGTGTAGGGTGGAGGGGAATGATGGGGGAGAAATGGGACAACTGTAATAGCACAATCAATAAAATATATTAAAAAAAAAAACAATACATAGAGCCACCAGGATCCATTCTGTCTTTTTGTTTTCTTTAATACCTTAAAGGAAACTCATTCTCATGTTCATTTGAAAATTAGAGAGAACATGGCTGTTTCTCAAGAAGTTTCTATTTCCTCATTTGTTCAAAAAGATGCAGATGATGTCATGTGTAAAAATTCTGCCAGTTTGAACATTGGCTGATTAAACAGTATGGGAAAAAGTAGGGTCAGGTCACAAAGGAAGGCATTGTGGGATGTCAGCAAGAGACAAAAAAAAAAACACAAGTGTTACTTTGATGGTGGCCTATGAATTTAGACTGCACAATATCCATGGTTGAATGCTCACAAAAAAAAAATTGCTTAAAACTTTTACCATTAAAAAGATAACTCTTGTATTTTCAAAACTGAACTAAAAAAAAAAAGCGTTCACACAAAAATTGTCTTCCTTTCTGTTGGCATATACTTTGTCATGGGAGAACAACTGAGCTAAGCCTTGAATATTATTTCTATGTTCATGAGACATAGTTCTGGGTCTGAATATAATATTAAAGGGTAATCCCTGGCTTTATAGAATCACAGAACTGGGAAAATAATTTAAAATGGTTCAATGCACTTGTTGACAATGTTTCTTGGGTGTTATTGATTCACTATGCCAAGCTCTGGGGATACAAAGACCCTTAAAACTCCAGGGTCATGACAGTGAATCTAGATTCTAAGAACAAGCTCCCAAATGAGTCTTTCAAAAGAACCAGCAGGAAAATGAGGAAGGGCTGCTTCTGTCCTTGCCAGAATCTTGAGCCTGTGCCCCAAAGGAGCCAGGATGCACCCACCCCAGGTGGAGGCCGCCCCAGCTGAGGTCCAGGCAGGCCTCCCTGGTTTAGTCCCACACTGGCCTGGACCTTACTGTGCTGAATGCCCCATTTCTGCTGGCTCAGGGTCAACTGTTCAAAAATGTTTATTTCTTATGCACAGAAGAAGCCTCAATCTTATAAAAATTATCAAAATGCGCAATGAGCAACCACAAAGTATAGGTTTTTTTAACCTAATAAATGACTATACACAGGCGGGGACAGCTCCAAAATTTCTAAATATGAGGAGTTTCATATCTGGTTGAAGTGTGACGTGCATGCCAGTATGTTTTGGCGCGTGAGTGTGTTGTAGAAACTGTACTTTCATAGCAAACCCTGTTTTTTACTTGGATTATATCTTTACTCAAGGAGAGTTGGTGAGATGATTGGGGAGGGGTTTCCCTGTCATCACTGTATACTGCTACTGTTTCAAGGGTGTATGTACATATTATAAACATGTAGATAGAGCTATAGATACATGGAAGGGCTGGGGTGGGGGTGAGGATGGGAAGCTGGTTTCTTACTTGTAGGTAGCATTCTAAGCAGGGAAACCCTTTTGGAAAATAGCTTGGCTATGCCATTCAAGAGCCACAGAAATGCTTTGACTTTGACTCAGTGACGACAGGTTCTGCACTCTGGCCCAAACAACTAATTTAAAATGCAGGCAGGTTTACATGCACAAGGAGTGTACAATTGCAAACAATCTTCATGGCCTCCAAAGGGAAAATGGTTACATGAATTGTAGGACATTGAGCAGTGGAATATTATTCAGCCTTTAAAAATCAGGAGTAGACGATTAGGTAGCCATTTGTAAATATGCACATTCTTTAATGTTTAAAAGTGAGTTTTGATTTAGTATTTCAAAGAAAAACTCAGTATACCATAAATATGTGATCTCATGTATACCAAAAACCTGGAAGAAAATATACAAAAAAAGCAGAATAGTTTTTCTAGTTTCCAGAATTTCTATATTATCAATATTACTTTTTACTTTAAAAATAAAAGAGAAAATGCATACTGGGTTGAATATATTATGCAGCAGAGTGACTAAAAGTCCTCCTTGTTTTTGTAGAAGATGGATGGTAGGAGACAAGCTCTGTGTTAGGAGTCAGCCTGCTCTCCTATTAAACTGGTAGCTTCTTGATCTGTAAAATGAATAGTTGAGGTTTGATCATCTCCAAGATCCCTTAAGAACTTTTAAATTATGTGAGTCCAAGAGGTCGTACACATGACAACTAACCCCCAAAATACAGACAAAAGGTACTATTAGAGTTCAAAAGCCTTTTTCCATCCTTCTATAAAAACAAATTTTATCACAATACTCCCCAGTTCAAAACCTTTCAGTGGTTCCCATTTGCTGTCAGAGTAGATCCAAACTAATTTGCAAAACCTAAATTGCAAAGCCCTTGGTGATTGGCCTCCAGGTTCTTTCTCCTGCCCTTTTCTTATCCTACCCCTGACCACTCTCATGCAGTACTCTGAGCTTCAGCCATTTCCCTTCCCTGCACACCTTTTCCCTTAGCCTCTAGTTTCGGTCTTGGCCCATGTGTTCTCTCTTCCTGACCATGCCATTTAATTGCGCACCTAAGAACATAGTAAATCTTATATTATGTGTATTTTATCATAATTTAAAAAATAAAAAAATAAACTCACCAGTTAAAGTGTTCGATTCAATGGCTTTTAGTATATTTATAGAGTTATATAATCATCATAATTTAATTTTAGAATGTTTTCATCACCCCCCCCCCAAAAAAAAACCCCATCATACTCATGAGCAGTCATTTGGGAGGAGATATTTTTAACAGATCGCGGGTGTTATGTGCCAGTCTTTTGGGACCTGACACTCAGAGACTCTTAGAAGGGACCTTAGAGATGTAGTTCCAACTACTCAGATAAAGGAATGGAGGTTCAGGGAGGTAATATCTTGGTAAAGGTCACACAGCTGATTTGTAACAGAACCAGGTCTTTTGATTTCCCATGAAGTTACTTTTCATAATAAAAAAATGCCATGTCACTCGCTTCCTTCAGATTGATGCTGACGATCGATTAATGGGATGAAGAAAATGGTACCCTTCCCTGTTGTGGACAGCTGGGCTCTTTCTGCAGCCTCCTATCTCACCTGTCTGAGTCTGGAAGTGGAGAGTGGAGGTAAGAGAATTTACACAGTGTTCAGTAATGCTCTTAAGCCTTCTCTCACGGAAGAGTTACAATGAGTTTTACTGAGAACAATGGCTCAGTGTCTCTTACAACAGTGTTTGGAAACAGAGCTAGGTGCAGTGACTTTACCTGAAGTACGTGGTCTTTTGCAGTGGTGCAGGGGTAACTGCCAGCAAACAGCAACCTCCTCTCGGAAATGCCAAGGTTGTGGGCTGGCTGTGGTGGTTGTTACAGCCTGGTCGTATGGCCCTTGAAAAGCAGCAGAAGAGGTGTGAATTGAAGCTTCCACGAGCCCTGCCATCTTAGGCTCCTTGCTTTCCTTCTTACAGTAGCTTGGAGGCCCAGCAGAACCTTGGTCAGGGCAGTCGTTGAATAAAATTTGGTGTGAGGTGTAGGTTGGGAGACTGATTCTGTGAGCAAGAGCCTTCAAAATGTATTCCAATGTTTCTTCTGAACTCATTGGTCAGTTGAATCCCTTTCAACTGCCCTTATTTCTGGAGGACTGAGAAGGTCTCTGAGGTTTCTAAACATGGAAAATGAATAATCAAGTACCAAGGCCATGGAAAATCATGGAGTTATAGACTCAGAAGTGTCTAGACAAAGTCCTGAGGCCTAATTGTAGTGCGATTTGGGTCTTTATTTTCTCTCAGTACTTTCTCCCGGTATTTGCTTTGGTTATTAACCTAACTCACCACAGAATTGGGTAGCCCTGAGCAGTGCTGGGAATTTGCTAGACTTCTCAAGAGGCAAGCACTCTGTGTCCTGCGAGTTACCACCCTGAGACAAATCAGACTGAAGCGGTAGCTATGGGGAATGACAAGCTGCCAGACAGAGAGTTCGCTGTGGACAGTGCCCAGATTACCCATTTTTAAACTCCTGATGCCTAGCAGTGCCTGGCACAGTTGTTTGCTGAATGAACAAGTACCAACATTTCACACCAAATGATGCATTATTACTTACAAAGCAATCTATTTTGCCTGCATGAACTCCTTCTACTTTAACGGTGGAAGGTAGTCAAGGCAAGACTGTTTTGGAGATGAGGTCACAGCCATAGGTTGGAGAGGTGGCTTTCAGACTGTAAGACTGTTGGCATTTTTACACAGGTGTGGTATTGAGACTGCCCTTCCTAAAATACTCTGCCTAAGCACCAAGAGAGACATAAACATGGATTCAGATAGACATTTGTGGTTTCTGCATTTTGATCCTAAAACCAGGGTAGACACATTCTTCACGTATCTCTAATGATATTATTTTGTGTGTTACTTGCTAATCACTACAGGTTTATAGGTTTTCAATTACATTTTGAGTTAATTAGAATTTAGGGGCTGGCCTGGTAAATTAGTGAATCCCTGTGTAGTTGTAGTATCTATTCCGTGATGTAGCTTTAGCATTATTCACTATTGTATCTAATGCAGTTTTCAGTAATTTCAATTAACTATATTGTAGCTTTATGGCCCTGTGTCTTCAGGAAACACACATTCAAACATTTTCTCTCTTACCAAGATCCATGTTCCTGTTGAACTTGTATGACCTCATTGGAAATCAATGATTGCTTC
This sequence comes from Glossophaga mutica, assembly GCA_039655065.1. Lineage (NCBI taxonomy): Eukaryota > Metazoa > Chordata > Mammalia > Chiroptera > Phyllostomidae > Glossophaga > Glossophaga mutica. The sequence continues at coordinate 109,751,446 of CM077304.1, forward strand.
TGATCTTCCAATTGTAATGTTGAGGAGACAAAGGAAATCACGACATAAAATGCTTTCAGATTGCAGGATGTGGAGAGCGCGCTGTCAATAAAATGAATGATTCTGCTTAGAAGTAAACCATACTCTAAATCTGTGTGTAGATTGTACATGCGGGAACTTCTCTGTGCAGAATTGTTTCCCCTCAAATAATATGCCGGATCACACTTGACTCCTGGGTCGCAGATGGGCAAAAGCGAGCTTTCCTTTCTTAGCAACTGTTACTAGGAGGGGCGTGGCTTCGAAGTCCAGCGAGGATGCATGGACTACACTTCCCGTGATGCTCCAAAGTCGATTCCATAGTGACGCACATGGTGTCCGCAAGGGGGAGCGCGGGGGTGGCACTAGCGAGTAAGCGGGGGTGAGTTCCCTAAGTCCCCGGCTTGCGTTCCCGCAGCTGGGGCCACCGCTCCCGACGACGACGCCGCTGCCACTACCGCCATGTTGGCTTGAGGGACGATGACAGGAGATGGTTGCGGCGTTTGGGGCTGAGAAGTGAAGGAGAGACGAAGCTGTGAGAGGAAGCCGTTCCCTGGCTGAGGAGAGGAAAGACCGGCCTCTTCCGGAGCTCACGAGGCCAGGGAGGGGAGGGGAAGGCAGGAGGCGAGCCCGGAGGAGCAGAGACGATGCGCCCCGAGAGCCGCTGCGGCCCGGAGGCGCCGGTGGCCTGAGCCCGGAGGGGCGGTGGGTCTCTCTCCCTGGCCCGAGCTCCGTGCCCCGCGCACCGTCCTGGGCTTCGGGCTTTGCTACCAACGAGTTAAATGCCCTTGAGAGCGGTTCTGGGCGGCCCGGCCCCCGGCCCCAGCGGTGCGAGGTGAGCCCGTTTCTCCCCGCCGGCCACTCAGCTTACGCGTCCATGTGTAGCCGCATAGTTATCTGTGTACCTCCAGTCGGGGCATTCTGCTGCTTAATGAGGACTCCGGCGCGAGTGTGAATCACCGCTGGCCCGCATTTAACGCCCTCCCACCGCTCCATGCCCGTGTGTCACTCGGCTCGGTCCACCTGGCGCGGCCGGGACTGCTGCTGCTGCTGCTGCTGACGGCGACGACGACCGCAGGCTGCTCGGCCGCCGGAGTGCCCTCCGCCCGGCGTCGCAGATCCTCGGATCGCGCCTCTCTGCGCAGAACCTTGGCCAGGCCCCGCTGAGACTCCTCAGTCACTCAGTTTTTGGAAAGCACATCGCGAGCTCATCGAGATCGTTAACGCTGATTTCTGTGGCTTGAAGACTGCTCCTTTTTGTTGTGTGTTTTTCCCGTGAACATCTGGGTGTATATATCAAGCGGCAAGATGTCCAGTAATGTCCCGGCGGATATGGTGAGTGAAGGCTAAGTTACAACGCCCTTTGATTTAATTGCGGTTTCCAGTCTTATTTAATCAGAAGGCACGCAGACAAGGGGCGAGGGTGTGCAGGGGACTGTTGAAAAGCCACCGCGCTGGGAGATTTGGAGAAGTTGGAGGTTCTGGTTTCCTCCTTTTAGAAAGTACCGCTTTTAGTACGGGGCTTTTCATTTGGTTGAGGTTTTTTTGTTGTTTTTTTTTCTTTTGTTTTTGTTTTTGTTTGTTTGTTTTAAATCATTAAAGGCAATGGAGAAGTCGGAAAAATGTAGCAAGGTAGCTTGAAGTGGAGATCTTGCTCTGCTAGAAGTCTCGGAACACTTACAACGTGTATCTTAAAGCTTCGGAGAACAGCAGTTGACGGGGGCAGAGCCGAAGACAAGCTGCTCGCTGCAGGCGTAGGCAGGCACACGAGAGTCTTGCTCGCTGACACTGACGAGCTCATTAATGCACTGGGTAGAAACTTGATCTTTGCAAGAGGAGGGTCACATGTCTCTTCGAGAAAAAGTCCACGAGAATTTGCGGGGAGCCTTTTGAAGTATCTAGGTGAACAAGTATGGCAACGTATATTAAGAGGTTTGGGAATTTTCACAAATCTGAGCTGACCATATATTGAGATTTGTGATGAATATTCCAAGACTTTTAGTACCAAATATTTGGTAGTACATATTATATCATTGGACTTTTAAAACCTAATGAAACCCATTATTGAGCCTTGATCCTTGAATGTTGAGAACTGGAAACAAAAAGTATTCTTGTTTATTGGTGCTTTCGTTTTTGTTTGTAAACGTTTAAGGTTGTGAATTTGTTGAGTAACAGTAGCAGCAGTGTCAGCTTTCAGGGTGCTGGGAGTAGGTTTGTCTGAGTGTGAAATTGTGCTTTGCTGTCCTAGGGACAAACATAATGCAGTTTAACAAGAAGATGAATAATCTTGTTTATGGAAGAATTGATGTTAACATTGTTACATTTCTTACATTAGTTAACATTTGTTCATGTATTCCAGTGAAGAAACAAAATTGAACTTTAATGATTACATCTTAAAATGTCAGGTGTTTCTAAAGGAGCAAACCTCATTACTAGACTTTAAAATAATTTAAAAAATTAAATGACTCCACATGGCATATTTGACCTTGGTTTAAAGACATTTTGCTTATGTTGAATTTCCCTTTTAATGTGCTATTTAAATGTGGAGGAACCACAACATTCTGTCTCTTGGGCGGCCACTCAGCAGCCTACACTCTCCTTCCTGAGTTTTAAAACTGCGTTGTCCTTTTAGTTTTCCCTGCCCTCCTGCCCACTTAAGGAGTTAGCTGGACATGGTTTTCTCTGCCTCTCTAGAAGTTGCCTGGAGAGATGCTGTTTCCCATTTAAGTGTTTGGGCTCATCACCTGCAGCAAAAATTTGCTCTGGGTAAAACCTCCATTTTATATCATCCTGCACACTGCAAGATATATGCACTATTCTGTCACATTCATGTTAGAATGAAATAGATTTGTGTCATTAAAACAGCCGCTCTACTTTCTTTGGGCCCAGTGATGAAGAAAAGCTGGAATGTGCGTAGCATCAGTCACAAACTGAAATGATTTGGGAGTACTGTTTCCACGTCAGAGAGGTGGCTTGGAAGCTAATGTTTGGATCACAGGACTGGGAAGTAGCGGCAAGATTTTATTAATCGTTGCAGTAATAAAATGTAACTATTTCTGTTTTAAACCATATTTTAAGGCCTTGATGCTTCTGTGGTGCTTTGAGATCCCTTGATTAAAGGTGATGTGCAAGGGCACAGCAGTATTATGTAATAAACATATAATATCCTGATGATACTATTTCAGAATGTGTCTAGGGCACAGCTCAGGAGGCATTGTTCTGCTTATTTTTTTTTTTTTAGCTGTTCAACTTGTTGGAGGTCTTGAGGAGATTTTTCTTTTCCCCCCATGTTAAAGCTTTTTAAACCTTTATTTGCAATTTGCATTTTTAAGAAGTGCTGTCATTTGATATGCTCCTGGAATTCTCAACTTTTTGCGATATAATACGGTAAATACTGGTTAGAAGTTGTCCATCATGTGCTTCATATTTTAAATTCTTTATAGCAATAATGACAATTAATTTGCATTTCTTATTCATGACTTAAAGTAAGAACAATTTTACTACCACTCTGAAAAGTGATAGCCTTCCCACCCCCACCTCTTTGTACAATCTATTTCCCTTGCAGAGTAACTTTAAATTGATCAGGATAAGTGCTTTTGCAAGTACGAATACATACATATATTTTTTTTTGCTAGGTGCAGTACAGTTTTCAACTTTATAAGTGGTGACAGCTAGTAAGTGCTATTTAGAAACAAACGTTGCACTCTTTTCCATGTTAATGGTACTTGTCAGTTGTATAGGAAGATCCTATTTGGCAGATGAGGTAGGGCAATGAAGGTATAACCCCTGTCATATTTTCATTAGAGATAATTTATTCTTGAACTACAGTTATTGCTAAATCAATTGTTTTCAGAAAGTCTTATGGCAATGATTGTGACTCACTTTAAACTTGATTTTTAGCATCTTTTTTGCTTTTGTAAATATAACACATTTAAAATTTATTTTTAAACATTCAGTAGATTTTTGTTTACCTTAAGGTGTCTTTCTTTTTAATAATCCAAATTTAGCAAATTGATTTTGGAGAGGGGGAGTGGAGCCCCTAGTGAATGGATTTGCTATACTCTTTTTAAAAATGATTTGTAGTGATACTTTTCCAGTTAACTTTCTATAAATATGTCCTATAAATAATGTAAATGAATTTACATAAAATACTAGCTTTTCTTTTGCCAAGAGCGATTGAGTTTGAACGAAGAGATTTACTATCATTCCAGTGCAATAACTTGTGAAAAAAAAATTGGGACTATCTGAACAGAATATTATAATACATTGTATTTAAATAATTCACTTCCTTTATTTTTTTCCTCAGCCCAAATCACAGGTCCCGATGGGCCAGTTTCATTGTTTATAATTGTAGCATAAATTATGTTAATGACTGTAGATTTTTGGAAAGATAATGTTTATCTGTTAGTAATAAGGCCTAAGGCTAGGTAGATTAGGTGGTAATTTTATTTTCTGCATCAGGAAAGTTATGAAGAAATAAATTATATTTATAAAAGTATTATATAAAACATTTGAGCTACTACTCAGAGCTTTGGACTTAAAATTTTGTTTGATGATATCTATAAAATTGAAAACCCTACCTAAGAGAGAAATTTACAATTAGTATGAGAATAATGGTAAAGAAGTTTTGATATCTGAAACATTTTAGATGGTAAAACAATTAAAAGCCCTGTATCTTTTTGAACTACTAATGTAGAAATTGTAGCAAATGTAAAAATTTTTAGTCCGGGATGAGATAATGATAATTTCAATGTTTTTCACCCTTATTATTTTTATCATAATATTATATCTCTTTCATTTGTGGAAGAAATATTGGAGCCCTCTGGTGGACAGGAAATTACTAAAATAAATATCCTTTCGAAGTGAACTTTTACCACTTTTCCAAGTTAAAGTAAAATGACAGGTGTTGAGTATACTAGGGGAAATGCTATGCTAGAAAAAGGTCCAGAGAATAGAAAGTCTTTAACTTTGACAGAAAAGTATATTAAGATCTGGTGCCCCAAATAGTTCTTTCCTTATAGCTCCTTTTAATTTTTCTTTCTTTTGCTAGAGCTCTTATTTTAAGATTAAGTTGGGAGGTTTTATGAATGAAGCTAAAGGGTACCAGTTCCATGTACAAGAATACGTATGTGACTTGATGAACAGCTTAATAAATTATGTACCTCTAATGGAAACTTTCTCTAAATTGTTATACTGCACTGTCTTATTTTGGTGTTCTGAATTACATGTTTTTGTTAAAGCAAGTAACAAATTATTTCCCTCAGCTTTCGGTGCTCCTTCCTAGCTCTGAATCCTTGTTTAGCTTGTGCCCCTTTCCTCTTAAAACAGTTTTTAATTCATTCTAGCTCATAGAAAGGGGAAGGGAGGGGGAAAGAAAGGGGGAGGAATGTTAATGTGAGAAGAGAAACATCAATTGGTCTTGTACAAGCCTTGACTGGGGACTGAACCTGCAACCTAGGCATGTGCCCTGACCTGACCAGCAACCTTTTGCTTTGCAGGGTGATGTCCAACCAAATGAGCTGCACCAGTCAGGGCTAAGCATTACTCTTTGTTACTTATGGAAAAAGAAGATATTGTTTCATACTGCTACTACTAATAATGGTGTTAAATATGAAGTCTGTGATGTCTGCCTTTATTACTACTTTGAGTGTGAAAATTATCTTTTTAATATTGAGGCTTATTTAAATATAAAGTTATTTTAATTAGTGGATAAGATACTGATGACTCCCCTAGTTTACATAATTGAAACAGTAAACGTATTTTAGGAGACTGAAATATATGCCTCTTAAATATGCTTCTTAAAAATTCCGCTCATGCTTGGGTACAATTGAAAGCGGCTGTAGACTTCATGGTAACTGGAATCTCTGGGTGAGAGATTTTTAATCAGTGCATTTTCTGAATACATGAAAGTTGTTTTTAGAAATATCCCAATCTAACAATTTTGAATTACTGCCTTGTTAATTGTAATATGCTATGCATAATTTAAATTGTATTTGGTGACTTAGGGCCATTAATTGAATATCCTTGATTCAGTTCGGTGAATGTTCATTGAGTACGTCTCTGTGTAATGAAGTATCATTCTCTACACTGTAACTGTCATACCCATAGCACCTCATATACAGGGTTCAGAACAAATAATGCCCCCTTTTTACTATAAAACCTTTTATTACAAAATCATAAGCATGTCATTCTGTTATGTAACAATATCAACTCAAGCACACCGTATGACATTTTAGGTGAAATATGCAAATTGCTGTCCATTTTGTGGGAGACATTCATGTACCCTACCAACCACAATCAAGTGAGCCTGCTTTTTGCCGGACCCTGTAGTTTGTGAAGTTTTGTGCTCCTTCACTAGTTAAGTAAGTTACTAAGTTCAAAGAGGAAAGTCAATTGATACGTGAAAATAAAAATATTAGAACTGCTGTTTGTTTACTTTGCACTCCAAAAAGGCAGAAGTGAGCTTTTTACATCCAGGTGGTTATGATGGCTGAGTGTGGTTTGCTGAGGGAAGATGTAAGAATTCTGTCTTGTAGTGGTCAGCAGCACCATAAGTTTCTCAAAGTTCTTGCAGTTTTTCTTTATAGTATATTACATAGTTTCTTTTAAAATGATTTTTAAAAGAATGTATGATACTTTGTATTGAGATGGGGAGCAAAGGTTCACTGTTGAACTATTTAGAAGAGCTGTGGAAGTCAAAGCTGAATTACATTTTTATTTTACAACAGATGAATATTATAGATGCTGATTTTTTCCATGATGACAAGAAATTATAAATAGTGTGCTACCTAGCAGATATTTGAGAAATCAAATACTAAGTTGTTTCTTCAAGGCAAAATTGATGTTTTAACCTATAGATGAGAAAGTACCTGCTTTTCAGAAGAAACTAATGTTATGGAGAGAACATTTTGAAAACATGTTTAGATATTTCCAGTCTATTGAAAATTCTTCCTTACAGAGAGTTTTAGTGGACTTTGGATCCATCTTTTTGAAACATAAAAAGTAACACATTTTGCTTAGTTTGCAAAAATATCTGACAACAGGAAAAATAAACTTTTAATAACATTGACACCAGGTAACTGACTTTTAGTAAAAGCTTGTACGAATTTGGTAATAGAATATAAAACTGATATGATCTAGTAAGCCAGGAAGTGATATATTCTTTTACATGGAGATATGCATATTTGTGAACTGGGTTTTTCAGTTATCTCTCTGACAGTTCCTAAAACCAAGTGTCAAAATACATTGAACTTTGCAAATTGGCAACCAAGAAATTTTAAAAATAGAGAAGCATATTCAGTAAAGTGCCCTCACTTAATATATTAATAGTAATAGTGAGTTACTCTAGTGATTGCAAGATTAAAGCAAATTAATATTTTAAATAGTTAATATAAGTACTATATGATTTATAAGTGAATATGTATATATCAGAGGAATATGCTTAAGTATTTTATAGTTGGGGTTTTCAGTCAAAAAAAATTTAGAAGAAGCCATTGCATAAAATAACAAGATTTCTGAGCATTTTAATTTCTTGTGTTTGATAATTTCAGATTTTCTGTCTCCTGCCTTGTTGAGCAATTATATTTTTCTGTGGTGGGTATGCCTGTCTATCCCTTTCTAACTGTTTACAGTTGCTGCTGCTTATTTGCTCTGGGTGTAAAAACCTGGTTTTCAAATGTATTAGAATAAAGTGTGTTAAAAATGAGCAAATGGTGTCTGAATAGGATTTTTAGGAGATGCCCTATGGTAAAGTATATGATCTTTATTTCACAGACTTGGTTACATGTTTTGGTTGCTTATAGTTTTGTTTACTTGAGGGGCTTACTTTCTAGCACATTTGGCAGAGATACAGATTACTGATAGTGAAGAACCATGTAGATAATTTAAAAAAAATTCTCATATAGCTTTATTTTGTAGCTCTTAAAGGAGAGAAGCTAATAATTGTTTTGTACTTGCTATGTACCCAGCAGATGCTTGGCATCTTACATGGTAGCATTTAATCTAATCCTCACAGTGATCCTGGATAAATACAGTCTGTATATAGATAAAACTGCTACTGCCCACCAGGTGAGGACCCCCAGGATGTGTTTGTAGTGGGACAAATTAGGTTGTTGATTCACAGCAGCAAGGTACATTACATGCCTGAGGAACCCTGTGTCCTCTCAGGAAGAGGAAATGAAGTTTTTGGTAACATTTGGACAGTGCAAGATAATTCTCATGAGAGACCAGGGAAAGTGGGTACTAGCTTTGGATGGAATGCTGTCACACATGAAGTGGAGGGAGGTTAGTGATCTTAGCCATCTTTGTTGAGGAGACCAGAGAAATGAAGGGGCCTGGGGGAGATCCTTAGTCATTTTGGATCTGTAGGATGGCCGTGGGAGAAATGGTTATCTGTGGCCTTCGGTTGGCCTTGTCTGTGTTTTTTAGAGACAACACAGTGCGATTATCAGCAGAGATGAATTTTACTTTCTCACAGCCTATGTTCAGAGAGGGTAAAGGAGCGAGGATAAGAATTTGGGTCTGATGACAATAGCGATAAACATACTAAGCCCTACCTCCTGCCATGTGTGAGCAAATCTTGCTAAATCCCGCAGGCAGACTCTCCTCAGTAGAAAACCTCAGATTTCTTCCTAGAACCTGTTTTACACAGTCACTGCTGGCTGCTCTGAGCTGGCATATTCCAGGAGGTATGACACTTACTTAAATATGTTTGCAAAATATTATGTATGATATCTGGGTTGGAATGATTTTAATGAAAGTGGATTCTCTTATTAGTTGCTAAAATTAAACAGAGTTTTTTTAATAGTCTTTGGAGCTTTGAGTTCTCTAGTGTTACTGGGTTGGCCAAAAAGTCTGTATGTGTTTTTTTTCCATAAAATAAAAAACACATTTTTCATTTTCACCAATAACTGTTGATTTGGATATTTTGAGTATGTTGGCTGTCTACCATGTGATATAATGTTGATTGTCCTCAATGTCTGCATTTGATCGCTACCAGCTTCAACTGGTCTACCTGACCATGGAGTATCATCCAGGGAGAAATCTCTACCGTGAAACTTCACAAACCACTTTTGACACATTCGATCAGTCACAACAGCTTCTCCATACATTGCACAAATATTTTTTTGTGTTCAGTTGCATTTTTACCTTTCTTGAAATAATAAAGTAAAATATGTCAAAAATGTCACATATTTTTTCCATCTTCAGTATTAAAATGGTGGCTACACAAAAATTTACCTGTTTTGATGTTTTTTAAATGTGCACTGATATGACAGCTGTCACAATACCAGATAACTAAATTGTTTTGAATAAAATTAAAGACAATTGTTACTAGAGCCATCTTACCAAATGAACTTTTTGGCCAACCCAATATATCTCTTACATTAGAGGAGAATGTTTTCTTACAAACTTACCACTTTGAATGCAGAAAGCATGTTGCTTTATATATGTAAAACATTGATTTATTACCTTTTAACTCTTTCGAGGTATTTTCTTTTTGCCTTCATATTATAACTACTTATGTCAGATTCTCTATTGATTGATTTAACTTTATTTTATGGTCTTAATAAAATACATACATGGGCAATTTTCTGTGACTGGATTTTGAGAAGAAAATATTCTTTCCTCTGAAGAAAATTGTCCAGGTTAAGCATTATATTTTCTGTTGTGAACTTAAATTAAGATGGCAGTTCATTGTGTCTCATATCATGGTTTCAGAACATGTTCTCTCATGACATATGTTTAATTTTCTTTACTTTTTAATAAAATTAGTGTCTTTGCCTTAAAAATATTCCTGCTTTTGTAGCTTGCACCTTACATTTAGTCATATATCATGAACAGCTATCATACAGACAAGTATAGACCCATATAATTTTGAACCGATTCTGAGAAGTACATAAATTGTTTAGCTGATTCCATATTCATGGGCATATAAAAGCTATTATAAATAATAAAATAATGCATATTTAAAGTATTTCTCTGTTCCTTGACTGATAATTTCTTTAGAATACAATTCTGAGGAATATAGTTGCTGTATTAGATATTTGTTAAAAATTTGGTGGGTGGGAAGATGCATATTCACTAATTTTTAAAGTATCATTGAATTGCTGGATTAACCTCACTTCATTATGTATTATCCTCTCAATATACTCAACTATATTTCATTTACAATGTTTGCAGTTTTGTTCATGAGCAAGATTTCCCAGTAATTTTAATTTCTTGTCAAGTTTTTGATTTAGGCATCAGGATTATGCTGATTCATTAAATAAGCTGGGAAAATGTTTTTTATTCTCTGAAGAGTTTGTAAAGATCAATTTTATTTCAACCATAAATGTTGAAATAGTATAGTATAGTATATGGGACTATTAACATTTTCTATGACTTTTTTTTTTTAATCAGTTTTGACAAGTTTTGGTTTTCAAGGCATTTGTCCATTTTTATCTGAATTTTCCTGTTTGGCTTAAAAATTTTCACAATATTCTTTTATTATCTTTTCAATGTTTGTAATGGTATCTGCTTTGTAAAATCTGCTTGTTGGTAATTTGTACTTTCTGTTTACCTCAGTTTTTTAAAAGCCAACTTTCAGATTTAAAAATTTTTTAAATTTTCTGTCGGGTTTTGCTTTTACTTTTATTCCTTTTCTTATGTTCAAAAAAATTAATTTGCTGTTATTTTGCAAGTTTTTGAGATGGATACTCAGATCATTAGTAATCAGTCTTTTTTCTATGTATGAATTTAAGTCTATGAAATTTCCTTAGAAATGCAACTTTAGCTGAATCTCACAAATCTGATCATATATTTATTTACCACTCAATTCAAAATATTTAAAAAAATCTATTGTGGTTTCTTCTGTGATCCATAGGTTATTTAGATACAGTATATAGTATAATAGCTAAGCATTTGGGAGTCTTTTTAAGCTATATTTTTGTTGTTGGTATCAAGTTTAATACTACTGTGGTATTAGGATAATTTTTTTCCATGACTTCAATTGTGAGTAATTTGTTGAAACTTGTTTTATAGTTAATTTTAGAAAATTTAGTGTGGTGTGCTTAATATTCTTTAAATCAAGTTTATTAATCATATTCAAAGCCTATTACTACTGACCTTTTTGTTTTTTTAATTACTGAATTGAGAGAAGTGTGTTAAAATCTCCAATTATGTGAATATTTATTTCTATGTTCTTTTAGTTCTTTTAAGTGTTGCCTTATATATTTTGAGGCTAAGTTAGCATCTTGATTAAATTTATGATTGTTGTACAGCATCTTTTGATCACATCCTTTTCTCTCTCTTGTGCTTGATTTAATCTTGTGTTATTTTGTATAATAACGTGCTGTACAGGCTTGTGACCTAGGAGCAGTAGACTATACTGTATGGCCTAGGTGTGCAGTAGGCATCCAGGTTTGCATAAGTACGCTCTGTGATATTCACACAAGCAGGAAATCACATAATGACACATTTCTCAGAACTTATCCTGTGGTTAAGTGGCACCTGATTCTACTGTGTGCTTATGCATGGCTTTTATTGTAATTCTGCATGGAGTTTGTACAAAATCTTGAATCTGTAGTTTGCTCTCTTTTGTCACTTTGACAATTTTCTTAGCTGGTGTTCTTTAAATATTGTTTCTATCCAATTATTGCCTTTCCTTTTGAGACTATAGTTACATGTGTGTTAGGTCACTTCACAGTTTCCATCCCCCCCCCCCCCATGTATCAGATTGGATATTTTTTACTGACCTGTCTTCAAGTTCACTTATGATGTCTTTCCTGTCCATTATCCAGATACACCCAATTATTGATTTCTTAATTTTGGTTTTGGTATTATCAGTCCTAAAATTTACACAGATTCAAGTTCTCACAATGTTTTCATCCGTTTTCTTGGTTATATTAACTATTGTTATAATATTCCTATCTTATGACTCTAATACCTAGGTTACCCACCACCCGGTTTCTGTGGTCTGATTTTTGATCATTTGATCCTTCTTTTGTATAACACCTGGTAATGTTTTATTAACATTGTGATGAAAAATCATAGAGGATCAGAATGATGTTATCTTTCTCCAGATAGGATTTAATATTCTCTGGCAGGCAGTTAGTAAAACATGGATATCTTTGATTTATCAGTGACTGCTGTATCATGAGGCGGAATTCAGGACAATCAAGAAATTTAGATAGCCTCACTCTTAGTGCATAGTGCTTCTGTGGTTTCACTTGAAAGTTTAAAGTATTTACTAAGATGTGCCTTCCTTGGCAAGCCCTGATTCCAAGTATGTTGAAGCTGGTGAAAGCTCTGCTTAGCTTTTTCTCCTCTTTGCAGCATTATCTCGCTAGGTTTTCCTGTCCTATTGTTTTCGGTTCAGCATATTTCTCCTGGGAGGGCAAAAATTGAGCAGAATGTGGAGCTCATTCTTTTATCTGGGAATCTCAATTCCTGTCTACTTTCAATTTTTGTCTTCCCAGCTCAGTGAGACTGATACCAGGGCCAGGATGCTGCTTTCTGCATGGCTCTGTGCCCTGTACTGATAATTGGCAGATACCTCAAGGCGGAAAAGTGGGGATATTCTCAATGTGTTCCCTTCTCTAGGGGCTGTTAACCCCTAATGTACTGGCTCTCTTGGTTGCTCTCTCCATGCCTTCAAATAATAAGGTTTTTTGTTTGTTAGTTTTGTATTTTATCACACTTTTATGGTTGTTTTCAGTGGGACATTTGGTCTGATACTTCTGTTCCTTCCCACCTTGACTTAATTGCCCTTTGTTTTTGAATGGCTAAAATTAAATACTTAACTATGTTACTTACCATAATACCATCAGCCAAGCAGTTTTCTTAAATCAAACATCTAGGAGTCATCCTTGATTCCTCCCTTTACCTCATCTCCCAAATCCAGTCTATTTCAAAATATACCTGGAATCCATCGATTTTTCTTTATTTTCTATTAGAAGCACCATCTCTCTTTCCTGCACTGCATTGGTCTTGGAACTAATTCTTGCACTTCCATTCATATTCCCCTGTAATACATTTTCCAGAAGTAGCTTGAGTGATCTTCATGAGACATAAATTGAATTATCTTTCTGTCTGCAAAACAGGAAACTTCAGCAGGTTTCCATTGAAGAATAAATTCTCATGACATAAGATCACAGATCCTTACTGTGGCCCTCTGGAGTCCTGCATCATCTTGCTCCTGTCTGTCTCTATGATCTTACCTCATTGGATTTTACTATGCTTCCATTATACTGAGTTCCTCTCAATTCCTCACATCATTCACAAGCTCTTCATACAGCTGGGCTGAGTCTTTGCATGTATCATCAGTTCTTTTGCCTAAAACACTTAGGAGTGTGTGTGTGTGTGTGTGTGTGTGTGTGTGTGTGGTTTTGTGCTTTACATTTAGGTATAGTACTTACTTTGAATTAATTTTTGTTATACTTCTATACTATCATATGGGTAATGTCTTCTTAGCCTTTCCGTCTTCAGAAACACTTTTCCTGACCACATCTAAGGTTGAAATTTCTCACTCCTTTCCTTTCTGTCTCATAAACCCTATTGGCTTCCTCTGTAGCAATTGTCATACTTTGTCATTTGTTTGTCTTTGCAGTAGGCCGTAGATTCTGAGAGTAGTTATGTATCTTGCATTTGCCGCTATAGCCAGTACCTGGAATGGCACCTTTTGTGGAGTAGGTTCTTCATAAATATTTGTGGATTAAAGGAGTAAATGACTGTGATAGGTACTGTGTTAAGCTTATTATTTAAAATAGATTTGATTCTCTGAAAAAAAAAGTCTGAGAACAAGACTATCAGGTAGGTTGGCAGTAGTGTTAGCTGAATTTTATTAGTGAAGAATGTGAGGCATAATCATGTTTGGGAAATTTCCTCAAGCAAGCTTTTTTGTGTTCTTGGATTTTTTTTTTTTTTTTTACTTTTCTAGTTTTTTTTTGCCATTCTTTACCTTCCTTATGGCATATCCTTTTCACTGTATCTTAGAACTGATGCTGTGATTATACTAATGATCTAGTATTTCAGTTTTGGCTTCCTGCCTTTGCTTAACATTTAATAATAGCTAAAATGTCAGAAAAGGAATTTGAAATTTGTAATGGAAATTGAGAAAGTGTTAATACTTGAAGTGGTTGATTTGTGGTGTGGCTACCAAGTATTGTGAATTATTTTTTTTTAAGCTATAAAATTCTCTCATTACTTTGTAACTGTAAATAGACTGTTACAATTACATATTTGCATATATTGGATATATAACTTACATATTTGAAGAGAACTTTTTGAGCCTTTTACACTTAATGGACTGTTTAGTTACACAGATTTTTAATTTTAGCACTCTAATCAGTAGACTTTCTATGTTAGGTATCATTTATCCAAAGTCTACATGTAGTAATCTGCTTTTTTAACTTCTTTGCATAATTCATTCAGTCAAATCAACAGGTATTTGTTGAACACATACTATGTGCCAGGCACTTTTTTAGGCTCCGGTGTATAGCGGTGAATGCAACTAAACAAAATACGTAAGTAAAATACATAGTATATTAGATGTTGATAAGTACTACAGATAAAAATAAAGTGGGAAAGAGTTGGAGAGTGCTAAGAGAGTATTCCTGTATTGTTCAACAGTATGATCAGGTAAGAGCTTATTAGATGCTGACATTTGTTCAGAGTTCCGAAGGAGATGGGAGCAAACTGCCTTGGAGAATTACCTCTAGGCAGAGGAAATGTTATCTCAATTGATTTCTTGGTTCCTTTTCAGTTTCTCTCACTGTTTCTTCTGCCAGTCCTCCCCTTTTTTTGTTTCTCATGGTTTTTGTTTTTTGTTCGTCTCTGTGATTGAAGTGATCATTACCTTCCTCAGTAATTTCTGCAACAGACAATTATTGGATGCCCGTGAGCCAGATAGATTCTGTCAGCAGTTAAATCAGTTTTCTCCAATGTCTCTCAAATCAATTTCCTTTTTACCTTTAAGCAGGTGTTCATCCAGGTATGTTCCCCTTTATTTATCCACAACTGTCTGACTTTCACTAGTCCCCAGGTTTGTCTTTTGAAAACACATCAAAAGTCAAACTCATCATTTGACTATTCACTTAATAAAGGTTGGCTGTCACAGCCATCCAGGCTAAGTGCTTACAGGTGGTGTTAAGGCTCTTAGGAGTTGGGCTGAGATCCAGCTTCATCTTCTGCTGTTGCCCCCTTGTATGTCCCCTGTGCTTGAGTTGTAATGAATTCTTTGCTTGCCCACAGCTCTTCCTATTAATTTTGATGCTTACCTTTTTCATTCTGGTTTCTTAGCCTTCCCTTTCTGCTTAGAACATACCTCTCCTCTCCCTTCTTGCTGATTTGGCATTTGAGACTTGTTTTCAATTGCAGCGTTAATTCCTTGGTCATGCCTTCACACGGTATCAGGCCCTTAGCCACTATATGTATAGCATATGCTGAGAGGTCTAGACCAAAGTGACAGTTGAGATGAAGCTTTCTCCTAGGATGGACCAAAGGAAGATAATGAGAGTGGCATATGGCTTTTTTTTTTTTTTTTAAGAGTTGCCAGCAGTGTATGTAAGGCATCAAATCCAGAGGAACAGAGCTAACTTAAATCTTGTGTAGATCATATGATCTCTGGTTCTAACAGCTCAGAGATTTGTAGTTGTGGTAAGTCTTAGAATTGCTTGCTATCCCATTTTAACACCTGGTGAACATGGCCAAGTCTGCAGAAAAAGCTAAGGAAAAGGATTGGAATCCAAGCTAATTGATCTGCAATTCAGAGCAGGGCCCCTTAATCAATTACTCTCTCAAATGTTATCTCTACTCTAGAGCTTGTAAATATTTTTATGTTTCCTACACTAGACAGATATGTGTTTGAGGGCAGAGAGAGACCCTTCTTAGTCATCTTTCTATATCTCTGTGCCCAGCATGACGCCTGTAGATACAGAATACTCAGTGAAGGTTGACTCAGCGCTGTAGCTTTGTACGGTAGAACTTTCTGTGATGATTGAAATGTTCTTTGTCTCTGCTGTCTAATAAGATACTTGTGGCTATCAAGCACTTACAGAGTGGCTGCTGTGACTGAGGAACTGAGATTTTTTAGTTCAGTTAAATGTAAATAGCTACATGGGGATAATGGGTACTATATTGTACAGTACATTTATGCAGTTTACTTAGATCTCTCAGTGGACTAAAGAGATCTCTGAATTTTTTGGGAGAGAGGGGTACTTGGATCCCAAATGGTCCTAGATTGCTAAGCTTTAGGTTTTACTTCATGATTTTATTTTTGTTCTCTCAATGTCAGCATCCATTTTTGCTATTATTATTATGTATATTGTCATCAGCCTTTCTTTTAATTTTTCAGATCTTAGTTTACATGACATAGAAAGATATAATCAAGTTTATAGAATTCTTTTTTAAAAAAAAGGTCTAAGACCCTGCAAGTCATCTTTGACCCTTCTTTAACCCCAGTAAGAATGTGAAATCAACCCTCAGGAAAGAGGAGAGGGCTAAAAATATAAATTAGCGTGAGCATTCAACTGAAGAAAAAAATAATACCAATATGAGATTACATGAATTCACCGAGAGAGGGGCAGCCTAAAGGTTGTAATGTCAGTATTTAGAGATAGGAGAATTTTAAAAGTGACAAAAGGAACAGAGTTACAGGAAAAGCTTTTTAAAAAAGTTTGATTATCTTGAAAGCCATTCAAGGAGAAACCCAAGGAGGAGGAGTGGTTGGGTATAGCAGATAGTGAAGGAAAGTGAAGAAATAAGGTCCATCTTGCATAATCTGGTGAAGACTGTATGGATCATAACTCGTCAACTGTGGTCAGCACAGTGTTTTGTTGTAATTCTCAGTTTTCTTCATACTGAAGAGCTAGGCATATAAGAATTAATTATGTTCCCTTTTTTTCGAAGTTATTACTGTTTTCAGTTTCTGTGTGCATAGCTAATTTTTCTCAACCCTTGTATTTGTCAAAATGTTTTGCTTTGCCCCTGTATATAATCTGGTCAATTATTAATAGTACTTGCTTTTTGCTCTGAGACTGAGACTTTTTAAATCCTGCATAGGTGAATCTCTCTATCACTAATAGTAGGGTTGTTGATTAGGTAACAACCATTCAGTTTGTGCTTTGATGCAGGGTTTGCTAAGAGAAGTTACATTGTTTCTTGTTAAATTCTCCATACCTAGAGAAAGACAGTTTTACTAAAAAATTGGGACATCTTGCCTCTCAGAGGCCTTGTCAGACTTTCAGCTGGCACAGGAAGCAGCAAAAGGCTCTTTCATTTCCCAGAGTACCATCTACCTTACTTCTTTGGGATTTAGGACAGGCAGCCAAGAAAAATAAAACAACTGGGAAAGCATTTTTCTTAAATATTTTTATTATAAAGTAGAGATGGGTTCACTCTTAGGTTGTTTATAGTGCAGATGTAAGCTTATTGTTACATTTTTTATTTTCAAATTATGCCAACACATGAGTCATTTCTGAAATCTCTGTTTTTAAAAAAATTTTATTTATTTTTAGAGAGAGGGGAAGGGAGGGAGAGAGAGAGAAACAGCAATGTGTGGTTGCCTCTCCCATGCCCCCTACTGGGGACCTGGTCCGCAACCCAGACATGTGTCCTGACTGGGAATTGAACCAATAATCCTTTGGTTCACAGGCTAGCCCTCAATCCAGTGAGCCACACCAACCAGGGCTGAAATCTCATTTCTTAATTAGAACCACTAGGTATGCAGCTGAAGTCTGTCTGGAATAACTCAAGTGGCCATTTCAGTTGGACAAAAGGGCCAGCAGTATCCTGAAACTATAAAATTATTTTATTTTCCACATGACTTGAATAACTATGTAAGTTGTAGTTACCTGAGAAATACACCAGAGATAATCACAAGGGCAAAAGGGAGATGTCCCAGGATATCCCAGACAAGGTACATCAGATAGTGCAAAGGCAAAGAATAGTAGTATTCCTATTCCTCTATTTGAAAACATAGTCACCTATGTGTTCATTTACTATTAGTTTTCACTGAAGAGTAACTTTCCTAATTTGACCGTCCATATTACGTTAATCCTAGCATCTGATATTTTTTAAAAATAAGCTATTTAGAAGGACAGGTATTCATAATTATGCATTGTCAAGTAGGTTAATGTGACTGCCATTCAACAATAAGTGAAATGTAAATTATCCTCCACAGTAAATTGAATGACATTTATTCTTTCTATGATCTCTTGGTATACTTGGCTAGTGTTTTATAAAGGAAAGTGTTTGTTTGGCTTGTCTTATTTTGCCCTGTCTTGTCCATAGTCTGTTTTTTATGTATTTGTATTTAAAAATCTCAACCTTATTTTTTATTGTATTATTCTAATTGTGTAACTGGTTAGAAAAGCAATTGGATTATTGTAAAATAGAAAACATTTTTAAAACAAACAATACCACTGTTTGTAAAATTTTGTTATTTAGTATAAATGCTACTAATATTTTGTTCTCTTACCCTCTAGACTTTGTCTGTGGTGTGTGTGTTTGTTGATGATTCATTTTAAAATGTTTTGATTTGGGGAGGTCTTAAAGATTAAATTTAACTATGTGTAGGCAGTTAACATTCATTCATAAGAAACCTTTAAGTCTTTTGAGTTTTTCCAAATAATAAAACAGGCTTCTTTTTAGTATATCTTATCTGTAACATTTTTCCTTTTTTTTTAAAGTCCTCACCAGAGGATATGTGTATAGATTTTAGAGAGAGAGGAACAGAGAGAAACATTGTTGGATTGCCTCCTGTACAACTGGGGATCAAGCCTGCAATCTAGGTGTGTGTCCTGACCTGCAGCCTTTTGGAGTTCAGACAACAGGATGATGCTCCAACCAACTGAGCCACCTGGCCAGGACCCATTTTTCCTTTTTAAAATGCAGTCTTCTTATTGGGTATTCCATATAGTCTAATAGGAATGTGCCAGTGACGAGAAACATTTTGCAAATTTTAATTCAGTAATTTCCCTAAAGTTAAAGCAAAACAAACACTCGCCTAAGTAAGAGTACTTTATTTCAGTAGTCAAATGGAGGAGGAGTTTGGGTTTAAAAAGAGTCTGCTACTTTAAATTTCATTTGTAGTTTATTTACTCCTCTGTCCTCTTATCAAAAGTTAAAATTCTCTAAAATGTATGATGTATAAAATCTATACATTTTGTTTAGAAAGTCACCCAAAGAAGTTGCCATGCTCTTTTGGAAAGGACAGAGTGTTCAAGTGCCAGGTGAAATTAACTATCTGCAAAAACAGTAGGTAGTATGATCTTACTTTATTTTTAAGGTTTTAAACAGTATTCAAACCCAGGCTTTCTGTTTCCAAAGCCTATTATGTGACAATGTAACATCTCTGGAATTCTAGGAGGGTGTACTATGTATATTATTAAGTGTAACATATATTAGACATGAGGCAGTTCATTTTACATACACACGTAGTAAGATCATAGAGCAAAAAGGCAGCATTCATTGAACAAATACCCGTAAATAAAATAAAGGGTTGACTTACTATCTTTAAGTATGCAATTTGTATCATGGCTGTAACCTAACATGCTGATTTGAGCAATGTTCATAAGTTGATTCTTTAGACTGAAAGAACAAGAAAGTAGAGTGGAAGACAACTCAAGGCAGGGAGGGATGTGGGAAGAAACCCTTGAATACACCATGTTTTGCCTTGTATAATGTGCACCTTTTTGCCCAAATTTTTTTTTTGGGAAATAAAGGTGTGCATTTTAATTGGGTATAAAGATCATATACCATAGGTATAATAATCGGCATAATCCCATGTTATCATGCACACAAAACCATGGCTGTACATTATACATGGGAGCCCGTTATACACGGCAAAATATGGTAATGTTTTTAAATGTCCAAATAATAAAATAGGCTTCTAATGTCTAATAAAATAGGTTAAATGTTTAATACCACTCCAAATTTAGGAACCGTGAATGTACAATAAACTCTATGACTGCAAGGAATCTGGGAATAGTCTAAATCTAGAATTCATTCTGTGTTACTATATTAAGTCTCAGGATCTCTCAGTCAGATTCTGCTAATCTCTGGTACTTTTTTGCAGGGTCACTAACATACCGTTAATTGCTCTTGTCTTCATTAGAGAAGCTTCTTCCAGAAGTGAAGCAAAACACCATGTGTTGGAAGTTAAGAGACATTGTTAGGCTTATCCAAACACCAGAAATCATTCTATTAAGCTTATATTTAGAATCTGTTACATTTCTGAAGTGGTTGACATTTTATCCTTGTAGTTGTCTGTAGAAAAATTTGGGAGGTAGGGGGTGGGAAAGGGGATTATTATCCTTGAGTTATCCCTTGTAATGGAGGCCTTAAGTTTTTACTCTGTCTTTGCCATTAATGAATCTTGCTCATTGCTTCTTTTTTTTGCGGGGGTGGAGTCTTTGGATTCTTTCAAAATTGTCTCTCTCCAAACTGTTCATAGGATTCTCTTCTCTCTCCACCCCCGCTTTCCTTAAGCGATGTTCTTTTTGATAGGAGAACAAGCACATTTTATTTTAGAAAACTGCTCATAAAAAAGAAAGCTGCATAATTTGTGGTGCTCTAGTATTTTAATTCATTATTATAACTAAACAGTAATTATCCAGGATTGGTTAGTGAAAACATGAGTGCTTTATTAGATCAGACCTTCTAATACAATGAATAGGTAGGTTAATTTTTTTTCAGATATGTAGTAGTACTATTATTTTTTATTCCAGGACTTTTGCTATGGACTGATACCTTGACAAAACAATCTTACTTGGCCTGTCTGTCTCACACTGTTTATTTCTTATTTTCTGTCCTAAAGCTAAATGACTAGTTTTACAGTTGGACTCAGCTTTTTTCAGTGACAGTTTACATTCAATGTTAGTTTGTATTAGTTTCAGGTGTACAGCATAGTGATTAGATAAAGTGTTCCACCTGATATTTCCAGTACCTAACTAGTACCATACACAGTTATTATAGTTTTATTGACTGTGCTTTCTATGCTTTACTTTTCATCCCCATGATTATTTTGTAACTACCAATCTGTACTCCTCTCTCCCTTCACCTTTTTTACCCATGGAATCAACTCTGAGACTATAACATTGACAGTCACTTGGATGGGATTTTGTAAGCCCTTATTTTAAGTTTTATGAAAAATTTCAGGCATATACAGAAGTGGATAGAATAGTAGAATGAAACCTCATGTATCTCTGTTCCAGCGTCAGCAGTTACCAACGAACGGTCAATACAATGTATCTGTAATCTGCTGTACTTCTGGATTATTTTGAATCAAATCTCAAATATATACGATATTTGATGTGTATGTATGAGATATGTAATGACTCTTTAAAAATAACCACAATACTCATTACAGTTTCAAAATTAACAATAATTACCTAATACTATCAAACATATAGATACCAAGTATGTAAGAAATTTTTATGCTAACTTTTAGACATATGAACTGAAGGCACTAAAAAATTAACATTTCAAAATGTATTTAGCATTAAAGTGGTTTTGTCTTACGAACATTGAGAAGTGGAGATGGCATAGGAAAGTTCTTTTTAAATCCTACCTTAGATAGTATTCTTTAGTTCTCTTCTTTTCTATCTTACCTCTAAAAAGAAGTAAAAAATATTCTGATTTTGTTGTCAGAATTTATAAACTATTATACACTGGCCACTAATGTTGAGTACAAACCCACTTGTAACATATATATTACGTTACTTATTTTAAAATAAACTTTTTTAAAGGTTAAAAAACTGCATCAAGATTTGGAGATAGTTTTTGAATAGAGAAATATCATTCAGAAGATTGATTGGCTTTAATTTGGGAAATTACTAAGTTGCTGTCTTCCTCTTTTATTGGAAAGGAAAGGAAGAAAATAAATAGCATCTGTACCTCTGGTCAAGTGACCTAGTTCTCTTTTTCCTTTGCTCTGTAATAGATTAGTAGTTCTTTAAATAATTGATGTTAAGTGCCTCTGAATGCCTGTGGTTCGAGGGCTCTGCAGATACTATTAACTTTCTCTTCCTGACTGAAGAGGATATGTTAGTATCTTTTTTTTCCTTAATAAGTCTAAATTTAGACTTCTTGATCATGAATTAGAAGGCTTGTTGAGTGTGCTGAACTACAGGTAAAATATGGCTGTTTTCTTATTTTTCAACTTTTTTGCTTCTTCATTTTTTCACTCCTTAATGCAGTTAAGGGTGAATAGAGAGCTAAAAATAAATGTTTGCGAACAATTCAAATTAGAGGAGTTCTTTTTTTTTAATTGCCCTTGAGCTGAAAAAAAGCAAAAGTTTAAAAAAATTCTCTTGAGTCAAATTTCATTTGGAATCTTTGGCCTACAGAAAAAGCATTTCTTTATTTCAGGCTGCCATTTACTCAGCTGCCCACTCTCCCATCTCTCAAAACCCTGGCCCAGTTTTGGATTAGATTAAGGATTGGCTGCACACACGTTTATACATGCATTTATATGTGCACGTGGGAATTTGCACTTGAGTTTTCATTTTAATATTATGTTGACTAGAATTTCATTTCGTGTTTTTTAAAAAATTATGATTACTTAAAAAAAAGATTTTATTCATTTATTTTTAGAGAGGGGAAAGGAGGGAGAAAGAGAGGGAGAGAAACATCAGTTGCCTCTTCCATGCCTCCAACTGGGGACCTGACCTGCAGTTCAGGCATGTGCCCTGGCTGGGATTCGAACCTGCAGCCCTTCAGTCTGCAGGCTGGTACTCAATCCATTGAGCCACATCAGTCAGGGCTATGATTACTTCCTACTTTTGAAATTGGATCACAAGATTGACATTCAAAAAATCAAAACGTCTAGAAACCATGTCCTTTCTAAAATATTTAAGTTACATTGTTTATGGCCCTTTTCCTGTTCCTTCCCAACCCATTCTCATCCCTATCACTGCAGCTAGCCTTATTATCATAATTCTGCACTCCTCAGCCCCCAAGGGCGGGGAGGGTCTAAAGCAGTGATTAAAACACAAGAGCAAGCTTGCATGGCTTAAATCATATATTTAAAAATTAAAGGTTTATGCTACCTCTACTGAACTGTCAAACAGGAGGCAAAGTAAACAGAGAAACAAATTTAGTTGTTACAATTTATATTTTCATTTTAAACACTATAGCATACTGAGCTAGTAGCCTTTCCCCACATTGAAATTCAAAATCTAAACTTGAAAATGCTTTTGTTCCTTTATTCCAGAATGAATAAAATATAGCCAATAAGAAATTAAAATTAAATTCAAGTATTCACCTTCTACCCACGATTTTAAGGATCAGTGTGGTTTAGCATTTAGCAGTGTAGCTTGGAATTGAACAGTTCTCAGCCCAACGTGTTGGGAATAAAGAGGAAACAGCGCATCATTGTTGCCACAGTTTTGGTCTCTGTCTTGAATATTGTTACATACAGCCAAGATAACTTGTGTTCCATATCTTGAATCAAGACATAATACAATTTAGGATAAATAATCCCTAATTTAGCTTTTGGTTATCTGTAGAGCAATCCCTGCTCCCTAGAGCTTAGCCAAGACCAAGGAAATAACAGTCTCCAAACAGTAAAAATATTACACCAGTTCTCATAACCATATTGATACACTTTATTCCTAGAAGGTTTCCAGAATTCAACATTAACAGAATAATAGTTCCTCTTAATTTAGATAGAATTTAAAATTGATTAACTCAGCCCATAGCAAAAGATATGTTCCCTAAGTAGCCACAACTGGCAGTTTCTCTGATAAAAATTTCTTACTATTAGTTGGTTTTAAAACATTCATAAAATAAAACTGTACCAGTTGCTTAGGAACAGGATTTTTTTCCTAACACTGAAGTTTGAGAGAAATTTCTTGCATAGGGCTTTATGAGGAGACATCGGGTAGTGTAGTAGTTTTCTCCAAGTAAATAAATACAATGGGGGGTTTTGAAGGGTATATAACTTCTAGTCACAATTGGGTAAAAAAATAATTCTTTGAAGAACAGCACAATCCAATAGACATAAGTGCAAATATATACATATATACACATATATAATTTTAAATTTTCTATTAGCTGCATTAAAAATATAAGAAATCAGGTGAAATTAAACTTAATAATATATTTAACCCAACATATCAAAAATTTAACTTAATGTGTAATTAATATCTTATTAATGGTATTTTAAATGTTTTCATACCAAGTCTTTGAAATAGACTTATAGCACTTGTCAATTCAGATTTTAAGTTTTCATCAGAAATACTCGTAAAAGATTTTATAAAATTTACAGTTGAAAATAAATAAACAGAACCAAATTCCAAACATACATAAAGTTTTCCAGTAACTGAATTTCACATATCATATATAACTTTAAATTAATTTCAAGTGTTCAGTAGCCACACATGACGAGTTGCTACGGTACTGACCAGTACATCTGTAGAATAGTAGACTAGAAAAATCTCACCCAGAGGTGCACATCAGAATCACCTGGGGCCTTGAACATATACGCCTTTGGAAACGATTCACTTGGTCGGGGGTGGTCATATGTAATTTGGAAAAGTTTCCCAGATATATTGATTTTTACTCTTAGTTAAGAATAATTACTGATCTGGAAGAGAGAATGTGTTGCATATACTTGCAGTGATAGGACCAGCAACTAGACTTTTGGCAAGGGTTTCAGCAGCAAGAGCTTGAATGCACATATTCTTCATTCCCAGCCTGAAAACTCTTAGAATTGAATTTTGAATTGGCTAAATACTGAGCCAATTTGAAAGTGAGGATTTACTTGGAGAATGAAATAAAGGATATGGAGAATAGTGAGTAACTGTCAATAAATGAATGGAGGGCTTCAGGACATAATTCTTATGGTTCCTTGGGAAAGATCCTTGAGGACCACAAGAATTAAGTGTGGCCCTGTAAGAATTAGTAAGATTAGATGGGAGAGCATTCCATGGATGGGACTAGTACAATTTCAACTGATATTGAAGAACACATTTTCAAATGAGATGCAAAGTCAGAGTAAGGGAGGAAACTTTGTTTTTTTCAGAGGGTAGCATGGAGACACTTGGGATATTTGAGCGAAAGTAGGACTGTTTTAGCTGGGGAAAAACACTTTAAAATATAATAGTAGTGACTATCAATAAAGACATTTATCTCATGTAACAATAAATCTGGAGAAAGGCACTCTGGGTCTGGTGCAGCAGCTTTTAATGATGTCATCAAGCAGCAAGGTTTTGTTTCATTATTGGAGACTGGCTTTTCATCCTTGTGCTGGTTGCCCTGTGGTTTTGAGAACAGCTATGTGGCTGTGGCTATCACAACCAATTCAAAGGCAGGAAGGGTAGAGGGCACAGGATGGAGTGGAGGGCATAGCAGGGATAGCCCAGCTACCATTTTCCTTCAGCTCTCTTGTCAGCAAAGGATAAGATTTTCTAGAAGGCCCATCAGTCTTTCTTGTACCTCATTGTTCAGAACTAGATTGCATAGCCACTCCTAGTTGCAGTGGAATTTGCTATAGTTCTAATGTCTTCTTGTCTTAAACATTACTTTATTTAAAAATACTGTTATCTAGAAAGGAATGAAACAAACTAACATGCATCTGTTTTGTTAGTATTTTTTTAAAAATACATGTTTTTTAAAAAAAGATTATTTATTTTTAGAGTGGGGAAAGGAAGGAGGAAGAGGAGGAGAGAAACATCAGTGTGTGGTTGCCTCTGGAACTCCCCTCCTGGGGACCTAGCCTGCAATGAACTGGCAACTCTTTGGGTCTCAGGCCAGTGCTCAGTCCGCTGAGCCGCACCAGCCAAAGCCTGTTAATATTCTTTATAGCACTTTCCCACAAGTTGTTTTTGTTTGCTTGCTTATTTCCATACCCACTATGTCTATAGTAGGTGCTACCTTTTTTTTCCCTGAGTGTGTGATTAATACCATGGAGAGATTTGTATAGAAAGAACATTTATGTACTGTTGAACATGATTACACTGTTAAAAATGTTTTAATGGCCCTGGCTGGTGTAGCTCAGTGGATTGAGCACGGGCTGTGAACCAAAGGGTCACTGGTTTGATTCCCAGTCAGGGCACATGCCTGGGTTGCGGGCTACGTCCTCAGTAGGGGCCACAAAGAGGCAAGCATACATTGATATTTCTCTCCCTTTCTTTCACCTTCCCCTCTCTCTAAAAAACAAATAAATAAAATATTTTTTAAAAAATGTAATTTAAAAAAAATTAACTTTCCTAATAGCAACAGAAAACTTAAAAAAAAACTCTTCTGACTTGTACTTACAACTTTAGAGATCACTGAATACAGTTACCTGCCCAATAAGGGAACATGGATAATGATAGGCTACTTTGCACATTTACAAAAAGTTTATAAAATATATTCACATACATATTGTCTCATGTTAGCTTCAAAACAGATTCTAAGTAGGTAGACTATTATCTGTATGTGAACCCCAGTCTTACCACCAGGCATGTGACGTTGGGTAAGCCAACTGCAAAATGAGAAAATGAGAAACTGTATGAAACAGGTGTTGGTGGTAGTAGTAGTGTTAGAACTGAGAAACTTAGCTTCCAGAACAGTCAGGTAGGCGGTATGTCCAGGATGTCACAGCTATTAAGGTAGGGCTGATAACCAAACCCAGGCTATATAATAAACTGGAAAAATCTAGGGTTTTCAGTAGTAACATGTTAGAATGTCTCCATGAACTTTGTGTGTGTATGGATACATATGTGTTTTTTTGGACAAGGTAATACCATGTACTTTTCTAGAAACCATACAATAAATTGGAAGTTATTTTCCTATTATAATGATGTCATTGTTGCATCTCCAATTAAGGACTCAGCAAAAGTAAGCAAAAATATGTCCATCAGTATATTTTAAAGACAAATCTACAGTAATTAAAATTCTATAATTATTTAAAATAGTAAGATCGTGCTTTAAATTTATTAAATGGGCATATATGCAGTGCATGCATTGAGCATACATAGAGAAATAAACAGCATGGCATCTTTTAATAAGTTTGATGAAAAGTTAATTCGCTAGTTATACATTAAATATTTAATATTAAAAGCCACAGCAACAGCTCTGTAATAGATCATTAATTAAAGCTGCCTACACAGTGACTTAGTTTCCCTCAGTTTTTTCTTAGCAAACAGGCTTTCAGAATTCCATCATATATACCTGATGCCTCCTAAAAGTACTTATAAAAGCTGTTTAATGTACATTTATTAACAATAACTGTGGTTTTTACCCACTACAAATAATTTATAAGGTAGATTATTATTGCATAATCCATTAAAAAGCAATAGATAATTCTTTAAAAATTTTGGAAAATATAGAAAAAATTTTAAAGTGGCAGAAAAGCCATCCACGTTGTTCCCACCCAAAAGATGAACAGTGTAAATATTTTGGTTTATTTGTTGCTAATCTTGCAAGTAGTAATTGTTAAAAGTAAGTCTTGAATAAAGTTTATCTTTTTTTTCAGATTTTTTCAGGTTTTTGTTTTTGTTTTTTCCAGAACTACAAGCCAAGATGTTTTTTGTAGGTCAAACACAGCCTGCAAGGAAGCAGTGATGCTATTAAGACTTTCTACTTGACACTATGTTCATACTTATTAAACTAATTCATACAATAATAAAAATAGTTACTGGAGTTAAAAAAGAACTTCAAAAATTCATACAATTTGCCCAGGCTGGTGTGGCTCAGTTGGGTGTTGTCCTACAGACTGAAAAGTCACTGGTTTGATTCCTAGTCAGGGCCCATGTCTGGGCTACAGGTTTACTTCTCAGTCAGGGCACGTAGGGAAGAGCACCAGTTGATATTTTTCTCCTTCTTCTCCCTCACATCCCCTTTCTAAAATAAATAAGTAAACAAACAAGCTTTAAAGATTCATAGAAGTAATATGGCAAACTGGACATAGAATTGTGATTAAAAACAGTAATTAGGTGGGAGGACAAAGTGAAGTGCTAAAGGCAGTGAGAACTAAAGTATGGGGTGCTAGAATCACAGAACTCAGAAGCGGTATGGGGAGCTAGACCAGCAAGCTAGATTCTTGTCCAGCTCCCCATTTTCTTATGGGCTGGGAATCAGGCCGTATATAGTCTAAAACTACATGGCAAGTTAGTATAAAATCCAGAAATAGGAGAATCCAAGGCTCCTATCTGCCAGTTTATTCATCATTCTCCTACACACACAATAGCAAAAAGTGGCTCTGACTTGATTGGAAATGAATTCTATTAATGTTAACATTTGTGATACCCATGTTCTTGTTAACAGTAGTTGAGTCTCTGTGGAAAAGAAATGAGAATTTCAATAAACTTTCACATTCAAACCCCTAAATTCAAATTCTGACCAGTTACTTTTTGATATCATCGATCTTTGTGATTTTATCATTTTAATGTAAACTACATACTATAACCACTGATAATTGAAGTGATATTATATGCTATATATTAAAAATTAATTGGGAAATACAGTACCACAGTACCAAAAAAAGAAGAGGTTGTTATGGTAAGACCTAAAAACTGCTCCATCGGTGCATAAGCTACTGAATAAAGCATTACTAATCACACACAAAGAAATTATGAATATGCAGATATATTACTGGGTTAAGGAGAATGATAGAGGAAAGGCCAACATATCTTTTCAGGCAATGGCCTTGTGATACACATAGAAGCACATTTTGGAATAAAGACAATGTTTTTAATACAGTCTGTATTTCAGCTAAAGCATAACTCAGTATTCACAATTTAGAAAAGCTCTTGGTACAATTTTA
Organism: Glossophaga mutica; assembly: GCA_039655065.1. NCBI lineage: Eukaryota > Metazoa > Chordata > Mammalia > Chiroptera > Phyllostomidae > Glossophaga > Glossophaga mutica. The sequence goes on from CM077304.1 coordinate 109,780,190, forward strand.
AAAAGCATTTACTGACTCTAGTCTGAGTCAATAAATATTGAGTTGGCCAAATAATCCATTGAGTTTTTTCCATGAAATAAGACACTTTTCATTTTCACCAGTAACTTTACTGAGATGGATATTTTGAGTATGTCAGCTGTCTACCACATGGTATTACATTATTGTTTTCAATTAATGTCTTGATTTCATTGCTATCCACTTCAACCAGTCTGACCAACTGTGGAGCATTGTCCAGTGAGAAAACTTCAGCACAAAACTTCACAAACCACTTTTAACATGTTTGATCAGTCACAGCAACTTCTCCATACACTACACAAATCTTCTTTTGCATTTCAGTTGTGTTTTTACCTTTCTTGAAATGATAAAGCATAATATGCTGAAAATGTTGCCATTTTCTTCCATCTTCAGTATTAAGATGGCTACTCAAAAATCCACCCATTTTGATGTTTTTTTAAATGCATGCTGACATGACAGCTGTCACAATACAGTCCAACAAAATTGTTTTGAATGAAGTTAAAGACAATTAAGTGCTACTAGAGCTGTCTTATGGGGGGAAAACCAAACAAACTTTTCGGCCAATCCAATATATGGCACCATTGTACCTTAGCTCTGCCCATCCTGTCAGGCTCCATCCAGCCCTACCCTTTGCCCATGAAAGACATGGGTAATTAATCACAAGTATATTTCTCCAAGAACATGGTCTTGATGTTTCAGAAGTTAAAGAGCTTAGCCTGGTGATTCTTAACCAAATGATTTTGCCCCCAGGAGACATGTTGCCATGTCTGGGATATTTTTTTTTTAATTGCTGTGATTTGTTGGAGGGCAGGATGCACTGACACCTAGTGGAGAAAGACTAGGAATGATACTACACATCTGGCAGTGCACAAAACAGGCCCCGCAACAAAGACTTACCAGTCTGAAGTAACAATCATGCTGAGGTTGAGAAATCCTGTCTTAATTTAAGAGCTTGGGCTCAGAGATAATCAGATCTGCATTCGTTCTTCCAGTTCATGTGGGTGAGATGTTTGGTGAGTTAGCCTCAGTTTCCTCATCTGGAAAATGAAGATAATGTCTGCCTTATATAATTGTAGTTAGCACAGTTTCCGACACACAGTAAGCAGTCATTAACTCTTATTATTGTTATCAACACGGAAAATATCAAGCATGTCAAAAATTATTAGAATGATAGTTTGATGAGTACTATAAGACTGGAAGTTTTTCAGTTTCTTTGGTAAATTTTCTCACATAATGAGCAGTGATTCATGTACTTTGTGTAATAGCTGTGCTACAGCAGAATAAGACCACTTAGATGTTTTTATTTTGCACATATTTTCTAATTATACATTCTTTTGGCTACCTTATTCAAATTTACATGATCAAAATAATAATGGTTTCAAGACTAAAATATTTGTAGAATGTTTGCAGACATTCTGAGGACCTTGAGTCTTTGGGCTAAGAATTGTTCATAAGCTAAGGGGCTGGGCTGTAGCTGCTGCTTTTCAGGGTCAGCTCTTTAGTAGGTGCTGTGGCCTTTTAGAGACCACATTGTCAATCATGCTAATCATGGTATTTTCTCTTTCTCTCTAATTGCCATCAGTGGTTTTATTGACACATGAGGGAGGATGATCAGCTGGTTCAGTACATGTACTGTGCCTTCATTAAAGATATGTAATGATGCTACCACAAATACCCACTGTGAAAACTCAGCTAATGGTGAGAGAAAACAGAAGGAAGTGAAGACATAGAAGGGGAGTACAAAGCATTGTGATTCCTGTCCTTGAGGAGTTTACCGTCTAATCAAGGAGGCATAACTAACATATTTAATTAACACTCAAAGGATTTATAGGCCTAAATATATGGCCGATTTTATGTGTAAGGTAGGAAATAATTGAGCAAAGTTAGGAAAAGGACAAATTAAGGATAAGCAGTTCATTTGATTGAAGCCAGTTACTACTTACATATAGATCCAAGACTTACGGCACTTTAAGGTCTTATAATTTACAGTAAATGTCTATAATTATTTTATTTGATCTTTGCAGTAACCAAAAAGGTAAAGTGCCTGCCAAATGCATGTAGGTAATAGATGTAATATAAATTAAATTATAGATTTGAAAATATACTGGGGAATGTCAGCGTAGAATTAGAAGGGTAATCGTCTGTCTCCAGCACCATTCTGGCCAGTGAACATAAATGTGTTTGGAGACCTTGAAGATTAGGGCTTGTTTATCTGATAAAAACAGCATATAGAGACATTACATGCCTTTAATTCTCAGGTTCTGTCTGTACTTCTCAAACATACTGTATTCATCAACTAAGCCTATTTTCTTTACTATCAGCATTATATTTTTTTCACAGTTAGTAAAGCATCTAGCCACTCTTCTGTCTCCTTGTTCTCACCTGAAGAAATGCTGTTTTGATGGAAGTACAAAAACCAACAGAGCATAGGTACTAAAATATGGAGAACAGACCCATGCACATGAACTAAGAGGTGTGGGAATGTAGTTGGGAGGGGGTATATAGGGTGGAAGAGAGTACAGAGGGGGAAAATGGGACAACTATAATGGCATAATCAATAAAATATATTTTTTAAAAAGGAGACATCTACTCAAAGAAACCTAAGAATTGTGTTTGATCCCCTAGAGCAAGGGACATAAAGGAAAGAATAAACAAATGGGATCTCATCAAAATAAAAAGCTTCTGCACAGCTAAAGGAAACAGTATTAAAATAAAAAGAGAACCAAATGTATGGGAAAACATATTTGACAATGATACCTCAGACAAGGGATTAATCTTCAAAATATATAAAGAACTTACAAGACTTTAAGAAGACAAGCAACCCAATTAAAAAATGGGCAAAAGATTTGAACAGACACTTCTCCAAGGAGGACATACAGAGGATCCAGAGACACATGAAAAGATGCTCGATATCTCTAGCTATCAGAGAGATGCAAATTAAAACTACAATGAGATACCACTTGACACCAGTCAGAATGGCCTTCATAAACAAAGCAACAAACAGCAAGTGTTGGAGAGGTTGTGGAGAAAAGGGGACCCTAGTGCACTGTTGGTGGGATTGCAGATTGGTACAACCACTATGGAAAACAGTATGGAATTTTCTAAGAAAACTAAAAATGGACATACCTTTTGACCCAGCAATCCCACTGCTTGGATTATATCCTAAGAACCCTGAAACACCAATCCAAAAGAACCTATGCACCCCTATGTTCATAGCAGCACAATTTACAATAGCCAAGTGCTGGAAGCAACCTAGGTGCCCATCAGTAAATGAATGGATCAAAAAACTGTGGTACATTTACACAATGGAATTCTATGCAGCAGAAAGAAAGAAGGAGCTCCTACCCTTTGCGACAGCATGGATGGAATTGGAGAGTATTATGCTAAGCGAAATAAGTCAGGCAGTGAAAGACAAATACCATATGATCTCACCTTTAACAGGAAGCTAATCAACAAAACAAACAAACTAGCATAATATAAACAAAGACACTGAATTTGAGAACAGTCTGACAGTGACCAGAGTGGGAGGGGAGGGAATTTCAGGGGAAAAGGGGAACGGTTTAGAGCAACAAGTATAAAGGACTCATGGACAAAAACTATGGGGGGTGGAAATGGGAGGAAGGTGGGGAGGGCTGGGGTGGTGGGCTGGGGCGGGGTAAAAGACAGAAAACTGTAAAAAAGAAAAAAAAAAGAATTGTGTTTGAATAATTAGGTCAGTTTTCTGGGAAACTATAAGAAATAGTAAAAGCTTCCTAGCACACAAAAAAGTAAAATAAAATAATGGAGAACAAGGAAAATATATTACAAATTGTTTTTCTTTAGAGTCTATTTGATAAGGTTGTGTTTTCATTAGATATTTATACTGATTAACTTGTAAATAATTTATAAATATATTAACTGCTTATTTCATGGCACTATAATTGAAATGTCAATGGTTAAAGAAAAGAGACACTAAACAAACCATGTTCTCTTACATGACAGATAGGTCCTGTCCTCAAGTATTTTCCTAAACTCCTCCTGTAATTTCCCTAAATCTAGAATATGAAACCCTTGGGGAATAGCAGCTGAATTTAGAATAGTACCTAATGAAAAAGCTGAAAGAGTCTGCAAATGATACCTTTCAGTGGAATGGTCTTACCAGTTGTGGTCAGAATTCAGACCGGGTCATGAGAAGGATTCAAGATTAAATCACTTACTGTTTTATCACCTAAAAGAAATATAGCCCAGAAAGATAAGAAATATAGCCCAGAAAGATAGGAAATATATGAAAAGATACATATTCTACCAACTTTGACTTCTGGTATAATTGTATGAGAAGCATTTATATATCTTAAGTTTTGAATAAATAGAAATCTAGTCAGTGTGTTGCAATCACCTGAGTAAGGGTTATAAATTTCTTTGAGAGGCAAAAAAAAACAACGACAATGAATTAAATAAATAAATAAATAAACTGGTGATACATACATTAATAATAATCTTGAATTTTAAGGGTCAGAGTTTCTACATTTGGTCTTTCAGGTTGCCCTACCAAAGGTAAAGGCACCATTCATATAAAATGGATCTTTGATTATTTTAATAGTCTTTAAAACTTTTATTGTAATTGCTGACTGAAAAAGTGGGTGATTTGTATATATTTTTTGACAATTCTCTGGCAGATAATAGTCACATGTCTTGTTTGGAGGTTTGTAAGCCATCGTTTAGGTTTGAGGGAGTATTCTGAGGGACTGCCTCTTTAAATTATGGAGTCATTGATATAACAGCTATAAAAAGTAGGTTCAGCCTTGGCTGGTGTGGATCAATGGATTGAGCACCAGCCTGCAAGCCAAAGGCTCCCCGGTTTAAGACACTTCTCCAAGGAGGACGTACAGAGGGCCCAGAGACATATGAAAAGATGCTCAGCATCACTAGCCATCAGAGAGATGCACATTAAATTCACAATGAGATATCACTTCACACCAGTCAGAATGGCCATCATAAACAAATCAACAAACAAGTGTTGGAGAGGATGTGGAGAAAAGGAAACCCTAGTGTACTGTTGGTGGGAATGCAAACTGGTGCAGCCACTGTTGAAAACAGCATGGAATTTCCTCAGAAAACTAAAAAGGGAACTGCTTTTTGACCCAGCAGTTCTGCTTCTGGGATTATATCCAATGAGCCCTGAAACACCAATCCAAAAGAACCTATGCACCCCAGTGTTCATAGCAGCACAATTTACAATAGCCAAGTGCTGGAAGCAACCTAAGTGCCCATCAGTAAATGAGTGGATAAAAAACTATAGTACAATTTACACAATGGAATACTATGCAGCAGAGAGAAAGAAGGAGCTTATACCCTTTGAGACAGCATGGATGGAACTGGAGAGCATTATGCTAAACGAAATAAGCCAGGCAGTGAAAGACAAATACCATATGATCTCACCTTTAACTGGAACATAATCAACAAAAGAAAAAAGCAAACAAAATATAACCAGAGACATTGAAATTAAGAACAATCTAACAGAGCAGGGGGAGGAGACAATGTGAGGGAGAAGGGTTTTTCAGGAACAACTATAAAGGACACATGGACAAAACAAAGGGGGCGGGAGGTAGGTTTGGCTGGGGTGGCGGGGAGTGGTGGGAGGAAAATGCAGACACATGTAATTGAACAACAATAAAATAATTTAAAAGAAAAGGAAAATATAATCACTAAATGACCATAATAAAATGTCAACAATAACAAAAAAAAAAGGTTGCTGGTTAGATTCCCACTCAGGGCACATGCTGAGGTCATGGGCCAGGTACCCAGTAGGGGGTACACTAGATAGACAACCACACATTAGTGTTTCTCTCCCTCTCTTTCTCCCTCCCTTCCCCTCTGCCTAAAAATAAATAAATAGATAGGAAGATAGATAGATAAATAAAATTTAAAAAAAGAAGCAGGTTCAGTCTGGCAGTTGTGGTTGCAGGCAAGATTCCATCCTTGTCCTACTCGGGCTTCTCTAGTCTTGAAGAAACTTTAGCAGCTGAGAGGTAACCCTAAAAGTTTCATGGGAAAGTTTTTCTCAAATTCTTAGTGATGATGTAATTGTTTTATTAGAAAAAATTCTTTTATTTCCTGAAAGATTTTTGAATCAGGTTTAAAAAGAATGCACAAATAAGCCATCTATATTTAGCAATACATGTAGTTTTCATAGTTATATGAAACCCTAGTGCACAATTTGACTTCTTAGAGTAATATGACAGCCTTATAATTATCATTTGAAAAAGCTTTTTATTATAGAAAGTTTCAAACATTCATAAAAGTAGAAAAGATCACTTAAAAGACTCCTATGTACTTATCACCATGCTTCAACAATTAACAACATAGACCATTCTTGTTACATCTACTCAGCACCATCCTCCCCGACCAGTTGTTTTTAATAGAGTACTTTAAAATGGATCTCAGATGCTGTTGGGATCTCAGATGCTGTTGTTTCCCCTTAAAACTGTAGGTATGCGTCTCTAACAGATAAGAATATATATAAACATGACTTCATTATGACAGTAATTCCTTAGTAACATTTAATCCCTAGTCCATATTCAAATTTCCCTGACTAATAGTTTGTTCAAATGGAGATCTTAAAAGAGTTTGCATGTTGCATTTGATTATGTCACTTAAATGTCTTTTGTTCTTGAGGTTCCTTCTCTCTTTAGCCCCCTTTCTCTCTCCAGTGCCATTGCTTTGTTGGAAAAACAGGACTTATATATTGTAGAATATACTACATGTTGAATTTGGTTAAGTTTTGCTTTTTCATAGTGTCATTTTATTTTTTCCTCTATTCCCTAGTTTCCTGCAAACTAGCAATTCAATTAGATTCAGGTTCACTGTAATTCCGCTTCTTAAAAAGTGAGATATAACTCACAATACCATAAAATTCACCCTTTTAACATGTACAATTCAGTGGATGTTTAGAAGATTCATAAAATTGTACAAACATTCATTTAAGGTTTTATATTGATTGGTTGATAAGTATGTTGTGACCACAGACTCACAATTGATCCCTATATAGTATCTCATTATGTTTTTAATTTTTACTTCTTTGATGACTGACTTTTCAGTGATTCTGAGAATCTTTTCATGTACTTATTGGTCAATGTACTTCCACCGTAATATATGTAATTGAGTTGATTTAATTTGTGGTTTTTAGAATAAACAAGTTTACTTTCATTATTAATATATGAAAATTTAAGTTCACCATTTTTATAAGTATTTTGTTAGTTTTATAAGAATTATTAAGTAACTAAAGATTTGCTATCAGGTCATTGAAATAGTGAAAAAGGAAAAAGAATCTATTCAACTTATAATTGCAGTTTAAAATCTGAAGAATTAATGGAAAGCTACTCAAAAGTGACATATTTTGACAGATTTGTAAATTGAATAAAAATTAAAGCTAACTGAAAAGGGGAAGGTTTAGAGCAACAAGTATAAAGGACTCATGGACAAAAACTATGGGGGGTGGAAATGGGAGGAAGGTGGGGAGGGCTGGGGTGGTGGGCTGGGGCGGGGTAAAAGACAGAAAACTGTACAATATCAACAATTAAAAAATACTGATTAAAAAAATAAAAAAAATAAAAACTAGGACTAACTTTTAATTTGTAACTTTCATAAATCAAATATTAATTTAACAAACCAAAATCAAAGTAAACTTCTATAATTTTTTTAGTACAAATACTGTCCCTGGCACAAAAATGCTACCTCTGAGGGCTCCAAAAGCAACTCACATCTTTAGCCATTTAGTGCATGGCTTAATTTTTATCATCTAATTATTTCTATTAGGCCAGCTCTAATAGGCCTCTTCCTTTGCAATGGATCTTTATCTTCCATTCTCTTTTCTACCTCTACCATGAGAATTGACCAGCAGAACTAAATTATTTTTAATGCTATTGAAAATAAAAGCTTTTAAGTTATTTATTAAAAAAAAAAAAAAAAAAAAAAAAAGACCAACCACCACTACCACCAACCACTCATACACTTTTAAAAAAATGGTCCTTGGTTTTGATTTTATAGCTAGTTGGAAGTGCTGACTTGGTAAATAGAGACCTTGGACTTTTAGTTTAACTTGTGCTTGGACCTGTTGGCTTGGAGCAATATTGGACAATTTATTTACTAGAAGTACAGTTTCAAGAACACCAGTATGATTCACAAAGAATAGCATACTGGTGTTAGATAGGATTATTCTAAAGTCAAGTTGCAGGTCAAGAAGAAGGAAATATTGTCCCCAATTTGATGGTTCTTGTAGTGTGGTCACCGCAATGTATTTACTGCTGTTCCACAGCTGGTCTGTTCACTTACACCTTGGTCAAGACCTACCTTTTTTTTTTTCCACACTCTTGCTCCCATACAAAGTGACTCAAGTATCTAGGATTGTTGACCTCAGTTGTCTGCAAGTTATATGGTCAACAAATAGTTCATATTTCAGATCTCATCTTTGAGTCAAAGATTTTTCCTTTTTCCCCCTCTTGCTTGGAGGCCGTGTCTCTTTATTTCTTCTCACTTTAGCTTGAATCATCACTGAGCTTTCTCTTCATCCCCCGGTCTGTCACCCTCCCCAGTCTTCTTGTCTTCACAGAAAAATGAGTCTGAAACTAGTCCCATACACACAACAGTGAATCTTTCTGATTTGAACCTATATTAATAGTTTTTTAAAATCTTTGTTTCTTGGGGCAAGGAGATGGTGACACTAAGATTGGTATTGCCGAGAGCACTGGTGAAGGGAAATTTACAGAAAGTGAACAGATGAAAATATTAAGCTATAAATTTGCCCCCAGTAAATATAACATACAACTCTAAAAACTGGAATCCTGAGATAATTCAGGATATTTCTTAAGTGATTAGTAAAAGTCTGGCATTACTTGCCTTGCAGTTAACTTCCTAACCAAGATTTTTGTTCTATGTCATTGTTCTTGTTGCTGTGGGTTTTTTTAAAGCCTGATGCTCAGACTTATTTATTTAGGAAGCATATATTCTGGAGACAGATGGAGTCATCCAAATGCTTCAGCTTATCCAGTGGCTCTGACCACGTAGACTGATCCTGAAGTAAATGCTAAGCGTACATATGTGAGTAGTTCATAAAATAACAGTGATTGAATGAGGTAATAGAGCCCTTAGACTTCAGAAGAACCTTAAAGTATGAGATGAGTCATTTGAAGTAAAACAATGATGTACTTTTAAAAATGTAGATATTCTTCAGCCTAAACTACCTAAAACTTTTTAGTGGTCTAGGCACTTGAATGTAGTGGCTGAAAAGAACAGATCGTGGGCCCAGGATTTGTTGGAGACCCTGCTCAGGTGCTTCTAACCTTGTTGGCCCTTGTACCAATTATTTATTTAGTCTGTGCTGTAGTTTCCTCTTGTGTAAATATGGGCATAATAATAGTAATTTTCCTGTTGGTTGCTGTGAGGATTAAATGAGTCAATGTAGGTAAAATACCTAAAAGAGAATCGGGGCATTTGTGATTATTAATAATGTTAGTACTTTTCACTGCATATTAGATATATCTTAAGTATATTATTAGATTAAATAGATTTAGGAATTCCCTGGGAAACTAACTGCCATATAGCCTTTTTTTCAATAGAAATGTAATCTAGGTTACAAACAGTGGATTTACAGATGTGAAGCCTTGGGACATAAAAGCTTATACATTAGAATTGGTTAGAGTCCAAAGTGTTCAGTATTTGCTAGATTAAAGCCATTGTTTTGTTGTTCCTGGAAGGCATTAAGTCCTGTGCATATAAAAGCTTCTGTATATGTTATCAAAACCACTAAGTACATTCATGAGTGAATAGTATGAATATTGGAATGTGAAATGAATGTTTGTAGTCTTATCACTTAGGATTGCTAAGAAAAGACTATCTTAGGCTCCAGTAGGCAATAATCATAACAGAAGATTTGAGTAGAATTCTGCCGTGTGTGTGTGTGTGTGTGTGTGTGTGTGTGTGTGGTCCGGATGCAATTAGATCTTCCTCACCACTGCTGCAAGAAAACAGTCAGATGCATAGCCAATTTCATGATCTCAGAAACACATACAGAAGTTTACCTGCTGATTTCTGTTGCTTTTGTAGGTGTCAAATATTCAAGCATTCACATAGGCCCATGATAAATGCCTGATAAACATTTGTTGCATGGATGAGTTATAGTACACAGGATTAACTTGAACAAGATGTATGAGAGAGAGGGTACAGAATGCCCAAGATGACCAGTTAATAGATAACTAATGATAAGGGTCTAAACTAGGATGTTGACAGATGAATATGGGTGCAGGGGGAGTGGAGAATAGATGCAGGAAGAAAATCATTAACAAAACCTGGTAATTGTGTAGCTGTGGACAAATGGTTGTGATCAAAATACCATTTAAAATCACATGCACTAGCAGCCTCTCTTGTTGAAGGATTCATGGTATTCATATATTCCTTCTGACTTCTGAAGTCATTATTGAATTATCTAAATTAAATTAACCTTTACCTGGGTACTTAGTTTCCATCTGACAAAAATAACTAAGCTAGGGCAGGAAAGTTCAACATTCATATAGGTATGTGCATACGCATGTCTGGTGTTATTACATATTCTGTCTTAGCATTGTTGAATTGCTTTAGAAGAAACTGGGAAAAATAATTTTACTATATTCCCTAAGAAAGCATTTTATGTTGTAATCATACTTTCTAAAACTTTGAAGATAGAGTAAGGACAGTACCTTAGGGATTGGTAATTGTTCAAACATTAATATCATGAATATCCTGAAAATAAAAATCTGATTCTTCTAATGAGAGGTCCAGAAAATCACTGAAAAATCTTTACTCGACTGTTATATCTGTTTCATGGTGTTGGTTATTCTGAGTTATTGTTGCTATAAATTAGCAATCTTTGAAATTCCTCACATATTCTTGCAGTTTTGTTAATAGAAACGTAGGCTATTTAATTGATTAAAAAATTAGCATACCGTTCAGCATATAATCCAAGTCTGAGGGTTGTCATACATAACATCCTACATCAATTTACTTGGATTTCTAGCTGTCTTCTGGTTTCTTTATAACTTGAGACAATTTTTTTAACTCGAAACCTAAGTCTAAATTTGCAAAAAGTATATTGTGATATTTTCTAACTCAGTCCCTTGATCCTTTAGTTCTTGAATTGTTTCTCTGGTGACAGTGCATTCTTCTCTTTTCATGTCCATGTCTTTAGATAATTGACATGCTCTTAACAGTCTTTCTTGTTTATAAATATACCTTCTTTTGTTGTTTATTAGCCATTTACTTTTTCCTAGGAGTTCATCTGTTGTTCTGCTTAACTATTTGTCAAATTTTTCCTTTTAGTTTTAATTTGTACTTTACCACTCTGTAGTTCCTTTTACTTCTAGTCTTTGGCATCTGCTGCCATTTGTTTTGCTTTCTGTATTGTAATACTAAATGTTTTCATGCTGGTGGATTTATATTCTGTAACCACTTTTTATGAGCATTCAAGGTTGTTTTTTTTTTTTTTTTTTTTTTGCAATGAGTAGCACCCAATAATTACATTAATTAACATTCTTAGATGGTATGTGCTGCATAGTTGCAGGATTTTAGGCTATATTTTACTGGTAATTGTATTGAGTATTATATGCTCACGATGCTGTGTTTATCACATTTGCCCATCTCATTCCTTGCTTGTTGTGCAGAGCTCTGCCTCTGAATAATTTGTCATCATAATCCTAAGTAAGTTGATAAATTTATTAGGATTTTTAGACTTAATAAATAATAATTAATAAAATGCAGTTGCATTCAAGTAAGAATTCATGAGAATTTCGGAGACACTACTTTATAAATGAGAGCCTCCATGTTGAGAGCACATGAGGTCATGGCTATCTGAGACACCACTAAGGGACAGTATCACTAGTCACAGGTTGATGCAAATTGTCTGTGCCAGCTGAATAGGATTGTAAAGCTTAGGCAGCCTGAAACAATCATTTTCTTCATAGTCAGACAGAAGGTATTCTTCTTAAATAAGAGAGCTTGCTATCACTTGAATAATGAGTGGACTGACAAACATATTGTAATGAATAGGATTTCTTAAATGTTTTTTCATTCTTCAGGGCAGCTGATTTTCATTATCACTGTGGTCTGTTTCAGAGCCTGTATTCCATGACAGTTGTGTATAGAAAATAGTGTGTCATCACCCAGCTCTGTATAACAGTAAAACATTACAGTGCATTTTTTCTTGGTTATTGTTAGTAGATTCACTTCCTGGTTGTACTTAAAGTATCCTTTTATGTTTACATTATTAAAATATTTTAGGAGTGTTGGCTATAGTCTGGAATATTCTGGTACATTATTCATTCATCTTCCAATATAATACCTACTATTTTTCAGGCACAGGCAACTATATAAGATTAACTATATGCATTAATTTAAAATGTATATTTTTCCTCTTATGATTGAAAAACAGGATTTAATTCAGAAACAAAACACAGCCGAAGTCACCTCATCTCCAGAGTCATTTTTTAGCCTCACATGCAAGAGACTGTGCTGTTGATATAAGTTAGAAAAGAACTATTAAGAAATCTTAAGGTTGATTTTCAACCAATAAGAAGAGTGATTTAATTGCAAAATTAAGACACATACATAAACTATCTTTCATTTTTATAAATGATATGTATAGAGTGGCCTTATAATTTGTCTAGATCAAGATGCTTTAGAATGTAAAAGGGGGCCTTATTCATAATAGCAAGACAACGGATGTAAATCAAAATTGTCCCAGGCAGCCCTGGCTGGTATGACTCGGTTGGAGTGTCATCCCATAGACTGAAAGGGTGCGAGTTCAACTCCTGGTCAGGGCACATACCCAAGCTGTAGGTTTGATCCCTGGTCAGGGCATGTATGAGAGGGCAACCAAATGATGAATTGATGTTCTTTCACATTGATCTCTCTCTCTCTCTTTTTTTTTCTCCCTTTCTCCCCCCGCCCCCCCCCCCCCATCCTCCCTCTGTCTTGCTCCTTTCCTCTCTCCTAAAGACAATGAAAAAGTATCCTCTGGTGATGATTAAAAGAAAAGAAGAAGAAGAATTGTCCCAGGCAAACATGGACATATGGGCTTATCCTGATCCTCACTTGTGATCGGATAGGATCTCTGAGGGAGGAATAAATAGTATAGGCCAGAGTGGTCACAGAGACTTCAAAGGAGGAATTAGAACTTCAAGGAGAGGAAGTCAGTGAGGAAGTCATTCTTGTGATTCTTGCTAGGGTAGGATTAATAATGAATATATCAATTTAGCTGGGATAGAAATTTGGGTAGGGAAATACTAGTGGTTGGATTGGACTGAGAAGTTTGGAATATAAACTACGTGATCTTCAGAAGTTACTTAACCTCTGTGCCCCAGTTTGCCATCAGCAACATGGATGATAAGTACCTATTGTACGATGGTTAACTATGTATACTTCACAGAAAGTACTGTGTTAGCTACCTATGGCACACTGGCAGAATTCTAAACCGTTGAAAGTTTGGCAGTGACACTGAGTGTTTGATTGGATTAGGAATGAGATGGGCCACAGAGAGAATTTTTAAAAGTTTAGTAACTGATGAAGGGGAGATGAGGAAAAAGGGCAGAGTAAATGATGACTCTGAGCTTCCAAGCCTGAGTGAGTGGGAAACCAGGAGAATTTAGCAGAAATAATAAGTCAAGGGGGTTACCTGTTACTTAGGAAGAGAGAAGTTCAAATTTAAACAACAATTTTGAGGGGAGAGCAGGCTCTCCAGTCAGAAGTGGTCAGCTGGCAGTTGGAAGAATGAAAGTGGTGTTCCATGGAGAATGAGTTTGGGAATGTTCCAAATACATAACAGTTGAAGTCTTGGGTGTGGACAAGCTCTCTCAAGGATAGAATATTGGGGAAAGAAAAGATTGATGAGAGAATCTTGGAAGCCCATAATTGGAGTACAAGAGAGGGGGAGATCAACTAAGAGAGAGGATTAAAGAAGAAGGTATGGTATTTCCCACAGTATGTTTTACCAAACACTAGATCGGTGGTGTGGTTAAGATGGACTATAGGAAAGAAGATTGGTTCTGTGGTTAAACTCTACAACTCTGTTAAAGTTAAGTGGATTTGTTTACTGCAGGAATTATCTAGGTTTTTAATATGTTAACACACATGGCAAATCTCTAAGAGGCTAATATATGAAGTAATGTTTTGCAGATTTATTCAATTGCTGAGCCCTCTTCTCCCCCAGAATACTTAAAGGAGGTTAGTGTTCCAGAAAACACATTTGTGGAATTATAGAAACCTAACGAGGAAAGATTTTCAAGAAAGAAGGACTTGTCAAATGTTGTGGAGAGAATAAGGAAGATGAGAAATGAAAAGAAGCTATTTGACTTTTTTTTATTAAGTGATCATACACTTATGATCACTTAATCCTTTAAGAATACAGTTCAGTAGTGTAGCTTCAGTAGGCACTGGTTTATAGGGGATTTTTATCTTATTTTTTTTTATTTACTGATTTTATAGAGAGACAGGGAAAAAAAGCCCACATCGATTTGTTGTTCCACTTATTTATGTCTTCATTGGTTGTTTCTTGTATATGTCCTGACTGGGGATCAAACCTGCAACCTGACATGTCAGGACAACACTCTAACCAACAGAGCTACATGGACAGGGCTTATAGTGAATTAAAAATAAGAGTTAGTGATGAGGAAATGAAGGCAGTAGGCTTACATCATTCCATCTCTATTAATTTAAATATAAATTGTTACTGATAGGAACAAATTAATCATTAGTGATATTTATCCTATGTATGAGGTCTGTCCAGAAGAATCCAGCCATGTACAGTAATATGAAAAATAGAGACATTTATTGAAGAAGATACAAGATACACGAAACATTGTATATAGGACAGTGATGCCTTAGTCTCCTTCAAAGTAGGCACCTTGGGACCTCACACAGTTCTCCCAGTCACCGTCAGCTGCCCCGTCATATTTCCTTGAATCTCATCAGTGGTCTGAAATCTCTTCCCTTTCAAAGGTGATTTTAGTTTTGGGAAAAGCCAAAAGTTGCAGGGTACCAAATATGGGGTTTAGAGGGGCTGAGTCACCTGGGTGATTTGATGTTTTGCCAAAAGATTCTTCATGAGACATGACGCATGAATGGGCACATTGTTATGATGAAGTTGCCAATCACCCGTTGTCCGTAGCTGTGGCCTTCTGAATCATCTGAGTAGTTACTGCAGAGGAATGTTCAAGCTTAATGGAAAATTAAATGCAGATTTGTTGCTCAACTTGCTCAGTCATTTTTTAAAATATATTTTATTGATTATGCTATTATAGTTGTCCCATTTCTCCCCCATCATTCCCCTCCACCCTGCACACTGCTCAGTCATTTTGAATGCAATGGCCACACAATACACAGGCTCACTCACCGGCGTCTACTGCCCCCGTTGACTAGTACAGTGAAGTTGTCATTGTTCTCACATGCACATTCCAGTCCACTCTCCTTGGCTGCCAGGTTATATCAGTGTCACATAAACCATTCTCATTGTATTAACAGTGGCTGGAGTTTCTCTGGACAGACCTCAGATATTTTTTATTATGCATAAAAAGTCATTATGTTTCTAAATAACATGGCCTTTTAAAATGCTAATTTGATTATACTAGAGCTGGAAGGAACTTCAGCAGACATCTAGGACCATCCCTTAGACAACTGTTAGTTTCCCTTGCATAGGGCAAAGGCACATATTAAAATTTTCTAGCCCTGGCCAGGTGGCACAGTGGCTTGGAGTGTCATCCCATACACCAAAAAGTTGAGGGTTCAATTTTTGGTCAGGATACATACCTAGATTGCAGGTTAGATCTCTGGTTGGGGCACGAATGGGAGGCAACCAATCAGTGTTTCTCACATCAGTGTTCTTCTCCCTTTCCCTCTCTCTAAGAAAATCAGTGAAAATACATCCTCAGGTGGGGATTAAAAAAATTATTTTCTAACCATAGCTATAGCATCAAGTCTAAAGTAATTTTTCATCTTCTTTTAAAAAAAGTATGATAAAGATAAGCCTTATCAATTGTGTATTTTTAAGGTGCCCATCTTATGTGAATTTTAGTCTAATTTTAGTCTAATATTAAAGACTGTCTCTGGGTATAGCCAGTCCTTTCATACAGCAGTGATACAAATTTTTAATTCACAGTTATGCTATAAAAAAGGAAAGTCACTGTGGTATTCTCTAACTGTAGGTGTTTGACATCCTCTAACAGTAGGCCAGTGTGGCTCAGTTGGTTAGAGTGCTATCCTATAACCCAAATGTAGGGTGTTCACTTCCTGGTCAGGGCACATGCCTGGGTTGTATGTTTAATCCCCAGTTGGGGCGCATATGAGAGGCAACCGATCAATGTTTCTGTCTCATCAATGTTTCTCTCTCTCTAAAAGCAATGAAAAAATGTCCTTGGGTGAGGATAAATACAGTTTTTTAGATTGTAGTAAAATATATGTAATATTTACCATTTAATCATTTTTCTTAGTTCTTGCCAGAAGATATGTTTTTATTGATTTTTAGAGAAAGAGGAAGTGGGGGCAGGGTGGAGAGAGAGAAAGGTAAAGAGAGAAACATCGATCTGAGAGAGAAACACGAATCAGTTGTCCCCAGGCCCCAACTGAGGATTGAACCCACAACCTTTTCATGCATGC
This sequence comes from Glossophaga mutica, assembly GCA_039655065.1. NCBI lineage: Eukaryota > Metazoa > Chordata > Mammalia > Chiroptera > Phyllostomidae > Glossophaga > Glossophaga mutica. The sequence goes on from CM077304.1 coordinate 109,796,858, forward strand.
AACGATGCTCTAACTAACTGAGCCACCTGATTGGGCTTAACCATTTTTAAATGTACAGTTCAGTGGTATTGAAGACATTTATAATGTTGCGCAATTATCACCACCGTCTGCTTCCAGAACCCTTTGTCTTTTGTAAAACTGAAAATCTGTGCTCCTTGAACAACTCCAAACTCGTTTCATAATACATAAGGACTCTTTTTCTCTTAACATTTACTTATATTCTCTAGAAGTTCCATCACTTAGAGAAAAGGGCAGGATTACTTTTTAGTTAGTACGGTATGTTGCAGATGAACATAACTTTTTATGTTAGTATGTTTTTGAATCCTAAAAGAAAAGCAAGCCCTTCTCAAGTGTCTATTTGAATAAGACAAGAATTCAGTGTTTAGAAAGATCTTGGGGGAGATTGAGAGACATTGAGGTATGCTAGAACAAACCCTGACCTAAGAGACCGAAAACTTGGGTTTCTGTTTTACTTTGCCCCTAACTACCTAGCCTCTCAGGGCTTTTTCTCTTGTCTGTCCCTATCTGCCTATGAACTGAGACTGCTTGCAGTGTTAAAAGTTGAATGATGAAGACTGTTGTAAAAGGCATGGAATTTAAAGTAGTTCTGAGAATTTGATAATAGTGTAGAAGAAATAGGAAGGAGAGAATCTGAGCATTGACACCCACAGCAAAAGGGCAAACGCTTAGCTCAAAAGTAATGTGACGGAACCCTCAAATAATGGCAAAACCAAGACAAATAAGAAAAGTACTGACATCTAAAAGTTTCATTCTGTGTCCTCCTACCTGGATTTATTGGAGTAGCTAGGTGATTAGAAGACAAAGTACTATATGAAGTAATGTAGGTAAGCAAATCTTCTGGTATATAGTTGATATTCAATAAATATTTCCTTAGCCAAAAAACTCACACCATCATATTTCCATTAATAGGAGATGGACACAGAAAAGAATTGTCATCTTCCTGAAATACATGAAAATATATTATGAATATAGAAAAAGCTACTCTCTCTCTCTCCTCCAGTGTTCTTTTGCTTTGCCTTTGCCAGTTTCGTCTACTATCTATAATTTAATATTGTGAGTTCTTTATGATAGAAATAATTGTACTGAACTTTTGTTCTTTTTTTAAGTTGATTTTAGAAAGAGAGAAACATCAGTGTATCCTCTTATTTATGCATTCATTGGTTGATTCTTTTATGTGCCCTGACCAGAGATTGAACCTACGACCTTGGCATCATCAGGGCAACACTGTAACCAACATTGCTACCCAGCCAGGGCCTGAACTTTTATTCTTAATTGAGTCATTAAACTTAAAAATCCTCCTTAAAACAAATGTTTCTCTAGATACAAATCTGGTATCCCAGAGAAAGTGCTTTGGTTTCATTTGAATTTGCTATTTGAATGGTAGTACGTATAAGAAATTAGACTGCTACTATTGTGAACTGAAATCTGGTTAAAGCAACTAGTTTATAGCCTATGTTCAAGTTTTAAAGGGATATTGTGCAGTTGGGTTTTAATGTCATACAGAACAATAATTTAATTTCAGAACCAATGTGTTTTCTCAGCGTACAAGATTTGGAATTTGAAAAAATATATATTGTTCAGTCTTCTCATGGAATTTTAATTTTATCAAAGCTTTCCAAACTTATTTTAAAGTAAATGTACATTACAAATTATTTAAAGAGCATTATATAGTTAATATTATGTGATTTGCTACACTAATGATGGGTATGATCATGATAATGACACATAATTTGTGATAATAGCTCATTAGGCAGTTACTGTGTGCCAGGCAGAAGTGCTGTGTAAGTTTTGAGCTACGTTATTTTACTCCGAATTGTATTTATAAGAACCCAGTGTTCGTTTCTTCACTGATGAGGTAAAACAAAAATCAGTCTACTTAGCAAGAATGATAATTGACTGTTAATGTTAATTCATTTTTATAGCCCAGCAGCTTCATTTTCATGTTAATTGCTCAAAACAAAATTTAATGAATAGATAGTTGACAGTTTATATCATTTAAAAACATTAACATTGCTTTGGAATATAGTGCTTCACCTACATTTTAGAATGAGTTACATGCACCAGAAATACATATTTCCAGTAAAATGAGATATTTATTGTAAAAGTTTTACTTGGGGTAATAAGCTAGAGACCTCTCTGACTTCCTGTCTTCCAGGGTAGGTAAGTGTTTCTACAATTAAAAATAAGGAATCCATTTTTAATTTTTTCTTTGAGGAAATTCCATACTGTTTTCCACAGTGGCTGTACCAGTCTGCATTCTCACCAACAGTGCACCAGGGTTCCCTTTTCTCCACAACCTCTCCAGCACTTGTTTGTTGATTTTTTTAATGATGGCTGTTCTGACCCATTTGAGGTGATATCTAATATGGTTTTAATTTGTATCCCTGTGATGGCTAGTGATGCTGAGTATCCTTTCCTATGTCTCTGGGCCCTCTGTATGTGCTACTTGGAGAAGTGTCTATGCAGGTCCTTTGCCCATTTTTGAATTGGGTTGTTTGTTTTCCTGGTGAGGAGTCATATGAATTTTTTATGTATTTTGGAGAGTAAACCCTTGTCTGATGTATCACTGGTAAATACGTTGTCCCGTACAATTGGTTTCCTTTTCATTTTGATGATGGTTTCTTTAGCCGGGCAGAAGCTTTTTAATTTTATATAATCTCATTTGTTTATTTTCTCCTTTGTTTCCAGTACCTTAGGAGATACATTGGCAAAAATATTGCTGCATGGGATATCTGAAATTTTACTGCCTATATCTTCCTCTAGGACTTTTATGGTGTCACAACTTACCCAGCGATTCCACTGCTAGCAATATGCCCTAATCCAGAAATACCAATTCAAAAGAACATAAGCACCCCTACGTCCATAGCTGTGATATTTACATAGCCAAGTGCTGGAAACAATCTAAGTGCCCATCAGTAAATGAATGGATCAAATAACTGTGATATATTTATGCAGTGGAATACTTTGCTGGAGAAAGAAAGAAGGAACTTCTATCTTTTGTCATAGCATGGATGGAACTTGACAATATTATGCTAAGTTAAATAACCCAGTCTGTGAAAAACAAATACCATACAATCTCACTAATAAGAGAAATCTAATGAGCAAAATAAACTAATGAGCAAAATAGAACCACAGGCATAGAAACATTTAACAGACTGACAGTGACCAGAGGGGAGGGGGATAAGGGTGGAAAGAAGGGGAAGGGACTAGTCAAAGAACATGTATGAATCACTCATGGACATGGACAGTAGTGTAGAGATTGACTGTGGGAACAGGGCATGGGCTGGGTGGAGGAGGGCAAAGGGGGAAACATTGGGACAACTGTAATATAATAACAATACAATTTTTTAAAAATGAAACAATTCAAGATATCAGAAAACCCCACATTTACTTATAGTGCCATAAAGTATTTTTATGTACCTTACAAGAAATAAAATGGCATGTCTCTTGTTAAAAAATAAATAAATACAAATAAGGAGTCCTACTGAGGTTTTACGTATAAAGACTTAATATTTTAAATGAATTCAGCAAAGTAGCAGGATACAAAATTAATATCCAGAAATCAGTTGCATTTTTATACACCAATAATGAACTAAGAGAAAGGGGAATAAAGAAAACAATCCCATTCACAGTTGATTCAGAAAGAATAAAATGTCTAGAAATAAACCCAACCAAGGATGTGAAGACCTGTACACAGAACATTATAAGACACTGAAGAAAGAAGCTGAAGAAGATAAAAATAACTGGAAGCACATACCATGTTCATGCATAGGAAGAATTAACATCGTTAAAATGTCCATACTACACAAAGCAATCTATAGGTTCAGCACAATTCCTGTTAAGATTCCATGATGTAATTCACAGAACTGGAACAAATATTTCAGAACTGTATATGGAACTCAGAAGGCCCTGCATAGCAACAGCAATCCTGCGAAAGAAGAACAAAGTTGGAGGAATCACACTTGCTAATATCAAACTATACTGTAAGTCCACAGTAGTCAAAAGAGCATGGTACTAGCATAAAAACAGACACATAGTTAAGGGAACAAAATAAAGAGCCTAGAAATAAACTCATAACTTTATAGTCAATTAATATTCGACAAAGGAAGCAAGCACATACAATGAGCTAAAGATAGTTTATTCAATAAATGGTGTTGGGGAAATTGGACAGATACCACACACAAGAATAAATTCAAAATGCATCAAAGACTTAAATGTTCGGCCCAAAACTATAAAAATCATAGAAAACATAGGCAGCAAAATCTTGGACATTGCTCGTAGCGATTTTTTTGTTGGCTCTATCTCCCTAGGCAAGGGAAACAAAAGAAAAAATAAACAAATGGGACTACAATCAAAGTAAAAAGTTTTTGCACAGCAAAGGAAATCATCAACAAAATAAAAAGACAATCCACAGAATGGGTGAACAGATTTGCCAATACACTGGATAAGGGGTTAAATATCCAAAATTTATAAAGAAGTTACAAAACACCAAAAAAAAACCCGATTTAAAAATGGGCAAAGGATCTGAATAGACACTTCTCCAAAGAGGACATACAGATGGCCAACAGACATGTGAAAAGATCTCAACATCACTAATCAGAGAAATGCAAATTAAAACCACAATGAGATACCATCTCACACCTGTGAGAATATCTATCATAAATAAATTAAGAAACAAGTGCTGGGGAAGATGTGGAAAAAGGGGAACCCTTTTGCACTGTTGGTGGGAATGCATACTGGTGCAACCACTGTGGAAAGTAGTCTGGAGATACCTCAAAAAGCTAAAAATGGATCTACCTTTTCATCCAGGATCCCACTTCTGGGAATATATTTGAAGGAACCCAAAGCACTAATTTGTATTGTTTGTTTGTTTTTTTAAATCATTTGTATTAATGTTTGAATAAGGTTGTCTCCATTTTCCCCACCTCCAAAATGCTAATTTGAAAGAATGTTAGCATCCCTATGTTCTTTGCAGTGTTATTTCATTATTTATAGTCATCAAGATATGGAAGCATCCCAAGTGTCCATCAGTAGGTGAGTGGGTAAAACAACTATAGGACATTTACACAATGGAATAGTACTCGGCCATAAAAAGGAACAAAATTTTACCCTTTGTGATAGTATGGATGGACCTGGAGAACATTATGCTAAGTGAAATAAACCAGTCAGAGAAAGACAAAAGCATAAGATTTCACTTATATATGGAATCTAATGATCAAAGTGAACTAATTAGGAAAATGGAGACAGACTCATAGATGAAAGCAGGATGGCAGCTAGTGGTAGGGGGGTGTTAGGGGTGGAGGGATTGAGCAAAAAGGAAAAAGGACTCATGGACATGGACAACAGTGTGGTGGTTGCTGGGAGAAGTGGAATATAAGAAGATTAATAGTAATGGAAAAATAGATTTAATATTTTACATATATAGAAATTGACATCATGCTAAGTGCTAAAAGTAATATAGAAAAAGATGCCATAGTTTTAATCCATGTAGCAAACCTCAGTGTACTTTAGTTTATGACTCCATACTACAAGTAAAATTCATAGACAAGAATTCACGTTTGTTTTCTTAGAGGTTAAAATCTGTTGTCATGGATGCCTTTCTCACAAATAGGACTGCTGCTCCTAGTGAGGAATAAGAATGCTTTCTGGGCTTCTCTAATTTTATTTTGAAATTCTTGTCCTGTAATTTAAAAAAATTAGTTTTGTTATTTATGCAGGATGATTGGGCCTAGGAGGTATTATTGATGCCATCTCCTCTCAAACATAGCAGCCAGAGTGTGTGTATATTGGGATGTGGAGTGTAGGGCACCAAACATTCCAAGTAGAAGGAATCACCTGTGTAAAGGCCTTGAGGAACTGAAAGAAGGTACCTGTGATTGGAATATAGTGAGGGCAAGAGTGGTTGGGATGATGATGGAGAATAACAAGGGAAGATGATGGTGAGGAATTTGCTGGGGCCACCTGGTTCACTTAGCCAAGTGGCGAGCAGTAGGTATGTGTTATTAGCACACCTGGGTTCAAATGTCACTCAGCTTCATTACTTACTAATGTCTAAACTCATTCCTGCAACTCTAAAATGGGGGTGGGGAGTAATACCTCCTTCAGAGCCTGGCTAGGTGGAGTGGTGACCAAGTGCAGTGACTGAAATATAATAAGCCACACAACAGATGGCAGGCTGTTTGCATTTTTCTTCTTTATTCACATGACCACCCATACCCCACTCTGGATTCTAAGACTCACAGGCTTTCCTTCTGTTACTTTTAAAATTCATTCAGCAAATATTTATTGAGCACTTAAAGTTTTATACCCTTAGCCGTGCTTCTCTGCCATACTCATGTTTGTATGTCTCTCTCATAGTTTCAAGGTTATGAAATCCTCAGTGATTTCATATTACATCTTTTATAATCCAGGCACCAAGTATAGTGTCTGCTTTAGAAAATGTTGGAATAAATGGACACCTAAAAGAAAGTTGATGAAACATGATTACCATATTTTAGCCCTGCAGTTGCTTGGATAATTTGTTTTAAATCAGTCCTATGTAGAAAAATGAACACATTTCTTGTTGCCCTCATTCCATTTTTCTTTAACAAAAATTCAAAATATGTCAGTTACAAATCTATGACTCTAGAAAAATAGAAAATATGCTTGCCCTGGCCAGTGTGGCTTAGTCGGTTCTGTGTCATTCCACAAACTGAAGGGTCACCAGTTCAGTTCCTGGTCAGGGCTCATGCCTGGATTGCGGGTATGGTCTCCAGATGGGGCACATACAGAGGCAGACAGTTGATGTTTCTCTCTCTCACATAGATATTTCTCTCCTCTCTCCCTTCCCCTCTTTCTAAAAATTAAAAAAAAAAAATAAATTTTAAAAGAAATTACGCTTCTCTATTTTCAGATTCATACATTGCCTCAAAAGAAGTCACTGAAAGGTTTTCATCTTTTTTCAAGATTAAGTAGCTATTTTAATACAATATGGTTTTTTACAAACAACTATTTTCTTCAAAGACTCTCAGAACTAAACAAAGAACTGTTTATTTTACTTCTCTTAGTTGCAGATACTATCTCTATGCAAATAAGAGAAGTAAAGACAGACATATAATACCATATAAATTTTTAGCAAGTTGAGTGCTTGCTTTTTAAAAAAAATTATTTATTTTTAGATAATTATAGATTCACATGCCTTTGTAGGAAATTGTAGAGAGAAATCCCATATACCCATAACCCAGTTTTCCTTAATGGTAACATCTTAACAAAACTGTGGTACAATATCCCAACAGGAAATTAATGCTGATAAAATCCACAGACTTTATTTAGATTTCTCCAGTTGTCATGTCTGTGTGTGTATTTAGTTCTCTGCAGTTTTATCACATGTGCAGATTCATGCGATCACTTAGTTCCAGCACAAGGATCCTTTGTGCTTCCCTTTTGTAAACAGAGCCACCAATGCCCCTTTCTCACACTTGGCCACCATGATTTTCTCCAGTTCATAATTTTGTCATTTCAAGAATATTATATATAATGTATGGAATCATACAGCATGTAACCTTTTGGGGTTGGCTTTTTTTTTTTACTCAGTATAATCCCCTTGAGATAAATTGAGAGCTTTTAAAAAGGGATTTGCAAAGAAAGTCTTACATCTTTTCCACTGGGCCTCTTGCTTGCCCTTTAGCAAAAAAGGTGGAATCAGCACCACGAAGGCAAAGGTGCTTTCCCCTCAGGTGAGGTGGAGCACCCCAGTAATCAGTCATGCTCTTCTTCAGAGACTCTCAGAGAAGTTGCAGTTTCCTTCTCTTATCTACATGTTCATCTCTCTCTTGGCAGAAAACAGTCGTTTCTTTTAAAGGGCTTGCGCCACCTCTATAATGTCTGTTTTATATCCAAAGACCATTCTAGTTAATTCCATCTTTCGTTCCTTCTCTCTTCTTCCTCTAATTTTTTAATCCTGATCAATTGAAAGCAATTGTTGTTGAATTAAGTTCTAGATGAGATTTCTGCAAATTGATACAATCAATTTGACTGAAAACATTTTTTTAAACTTGAAATTACATGCATTGAAGAGTTCTTGTTTCCGTTGGCTCCACCGCAGGGGTGTCAGACTCATTTTCACCAGGAGCCACATCAGCCTCACAGCTGCCTTCAAAGGACCAAATGTAACTTTGGGACTGTACAAATGTAACTACTCCTTAACAGTTGAGCGAGAGCTCGGCACTGCCACCAGGTGGAAATAAGGTACCCGGCCAGATAAAACAAGGTGGAGGGCCAATTCGGCCTGCGGGCCTTTTTTGCCACCTGTGCTCTACAGGATCATGGTAGTTCTACCTCACTGATACCATAGTTTATGGTATTAGTTTTGATTTGTTTGTTTTGATTTGTTTTGTTTGATTTGATTTGTTTGCCTCAAAAGTAATTATAAAATATGTAATTCATTTGGATGATCAAAATGCCCTCCCTTGGGAATTTTATTACATAATAGGAGCTCAACCTCAAATCAAGTCATCCAGAGTCGTAATTAATAGTTTTGTTTTTTAGACAAGTTTGTATATGTAGTGTATCATATTTTAAGCTGTAAACAGGAGTCTCGTTTTTAACTCATTGTCAATATATCGAAACTCCCACTACCTCACAAGCAGAGGTTATTTTAAGGTATTTTATAGGTTGACTTAGCTTCACTTCAAAGAAGTAAAAAGGCCTTTCATTAATAAATATTTAAATAATTAGTGCATAATCTTTTAAAGGGAACTAGCTCATATTTGGAACTATATCTTCATCTCTATATCACTACCAAAAAATTACTGTTATCAATTTCCATTCTACATAACGCACTTGCCATTTGATAAAATGCCCAGAGTTCTGAAGCCTAGATTTGAATCTTAGTGCTTATCTTTTCAGTCTGCATTTCCACTTGCATCTTGAAACTAAAAAGCTGAAATATTAGTCAATAAATATTGATAGAACACCTACAATATTCCAGGCACTGTTACAGGCACCGGAATGTTTTAGGCAATGCGTTATTTCATTTAACTTAATTTTGTGTGTTTCTTGTTGTTACTTTAAATTTTGGACATCAACTTCTTTCCTGAAGCAGTCTTTATCTGTTACAGTCAGTGTTAGGTAATTTTAACTGTAAGATTTGGTAAATTCTTGGGTTCAGGCATTTATGGGCTTGTTTTTGCATTGTCACATTTCCCTCCTTCCCCATCCACAGAGGTGATTAGGCTTGGCTTCCTGTAAGTAGATTTTAAAATCTTACCCTGTTTTTTGTTCTCGTTTTGTAGCCCAAAGCACTTTCATGACTTACAAACTCAAATGTTTTGGGGGGCAGGCAGGTATCATAAATATTTGAAACAGAGCACTGTAAGTAAGTAGGGATTGGAAGGGTCTCTGTCAAACTGAAAAGTTCCTACCCACCTGTAAACATTTTTAAAAGTATTTTTAACCTGTGTCAAAAACATCTAAAGCCTAAAGTTTCCAACATTCTGAACATCTAGATAAACACATTCTTTAGCTGTGAGTTACCAATGTCTTGGTGACAGTGATGTATATCAATTTTAAAACAGGAAATACCTAGAACTTTGTGATATGAACCCAAACCTAGTTAGTATTACATATTTATTGGATGAGCTATATGTGTTGTTTTGTTTTGTTTAACATACTGTGGACATCTTTTCATGTCAGACCACATAGATCTATATTTCTTGTCATTTAACAACTGTGCCAGTTTCCATTGTAAGAATTTATGGTCATTTATTTTCCACCTCTCTGTTGGTGGATATTAGGGAAAATACAAAATATGCTTTGATGTCACCATTACTGATTCTAAGGATTAAGTCTTTTCTTTCTTATTTTAAATATTATAATTTGAATAAAAGCCCAATAGAAATTAATTTTAAACTTAAAAGATTATTCTTAAGAAGTAGTATGTTCATATAATTTATATAACTCTCAGGAAGCTTGAATTTAATTCTATTTCTTTCTGGTTAAACAAATATATTTGGCTGAACCAGTATGAGGGTCATAATTTCCTGGCATTAATGACTAAAAGCCTCTTACACAATAGTTTGAAACCTTTAGAAGATTCCGTGTAAGTTCAGAGCGTAATATATGTATCAGTATTCACACATAAAGAGATAGCCAAGAACAGTGATGTGTCTGTTTGTACTAAAGTCCACATGGTGTTGTATAGATAGGTGTTGGATTCCTTGCTTACAGAATTGCTCATTACTTATAATAGGAAATAAATAAGGTGGTGAATCCTTACAGTTTAATCATTTTGGCAAACCACTACTTGAATTTAGTTCAAGTGGAACTTACAGTTTCTGGATCATATCACTTCACAGCAGTGCGATTTCATCAGATTGCTTCCTGTATTACATTCTTTGGTCTAATTTTATTCTAGTTAAGAAAGAAAGGCAGCAAAACATTCTTACTGGACATTAATAAAGAGCTTTTCACTTGGAATATAGATTTCTATTTAACTTTAAAAAAAACTTTTTTTAAAATTGAGACAGACTGAAATACCGTTAGAATACATTTTCTAATATGGAATCCGGTTCTCTATCTGATATGGAATCCAGTTGCATCCCATTGAATATAGAATTGTCTACATGTACCATTTTTTCTAGATGAGATATTTTATAACCTTCAACTCATCTTCAGAGTGGTGAGGTGCTGGGAGAGGCACTGGCCATGGTGGTTGTAGGAAGATCAGTCTCTTGGTGGTGCTGCATCAGGCACCACTTTATCATTGTAGCCTTTGCCATCTTACAGATTTTCTGGTATTTTTTTATAAGACAAAAATGCTGGTAACTGAAGATGAGAGATTGGGTAACCTGGGACCTGGTACAATTTGAACTGGTACAGTGACATTCTCTGTTCTTTCTGTATAAAGAAGCAGGGCTTAGTCCCAGAGCTCAGCTCTGGACCAGACCCAACTTTTAGGAAGGTCTTCTTTGCTGTCTTAACAAAGGCCCAGAAGTATAGGAGGCCATGCTTGTGTTTCTGTAACTTAAAGGGAGGTGTATGGATGTTGTGATTAAAAAAAAATACTATCAAGTTAATTATGGGTAAAAAAAAGTTAAAAAGTGAACATTTTGGAAAATGTGTTAAGAATGACATACAAGCAAATACCTATTTAGTGAAAAATGTAAATCCAGTGGATCTCAAAAATTTTAATTCTGTTGTCTACCTTAGATTTTTCACTGAGAATCTGTGCTCTTTGTCATACATAGCTCTTCTTCCCTCTCCCAGGACAATCCATAATCATGCATTTGGGATTAAAGTAACTGCTGTCATTGATTCTTCTATTAACCATAATAAAGTTCCCTAAAATTATAGCTTCTGGTTAATTTGTTTAGGTTTAAATAATTATATAGAATAAAAAGTTTTATATAATTTGTTTTCTCTTTATTTTTTTTAAGAAGTAGATGAACATCTAAAATTTTTTTTGTTGAGTGAAGTGATTTGCAGAGTCACCATTTTTTGTTAGTTTTGCAATGGAAAATATGCATTCTGAAGTAATAGTGATAACTTGTAAAAGTCCAATTCCGAACATTGTAGGAGTAAATTTTAAAGACATAGTAGATTTTAGTTTTCCATTGTTCATTTATTATGGCATATCTATTTGCTCTTCCCTCATGTATATTAAATATTAGAAATAATGTCATATCAAATTTCCGTTCTCTAAAAAATTTTATAGCTCTCACTGATGTGGCCCAGTTGATGGGACATCATCCCATAAAGTGAAAGGTCGCTGGTTGGATTCCCAGTCAGGGCACATGCCTAGGTTGCTGGTTCAGTCCCTGGGCAGGGTGTGTGCGAGAGGTAAACCAATTGATGTTTCTTTCTTACTCCCTTTCCTCTCTCTAAAAATAAATAAAATCTTTTATAAAATGTTTTTATATAATTTAAGTAAACAAAAATGAGGAAATGGTATTAGTAATAATTTAGAATGTGATTGAAATAAAAAAACTGAGTCATATTTTACTTTAAAAATTTCCGGGTTTATATTAAAAACATCATTGTCTTCTTTCAGATCAATTTGCGCCTTATCTTGGTAAGTGGGAAGACAAAAGAGTTCCTGTTTTCTCCTAATGATTCTGCTTCTGACATTGCAAAGCATGTGTATGACAATTGGCCGATGGGTGAGTTGTGTTTTTCTCTTGTGAATGAGTAGTGTTAATTCTCCCTACTTTTACCTTGTTTCATAAACATTTTGAAAAAGTTTTAAATATATAAGATATAAAAAATAATTAATCGAGAGCATAAGGATCAAAGTTAAAGGGGACCACTGTATGACCTTCCCTGTTTTGCTCTTCAACAACCTCACTGAGAAATGCTAAAGGGGCCACTATGCCAAGTCCCTGTTTTGATCCAGAACTGCTTGATGTAAATGAAAATTATTTTTAAAAAGTAAAACACAATACAGCTAACATTGAAAGTGTGTATCACTTTCAATTAGTAAACCTATTAATACCAAGAGACAAAAAAAGGAAGAAAACTACCTTTAACAAATTATAATATATTCTCTTTGGTCTGTTCTATGTATAAAATTGAGTTTGCCACAAAGTTAATTTCTAGTTCATGTCACTTCAGGTGTTCTCTGAACTACTACAAGTCAGGAAGATATAAAACCCATTTGTGCTTTGCATTTTTAATCCAGGGTCCATGACACCAAAGTTGTGAGTGAGTGGGTGTCCTTCCTCCCTTCCTCTGGTTCCTTTCTGTGTGGGAAGACTCTGTCTTGCCATCCTACAGTGAGCTTTCAGCACATGTTCTTCCTTTGGACTTTCCCTACTTCACCTTGACCGTTTCACGTGCCGTAGCGACATGACTGTTTGAACTGATTTCACTTAATTTTACTAGCCAGAACAATTTGGACTTTTAAAGGACAAGACATGTTTCAACAAAGAACACAGTGTATAAAAAATGAATAAATTAGATCAGTATCTCTTTACCTTAAGTAATATATGGAACAGTCAGAGGAAGAAAATTCTTGTAGATTTCTTAGTACTGACTTGTTATTTTTAGCATGATGCTTATTTTTAAAGATAAAAACATCAAACCCAGTTAAAACTCTTTATACTTATTAACTCATGTACAACCATAAAACTAAAATGATATACAAGGAAAATGCACACATAACTCTAAAACCAATAATATTCAAATTAACAACATTAATGTGCTGGAAGGTATATTTTTCCTAAAACCAACTTACGGCTTGGACCATAAATATGGCACTGTTGAGTTGGCATGCGTGTGCTCTTGCTTGCTGTGCGAGGACCCAGTCACCACAGAACCTTCATCCACACCGTGTGCCAAATTGTCATTCAGCCCTCACCCAGCAGGAAAGAATCATTTACGTATTAAGTCCACCTCTGTTCGTTCCTTGATAGCCTCTTGACAATTAAAGAAGTCCTGCTTGGTGCCAGTTCAATCATAAACTTAAAATGCATACATGGGCATTAAAACCCCAAGTCTGTACTTGGCTGTAAGAGGAATTATTCAAATTAGATAATCTCTTCCAGATTATCATTAAAATGAAACACAATTTAAAAATTCTTAAAAAAAGACTTTCAGACCCTAAGTATGCTTTTGGTATTCATAGACCTGAATTTAAGAAACACTGATTTAGGTATTTTTTAAGTATCTAGATACTTTGAGATAACTAGATCTTTCTTCATACTGATAACTAAGGGACAAATCAGTGTTTGTCCTAAATCAGAAAGCTACTGAAGCTAAAGATTACAGGTAAGAAGAATTTCAGAAAAGCTGAAGTGGGCTAAACTGGGGGCTCTTGGAATATTGGAATATCTTCATAGCCAGGGAGGAGAGAGGGCTGTCAGTATGAAAAGCATTTTTAAAGTTGAACACCGATGTTTTAACTAAGTATGACATAACATTACTTTTGTGATTTTGGAGGGCAGGGAGGGTAAAGATAGCTTTTGGCATCTATGGATATTATAGAAAAGATTATATAAGATAAAAATTGAGTAATCCTCAAAAATTTATTTTTGTGGACAATGTTATAACTTGAGGTAAAAGAAATACTTTTACCTTCATAATTGTGTGCCTTGGATATTAAAATCAGTTTTAATTCCTTAGAATGTCCTGAGTAGTGGTAAACAAAGGTAAGGCTCAGGTGCAGGTCTTTGCTATAATTTCGCAATTGAATGAACCATGTGTTAGCACAGGAAATTGATTGTGTTAATCCTGTGGTACTTACTTCCACAAAAAAAGTGTCTGAACCCAGCCTTTCCTCAATTTGCCAGTTGTATTGAACAATTTTAGACAATGTAGGGAATAAAAACACATCATTTAATTTTTGTTTTACATAAAATATTTAAGTTACAAATCTAATTCCACATTGTATCACATAATGCACCAAAGGTCAGCAAATGTAAATATTTATTGGTGCTAACAGTAACAGTGCAGTAAATATTAAATCAGTCAAAGAGGATACTTGGTACAATATGATTATGGAAGGAACTCGTTTTCCTCAGTGTAACCTTCCACAGCTCAGTGGGATGTTGCTAACGGTTGGCGTTACTGGGGCGGAGTCCACAGTGTAATCCACTGAGTGCCTGTTACTGGCAGCTGACACTGCCCCCCTGAGGCGTTGTTCTTCCACAGGGCTCCGAATTTCAGATCCTCTGAGAGGGCAGGGGAGCTAGCCTGTTAAACCAGTGGTGTACGCAGAAATCAGGACACCGTATAAGATAATGAAATACGTGCCTTCAAGTTTCTGCAGCTCAAAAAAGACTTTAAAGGTTTTTTAGACTATTTTTTCTTGTGAAATAATTAGTCATTTCTCTTTATATTTATGAAACACTTCTGTCTTAACCAGAAATACTCTATTAAACAGTAATTTTGCATATGATGGAGTCAAAGTAATCCATACAAAAGTGTTCGAGGCTTATTTTACCTTTCTTATAGAAGAGGGATCTGGAAGCACTAGAGTTGGAAGTAAGGAAGGCATGCCAGGGGGAGGGAAGATGGACGGGAAAAAAGGCAGGAGGGGCCTGGTTGGGGGAAGAGAAAGGGAGGGAGTAGAAATGACTGAGGTTTCTTTCCCCACTACCCATTTCTGCTGTGCTGAGTCACTGGGAGGCACTGGTTGTATCAAATTCATAGTCATCATTTTAAACACTAAAAAAAAAAAAGGTGAAAGGAAAGTGTTCCACTTACCCCCTTTCTCTTCTATCACTTCCTCTTCGGGATGTTTTGAACTAGTTTTGGTGTTGACTGTCATCATCTCCTGATAATAGGAGCTCTGCACACATCGTACCATATTGCTGAGAGAGACAACAATGGAGTTCTCCAATCCGTATAAAAGTCAGAGCTTTAACTATTATATCCCCAAGCTAGTGAAAATTACTGACCCCGTACCCTGTCACACACCAGTGCGCTCACAGCATTATTTTAACAGAGTGGTGTTTGGTACGCCACACACTTATGTGAACTCTTCTGTTACTCTTCCTGCCCACCAGTTTGTCTTTTGATTTTCTTTGTGCACTTTGCTAGCTTCTGAATATTTTGGGTAAAGTGAATTAAAGTTGTATATTCTGTAATATACAAAGTGACTTCAGAAAGACAATAGAGTAAGTAATAAGTCACTATTGTCTAAAAGTAAACTTTTTTTGTTATTCTCTGAAAAAAAATTTTTCTCCATAGTTTAATGTATAATTTTTTTGTTGTCTATATCAATATCTTAATTATTTTTTAAATCTTTGCTAAACATATTGTTTCTAGCCTCAAACATTGAACAGGTATAAATATTACAATATTGTAATATTCTCTGTTAATTACTGGTAATTAAAATCAATTTTCAGATGACATTTCTCTAACTAGGATTCGATTTTTCATACCTCATATGATTTAATTTTCAAACTTCAGGACTCCATTTTGGCACATTAAGTGTTATTAAAAAACAAAAACTAGTCTTTCCGCAGCTCTTATTTTTAAGGAGAAGAGCTAGCAAGAACCCAGGCTGCAATGATAGCGTGAGGGGTGCCTGGTGTACTTAAGCAGAAGCTCCAAGCGTCTTCTTTGATGTGCTCTATCTGATTTGGATCAGAAGTTTAGAACAATGTGGTAATACCTTAATTTTGTGTTGAAACACACCTAACAAATTCACTGGTTCTTTTCAGACTGGGAAGAAGAGCAGGTCAGCAGCCCAAATATTCTACGACTTATTTATCAAGGACGATTTCTACATGGAAATGTCACATTAGGAGGTAATTAGTTACCTTTGTAATGGGATTTAAGGTCTGTCTCATGGCACCATTAGCCATTTGTTTGTTTAATGCTAATGTCTGATTTTACTAAAAATTATAACCTCAACTCAGTGTAAGTTCTGCCTATTTTTGATGTCCACTTTTACTCCTGAAGAATGTAATTTATATGTAATATTTAAAGTTAAAGCCAGATATACAAACTAGGGAAGGTGTACAGTAATTGGTTTTCAAATATAATGATGAAGGAATGTTTTCAGTTTGACTTTAACTGATGTAATGGCCACTCATGCAAGAATAAAGAGTAACATTAGAGAGAGAACCTCCTATAGCGACTGAGAGATTTTACAGCCAGACTGTCTGTGCAAGTTGCACCCTGGCTCCACGGCTCACTGGCTGTGTAACTTGGGCAAGTGGCTAACTGCTTTGTGTCCGAGTGTCCTCACAGTAACGTGGAATAGCCATCGTGCGTGCCTCCAAGCTGGGGCGGGTTAAAGCAGTTTGTACACTCAAGGCAGTTAGAGCAGCGCTTGGCACATAGTCAACTCTTGTTCGCTGTCACTGCTCTGTACCTGCGTTTGGAGAAACATAGCTCAGCGGTGCCCCCTTATGGGACATTTTCTACCATCGGCAAGGTTGGTTTTGTTTCCAAAGTATTTTGATAATTGGAAATTTGTGGGCAAATGAATGATGTACTTTAATATATCTTGTTTAAATATAGTCTGGCTTTTCTCTCTAAACCCAATGTGAAATGTTTAATTTGCTTTTCCTTAAAGGTGCAATATTTTCTTTCATTCATTCATTCATTCATTCAGCATATACTTATTCCTTCTGTGCCAACACTGTGCTAAACAATTGGAGATACAGGATTGACAAGATGGAATCTCCTCCCGCAAGGTGCTCTAGTATTACATGGAAACAGACAAAATCCACTGTTGAAATACTGTGTGGTCAGGGCTGGGGTAGATAAGTGCAAATGATGGTCATAATAATGTTGAGTAGGTAGAACTTTTCAGGATATAATTTCACACATAACCAAGTTCCTTTGTTCTTGAATGTGGATAAAGAAGAAGACAACACACACGCTCATAGCAACTGTCTTCAAATTTTCTAAGGGCTAGTGTGGAGAAGGCTTAGGCTTGTGACTTGCTCTGTAACCCTGTGAATTAGCGGTAGGACCAACAGCTGGATGTCAGAGGCAGACAGAATCCTATTCACAACTAGAAAGACTATTTGAACAGGGTGAGCTGCCCAAAGAAGGAATGGACCTCCGTGGGAAAGAGTGAGATCCTGGTCACTGGTGAGGTTCAGGCAGTGGGTGAATACGAAGTGAGGGTACAGCCAGGGGTGGAGGTCAGTCATTGTGTGAATATTCAACCAGGACACCCAGGTGCTCACCGTCACTCTTGAGATTTGGTGGTTTAGTAAGTTTCAGGCGTAAATTTTTTGGTTAAAAATTTCTTTAAAATAGCCCTGAATCCCCTTTTTTGGTCTCAGTTACGCAGAATTTCAATCTACTGAAGAAGAGGTGTGGTAATAGCCTTACCAATCGGAAGGTAAAGATCATCCACAGGTGTGGTGTTCCTACGTTCCAATTGGTGTTTCCCAAAATGTGGATGAGCCAGTGAGCATGAGAGCCACTTGGATACTCACTGTAACGAGCCGATTTCTGCATGCCCTCTCCCCTCCCCCATCTCCCAGTGGTCTCCTGAGCTGAAATCCTGGGTGATGTTTATTCGAAGGTGGAAAAACCTCTGTCTGGATATTGCGCAGTGTCATAGCGGAAGCAGAAGCGTCCACAGGGAAGGAAAGTGGAAGCATTTCAGATCCTTGTGCGCTCTTCCTTCAGCTTCTTTGATGCAGTTTGTATCAGTGTCTATTTCTAGTTAAAATTCAAATGGAGAAGAAAAATCACAGTGGTCACCAATCCAAGTTCTAGCTTCAAATGGCCGTCCACTGAGCAGCTTTCCAGGCCTGTCCAGCATTTGTCTACATTGTCATCTCAGTTCTCTGCCTGTTTTCCGAGATCCATTTTCCTTGCTGTCTGAAAGCATACCGAGTGCTGTCTTTGTGCCAAGCCCTGAACTAAGCACTTTCCTTGGATGGTTTCATTTAATCACTAGAACTGTTAAGGTGCAGGTGATAGAATCACTTTCTCCACTTTAGGAGGGGAATCGGAGGCTTAGGGAGGGGTCATAACTCCCCAGTCCTTTCACAGTTGGTGAGCAGCAGAGGCGTGATTTGAACTCGGGTCTGGCTGACTGGAGTCAACAAGGTGGTGTGACCGTGGTGCCCGTGGGGCACGTGTGCATTTTAAATTCAGGCAGCATTTCCCGGTGCATTCAGTGAAAATTCTAATATTATGAAGCCTTACTTGCATTTTAACGTTATATTTTGGATATTAACCCCTTATCAGTTACATTATTTGAAGATATCTTCTCCCATTCAGTAGGTTGCATGTTCATTTTGTTGATGGTTCTCTTTGCTGTGCAAAGTATGTTTAATATAGTCCCATTTATTTATTTTTTATTTTGTTGCCTATGCCTGAGGAGACACATCCAAAAATACATTCCTAAGTCTGATGTCAAAGAGTTTACTGCCTATGTTTTCTTCTGGGAGTTTTATGGTTTCATGTGTTAAATCAAGTCTTAAAATCTATTTTGCATTTATTTTTGTATATTGTGTAACAAAGTAGTCCAGTTTAATTTTTTTTTTTTAATTTTTTTTTCTTTTAGATTTTATTTATTTATCTTTAGAGGGGAAGGGAAGGAGAGAGGGAGAGAAACATCAATGTGCGGTTGCCTCTTGTATGTCCCCTGCCGGGAACTGGCCTGGCAACCCAGGCATGTGCCCTGACTGGGAATCGAACCGCGATCCTTCGGTTCGCAGGCCCGCGCTCAATCCACTGAGCTACACCAGCCAGGGCCAGTTTAATTTTTTTTTGCATGTACCTATCCAGTTTTCCCAGCACCATTTATTGAAGACTTTTCCCTATTGTATATTCTTGCCTCCTTTATTGCAAATTTAATCGATTACATAAGTGTGGGTTTATTTCCAGACTCCTTATTCTGTTCCATTGACCAGTGGTACTGTTTTTGTACCAGTACCATAATGTTTAGATTTACTGTAGCTGTGTAGTATAGTTGGAAATCAGAGAGAATGAGGTCTCCAGCTTTAATTTCATTTAGTTCTGCTCAGGTCTTTATGAATTCCTTGCTTCCTCTAACTTTAGGCTTTGTTGCTTCGTTTTCTACTTTCTTTAGTTATAAAATTAGATTGAGATTTTCCTTGTTTCTTGAGGTAGGCCTATATTGCTATAAACTTCCTCCTTAGAGTGGCTTTTGCCGCATCCCATAGATTTTGTAATATTTCCATTTTCATTTGTCTCAAGGTATTTTTTTATTTACTCTTTGATTTCTTCATTGATCCATTGGTTGTTTGGTAGCATGTTATTCAGCCTCCACATGTATTGTTTTCAGTTTTCCTCTTATAATTTTTGTATCATTTTGGTCAGAAAAGATGTTTGATATGATCTCAATGTTTTTAAATTTATTGATTTGTTTTGTGGGCTAACGTGATCTATCCTGGAGAATGTTCATGTACACTTAAAAAGAATGTGCATTCTGCTTTTTTGGGATGGAACATTCCATACATATCTATTAAGTCCATCTAAGGTGTCATTTAAGGCCAATGTTTCCTTGTTGATTTTGTCTAGATGATCTATCTATTCATTAAAGTGGGTGTTTCAGCCTCCTACTATTACTGTATTACTGTCAATCTCTCCCTTTATGTCTGTTAATATTTGCTGTATATATTTAGGTACTCCTCTGTTAGGTGCACAGATGCTTAAAATTGTTATATCCTCTAGTTGGATTGATCTCTTTATTATTGTGTCATACTCTTGTGTTTTGTTACAGTGTTGGTTTTAAAGTCTATTTGGTGTAAGTAAAACTACTCCAGCTTTTTTTTTTCGTTTCTCTTGGCATGGAATATCTGTTTTCCATACCCTTTCAGTCCATCCATGTGTGTCTTTAGATCTGAAGTGAGTATCTTATAGGTAGCATATATGTGTGTGTCCTTTTTTCTTATCCATTCAGCCACATTATGTCTTTTGAATGGAGCACTTAGTCCATTTACATTTAAAGTAATTGTTGATAGGTATGTACTTATTGCCATTTTAATTGTTTCATACTTGCCTTTATTATATAGTTGCCTTTACTAGTGAGGTTTTCTTTTCTTTCACATTTCTAGTTTCTTATTTTCTTATTTCTAGTTTGCCCTTTTCAGCCTAAGGAATTTCCCTTAACATTTCTTGTAATGCCATTTTACTGGTGATAAATTCCTTTAGCTTTTGCTTGTCTGAGAAACTCTCCTTCAATTCTGAATGATAACCTTGCCTAGTAGAGCATTCTTGGTTGTAGGTTTTCTCCTTTCGTCACATTGAATACATCAGAACTCTGTGCTGGCCGGCAAGTTTTCTGTTGAAAAATCAGCTGACTGTCTTTTGAGAGCTCCCTTGTAGGTAACTGTTTTTCTCTTGCAGCTGTTAACAGTCTCTGTTTATATTTGAAATTTAACCTTTTAATTATGTTGTGTCTTGGTGTGAGTCTCTGTGGATTCATCTTATTTGGGACTCTCTATGCTTCCTGAAACTCTGTCTCCTGGACTTGAATGTCTGTTTCTTTCACCATGTTATGGAAGTTTTCAGTCATTGTTTCTGCAAATAGGTTTTCTGTCCCTTTCTCCCTCTCTTCTCCTTCTGAAACCCCTATGGTGCAAATGTTAATATTCTTGATGTTGTCCCAGAACTCCCTTATGCTATCCTCATTCTTTTTCATTTTTTTCCTTTTTGATCTTTCATTTGGATGATTTCCACTATCCTGTCTTCCTGATCACTGATGCATTCTTCCGTATCATTGAATCTGCTGTTGATTCCCTCTTAGTGTATTTTTCATTTTTTTGTTGTATTTGTCAGTTCTGATAGGTTCTTTTTATAATTTTTATCTCTTTGTTGCAGTTCTCCGCTTGCCTGCAGAGTTTGATGAACATCTTTATGACTGTTACTTTGAACTCTTTATCCAGATTATCTCCATTTTGTTTAGTTATCTTTCTGTTTTTCTTTTGTTTGGAATATATTATTTTGTCTCTTACTATACATGAAGTAACTAAGCTACATATCCTGCTCTTGAAAAAGTGGCCTTATTGAGAAAGTGTCCTGTGGGGCCCATGAGTGGAATCTCCCCTTGTCACCATAGTCAGTTGTGTCCAGGAGTGTTCCCTGTGTGGACTAGTGTGGCCTCTGGTTGTGGTTGGGCCACAACTACTAAGGACACACTGGCAGGTGAGGCTGGTTCCTGGCCCTGATGGCTGTGAGGCCTGGCCACAACTGTCGGGGCATGCTGGTGTGCAGGGTAGCTCTTTGGTGCAAGGCCCAGCCTCACCTGTTGCAGACACACTGTGGTGTGCTGGTGTTGACTGAGTGTGCCCACTGCTGTGGCAGGGCAGGGGCACTTTTAGGGGTAGGCACCTGGGTGGGGTCTTCAGAGAAACACCAGAGTGGGATGAACATTGTTAGCAAGGTTAATGGAGGGTATCAGAAATGATACCTGCCAGCATCAGACCAGCTAGGTGGAAGGAGAGTAAAAAGGGGTGGGGGGATTGAACCCACCAGTACTTCTGATTGTGTTGATTCAAATTTTCAGTAGATCCCTGTCCACCTTCACAAATGACCAGGTGCTTTTCAAATTGCTACCTCTTCGCTGGCTTTCTACAGCCCTTTGGCTCCCCAAGGCATAAGCCCTGTTAGTTTTCAAAGCTATATGTTATGGGGGCACCTCTTACTGGTGCAGGTCCTCCAGGCCGGGGCTCAGACCCATCACTCTTCTGCAGTTGTGACATCCCTCCCACTTGTGGGTCACTGCACAGGAAGTGGTGGGTAGGGTGGGTCCTGACTAGACTAAGGCCCTGCCTCTCCTACCTATGTCAGTGTGGCTTTTTCTTTACATCTGTAGTTGTAGAAAACCCATTCTTCAGGTCATTCTTAGAAATAGTTGTTCCATATGTATTTGTAGTTTTGGTGTCAATGAGAGGAGGTGAACTCAGGACCTTCCTACTCTGCCATCTTTTACCTGAAGTGAGGAGCCTTGCTTTTGGTTACCAATTTAGCTTGTCCATGAAATACCATTCTTGTGGTTGGTGCACTGTCCCTGTAGCGTAACTCCAGATCACCAAGTCACTTTGTCTGAGACAGTCTTTTAAATTCCTTCTCTTTTCTCTTCTACAGGTTATTTCCAATATTAATCAATTATATATTCCCCTTGTCCTCTTCCTTCAACAGTATGGTGTGTGTCAAGCTAATGCCATAGCTAACTTTCTGAATTGTAAAAATTGTTTCTGATATATTAACCTAATTTCATTTTTTAAGAGATGCTCTATCCAGGAAGCAGTTCAAGCTATTGAGGAAGTCATACCAGAAGCAATAAATTTTTTAAATGGATTCCGTTCTGGTTAGGGATTTCAAAAGCTTGACAAATATGTAATAAATTGTCTTCTACTTTTCACACAGCATTAAAACTTCCTTTTGGTAAAACAACAGTGATGCATTTGGTGGCCAGAGAGACGTTGCCAGAGCCAAACTCTCAAGGTAAGCCAGGCCCTAGGGCAGGGCATCTCTTGAGCCATAGATGGAGACAAGCATTCAATATGGCTGTTTTTCTTGGTCAAGAATTCTTAGGGAAAGGAAGTTTTCATCGTTTATGAATAGAACTTATTAAGCAAATAAGACATTTTGGAAACAGACTAAAATTAAAAGCATTTATTATCGTTTTTTAATTCAAAAAATGTAAACATTAAAAGCAAAACCTATCTGTTATTAAGCTTGGGTGCTCCCCTTCGCCCTGCCTCCAACTGGAGCATTTTTATAAACAAGGCTTTTCTTCATTTTCTCTAGGTCAGAGGAATCGTGAGAAGACTGGAGAGAGTAATTGTTGTGTGATCCTGTAAACACTGTCTGCTAAGTGTGATGTGATGTTGTCCTTGTCTTTCATGCTGCTGGGACAGAAGAGACCCAACATTGCTTCAGAAACCCTTAGGAAGTCTGCCTGCAAAGCCATGGAACTGAACGCTCACATGAACACTGTCATCTTCTCTCATGAAAGTCAAAAGAACCAAGAACATTTTCACTATGATTTTTATTACTAGTATTTTTGTTTATGTTGAGCAATTTTAAAATACTGGGTTTTGAATGCAGTCACTCTCCAGGGAAAATATTAACAAGTCACCTTTCATAGCTGAAACTGTTTTGCTGCCACAAAAATTTTATCACCAGAACTAACAAATCAAGTGTTCCAAATATAGTCTGCACTAAAAAAGTTTGTCATTGTTTTTCATCAGCAGAATTTATAGCATAGTTTATGGTACCTAGAAATACTCATACACAATTCCACACTGGAAAACACTCAGCAATTAATGGAGTTAATAACTGGGCCAACTGGAGAGGAAAAAGATGGAAAAGAAACCAAAATGTTGGGTGAATTCTACCCAAGTCCCCATGGTGGCCGCACTGGCACAGATCGTAAACTGAGTGTGATGATCTTCACTGCACCAGTGAAGAAACAAATGTGCCTGTTGTTTGAAGCACTCAGCAGAGAGCTGATGAGCGAATTGTTTTCCTTTAATGCATGCACTCTTCAGTCATAAGTAACCGAGTGCTTGTTCACACAGCACAAAACCGGGGAGTGCGTTTCCTAGCCTTAATGTGTGTGGGGGGATGGGCAGTAAGTTCCAATCACTCATAGACTTTCATTGTTGGGCAGAAATATTAGAAAACCTCATTTACTGTTCAATTTTATGTATTTGAATATCAGTAGATTGAATTTTTTCATAATTCTTGCTCATCTGTAATTGTGTCCAGTGTCACACTTACTCATTAGAGAGTTCAGATGAATTCCTAAAATTAAAAAATTCTCCATAATAACTGACTTATTTCTTTATATAGTTTGCATTTGGTATTAGTGCTTGCAATTAAAATCAACTTTGTTTTAAATCAATAATTTAAAAAATTGATATGCTAAAAACAATTTGCACAGTACTAAAGCATGAGCTAGTTTCATCTAAACCTGTAAAAATATAAAAGATTTTATATTTTTTCACTAGGAAGAAATTCTTCCTGGATGAAATTACAAATATGTGTAGAATATATTTAATAAAGAACTTATAAAATACCTAACTATAGAACTTAAATATAGATTGGCGTGTAGTATATAGAACAATATTCCATATAAATAACTTTAGCCTTTATAAAAATGAAGTTGCAGGCTGACATGTTCTAAGTGTCCACAGCCCTTACAAACATTAAATGTAAAAGATTTCAGATGGTCAGCTTTGTTCAGAGGTAATCAGGTCATTTTATTCATTGTTATGAATATTGCATTGACGAAAAGGCTTTATATGCAGTAGATCTACAAAAATATTGTTCATACTGACAGAATTAAATTTGTATAGAGCAGAGTTTTAAAAATGAATGTAAATAGCACTAAACATTTTTTTTCTGCAACGTGTACTTACAGATTTTTTTCTCTGTAAACTAAAAATATATTGTAATGCATTCTGTTTGTCATTTTAAAGACCTTGATTAGGTCGTTAATTGTTTAAGCACTGTCTCATTTTACAGTTGTTTTCTACTTTTATTTCTTAATCTCTAAAAATTCATTTAATTAATATTCTCTTGTTAGTTTTGGGAATTATTTACAATGTATCTTTGATATTTAACCTGGTTAATTTGTGCAGTCAAAACAATGGATAGAGTTATGTAGTCTCTGTTATCATTAAAATGTTATATTAAGAGATGTTAAGTATTTATATGCTTTGTTGACTAGCTCAAAAGTGAGTTCTGTTATTGTTGACTAAAGAATCTGGTAGTTACTTAATTGGACAATTAAGTCATTTATAGTTCTGTCCTTTTGTAAAAAACTACTGGTAATTATTTTTAATATCTATTTTAATTCTACTTACTCTTATGTTTTTCCATAGTTAAAGACTATCAGGTAATTGTGATTGAATTTCTATGATAGTTAAAAATATTCTCTACTGGTTTTCAAAATATTTTTCTGTGTGTTTCCATGTTATGCATTTCCCTTTCACAAGACCTCCATTTAGAGTTTGCAAAATGGATAAACTTGTTTATTAGTAGAGAAAGAATTATGTCACTTAATATTTAATATCATTATTGTGCAAAATATAAAAAGAATAAAAAATAATAGTAAAATTATACACTGAAAACACCAAAAATCTAGATGCCTTAATAGTTATTTGTGAAAATACTCAATTATTTCTTTAAAATAGTTCTTTGGACTGCCTGATGGCTGAAATATGACTAGTCATAGCCAAGGCTGCCACTCAAGGCCCCTCTGCTGAAATGACAGCTTACTTACCAAAAGGCGGAAGCTGCATAGACCCAGCATCGAAAATAAAGCCTGACCTTGGGCCTGTGACTCTGCCCAATGCTTGGTATCTGACACGCCTCTTTCACCTAAATTGTCCTAGACTTTAAGTGTTCTCTGCACAAGACAAAGCTTTCCTTCTCTTTTAAATTCTCAGCATGTCTCCCTAACCTGAGCTATTTGTTTTCTCTTCTAGGTAAGTTGTATCTTACCCTGTCATGAAAAATACGGTATCTCACATTGTCATTCACATTAAATGAGGTTTTCTCATAACAAACATTTATTCTTAGTTTTATGTTATCTTGACCTTTGTTACAATAATTTCTGTTAGCTGATTGTGGTAAACAATGTTTAATGTGAAAAGAAATTAAAACTTTCTTCATCTGTTGTAGAATACTCCCCTTTTTTAAAAATGATTTCTAATTATAATTTTGGTGTATTTTCCTATTCTTTACCTCACTACTGTTTCTCTCTCTTTTTTTTATTTGTTTTATTACATTCTTCAGTGGAATCAGTACTGTGTGTGCCAGCCTTTATTCTTCTAAAAAGAGAAGGGATCAACCAAAACTTAGTGTGCCTCCATTCCGTCCTTATTGGTGACTCACAGGCATGACTGCAGTTTTTCCACTAACATTTCCATAGTACTGTTGCTCGTTAGTGATTGGGCGAGAGGAGGGCTTGAGAGAAGGATATAAAACCTTGAATGATGGTGGAAACACCAGTGCAGACTGCTGCTCGTCCTCCATGCCCCCTTTTCCAGCCAAGGCGACATGGGCAGTAGGATACTGGCTGTGACCCTCCTCCACTTATCCCTGCCAACCACTTGGTGCCCTTTCTTCAGAAGGTTGTACTGTGTATGAAGCTCTTTTACAGACATGGTAGGAGGGAGGTGGCTTCTGAAAGAGTTCATGGACAAAATCGAGAAGCATCTAATTCTAAGTAAAGTTGTTTTGTGGTCTTTGACATTGAGCTCAAAGTGTCCTTTTATATTTTTTATATTCTGCCTTTTTCCCAAAATGACACCTTTAGAGAAATACATAGAAGACATAGTAAATCAAGAATTCATCACTGAGACGATTTCAGAAACAGCTTATAGACATCAGGTTATAGAACTTGGACCACAAAGAATTGGACATGTTAACACGAGAATGTAACTGTCAGAATTGGAGATGGGATATAAAAATATGCGCACGCATTTTTCAAAAGAGGTCTGATCAGGGTGGGAAATGGCCCTAGGGCGGGAAGAACCCATGTGGAGCTTGAGTGCTGATCTGGGTGAGGCATGGCTGAATTGTGATGGATAACAGACAAAAATAGCATGGCATGCTACTGTGTTTCCTCAGATTTGGCATCCATTTCTGAATTACCTGAGCAAAACCCTGAGACAGGTGTTTGTAATGATGAGGTGTTTCATGTGCTGAGAACCATTGACCCTTGACTTCCTGACTATGCCATCCCATAGTTAACAGAAGTAACGGGACTGTTGCACTTGGGTTAATTTGCACTCAGAGAATGAACGATTCCAGTGGAAATGTTAGGAGCCCAAAGAGGAAACAGTTGTGACCTCCTAGATCTTTGTGGTGACACATTGATGAAGACCTGATGAAGATCTACCCTGGCGATTGCTTTTCCCAAGTTCGTTCTTTCTTGCTCGTTGAGTTCTGATTTTCTTGGAGGGGACAGTTTGCCCTCCCCTAACGCACACTTGGCTCAGGGAATTGTGGCTTATCCCAGCCCCAGGGCCCAAGCCCATGGCCTTTGGTGAGATTGGCTTAGGGGTGGGCTTGGGATCCAATCCTGGCCAAAGAGACAAGGCGAGCTCCCCGGTGGAGGTTCTGGGGAACGTTCTCACTCCCAAAAAGCTTAGCAGAGACTTTGTGTTCTCCTGTGGACATTGTCTTGTCTGGAAGTGATGATTGAAACTGCCACTGGAGCGAGTGTGAGGGCAGAGCGGACACAGCGAAGGTGCGGAGTAGAAAGATAGAAAATACTTGGCTCCTGAGGACTCACGGGGCTGCTGGTTCTGCCCAGCTCGAACCCCGCTGCTCTAGACTTCTTGATTGGCAATCTAATATATTTCTTAAAGTTTTTCCTACTTCCACTTTTTCAAAATCATCCCTAGTGATATGCAGAAGGGAGAGTTACACTTCAACACATTCTTCAAGCTTTATGAAATTAGCTTACAAAAAGATGAAGGTGATTCTGTATTCAGATCTCCCCAAATTAAATCTGACCATGATCACAAATTTTCCTGATGATGAAGGAAAAAAGACATCTAATGAGACCACTGTGGCTGCAAGTCAGCTCTCCAATCTCATGATTTTAAAAGGCATGAGCAGAAAATGAGAGTTGGGATCTATAAATCAGGGATGAATAGCCAATGTCAAAATACCTCTGAGAATAATATTAGAAAGGCCTGGAAAGAGCTGGAGTTGACAGAAAATAAGAAAAAGTACATGTTTGCTGTGTTCTAAACAACAGCAGTGCTGAGCTACACTGCTGGCTGTCCACCCCACTGTGCATGGGAACCACCAGGGCCCTGTAATGTTTTACTTTTCAGTATTGACAGCTGAGCCTTGTCCACCAGCTTCGTTAAAGCTGAGCACCTGTGGCTTGGAGCAGTTGCCTTGATTTTTGCAGATGACCAAAAACAGAACCACGTAAATACCAGGAGTCAGGAGTACAGCTGAAGGATGGGGATACCTGTAGTTAAAATGGTGCTGGAAACCAAGGGAGATGATGGAGACAGGAACAAGACAGCAACTACTGTTGGGTCAGGTCTCCAGACCCAGACAGCTTATGCGGCAGGATTCTAAGAGAACTCATGCCCTCTCAGAGCAGTATTGTCCTTCTGCCCACCTCCTGGTGCCATTGTCAGAAGAAGAGAAGCCCAGACCCTTCTTCCTTATGGCCCACAAGCTCACCACCACCATCTGCTCTGAGACCACAGAAGGCCCACACAACTAGATTCCTGCTTGATGTCCTCACCATGACCCCCATGTGGCCCTAGGACATCCTATTTCTGTCCCATTTCCTACCACTCATCTGCCCCCAACACCAGAAACAGGGCCCAGCAGAAACCTACCATTTGGCCTAGGCTGCTTCTGTGGGAGTCCCTTTCATTCTCTTGTTCTGACCCCAACTCTCCCCTGAGGGCACTGCCATCGCTGCAATGCTGGGGTGTCATGTTCTCAAAGTCCATCATCTACTGAATGCTTACTTGGTGACAAGTGCTGTGTTAGGGTCATGACATAGGCCCGTTTACAGGTGATAAAACAGGCCCAGAGAAGTACAGCATATTTTTGAACATAGAGATTTTTTCCCTCAGGCAGAGACCATTCTTGAAAATACTCATTGTAGAACATCTTATGCTTATGTAAAAGTATGGGAAACAGAAACCAATTCCTCCTCCAGAATCAATTATTGATATCTTGGTGAATGTGTTTCTAGTCCTTTTTATTAACATCTAAACATTAAAATAAAAAGTGTACTATATGCTGAGTTTATGCACTGTTTTCATCTTTAACATATCACAAACATATCCCCCATATTGTCTTCTTTAACAACACACTTGTTTATAGCTATATGATATATTTCACAGGCATATCATTTTCATTTACGCATCGAATAAAAGTTTAACATTAAAGCTACACTGAAACAGCACTACTCCCTCACTAGAATGGCTGAAATGAAAGGACTGACAACATCAAGGGTTAGCAAGGATGTGAAGCAACCAAAACCCTCATACATTACTAGTGAGAATGTAACTGAGAACAACTGTTTTATAGAACTATTTTGTAGCATCAACCAAATATATGTGTATCGTGTGACCCTGGCATTCTTCTCCTGGATAAATACCCAACAGGAAAACACTGTGTCTGTCCATGAGAGACATGTACATCTTCATAGCTACTTTATTCACAAACAACAAGCAAACCCAATCAATGCCCATCAACGGTAAAATGGACTTTAAAATTGTGTGACAATGATATTAAGGGAAGAAGCCAGACATAAAAGAGTACATACTATATAAGCTCATTTAAATCAAGTTCACAAACAGGCAAAACTGGTCTATTGTGATAGTGTCAGAATAAGGGCCACCTTTAATGGGGAGGGGTGCCATTGACTAGGGGTGCCATTGACTAGGGGTGCTAATGACTATAGGGGCCTTGTGGGGCACTGAAAATACCTATATGATTGCATGGGGGTTACATGGTAGTATATATCTGTGTGTAAAAATTAAGCTGTACACTTCAGATTTGTGTTATTTTATTATATGTAATTTCTGGATATAATTTAGACTCAAGAAAAATAAAAGGGAAATAAATATTTAATGTGTCAGGAAATATGTCATCTAGTAGAGATATAATAGCAGTAGGCCAGGCCACTTCTGAGCTCACTATATTTCACCCATTCACCTAATTTTGGACATTCAGACTATTTTGAGTATTTCTACACATAAATCAGTGGAAGTTACTAAAAAAAAAAGTCAAATGCTTGACTACATAGAAATTGTAAATATTAAAATTTTTCTTAACTTTGTATTTGAAAAATTCCAAATCTACAGAAAAGTTGCAAAAATAGTATAATGAAACTCACATATCCTTCATCGATATATTCACCATCTGTAAAAATGTCACATTTGTTCTCTAGATGCAGAGAGAGAGATACAAGTAATATAAAGAGATAGAGATTTGGAGGGTGAGAGCTTTCAAAGTGCAGATCTTGTGTCTCTTTACCCCTAAATCCTACAGCATATGATAAGGTCTGTCTGGGAAAAGTCCAACCATTGTTAATATAATGAGAATGGTTTTCATGACATGGATGTAATCTTCCAGCCTAGGAGAGTGGACTGGAGTGCTCATGCATGAACGATGACAACTTCACTGTAATAGTCAGTTGGGGTGGTAGACGCTATTGAGTGAGCATGTGCACTGTGTGGCCATGGCATTAAAAATGACTGGACCAGTACAGCAACAAATCTACATCAAATTTTGCATTAAGCTTCAACATTCCTCTGTGAAAACTTCAGATGATTCAGAAGTCTTTTGGGGATGATGCAATGAGGGAAATGCAAATAAAAGTGTGGCACAAAAGCTTCAAAGGTGGCCAAGAATCTGTCGAAAGTGCTCCATGTTCTGGAAGGCCGACAACAAGCAGAACACCTGAGAATGTTGAACATGTACGAGCTGCAATCAACAAAGGCTGGGGACTGGCAGTGCAAAAACTAGAAGGTGATCTGGGTATTTCAAAAACTACTGGGTCCAAGATTTTGATGCAGGATCCTGGCATGAAACGTGTCATGGCAAAATTCATTCCTCAACTTCTGCTACCAGAGTAGAAGGAACATCATGCTGCAGTTGCTAACGACTTGATTCAAACTACTACCAAGGAACCAGATTTCTCAAGAAGGTCATAATTGGAGATGAATGGTAGGTCTATGGCTATGATCCAGAAACAAAGGCCCAGTTGTCCCTAAGGAAGTTGCTTGGTTCTACATGCTCAAAGAAGGCATGGCAAAGTCTCAGCAAGATCAAGACCGTGTCAACTGTGTTTTTTGATTGGGAAGGTGTTGTCCAACATGAGTATGCCTCTCCAGAGGAGTTAAATTTTAATGGAGACAGAGTTTCAATTTGGGAAGATGAAAAGAGTTTTGGAGATGGATGCTGGTAGTGGTTGTACAACACTGTGAATGTACTTCATGCCCTGAATTGTACACTGAAAAATGGTTAACATGGTAAATGTCATGTTTTAATATATTTTTCCTCAATAAAAAATAATAATTTCAAAAATATAAGTAGGCATTATCCAAGAACAGGGGCGTGGATGATGGAGGGTCAGAATGAGAGGGCAAAGGACGGTACAGGCAGAGCAAACAGAAGTGCAAAAGGCCAGAAATGAGAGCAGGTGAACTGGCCATGAAATACAAGTAGCTCATAGTGATGAGAGTGTGCAACGCATGACTTCGATGAGGAGGAAGTAAGAAAGCTGAGGCTGGAAAAGTAAGCAGGAAGTGTGACGTGAGGAACCTTGGAAGCCTGACAATGACTTTGAAGTCTGGACCTTTCTGAAGACAGTTGCACAACTAAGTATCACCCACATTCACATCATCGGCGATGAGCTCTGCGCATCATCTCGGCATATACCCTTCCAGTCTCCCTGTAGTGAAAATTTGTAAATTATTTTATTGTTTGTGAAAAAATGTGCATTATAAAGAATACAAATAGTCCCAAACATAAAGAGATGAAAGTGTTTTGTATCACAACAAGCCCCTTGCTCATAAATAAGAATATGATCTGAATATGTTCTGTTCATATAGATAGTAGAGTTAGCTAATAAGCAACATTGGCTTTATAAATCATACAATGGAAACCATTTGTAGTTGAACTTAGCAAAAGAAATTGAAGTGAAAATGAAGGAAACTCAACTGTCACATACAAGTTTCTTCATCACAAGAGGATTGTTTCCTAAAGATCCCTTTATAGGATTTAAGAAAGTGATTATGAAGAAAAATAAAAGGGGTTGTTTATTTTTATAACTTTATATCTCAACTTTAGACAATACTGATCAATTTGTTTCTCTGAAAGATTGAACTATTAATACTTCCTCCACTTTGACCCCCTCTGAACTTTGTAAGTTATATGAACTTTAATGCTTTCTAGTTTCTGACTCATACACTGCGCTCTATAATTGTGTTCTCATAGTTATTTAGTTTTGACTCTCTAAGTGGACTCTGGATGGTTTTTATTTTTAAATCACAATTCATCTATCAATTGGTAAGCTTTTATCATAAGATATATTCTTTCAAAATGACTCATGATACTGTCTGAAGTTGTCTGTCTGTTGTCTTTACATTTGCATGATATCTTGACAGGGTATAATAATTTTAGGTGTCACTTTCTTCCAGAACTTTATCGATATTACTCCATTGTTTTAAGGCTTTGATGGCTGTGAAGAATTTTGAGGTTAGTCTAATATATTTCTTTAGTAGTTGATTTGTGTTTTTCTGGGTGCCTGAAGATTTCTTTGTTTATGCCTGAAGTTCAAAAGTTTCTCCAGGTTCCACAGTGGAACAGAAATTTCATGATCAAAATCTCCAAGAACACAGAGTGTGCTTTCATCTTCATATTCAATTCTGCATGGGAAACTTTTTCTATCTACTTTGAGTACATCATCTGCTCCACTTATCAATCCTCCCCTCCAGGAACACAGTTATTCTTATGTCAGATTATCTTCAACTCTGCACCATGTCTAGTATCTTCTTCATTTGTCTGAACATTTGTGTCTTTTCCATTTGCTCTTACTGAAATTACCTCAGGTATTTCTGTTACATCTGCACTTGGACTTTTAGCTATGTCTAGTCCTTTGATTTTTTAAAAAAAAATATATATATACGTTCATTCTCTAATTGTGATATTCTGGAGTGTGTGGAAATAGGCAGGGACAGGGGTAGGGGCATGGGAGGAAGCAGAAGGAAACTCAGGTGCAGCTGTGTGCACTTCTGTTGGAGAAGCTGCACCCTGCACTCTGCTGACCAGTCCCTGAGTGTCTGGAGCCGGGATTCCCACCACCTGGCTGGGGGTTGCTTCCATTCCTACATTAGGGTTACCCTCAAGGGTCATTGTTTTTTCAATTCAGGGATAGTTCTAGAATCCTCATTTCTGCTAAAGAATCAGCTCCATTTTCACTTTCTTTTATTCCTCTACCCCCCAGTCACACCCTTGACTCTGTGAAGTGCTCTATTTCCTTCTCATGCTACTAGTTACAAAGAAGGAAAAACAGCAAAATCTATTGACTTATTGTTTTATATAGTTATCAAATCACCTGCCTTTGATGATTACATACCATCTTTGATGCATCCTTCTCATTCACTTGTTAGTTATTTGCTGGGTGCCTACCGCAAGCTGTGCATTGTGGGGCGCTAAGAGTTCAAGGACATGTGATATAGTCTCTGCTTACAGGGTTTATAGTTCATGCCCTTGCCCAGCTGCCTGGTCAACAAATACTCTCAATTTCATCTTAGTTATTGTTCCCTTCCTCTCTTCTCTTACCTCCCATGCCTTTATTGTCTCTGCCATTAGTGTAGTACAGCCACAGTCTCCTACATACTCTTTTTACCTAAGAATTCCTGTTGACAGATCCAGTCTTTGTAGATAAATCTTATCAAAATCACCTTCTTCAAGGTGCTCCTCTGGCCAAGAACTTATCAGTGACTTGTTACTTCTGACCCCATAAATCCAAGCTTCCATGCCCAGGTCTCCATCCTGTGGCCCCAGCTCTCCCTCTGTAGTGAATACTCAGGACCGGCTTGTTCAACATCTCTTCCAAATTAATTCTAGCATTCCTGCATATGCTGCCTAAGTGAAAGCCAAAAACAAAAATGAAAACGAACAAAAAAACCCCACTTTTCCTGACTCTCATGCAGCTAGAGTTCCAGCTGTAATTTAAGTGTCTCTTGTTGGTTGCATTCACACTGATGTAATGTGGAAAGGGAGACTGGGCATAAAGCATCGTGCTGCTGATCTGGATTGTGGCAGGGGCAGGGGGTTTGGGTTTGGAAGCAATGACTGCTTGGTTTGTAGGCAGCATCTTAATCTAGCAACTTCTTTTTTTAAAATATATTTTATTGATTATGCTATTACAGTTGTCCCATTTCTCCTCCATCATTCCCCTCCACCCAGCACACCCCTCCCATCCACATTCCCCCCTTTAGTTCATGCCCATGTGTCAGAAGTTCTTTAGCTTCTACTATTCTTGCCCTCCCCCTATCTATTTTCTACCCACCATCTATGCTACTTATTCTTTGTACCTTTCCCCCTCTCTCCTCCTCCCACTCCCCTGTTGCTAACCCTCCATGTGATCTCCAACTTCTTGATAATGACAGAAGTCTAGCTGTCTTGGCAGCCCAGTTTTCAGAGTGGTAAAGGGAGCCATTTTCAGAGGCTCAGCTTAGAGACTGTTGATCTTTTCTGTTCTCTAAATGTCATACTGTTAAGTCCTTTCTGCTTTAACTAGTTAGCATGGCCTCTGGATTCTGCAGTCATTAACTCTGACCAAGGTGCTATCCAGCTTTAATTCTCACTTTCCCCTATCAGATTGGTCTCCTCTCATGTCCCAGAAGTGCACCCTTTCATTCCTGCCTTGTACCTTACTCTCTGCCTCACTCTCCCTTGACATGTAACTATGCCCTGGGTCCTCTAATTGCACAGGAGCTTCCAGAATGTCCCCCCTAGATCTTCTCTGACTCCTTCAGTCCACAACAGTTCTCCTCAGCAGACAGGGCAGCACAGCCTTTAGTCAGAGTGGCTTGTGGTCTCAGCTCTTCCACCCCAATTGTGATTGTTGGAAGGTTAGTCCTCTGTCTCCTTTGCAATAAAATGTAGAGGTTGGATATTAATTGACCATAGAGACTTATTTCCAGGCTATCTAATCTGTTCCATTGGTCTATGTGTCTGTTCTTACACCACTACTGGGCTGCTTTGATTACAATGGCCTTGTAATACAGTTTGATATCAGGTATTGTGATCCCTCCTACTTTGTTCTTCTTTCTCAAAATTGCTGCGGCTATTCAGGGTAATTTATGGTCCCATATAAATTTTTGAAATGTTTGTTCGATATCTGTGAAATATGTCATTGGTACTTTGATAGATATTGTGTTGAATCTATAAATTGCTTTGGGTAGTATGGACATTTTGATGATGTTAATTCTTCCAGTCCATGAACATGGTACATGCTTCCATTTGTTTGTGTCTTCCTTAAATTCTTTTTTCAGTGTTGTGTAGTTTTCTGAGCACAGTTCTTTTACTTCCTTGGTTAGGTTTACTCCTAGGTACTTTATTTTTCTTGTTGCTATATCAAATGGGATTTTTTCCTGATTTCTGTTTCTGATATTTTATTGTTGGTATACAAAAATGCCTTTCATTTCTGAATGTTGACTTTGTATCCTGCTCTTTTGCCAAATTCACTTATTAGGTCGAGAAGTTTTTTGGTGAAGTCTATAGGATTTTCTATGTACACTATCATGTCATCTGCAAACAGTGATAGTTTTTTTCCCTCTTTTCCAATTTGGATGCCTTATATTTCCTTTTCTTGTCTAATTGCTATGGTTAGGACTTACAATACTATGTTGAATAGAAGAGGTGAAAGCAGACATCCTTATCTTGTTCCTGATTTTAGTGGGAAAGCTTTTAGTTTTTGCCCATTGAGTATGATGCTGGCTGTAGGTCTCTCATATATGGCCTGTATTAACTTGAAGAATGTTTCCTCTATTCCCACTTTGCTGAGTGTTTTTATCATAAATGGGTGCTGTACTTTATCAAAAGCTTTTTCTGCATCTATTTATATGGTCATGTGATTTTTGTCTTTCTTTTTGTTTATGTGATGTATTACATTTATTGATTGCAAATATTGTACCATCCTTGCATCCCTGGGGTGAATCCTACTTGATCATGGTGTATGATCTTTTTAATGTATTGCTGGATGCTGTTTGCCAATATTTTGTTGAGGATTTTAGCATCTATGTTCATCAGCAAT
The DNA here is from genome assembly GCA_039655065.1 of Glossophaga mutica. Taxonomy (NCBI): domain Eukaryota; kingdom Metazoa; phylum Chordata; class Mammalia; order Chiroptera; family Phyllostomidae; genus Glossophaga; species Glossophaga mutica. The sequence goes on from CM077304.1 coordinate 109,833,078, forward strand.
ATTGGCCTGTACTTTTCTTTGTTGTGTCTTTATCTGGTTTTGGGATTAGGATGATGCTGGCTTCATAAAAAGAGTTGGGGAGTCTTCCATCATTTTGGATTTTTTGGAATAGTCTGTGAAGGATAGAGGTTAGCTCTTCCTTAAATGTTTTGTAAAATTCTCCTGTGAAAGTGTCCAGTCTAGGGCTTTTGTGTGCTGGGAGTTTTTTAATTACTGCTTCAATTTTGTCAGCTGTTATTGGTCTGTTCAGGCTTTCTTCTTCTTCGTTCAGTTTTGAGAGATTATATTTTTCTAGAAATTTGTCCATTTCACCAAGTCTCTATGGTCAATTAATATTCAACAAAGGGGGCAGAAGCATATAATACAGTAAACATAGCCTCTTCAACAAATGGTGTTGGGAGAGCTGGACAGCTACATGCAAAAAAATGAAACTCGATCACCAACTTATACCATACACAAAAGTAAATTCAACATGGATAAAAGACTTAAATATAAGTCATGACACCATAAAAGTCCTTGAGGATAACATGCAAGAAAATCTCAGACATGCCACTTAGCAATATTTTCACCAATATGTCCCTTAAAGTAAGGGACATAAAGGAAAGAATAAACAAATGGGATCTCATCAAAATAAAAAAAACTTCTGCACGGATGAAAAAACAGTGTTACAATAGAAAGTGAACCAACCACATGGGAAAATATATTAGCCGATGATAACTCAGAGAAAGGTTTGATCTCCAAAATACATTAAGAACTTATATGACTCCTCACCAGGAAGACAAACAACCCAATTAAAAAATGGGCAAAGGACTTGAACAGACATTTCTCCAAGGAGGACATACAGAGGATCCAGAGACACATGAAAAGATGCTCAGCATCACTAGCCATCAGAGAGATGCAAATTAAAACCACAATGAGATACCACTTCACACCAGTGAGAATGGCCAACATCAACAAATCAACAAACAACAAGTTTTGGAGAGGATGTGGAGAAAAGGGAACCCTAGTGCACTGTTGGTGGGATTGCAGACTGGTGCAGCCACTGTGGAAAACAGTATGGAATTTCCTTGGAAAACTAAAAATGGATCTGCCTTTTGATCTGGCACTTCCACCGCTGGGATTATACCCTAAGAACCTATGCACCCCAATGTTCATAGCAGCACAATTTACAATAGCCAAGTGTTGGAAGCAACCTAAGTGCCCATCAGTGAATGAATGGATCAAAAAACTATGGTACATTTACACAATGGAATTCTATGCAGCAGAGAGAAAGAAGGATCTCCTACCCTTAGCAACAGCATGGATGTATCTGGAGAGCATTATGCTAAGTGAAATAAGCCAGGCGGTGAAAGACAAATACCATATGATCAACAAAAGAAATCAACAAAAGAAACGAGCAAGCAAAATATAACCAGAGACATTGAAATTAAGAACAAATTGACAGTCATCAGAGGGGAGGTGGGAGAAGATAATGGAGGGAAAAGGAGGAAGGGTTTTCAGGAACAGCTATAAAGGACACATGAACAAAACAAAGGGAGGTAGGATCAAGAATAGGAAGGGGGGATGGCTGGGGTTTGGGGCAATGGTGTGAAGAAAATGGAGACAATTGTACTTGAACAACAATACAATACAATACAATACAATACAATACAATACAATACAATAAAATAAAATATGTAGATGTTGGACCACACGAGCACTGCTTTCTTTTTCAATTCCCAGATTGTTAAGACTCTGAGAAAAACTACTTCCCAATTCAAGAGAGCAGAGCTGTTCTTAAACACATTTGATTTCAAACTCTGGGGCCTCCTCATCTCCTGACACCTTCCCCTCAAAGCTGACCAAACATCTGTGGATGGTTTATTTTCATTGCTGGAACGCAGGCAGCACAGTTGGCAGAACCAACTCCACGGGATGAGAAGTGCTGGTCCTCTTTATCAAAGTGTGGTCACTGCTTTATGGACAAAGTAAACAGGTTGCATATGTTGAATGACCCAGCCTGTCTGTCAAGACCTCCTGGCCACAGGGAAGTCCTGATAAATGAGGGGCCAAAGCCAGCTCTTAGCACAAGTCCTAAAGGAAGCTCTTACCAGGTCTGGGGGACAAAGCACCCATGGCATTGGAGCCTGGGGCTTACTGGCCACTTGGCAGACACCTAAGGCCAGTGTGACAGCACATCTGCTTCAGAGAAATTGGCCATGCTGATTCCCACGCTGCAGAGGCTGTGGCATCAGGCAGATTGGGCTCTCGGAGGAGGAAACTGGCTCAGAGGCAGTCTCGGCACAGGGTGCTGGGGGATGCTCCGCTGCTCTGTACCCATCTGTCCCTGGTCTGCTTAGCCCATTCCTCCTCCAACAGCTAAGCCCATTGCTTGAACTACCCACGGAAAGGCTTTCCTACAACCAGACTGTGGTCTCACCTTTAATCAAGGGTTGATAGAAAAAGTGGCCAGATGACAGTTTATGTATATGACCTCACACATGCACCCCAGAAGCTGCAGGCTCTGCTTTAAAAAACAAAGCACATAAGAGACTTCCAGCCAAGATGGAGGCATAGGTAGACACACTGTGCCTCCTTGCACAACCAAAATAAGGACAACAACAATTTAGAAACACACTAACAATCAGAAATGACAGAAAATTGAACTATGGAAGTTGGACAACCAAGGAGTTAAAATAGACACGTTCATCCAAACCAGTAGCAAAGGCGGAGTCGGGTGGCCAGGCAGAGAGGGGTCATGGCACAAAAAGTGGTAGCACCAGGTGTGCAAGGCACCCTGGGCATACAAGACAGCAGTGGGCAGACCCTGGGCAGGCAAGCGGGGGCTGGCGGACCCCAGGTGTGGGTGGCAACAGGCAGGCCCAGCAAAGCAGCGATTGTGAAGTGAGGCACTGCGTGCAAGGCGGTTGGCTGACCAGGCGGTCCCTCCCATACAGATAAACCAGGTAAAACTGAGGATCAAGACAGACTATGCAACCCAGGGTCCCAGAGCCAGGAAATAAAGCCTCAAAACACTGATGAAAAACACCTGTGGGGGTTGAGGCACAGGGAGAGACTCCCAGCCTCATAGGAGAGTTTGTTGGAGAGACCCACAGAGTGTTAGAATGTACACAAGCCCACCCACACGGGAATTAGCACCAGAAAGGCCCAGTTTGCTTGGGGAAAGGGGTGGTGGATGGGACTGAAATCTGACAGAGAGTGGAGCAAGCGCCATTGTTTGCTCTTGGTCCCCGCCCCCACATACAGCATCACAATGCAGCAATGTGGGTTGCCCTGCCCTGGTGAATACTTGAGGCTCTGCCCCCATACATAACAGGTGCAACAAGACAAAAAAAAAAAAAAAAAGAAAGAAAGAAAGAAAGAAAGAAAGAAAGAAAGAAAGAAAGAAAAAAGAATATGGCCCAAACGGAAGAACAGATCAAAGCACCACAGCAAATACAACTAAGCAACGAAGAGATAACCAACCTATCAGAAGCACAGTTCAAAACACTGGTAATCAGGATGCTCACAGAATTCATTGATTTTGGTTGCAAATTAGATGAACAAATGAAGGCTACAATAAGTGAAATAAAGGAAAATGCACAGGGAACCAATAGTGATGGGAAGAAAACTGGGACTCAAATCAATGGAGTGGACCAGAAGGAAGAAAGAAACAACCAAACAGAAATGAAGGAAGAAATAAGAATTCAAAAAAATGAGGAGAGGTTTAGGAACCTCCAGGACATCTTTAAATGTCCCAACATCTGAAGTATAGGGGTACCAGAAGGGGAAGAAGAAGAGCAACAATTGCAAAACTTATTTGAACAAATAATAAAGGAGAACTTCCCCAATCTGGCAAAGGAAATAGACTTCCAGGAAGTCCAGGAAGCTGAGAGAGTCCCAAAGAAGTTGGACCCAAGGAGGAACACACCAAAGGCACATCATAATTACATTAGCCAAGATTAAAGTGAAGGAGAGAATTTTAGAAGCAGCAAGGGATAAGAGGACAGTAACCTACAAAGGAGTTCCCATCAGACTGTCAGCTGATTTCTCAGGAGACCTTACAGGCAAGAAGGGGCTGGAAAGAGGTATTCCAAGTCACGAAAGGCAGGGACCTACATCCAAGATTGCTCTATCCAGCAAAGCTTTCATTTATGATGGAAGGGAAGATAAAGTGCTTCTCAGATAAGGTCAAGTTCAAGGAGTTCATCATCACCAAGCCCTTATTCTATGAAATGTTAAAGGGACTTATCTAAGAAAAGAAGATAAAAAATAGGAACAGTAAAATGACAGCAAACTCACAATTATTAACAACCACACCTAAAACAAATGCAAAAGCAAACGCAAACTAAGCAAACATCTAGAACAGGAACAGAACCACAGAAATGGAGAGCACACGGAGGGTTATCAGAAGGGGAGTGGGAAGGGAAGAGAGGGGGAAAAGGTACAGAGAATAAGTAGCATAGAGGGTAGGTAAAAAATAGACAGGGGTAGGGCAAGAATAGTGTGGGAAATGTAGAAGGCAAAGAACTTAGGACACATGAACATGAACTAAAGGGGGGGAAATGTGGGTGGGAGAGGGTGTGGAGGATGGAGGGGAATGAAGGGGGGAAATGGGACAACTATAATAGCATAATCAATAAAATATATTTTAAAAAACAAAGCACATAAGCAGTTTGCTTTTGAGTCAGGAATGACTCCAGATTTACCCTATTGCCATCTGACTTTGACCTCTTCAAGCACTTCTTTCACACACACACACACACACACACACACACACACACCACTCACACATACTCGCACTCTTGTGCACACACACACATACATACATACAATCACATACTCACACACTCAAATGCACTCACACACTCTCACACACACACTCATGGCTTGGAGACCTGACACTGGCCTATTTATTTTGACTCTTCCTGGCATCTCCATGGTTTTCTGCTTCGAGTAATTGTCCCCATACTTCCCACACCCCCAGACACACCCCACAACTGAACCCATACAATTTTGCTACCCACTTTCCAAGACAGGGAATTAGGCAGCTCCTGAATGGTGGGAGACTTTGGACATTATTATATTGATCCCATAATTACAAAAGATCTTTGTAGCAATTTCCTGGAAAGTTTCCTTTTCTTGATGAATTGCTTCGACCTATTTATCAGATAAAAACCCAGCAGTCTGTTTCTTCGTTGCTTGGAAACTCAGCTGGGCTTCATACCCATTTGCAGCAGCCAACCTTAGCTTACTTTTCTGTGTACTGTCTACCCAGCTGCGCAGGCTCCATGTGACCCCTGTTGGTAATGTGAAAAAGCACAAGATGGATGTGGTTCTCAGTCCCAGGCCTACCACAAACTAGTCAAATGAATGTGGACACATAAGCGAATTTCTCCAAGCATCAACTTCTCCACATGAAAATAGAGATATAATGCCATGTTTCCAAGCAGGTTTTATTGTTGATGTTTGATGAACTTCATCTACACAGAACCCTACACAGGGTAAGGCTTCAAAGATATGAATTTCCTTCCCTTTTTCTTTTTTTAATGGACTCATCCTGGCTGCTTTTTCCTTGTGGACACATAGGAAGCAGTCCAGGGATTCACAGTGAATAAAGAAATAAAGGTTAAGATTGGGGCTCTGTGTCGCTGAACCCACTGCTACTAGGAAACCTGGGTGTTACACAACAGGATGATCAGAACCTAGCACTCAACAGGGTGGGGTCAGAGCATGAGCCACACATGCAAAGTTATTCTCTGGTTTCAGTTCCCGAAACTGCCCTGGGGATCCCCAAGACCAGCACTCCAGTAAGAAATGTAGCTGTGGTTGTGAATAGTGCAGCGTAGCCCAAGACCATAACAAGCATGACGGCCAGAAACGAATGCTACTGTGCCACTTGTGCCTGGTCAGAGACAGGGGCCGCCTGCTCAGAAATATGCACCTGCAAAGGAGTTTGTGCTTCTAGGTTTGAGGTGCATAGTTGTCAAGCTTGTTTAGCTGGTTTCTTCTTTTCCGAACTTTTATTTTGAATGTCCATTCCTTTAGGCAAATGACAACTTCAGCAACACCGAAAAAAGAATAGAGTCATCAGAGGTAGACTGAGGCACTCTGTGCAGGGCAAGCAACAGGCCTTATTCCTGTCACTTACCAACTCATGCAGTCTTTTCAGGAGGAGACAGTAAAAAGGAAACAATAAATTTAAAAAAATCAAATTCAATAAGTATTTACGAGCAGGGGAAGCACATGTCCCGGTGATGCCTGCTGTCTGTGTATAGTTTTAATAGAGCATGTTTGCACTCTATTTATTGATATTCATTCTGAAGGTTTTCTGGACCTGCCATAGTAAAGTACCAAAATCTGGGTTCCTTAAACACATACATTTGTTGTCTCACAGTTATGGAGGCTGGAAGTCCAACATCAACCTGCCAGGAGGGTTGGTTCCTTCTGAGGGCTGTGAGGGAAAATCTGGTCCTGACCTGTGACTTATCTTCTGGTGGTTTTTGGCAATCCTGACATTCCTTGGCTTGTAGAAGCATCATCCTAATTTCTGTCTTCGTGTTCACATGGCTTCCTCCATGTTTGCATGTCTGTGTCCAAATTTTTCCTTTGTATAAGGATCCCAGGCATGGTGGATTAGGAGGCCCACCCTACTCTAGTATGGCTTCATCTTCTAATTACATCTGCAGTGACCCACTTCCAAATAAGGACACATTCTGAAGTCCTGGGAGCGAGGACTTCAACATATGAATTTATGAGAGACACAATTCAACCCATAGCACCTACTATGTGGCATGCCTATGCCAGATGCTGAGAGATGGAAAGATGTGCTGATACGCACTCTGTGCTTGATTTTACCACAATCCAGAGTGGGCTCACCCAGTAGGGCATTCTTCAAACTGGGAGACACTTGGTGAGTGGGACATGGAAATATGAATCAAGTTCCATGGGATCTTGGCAGGAAGAACATTAGAGAAATGACATTTGAGTATTGGATTGAGAGGCATGACCTTTAAATTGCATCCTTGTGAAGGTGAGAAAGATCTGAGGCTTTGTTTACCATTTTCAAAGTCTGACATTTGTTTGACATTTTCAGAGTTATCGTCAGTGTATCTTCAGCCTATTTACAGAGTAAAACTCCACAGTTGTTGTTAAAACCAATACACTATGGACCGTAAGTAGGCTTGCCTAGAATTTTAAATGAAAATACTTGAAGTTTCCAGTAATAAGTTATAACACTATAATTCTAGTTTAAATTGTTTAGGAAATTTATTAAATTAAGTCTGTAATCAGTGTTCCAATGTTCATGAAAAATTGTTCTCCTAATGTGGTTTATTAATATTGTGTTATGTTTAATAAAATTCCTATAAAATAAGCAATGCAATGAAATGAAAATACTGAATTATGGGCTGAATTGTGAGCCCCCAAAATGCATATGTGGAAGTTTGAACTCCTAGTAACCCAGAATGTGAGTATATTAGGAGATAGTGTCTTCAAAGAGATGATGAAAGCTAAAACAGTCTTTGGGGGGGACCCTAACCCAATATGATGGATGTCCTTATAAGAAGAAATTAGAACATACAGAGAGAGACCCCTGGCATGAGCACACACAGAGAAAGGCCATGTGAGAACACAGGAAGCAGGCGTCATCTGCAAGCCAAGTAGAGAGGCCTCAGGAGAAACCAAACCTGCTGACACCTTGATCTTGGACTTCCAGCCTCCAGAACTGTGAGAAAACAAACCTCCATTGTTTAAGCTGCACAGTCTGTGGTGCTCTGTGGCAGCCAGAGCCGACCAATACATACTATTATTCATATACAATCTTTAGGGTTTCTGCTTGCTTATTTATATTTGGTTTTATTTGTTTCTTAATGTTTAATTCAAAATAACACATGAATACATCTCCTTCATACTCAAATCTCATTTTCTCTCTCATGTAGACTTCATTACATTTTGGAGTGTGTGAGTAGGCATGGCTAGAGGATTCTTTTTTATAAATATTATGGCATTGTCCATATTATTCAGCAACTCATTTCTTTAATTTAATTACATGGCCCTGAGATACTTCTGTACTTTGATATTTTCCTTCCTGATATACTTTTAAATTATTTCCAGTGTTTTCTACTAATGTCTTTACTTAAAAACAACAACAATAACAATAACAACAACAACAACGACGACGACAATGAAAACTCGGTAGGTCTAGTTTGCAGTTTAAACAGTCCAGTTTCTTTAAACTGGTATTAGGAAGAAAAATAGTTCTATCAACTTGAATAAACTGTCACACCTTTGAGTATTGCCAAAATAACCAGACTCCTCAGTTTCTTAAGGACTTGGCAAAGCCATATTCCTTCATTTCATGATTGTAATGAAAAAGAAAAAAACTCCAGTAGAACAATTTGCTTTTTCCAACACAACTCACACCAAGCCTAGGTGCGTTTCTGGTTTGTTAGTGCTTAATTCCCTATGAAGCCACCTGCGTGTTGGTGGTAAGGCTGGTGGAACTGTGCCTCTGTGGGCCTTAGCTGCAGTCCTGGGCAGGCCTGGTGACCATTTGCATTTTACTGTGACTTGGTATAGATCTGATTGTTTTCAGTTAAAATGAATCCCTAAGCCACAAAAAAGTAGATGGCATTTATTTTAGGCATTGAATAACACACCTGATGTGGCAGCCTCTCCAATTCACTGTTACCTCTGAGAGATTTAACTGTGTTTCACAATGCTTTTCGTGTTTACTATTATTTTATCCTATTTCCAAAGAACTTTTACTTCAACTAGTCATGGATGCTTTGTCAATTATTATTTGTAAGTGTTACTCATTCATTTTGGCAGCAAATAGCTTTTATTTGAAGTCTAAAGCAAAAGCAAACAGAATAATCTGAAAGGATGTTTGCTGATTTTAAAAAATCTACGAATTTTATTTAAAAATCAATTTGAGGCAAACATGTGCAGAATGTCCTAACGCAAGCTGATGTTAAGTACCTATTAGGTTGTGAGTATAATACACAACTTTAACTACATATAGTGATAATGAAAAGATCATTTTTTCAGACATTCATAGACCAATTAAATTGTGAACTCTGTGGCTCTCAACACAAAAAGCAATGAAAGTTTCTATTTTAAGCTGTTATCAACATTCCCACACCTGCCTCCGATGCTCCACCAGGTTGGCCATAGATGAGCAACCCACCACAAAGCTGCTGTTTAAGTCAGCGGAGCAGGTCTCCGAAAGCCCTAGCCACAGCAGTAAGACAGTGGCAGAATCAGCAGTAGCAGCAGGAGTGCTCATTATCCAACTTCATAAATGAGACATCTGCAATGGAAGTTTACAGGATTGTTGGTGTTTACAGGAATTTGAACTTGAGAAAAGCCTCCACAGGTGTTCTCATAGTCAAGTTCTCCTTCTCCTCCTACTGGATCAACTGTCCTCAGAGGCAGAAAACCCTTCTCCATTTATGCACCTGTTGCAGAAGGTAGGGCACCTTTGATTGGTGCCCAGATCACTTGTCAGGGACCACTTTTTACCCTTGCAGCCATGGACTTGGTTCCGAAATTCCATCACAAAATCTCCTTTTTCTGTTAGGAAGGGGAACTGGGATCTTGAAAAGTACAGTGTCTGGTGGGTCCTGCTGTGAGGTCAGGAGGCACAGCAGAAAGGGCTTTGGTGTCAGACTGGCAGGGGCTCTGCTCTTGGTTCCTACACTCACTAACTGTGGGATCTCGGGAAAATTAATTGAAATCTTTAAGACCTAGTGTCTTCAACTAAAAATCAGTTCCAATGCTACCCACACTACAGGGTTACTGTAGTGATTAAAAGAGACACACACCTGCATGTCCCATGAAGGTTCATTTTCTTCCTCAGGATGAGTAAGCCCATGGCCTTCATTTGGATCAGGCTCACCAGCCCAGTAAGGATCAGATTAGGTGGACTGTGAACACCTCGATCATCAAACCTGACCAAGGTCAAATTCCCCATGAACATAAAACATCATGTGACAAACATAGCACCCGATGGCTGATGGGCCTCCACTCTAACTGCTGTTGGCTGTGGGTCCAGGCAGTGGTAGTGATCACAGAACTAGAACAAAATGACAGGGTAGTCATGCTGTCATTATTTATTCATTCATTCATTCATTCATTCATTTATTTATTTATATTTAATCTTTATTGTACTTTTTCCATTACCATTTAGTCCCCTTAGACCTCCCCTCCACCCAGCAATCACCACGCTGTTGTCCATGTCCATGAGTCCTTTTTCCTTCTTGCTTGATCCCTCCACCCCTCACCCCTACTAGCTGTCATCCTGCTCTCCATCTATGAGTCTGTCTCTGTTTTCCTTGTTAGTTCAGTTTGTTCATTAGATTCCACACATGAGTGAAATCATATGGTATTTGTCTTTCTCTGACTGACTTATTTCACTTACCATAATTTACTACAGGTCCATCCATACTGTTGCAAATGGTAAGACTTTCTTCCTTTTTATGGTGGAGTAATATTCCCTTGGGTAAATGTCCAATAGTTGTTTTATCCACTCAACTACTGGACACTTGGGCTGCTGCCATATCTTGGTGATTGTAATAAATCACATTGCAGTAAATAATGCTGCAATGAACACAGGGGTGCTTATGTTCTTTTAAATTAGTGTTTTGGGTTCCTTCAGATAAATTCCCAGAAGTGGGATTACTGGGTCAAAAGGCAGATCCATTTTTAATTTTTTGAGGTATCTCCATACTGCTTTCCACAGTGGCTGCACCAGTCTGCATTCCCACCAACAGTGCAAAAGGGTTCCCTTTTCCCCACATCTTTCCCAGCACTTGTGTCTTAATTTATTTATGATAGACATTCTGACAGGTGTGAGATGATATCTCATTGTGGTTTTAATTTGCATTTCTCTGATGATTAGTGACCTTGAGCATATTTTCATATGTCTATTGGTCATCTGGATGAAGTGTCTATTCAGGTCCTTTGCCCATTTTTAAATTGAGTTGTTTGTTTTTTCAGTGTTGAGTTTTGTAACTTCTTTATAGATTTTGGATATTAACTCTTTATGCAATGTATCGGCGAATATGTTCAACCATTCTGTAGGTATCTTTTTATTTTGGTGATGATTTCCTTTGCTGTGCAAAACCTTTTTAGTTTGATATAGTCCCATTTATTTATTTTTTTCTTCAGTTTCCCTTGCCTGGTGAGATAGATCTGACAAAAAAATTGCTACGAGCAATGTCCAAGATTTTGCTGCCTATGTTTTCTTCTATGATTTTTATGGTTTTGGGTCTAACATTTAAGTCTTTGATGCATTTTGAATTTATTCCTGAGTGTGATGTAGGAAGGTGGTCTAGTTGTATTTTTCTGTACTTATCTGTCCAATTTTCCCAATACCATTTATTGAATAGACTAACCCATGGTATGTGTTTGCTTCCTCTGTTGAATATTAATCAACTATAAAGTTACGGGTTTACTTCTGGGCTCTCTATTTTGTTCCCTTGATCTACATGTCTTTTTTTTTTTTTTTTATGCCAGTACCATGCCTTTTTTGATTATTGCGGACTTATAGTACAGTTTGATATTAGGTGATGTGATTCCTCTAACTTTGTTCTTCTTTCTCAGGATTGCTGTTGCTATGTGGGGCCTTTTGGAGTTCCATATACATTTCTGAAATATTTGTTCTAGTTCTATGAATTACATCATTGGAATCTTAATCGGAATTGTGCTGAATCTATAGATTACTTTGTGTAGTATGGACATTTTAATGATGTTAATTCTTCCTATCCATGAACATGGTATGTGTTTCCAGTTATTTTTATCTTCTTCAGCTTCTTTCTTCAGTGTCTTATAATGTTCTGTGTACAGGTCTTTACATCCTTGGTTGGGTTTATTTCTAGACATTTTATTCTTTTTGAAGCAATTGTGAAAGGGATTGTTTTCTTCATTTCCCTTTCTGTTAGTTCATTATTGGCATAAAAATGCAACTGATTTCTGGATATTAATTTTGTATCCTGCTACTTTGTTGAATTCATTTATCAGTTCTAGCAGTTTCTTGGTGGAATCTTTGGGGTTCTCTATGAACAATAGCATGTCATCTGCAAATAAAGACAGTTTTACTACTTCCCTTTCAATTTGGATGCCTTTTAGTTCTTCTTCCTGTCTGATTGATATGTCTAGGACTTCCAGTACTATGTTGAATAAGAGAGGTGAAAACAGACATCCCTGTTTTGCTCCCAATCTTAAGTGGAACACTTGTAGTTTTTGTCTGTTGAGTATGATGCTGCAGTGGGTTTGTCATATATGACCTTTATTATGTTTAAACATGTTCCCTCTATTCCAACTTTGCTGAAAGTTTTTTTAATCATAAACAGATGCTGGATTTTATCAAATGCTTTTTCTGCATCTATTGATATCATGTGGTTTTTATCCTTCATTTTGTTTATGTGGTGAATCACATTTTTTGATTTGCAGATGTTGTACCAAGCCTTGAATTCCCAGAACAAATCCCACTTGATCATAATGCATGACCCTATTGATGCATTGCTGTTTTTGGTTTGCTAATATTTTGTTGAGGACTTTAGCATCTACCTTCATCAGGGATATTGGCCTATAGTTTACTTTTTTGTAGTGTCTTTATCTGGTTTTGGAATTAGGATAATGCTGAGCTCCTAAAATGAGTTTGAGAGCCTTCCGTCCTCTTGAATTTTATGAAACAGTGTGAGGAGAGGTGTTAATTCTTCTTGGAATGTTTGGTAAAATTCACCTGTGAAGTCATCAGGTCCAGGGCTTTTGTTTGTTTGGAGTCTTTTGATTACTGCTTCAGTTTCACTAGGTGCAATCTGTCTACTCAGATTCCCATATTCTCCAATTATTCCTGATTTAGTTTTGGAAGATTGAAATTCCACTTCATCCAGGTTGTCCAGTTTGTTGGCACATAATTGTTCATAATATTACAATCTATTGTACTTCTTTGGTGTCAGTTTTTATTTCTACTCTTTCATTTTTCATTTTATTTATTGGATCCTTTTCCTTTTGTTCTTGATGAGTCTAGTTAAAGGTTTGTCAATTTTGTTTATCTTTTCCAGCTCTTGGATTAATTGATGTTTTGTTTTTTTAGTTTATTTTAGTTTATTTCTGCTCTGATCTTTATCATTTCCTTGTTCTTACTTTTTGAAAAATTGTTTTTTGATTTATTCCACAGTTTACAATTTTCAGATGAGTCATCTTTCTGGAAACACTGTAGTCCAGGGGTATTTTGAATAATCAAGCACTCTTTAGTAGACGAAACTTGCCCATGATTCTAGGAATTTATCTACCTCATTCAGGTTGTCAAATTTGTTGACATATGGGTGTTCATAATATTTTCTTACAATCCTTTATATTTCTTTGGTGTCAGTTAGTTGTTATTTCTCCTCTTTCAGTTCTGATTTTATTTATTTGGGTTCTTTATTTTTCTTGGTGAGTCTAATTAAAGGTTTTTCAATCTTGTTTATCTTTTCAAAGAATCAGCTCTTGGGTTCATTGATCTTTTTTATTGCTTTTTTAGACTCTGTTTCATTTATTTCTGCTCTGATATGTATTATTTCATTTCTTCTACTAACTTTGGGCTTAGTGTGTTGTTCTTTTTCAAGTTCTTTTAAGTGTGAAGTTAGATTGTTTCTTTGAGCTTTTTCTTGTTTTTATGAGATAGACCTGTAATGGTATGAATTTCCTTCTTTGGATTGCTTTCCCAGTGTCCACGTATTTTGGATTGTTGTATCCTCAGTTTCATTTGTTTCAAGGTATCTTTTGACTTCTTCCTCAGTCTCATTGTTGACCCATTCATTGTTTAATAACATATTATTTAGATCCAATGTCTTTGCATGTTTTTCAGTGTTCTCATTGTGATTGATCTCTAGTATCACAGCATTGTAGTGAGAGAAGATGCTTGATATGATTTCAGTCTTCTTAAATGTATTGAGACTTGTTTTGTGTCCTAACAAGTGGTCTAGTCTAGAAAACATTCCATGTGCACTTGAAAAGTATGTGTATTCTGTTGCTTTGGGATCAAAGACTCTGAAGATATCAATTAAATCCACTTGCTCTAGAAGTCGTCTAAGGCCACTGTCTCTTTGTTGATTTTCTGTCTGAAAGATCTATCCATTGAAGGCAATGGGGTGTTAAAACCCCCAACTATGACTGTATTTCTGTTGCTCTCTCCCTTTATGTCTATCAAGATTTGTTTCATGTATTTAGGTGTCCTATGTTGGGTGCATAAATATTTACTAGGGTTATATCCTCTTGTCAGATTGTTCCCTTTATCATTATGTAGTGTCCTTTTTTGTCCCTTATTAATGCTTTGGTTTTAAAGTCCATTTTGTTGGATATAAGTACTGCCACCCCAGCTTCTTTTCCCTTTCCATTTGCATGTAATATCATTTTTCATCGCTTTCTTTTAGTCTGTGTGTATCTTTCGATCTGAGATGGGTCTCTTGGAGGCAGCATATATATGGGTCTTGTTTTCTTATCCATTCAGCTACCCTATGTCTTTCAGTTGGAACATTTAAGCCATTTACATTTAACATGATTATTAATATATACACATTTTGTGCGCTATTTTATTTTTAAACTATTTTCTTCTCTCTTTTCTTTCTTTTTCTTCTTCTTAAAGCAAGCCCTTTAACATTTGTTGCAGTACTTGTTCTATGTTAAGAAACTCTTTAGCTTCTTCTTGTCTGGGAAGCTCCTTATTTCGCCCTTAATTTAAAATGATAGCATTGCTGGATAAAATAGGCTTGATGTAGGTCTTTGCTTTTCATCACCTTGAATATTTCACGCCACTCCCTTCTGGCCTGAAATGTCTCTTTATTTTTTTAAATATATTTTATTGATTATGCTGTTACAGTTGTCCCATTATTTTCTTCCCTTCATTCCCCTCCATGCTGTACCCCCCCACCCCCAACCATCATTCCCCCACCTTAGTTCATGTCCATGGGTAATACATATAAGTTTTGGGCTTTTCCACTTCCCATACTATTCTTAACCTCCCCCATCTATTTTGTACCTATCATTTATGCTTCTTATTCCCTGTACCTTTTCCCCTGTTCTCCTCCCTCCTTCTCCCCACTGATAACCCTCCATGTTATCTCTATTTCTGTGAATCTGTTCCTCTTCTAGTTGTTTGCTTAGTTTTTTTTTTAGGTTTTGTTGTTGATAGTTGTGAGTTTGTTTTCATTTTACTGTTTATATTTTTTATCTTATTTTTCTTAGATAAGTCCCTTTAACATTTCATATAAGAAGGGTTTGGTAATGACGAACACTTTTAACTTGACCTTATCTGGGAAGCACTTTATCTGCTCTTCCATTGTAAATGATACCTTTGCTGGATAGAGTAATCTTGGCTGTAGGTCCTTGCCTTTCATGACTTTGAATACTTCTTTCCAGCCCCTTCTTGCCTGCAAGGTTTCTTTAGAGAAATCAGCTGATAGCTTTATGGAAACTCCTTTGTAAGTAACTGTCCCCTGTTCTCTTGCTGCTTTTAAGATTCATTCCTTATCTTTCATCTTGGGTAATGTAATTATGATTTGCCTTGGTTTGTGCTTCCTTGGGTCCAACTTTTTTGGGACTCTAAGCTTCCTGGACTTCCGGGAAGTCTATTTCCTTTGCCAGATTAGGGAAGTTCTCCTGCATTATATTTTCAAATAAGTTTTCAACGTTTTACTCTTCCTATTCTCCTTCTGGCACCCCTATGATTCAGATGTTGAAATGTTTAAAGTTGTCTTGGAGGTTCCTAATTCTCTCTTCATTTTTTCAAATTCTTGTTACTTCATTCTTTTCTGTTTGGTTGTTCATTTCTTCCTTCTGCTCTAAACTGTTGATTTGAGTCCTGGTTCCCTTCACTGTTAGTTTCCTGGACATTTTTCTTTATTTCATTTTGTGTAGCCTTCACTTTTTCCTCTGTTGTGCAACCATGCTCAACCATTTCTGTGAGCATCTTGATTACCATTGTTTTGAAGTGTGCTTCTGATAGGTTGGCTGTCTCTTCATCACTTAGTTGTATTTTTTTCTGGAGCTTTTAACTATTCTTTCATTTGAGTCATAATTTTTGTCTCAGCACAACTGTTACATAGCAATGTGTGGAGCCTTAGATTTTTGCCAGGGTGGGTTAAGCTACTTCACTGCGTTGTGGTGCTATGTGTGGGGGAGGGATCTGAGAGGGAACAATGCCACTTGCTCAGCTCTCGGTGGGCTTTCAGTCACTGCCTCCACTAAGCACAAGCTAATTGGCCCCTCTGGTGCTGATTCCTGGGTGGGTGGTTTTCTAGGACCCTGTGGTTCTCTCCAACAAACTCTCCTGTGAGGCCAAGAGTTTCTCCTTCTGCCTCAACCCCCACAGGTTTTTTCAGTCAGAGGTTTTGAGGCTTTATTTCCCTGCACTGGAACCCTAGGTTGTGCAGTCTGCCTCACTCCCCAGTTGTTCCTCTCAGTTTATCCACATGCAAATGTAGGACTGCCTGCTCTGCCAGCTGCTGACTCATCTGCCATGGTCCTCCAGCCACTGCCTTGGTGCAAGTCCTCTCCACCTTGGCTTTCCGTCTCCACTCCTCCTATGGGTCTTGATGAATGTTTCTTCTGTGATTGCTTGGTTGTGGACTTCCATACAGTTTGGTTTTCTGGCAGTTCCGGTTATTGTTTGCTTTTGAATTTGTTGTCCTTCTTTTGGTTATACAGGGAGGTAAAGTGTATCTACCTATGCCTCCATCTTGGTTGGAAGTCCCTGAAATATTTCTGTTGAGAAATCAGATGACAGTCAAATTGGTGTTCCCTTGTATTTAACTACCTGCTTTTCTCTTGAAGCTTTCAGGATTCTCTCCTTGTGTTTAAGCCTTGTCATTTTAAGTATGATGTGTCTCAGTGTAGGCTCTTTTGAGTCAAACTTGTTTGGGACTTTCTGAGCTTCCTGGATTTGTATGGCTTTTTCCTTCACCAGATTAGGGAAGTTTTTGGTCATTATTTCTTCCAATATGGTCTCAATCCCTCACTCACTCTCTTTCTTCTCCTTCTGTTGTTCCCATGATGTGGATGTTGTTATGCTTCATGTTGTCCTAAAGGTCTCTTAAACTATCTTAATTTTTTAAATTCTTTTTAATTTTTGGTTCTCTGCCTGGGTGTTTTTTTTTCGCTTGTCTTCCAAATCATTGATTTGATCCTTTGCTTCCTCTAACCTACTACTTATTCCTCCCAGTGTATTATGTATTTCAGAAACATATATTTATTTCTGACTGGTTCTTTTTAATGGTTTCTATGGCTTCTTTCATGCTATTGAGTATCCTTATAATAATTACTCTAAAGTCTCTATCTGATAAATATCTTGCTTCCATTTCATCTAATTCTTCTGGAGAATTTTCTTGTTCTTTCATTTGGGGTCTGTTTCTTTGTCTTCCCATTTTGGTTACTTCTTTGTGTTTTCTGCCTTAGTTATTAAACTAATCAGCCTTTAAGCAGATCAGCTGTTAATCTAATCAAACTGTAATCAGCAGCCCAGCTTAAGCACCAAAGGGTGAAGCAGAGTAGTTCTTGCAGGTGGGGCTACTGTTTCCCCTCTGGCTGATGCCACTTGGATAGGAGTGCTCTGCCTGAGAGAGATGGCTCCTGCAGTATGAGTAAAGATTCAGCACAGGGATCCTGGAGACTCTTCCTTCAGCTCTCTCCCCAGAGCCACCAAACCCAGACTCTCCTCAAGTGTCTCTAGTCCACTCTTTCCCCCTCTGCTGGAGCCCAGGGTAAGTGGAAATTTTGTGTGTTGGCCCTTTATGTAGGTCTCTGTGTCTCCAACTGTCTCTCCTTGGCAGACAGAAACTTTGCTGCTTTTCACAGCTGGGTGTTATTTGGATTCTTTTCTGGCCCTGGTGATGTAGGCTGGGCAGCCCAGCTCAGGGTTTAGACTGTACACTTCTCAAAGGGAATGCCTGGCTATGGAAATATCCCTCCAGACTTCAGCTGCCACCTGTGGGAGCTCAGCTAGCCCTCTCACACCTCCTCCACACTCCCTAACAGTCTTGTTGTGAAGAAGTGGTTTCTTCTGTTTGTCTTTTGTTATAAGGCTTCTCTCCAGCTAGTGTTCAGTGGGTTATTCAGGATAATTTCTCTACACTTGAGTTGTAATTCCAGATTGGTCTTGGAAGGAGGTTAGTGTAGCTCCTACTTACTCCTCTGTTATCTTGGATCTCCCTTCAATATCTCTTTAGATTTATAATGACATATTGACAAGAAAACTGACATTTTTGAGTGTTAATTTTACGAAAATAAAAAATCAGCCCTGGCTGCTGTAGTTCAGTGGATTGAGTGTTGGCCTGTGAACTGGAGGGTTACCAATTCTATTTCTAGTCAGGGCACATGCCTGGGTTGTGGGCTGGGTCCCCAGTTGGAGATGTGTGAGAGGCAACCAATTGATGTATCTCACACATATTCATGTTTCTCTCCCTCTCTTTTACCCTCTCTTCCCTTCTCTAAAAATAAATAAATAAGATCTTTAAAAAAATTAAAAAATAATATCCAAGATAGAGGTGTAGGTGGACACACTGTACCTCCTTGCACAACCCAAATTAAGGACAACAAAGATTTAGAAACAAGAAAACAATCGGAACTGATGGAAAATTGAACTGTATGGAAGTCCAACAACCATTCATCCAGACCGGTAAGAGGGGTGGAGTCACAGCAGGAAAAAGTGGAGGTTGGCAGACCTGGTCACACAGGCAGCCACTAGCAGATCCCAGGCATACAGGTGATGGCTAGCAGACCCCAGGTGCAGAGGCGGCGGCTGGCAGACCCCATGCACAGGGTGGCAAGGGGCAGACCCAGTGAGACTGCACAAGGTGGCCGGCTGACCAGGCAGTCCCACATTGATGCGCAGATAATCCAGGCAAAAAGGAAGCAGCGGAAGGGACTGAAATACCAGAGAGAGCAGAACAAGCACCATTGTTCCCTCTCGAACCCCACCCCCACATACAGTGTCACAACCCAGCAACTGGGCTGTCCCACCCCGGGGAACACCTAAGGCTCCACCCCTCATACATAATAGCCGTGGCTAGACCAAACAACAACAACAACAACAACCAAAAATGGCTCAAATAGGAGAACAGATCAAAGCTCCAAAGCCAATTCATCTAAGTGACCAAGAGATAGCCAGCCTATCAGATGCACAGTTCAAAGCTCTGGTGATCAGGATGCTCACAGAATTCACTGATTTTGGTTGCAAAT
The DNA here is from genome assembly GCA_039655065.1 of Glossophaga mutica. Taxonomy (NCBI): domain Eukaryota; kingdom Metazoa; phylum Chordata; class Mammalia; order Chiroptera; family Phyllostomidae; genus Glossophaga; species Glossophaga mutica. Next base: position 109,852,281 of record CM077304.1, read on the forward strand.
TAGATGAACAAATGAAGGCTACAATAAGTGAAATGATGGAAATCACACAGGAAACCAATAGTGATGGGAGGAAAACTGGGACTCAAGTCAATGGAGTGGGCCAGAAGGAAGAAAGAAACAACCAAACAGAAAAGAAGGAAGAAACAAGAATTCAAAAAAATGAGGAGAGGATTAGGCACCTCCAGGACATCTTTAAATGTCCCAACATCTGAAGTATAGGGGTACCAGAAGGGGAAGAAGAAGAGCAACAATTGCAAAACTTATTTGAACAAATAATAAAGGAGAACTTCCCCAATCTGGCAAAGGAAATAGACTTCCAGGAAGTCCAGGAAGCTGAGAGAGTCCCAAAGAAGTTGGACCCAAGGAGGAACACACCAAGGCACATTATAATTACATTAGTTAAGATTAAAATGAAGGAGAGAATTCTAGAAGTAGCAAGGGATAAGGGGACAGTCACCTACAAAGGAATGCCCATCAGACTGACAGCTGATTCCTCAAAAGAGACCTTACAGGCAAGAAGGGGCTGGAAAGAAGTATTTGAAGTCATGAAAGGCAAGGACCTACATCCAAGATTGCTCTATCCAGCAAAGCTTTCATTTATAATGGAAGGGCAGATAAGTGCTTCTCAGATAAGGTCAAGTTCAAGGAGTTCATCATCACCAAGCCCTTATTATATGAAATATTAAAGGGACTTATCTAAGAAAAAGATGATAAAAATATGACAGTAAGAAGACAGCAAAATCACAGTTATTAACAACCACACCTAAAACGAAAGCAAACTAAGCAAACATCTAGAACAGGAACAGAACCACGGAAATGGAGATCCCATGAGGGGTTAGCAACAGGGGAGTGGGAGGAGCAGAGAGAGGGGAAGGTATAGAGAATAAGTAGCATAGATGGTGGGTAGAAAATAGACAGGGGGAGGGCAAGAATAGTATGGGAAATGTAGAAACTAAAGAACTTATGACACATGGACATGAACTAAATGGGGGGAATGTGGGTGGGAGGGAGTGTGCAGGGTGGAGAGGAATGATGGGGGAGAAATGGGACAACTGTAAGCATAATCAATAAAATAGATTAAAAATAAAAAATAAATAAAAAGTAAAAAATCAGCAAAAGCAAATATTTAATGCCTTACACATCAGAGAAATTATAAACATATTGCAAAAAGCAATGAAGCATTTATAATTATTGTATGTTATCACTCAAATGATGAATTATTAGACATCTCATTTAAATGAAGTGTTTGAAAAATAAATAAAAACTACATAAATTGAAAAATATTTAATCAACTTCCAGTCAAGATGGAGGTGTAGGTAGACATGCTTCACCTCCTTGCCTAACCATAGAAAAAATTACAACCCTATCTCAAAACTACTAACACCCAGAACAGTCAGAAATTTGAGCTGTATGGAAATCCAACAGCCAAGGATTTAAAGAAGCCACATTCATCCAGATGGGTAGGAGGGGCAGAGTTGCAGAGATGGGCAGAGAAGCAGTGTGGCATAGAGAGGTGGCAGCAGTGGTGGTGGAATGACCATCTCCCATTCCCATATGGGGGATAAAAATTGGGAGGGATACCTTGGGAGCAAGCAATGCCAGCCCCAAGCCAGACTGCACACCCCAGAGTTCCAGCACTAGAACGATAAATCCCCATTACCTCTGGCTGTAAAAACCAGTGGGAGTTGGGGTGAAAGAAGAAACTGCTGGATTTTTTCTGCTTAAAGGGCCTGTGTGGACTTAAATGTACATAAAACCACTCACTCTGGGGTTCACCACCAAGGCAGAAGCTGGAAGGACGCCAGTCACATACGGGATGTGGGTGAAGTGACTGGAAATGGGGTGAATGCTGGGAAAATCTCCAGAAGCCAGGCAGCAGCATTGTTCCCTCTCCAAGTCCTCCCCACCAATACACACATGGAACCATGAAGTGGTGAAGCAGGTTACCCCACCCTGGCAATTGCCTAAGGCTCCACCACACACAGTTTATGGGTACCATTTCTATATAGTCCATGCTACTAACACAGGGAGTAAAATCATCTCTACCTAATGGAAACAAACACAAGGAGGCTGCCAAATTGAGGAGACAAAGAAAAATGGCCCAAATGAAAGGACAGATCAAAATCTCAGAAAAAGAACTAAACAAAACAGAGGTAAGCAATCTGTCAGATGCAGAGTTCAGAACACTAGTGATCAGGATGCTCAGAGAACTCAACTGATGATGGCAAAAATATAAAAAAAGAAATGAAGGTTACACTAAGTGAAATAAAGAAAAATCCACAGGGAACCAGCAGAGAAGGGAAGGAAGCCAGGATTTGGAACATAAGGAAGAAATAATCATTCAAACAGAACAGAAAGAAGAAACAATAATTTTTAAAAATGAGGAGAGGCTTAGGAATACCTGGGACAGCTTCAAATATGCCAACATGGAAGTCATAGGGATGCCAGAAGGGGAGGAGAAAGAACAAGAAATTTAAAATTTATTTGAAAAAAATATTGAAAGAAAACTTCCTTAATTTGTCAAAGGAAATAGACATACAAGTATATGAAGTGCAGAGAGTCCCAAACAAGTTGGACCCAAAGAGGAGCACACCAAAACACATCATAATAAAAATGTCAAAGGTTAAAGATACATAGACAATTTTAAAAGCAGTAACAGAAAATGGAGAGTTACTGACAAAGAAGCTCCCATAAGACTATCAGCTGATTTCTCAAAAGAAGCTTTGCAGGCAAGAAGGGACTGGCAAGAAGTATTCAAAGTGATGAAAAGCAAGGGCCTATAACCTAGATTACTCTATCCAGCACAGCTATCATTTAGAATGGAAAGGCAGGTAAGGTGCTTCCCAGATAAGGTAAAGCTGAAGGAGTTTATCAACACCCAGTCATTATCACACGCACACACACACACACACACACACACAAATGTGAAAGGGACTTATTTAAGAAAAATAAGATAAAAACTATGAAAATTAAATGAGCAACAAATTCACAACTATTACAAATGAATCCAAAAAAACAAACCAAGAAAACAACCAGAACAGGAACTGAATAGCAGATATGGAGATCATCTGGAGGGATATCAGCTGGCAGGGGCACAGGGGAGAATGGGAGAAAAAGGTGCAGGGATTAAGAAGCATTACTGGGAGGAGGGAAGATGGTGGCATGGTAGGAGGGAGCAGATATCGCTTTCCCCTATACATGGGAGAAAAACCTAGGCAATCTATGGAGGAACAGAGCAAATAGGCAACAGTACTGCAGCATAGATGAAAATAGGAGATGAAATATTGTAGCAGACATTGAAAAACCAGAAGGTAAGGAGAGTACTTCAGGATAATAAAGGCTTAGGGATCAGCACGGAGACCAGGGTGGCTGAAGCCCTGGGCCCAATGCTTGCCAGGTCTGCCACAGGGCTCTAGGGAGAGAACCAGGTCAACTGCTCCCTCTACAGCCAAATAAAGTTTGAGCAGCACTGGGAGAGACCTGGTTGCTTGAAGTCACAGGGAGGGGAGTTAAGGACTGACTGGCAAACATGCAGGGGCTGTGAGCACCCATGCATAGCCCTGGGAGAAGTGCAAGCCCAAGCCCCTGCGACCAGAGGTGCCCATGCAACCCTAGGTGGCCCAGCGTCCAGAGGCGACCAAGCGACTGGAGGCACCCATGAGACCAGAGGACGGGGCTTTGTGGAAGACCCGGAGCTCATACCTGTGAACCTAGGGTGAGTGTGTGCAACAGAGGAAATGCACACCCGTATACTCAGGTCAGCATATGCACCCCGTAGGAGACCTGGAGCTCACACCCATAAATCCAAGGAGTGCTGCTCAATCCTCAGGAGATCCCAGCTCACAACCATAAACTCGGGAAAGCTTGTGCTCTGCAGAAGGCTCAGAAACCACGCCCAAGGCCCTGCTCAAAAAGGCGCCGGGCTAGCTCTGGGGAGAGTGCACGGCTAGCACTGAGGAGAGTAGTCCAAAGCTGAGTGACTGCTGAACAGGGAGAAAAGGGATGCCAGTAGCCCCTCAGCCCATTGCAGCCAGCAAGACCAGAAAAACCATTTTGGCCAGTTTGAAACCAGCAAGAGGATTTTTTTGTATTGTTATTATTATTGTTGTTGTTGTTATTATTTATTTTTTATTATTTTTATCCCTCAGTTCCTTTTGTTTCTCTTTCCTTCTTTGTTTTATTCCTTCTTCCTTTCTTTCCAATCTTATCTCTTCTTCCTTCATCTTTTTTTCTTTTTTCATTTTTTTTCTTTTCTCTTTTTAAATACCCACAAGTGAGACCAAAAAAAAAAAAAAACAAAACAAAACAAAACCTGGAACTGTGAAAAAAACAGAGTTGGACCCAAAGAGAGGGCATCCCAACAGCTAAGACAGTGGAAGCTATGAACACCAGGAAACCAGAAGGAGACTGCACCACTGAATCTCACAGGTCTTCTCCCACAGAAGTTCACACCATAAACCCGAGGAACCAGAAAAGATCAATTTAAGAAGCTGAGGATAACAAGAAGAGTCTCACAAGCAATGGGAAGACAAAGAAACAATCCCCAAATGAAAGGAAAGGAGGAAGCCCCAGAAAGAATGCTAAATGAAACAGAGGCAACTCAACTATCAGATATTGAGTTCAAAGCCATGGTCATCAGGAAGCTCCATGAGCTCACAATGAGCTATCAGAAACTACAGGGAAGCTACAATGAACTCATTGAAAACTATATCAACATGAAAAAGGAAATAGAAACTATGAACAAGGGCCAAGAGGAAATGAAGAATACAGTTTCTGAACTGAAGAACACAGGAGAAGGAATCAAAAGCAGAATCGATGAAGGAGAAGATCAGATCAGTGAGTTGGAAGACAAAGTAGAAAAAACACCCAGAAAGAGCAAGAAAAGGAAAAGAGGCTCAGAAAAAAATGAGGAGAGATTAAGGGAAATGCAAGACAATATGAAATGTAATAATATCCATATAATAGGGATACCAGAAGGAGAAGAAGAGCAAGGGATAGAGAACCTATTCAAAAAAGTAATGATGGAAAACTTGTATTTTGATGAGAGAAAAAGTCACACAAATCCAGGAAACACAGAGTCCCAATCAAGAGGAACCCAAAGAGGTCCACTTCAAGACACATCATCATTAAAATGGCAAAATTCCAAGACAAAGAGAATCTTAAAGGCAGCAAGGGAGAAACAGGAAGTAACATACAAAGGAGCCCTAATAAGGTTAGCAGATGACTTCTCAATGGAAACTCTCCAAGCCAGAAGAGAATAGCAGGAAATATTCCAAGTATCGAGAACCAAAGGCCTGCGGCCAAGACTACTTTATGCATCAAGGCTTTCCATCAAGATAGAAGGCCAAATGAGGGGCCTCTCAGACAAAAGAAGTCTAAAAGAATACATCTCTACCAAACCAGTTCTGCAAGAGATGCTAAAGGGACTGCTTTAAGTAAAGGAAGGGAGAGAGAGAGAAACACAGGTATGAAAATGCCAATGAATAAGTACCTATCAATAATAACCTTAAATGTAAATGGATTAAATGCTACAATCAAAAGACATAGAATAGTTGAATGGATAAGAAAGCATGACCCACACATATGCTGCCTACAAGAGACCCACCTCAGGACAAAAGACCTACACAGACTCAAAGTGAAGGGCTGAAAACAAATTTTCCAAGGAAACGGACAGAAAAAAAAAAAGCCAGGGTAGCAATACTCATATCAGACAAAATAGACTTCAGAAGAAGAGCCATAAAGAGAGACCCAGAAGGTCACTTCATAATACTCAAGGGAAGAATCCATCAAGAAGACATAAACATTGCAAATATATATACTCCCCACATAGGATCACCTAAATACATCAAGAAAATCTTAGAGGACTTCAGGAGAGAGATTGACAGCAACACAATTGTAGTAGGGGATTTTCACACCCCACTGTCAAAAATAGACAGATCTTCCAAACAAAATATCAACAAAGATACTGTGGCACTGAACAACACTCTAGAGGAAATAGACTTAACTGAGATATATAAAGCTCTTCATCCCAAAGAAACAAAATACACATTCTTTTCAAATGCACATGGAATATTTTCAAAGTTAGACCACATGATAGGACACAAAACAAGCTTCATCAAGTTCAAGAAAATTGAAATCATACCAAGCATTTTCTCCAACCACAAGGGACTGAAACTAGAAACTAACCCCAAGGGGAAAACCCCCAAACCCTCAAAATCATGGAGATTGAAGAGCATGCTATTAAACAATGAATGGGTCAAGAATGAAATTAGGGAAGAAATCAAAAAGTTTTTGGAAACAAATGAAAATGAACTCACAACAAGCCAAAACTTATGGGACACAGTGAAGGCAGTCCTGAGAGGGAAGTTCATAGCAATACAGGCCTACCTAAAGAAGACAGAAACATTTCAAACAAACAACCTAATCCTACACCTACAAGAACTCGAGGAACAACAACAAAGACAGCCCAGAGCAAGTAGAAGGAAAGAAGTAAACAAGATCAGTGCAGAATTAAATGACATAGAGACTAAAAGCACAATTTTAAGGATCAATGAATCCAGGAGCTGGTTCTTTGAAAAGATAAACAAAATGGACAAGCCTTTCAGCAGGCTCATCAAGACAAAAAGAGAGAGGATTCAAATAAACACAATCAGAAATGAAAGAGGAGAGATTACAACCAATACCACAGAAATACAAAGGATTGTAAGAAATTACTATGAAGAACTGTATGCCAAGAAACTGTAGGTGAAATGGACAAGTATCTAAAAAAATATATATATAATCCTACAAAACTCAATGAAGAAGAAGCAGAAAACCTGAACAGACCAATAACAGCAGATGAAATTGAAGCAGTAATCAAAAAACTCCTGACACACAAAAATCCTGGACCAGATGGCTTCACAGGAAAACTCTACAAAGCATTTAAGGAAGAGCTAACCCCTATCCTTCACAGACTATTCCAAAAAATCCAAAATGATGGAAGACTCCCAAACTCTTTTTATGAAACCAGCATCATCCTAATCCCAAAATCAGATAAAGACACAAGAAAGAAAGAAAACTTCAGGCCAATATCGCTGATGAACATAGACACTAAAATTCTCAACAAAATATTGGCAAACCGCATCCAACAATACATTAAAAAGATCATACACCATGACCAATTGGGATTCATCCCAGGGATGCAAGGATGGTTCAATATTCGCAAATCAGTAAATGTAATACATCACATAAACAAAAGCAAAGACAAAAATCACATGATCCTATCAATAGATGAGGAAAAAGCATTAGATAAGGTACAACACCCATTTATGATAAAAACACTAAGCAAAGTGGGAATAGAGGGAGCATTCCTCAATATAAGAAAAACAATATATGAGAGACCTACAGCCAACATCATACTCAATGGGAAAAATCTAAAATCTTTTCCACTAAGATCAGGAAGAAGACAAGGCTGTCCACTTTCACTACTTCTATTCAATATAGTATTGGAAGTCTTGGCCACAGCGATTAGACAAGAAAAGGAAATCAAAGGCATCCAAATTGGAAAGGGAGAAACAAAACTATCATTGTTTGCAGATGACATGATAGTGTACATAGAAAATCCTGTAGACTCGCCCAAAACCTGCTCGACCTAATAAATGAATTTGGCCAAACAGCTGGATACAAAGTCAATATCCAGAAATCAAATCCATTTTTGTACACCAACAGTGAAACAGCAGAAGCAGAAATCAAGAAAAAAAATCCCATTCGATATAGCAAAAAAACAAAACAAACAAACAAACAAAAAAACTTAGGAATAAACCTAACCAAGGAGGTAAAAGACCTGTATGCAGAAAACTACACAACACTGAAGAGAGGAATCAAGGAAGACACAAACAAATGGAAACATATACCATGTTCATGGATCAGAAGAATTAACATCATCAAAATGTCCATACTACCCAGAGCAATTTACAAATTCAATGCAATACCTATTAAAGTACCAATGGCATATTTCACAGACATAGAACAAACATTTCAAAAATTTATATGGAACCAAAAACGACCCTAAATAACTGCAGCAATTTTGAGAAAGAAGAGCAAAGTAGGAGGGATCATATACCTGATACCAAACTGTACTACAAGGCCACTATAATCAAAACAGCCTGGTACTGGCATAAAAACAGGCACATAGACCAGTGGAACAGAACAGAGAAGCCAGAAGTAAACCCTAGTCTCTATAGTCAATTAATATTTAACAAAGGGGGCAGCAACATAAAATGGAGTAAAAATAGTCTCTTCAACAAGTGGTGTTGGTAGAACTGGACAGCTATGTGCAAGAAAATGAAACTCAAGCACCAACTTACACCATACACAAAAATTAATTCAAGGTGGTTAAAAGATTTAAACATAAGCCGTAACACCATTAAAGTCCTAGAGGATAACATAGGCAGGAAAATCTCAGATATTCCACGCAGCAACATTTTTACTGATATGTCCCCTAAAGCAAGCGACATAAAAGAAAGAATAAACAAATGGGATCACATCAAAATAAAAAGCTTCTGCATGGCTAAGGAAAACAGTATTAAAATAAAAAGAGAACCGACTGTGTGGGAAAACATATTTACCAATGATACCTCAGACAAGGGTTTAATCTCCAAAATATACAATGAACTTACATGACTCCACTCTAAGAAGACAAGCAACCCAATTAAAAAATGGGCAAAGGACTTGAACAGACACTTCTCCAAGGAGGACATACAGAGGATCCAGAGACACATGAAAAGATGCTCAATATCGCTAGCTATCAGAGAGATGCAAATTAAAACTACAATGAGATACAACTTGACACCAGTCAGAATGGCCCTCATAAACAAAGCAACAAACAGCAAGTGTTGGAGAGGTTGTGGAGAAAGGGGAGTCTAGGTCACTGCTGATGCGATTGCAGACTGGTACAACCACTATGGAAAGCAGTATGGAATTTTCTAAGAAAACTAAAAATGGATCTACCTTTTGACCCAGCAATTCCACTGCTAGGACTATATCCTAAGAACCATGAAACACCAATCCATAAGAACCTATGCACCCCAATGTTCATAGCAGCACAATTTACAATAGCCAAGTGTTGGAAGCAACCTAAGTGCCCATCAGTAAATGAATGGATCAAAAAACTGTGGTACATTTACACAATGGAATTCTATGCAGCAGAAAGAAAGAAGGAGCTCCTACCCTTTGTGACAGCATGGATGGAACTGGAGAGCATATGCTAAGAGAAATAAGCCAGGTGGTGAAAGACAAATACCATATGATCTCACCTTTAAGAGGAACCTAATCAACAAAACAAACAAACAAGCAAAATATAACCAAAGACATTGAAATTAAAAACAGGCTGATAGTCACCAGAAGGGAGAGGGGAGGGAATTTCAGGGGAAAAGAGGAAGGATTTACAAAAACAAGTATAAAGGACACATGGACAAAAACTAGGGGGGTGGAAATGGGAGGCAGGTGGGGAAGGCTGGGGTGGTGGGCTGGGATGGGATGGGAGTTAAAGACAGAAAACTGTACGAGAACAACAATTGAAATAATTTTTTTTTTTTTTTAAAAAGAAGCATAACTGGTAGGAACAAAATAGGGGGATGTTAAGAATAGCATAGGAAATGTGGAAGCCAATGAACTTATATGCATGAACCATAGACATGAATTAAGGGGTGGGGTTGCTGGAGGGAAGGGGAATACAGGGAGGGGGGCAAAGGGGGAAATTGGGATAGCTGTAATAGCATAGCAAGAAAATATATTTTATTTAAAAAACAATAAAATAATTAAGTATAAAATTACTTGATTTTTCTTTAGAGCTCAGTCTAAAAAAACCTATATTGTTCACTGGTGTCATTGTTGAATGGTGAGCATATTTTTGTTGAAAATTTTGCAGCTACTGAAAAATCTGTTTTTCACCTCATACTAGTTAAAGGAATTGTCAAGAGATAGTTTTAAGCTAATGCGAAACATCTCTTTAGACTTTGTCTTCAGATAATCTTATCTTCTGCTTGATAACACTGAAGAATTCTTTTAAAATAACTTTTCTGGGGAAAGAGATGGTCAGAGACTAAAAGACTACATAGCTAATGGTAGTTTTGTTTCAAAAAACGCTTCTCACATATGCTTTATCACATAATAGTGTCCATTTTAACTTCAAAGATATTCCTCTAATATCCTACTTACCAGGGAAGTTTTTGAATTCAAATAAGAAATTGTCTCACCATAGATGTTTTCCTCTTCCAATGTTTCCTAAAAAAACACAGCTTTGTTCTATTTGAAAGTTAATCCAACATGGAGTCCTCTGAGTACCTCTTAAGACATAATCTTCATTCCAGATGATTTAAATATTTTCAGAAAAGATTTCACCAATAAAAATATGTATACTTCAGGAGTCAAGGTGAGGATCCTGACTGACATAGTTATCATTATGCTGGTTGTGTGCACTCACTCAGACATCATTCCTTGCATATGTCTCCTGCTAGGCATTAAAGCTAAATGGAGAACATGGCAGTGATTATGCTTCCTGTCCTTGGGGTGCTTATGGTCTAATGTGAGATGTATATAAACTACAAGGAAATAATTGCCAATGGTGATTTGTAATTGGAGGGAAATAATTGAGTGTGAGAGCAGACAGTGTGGTCAGAAAAGGTCTTTCTGAGGAGGAGACATTTTGGCTGAGTCATAAATATTAAGAAAAAAGACAATAAGAAACAAGCAATAGAGGAGAGCTGTCCAGGAAGAGGAAAGAGTGTGAGCCAAAAGCCTCAGGGCAGGACAGAGCTGTGTGCATTGCAGGAATTTAGGGATGGCTGTGTGCCCGGGCAGAATGAGAGAGCAGGAACCGGGCACAGATGAGGTCCAAAACTTAGAGGAGCTAGGACAGGCTGAATGCAGTGGGACTTGGAGAAGATATTGGCCTTTCTCTTTAGGGCAATGGAACTTCACAGAAGGATTTTAAAGTAGGAAAGTGACATAATCTGCCTCAAAAAAATGCTCTGTGGAAAACTTGGAGAAGGCAAGATAGGAAATAGTGAGACCAGTTGGATGACTGCTTGGTCAACTCCATGAACCATGATGGTACTTTGACCCAAATGGTTTTGCTGGATATAAAGAGGGAGAGACATACCAGATATCTCTGAAGTATAGAGAGATGAACTTGCTATTGGGTTATGCAGAGGATAATAGAAATACAAGGGGCCAAAGATGATTCTTGGTAAATCAGGGTGTTAGTAAACATGGGGATGATGATGCATCTTACAGACTGACGGGTGGGAGAGAATCAGATTTGGACTCAGGGAGAGGTTTCCAGAGTTCTGTTTTTCTGTGTTAACTTGGAGATGCCTAGGAGGCATCTAAAAAAATGTTAGTAAGTTAAACTATGTAAAGAGCAGGTAGAGAAGAGTAGAAGGTGGCCCAGCACCAAGCCTTGAGGAAGTCTAACATTTCACAGACAAAAGGAGGAGCAGAATCTGGCATAGGAGACAGGTCAGAGCAGTAGGACAGAATGATGGTGTGGAGTCATAGAGGCCAAGAGAACAATGTTTCAAGAAGAAAGAGTGAGCAGGTATTTCCAACGGAGCCATGTAAGGACCAAATGTTCATTAGCATGGGCGATGTGGATTGTTGCTCATCCAGCCATGCAGTTTCAGAGTACAGGCAGGTAGAGACAGGGTCTGAAAGCTCCCTGGGAGTGGGTTGGTGAGAAGGTGCATTCAGCTTTTTAGGCAACTCTGAGAGCTTTTCCTTTGTGTGGAGCAGGTGAGCTCAGGACAGGTCCCTGCACCACGGGACAAGAAGATGATCATTTTTCCCAATTAACTACTCAGAAACCTTTCCCAAACAGCAAAAGCCTCCTGCTCCAGCTCTTTCCCTGCCACCCTCATAATCGACAGCTAAGGGTGAGTTTGAGGAGGACTCACTTGCCCTTGGCCTCTGTAGTGGACATCTGCCAATTTGTCTACCCAGCATCCCTCTCTCCTCCTCCTACTAACAAGCCCCGACCCCTCCCTCCACACCTTCTGTCCTTTGGCTAGCTCAAGTTGAGTTCTGACCACTTACAACCTAAAGATGCTGCTGACTCATTCACCCCTTCTTTGGAAAGAATTCAAGGCCAGCTTTCCTTGGCTTTCTCCATTAGTCAACAATGAGGCAGGACATGAAAGTGGGTATAAAATTAAAATGAACAGTTAAGAATGCAATTTTCTCCCAACATTTTGATTTTTCAAATCTTATTTTGTTAAACTAACCACATTCTGGAAAATTGCTAATGGAGGAATATTGATTTATCAGAATAGAGCTATATTTTAGGAAGAGATTACATAGTTTCAGTGAAATCACACAATAGCTTTGTTTTGTCCCTGCTCTCAGCAATGGCCTGGGGTGGGGAGAAGATGTGGAACAAATGTAAGAAAAGACACACAAGGAATTTTATTAGGGTGAGATGCGAGAACATGAAGAGTCCAGCTCTTACATAACTGAAGGGTAGAAATTGAATATCAGGAACAAAAGGCAATGAATGAAATAAAAGAGGATGAAGCAAATGTAACCAATTTTTGAATCCCCAGCCAGTTAAACTTTTTCTCTGCAGATTGGACATCTTTTTCTATTTGCAGCAAATCTTCAAGCTACAAGCTAGCATCAGGCCACCAGAGACATTTCCTGGAGCCTACATGTATCTTTCCTCTCATCTTTTCATGCCCTGTCACCAAAAAACAAAAAAGTTTGGGACAGGAGAATATTGTCTTCTTTCCTTTTCCATGCTCTCTATGCCTCCCAAGGATATGGTTATTTTCCCCAACTTACCCCAAATCCACACAGCCTACTCCTTTCTGGTGTTACAAGCCATGGGAGTCTGAGCAGACCCAGAAAAACACATCTTTTTCTTGTGGGAAGTTCCCACAGCTCTACAGGTTAGAAACAGTGTCTGTTTTATTTATTCTCTATTTCCAGTGCATGCCAAATGATTGACAGTGGTGGTTGTTTTCCAGGGAATAAATGAGTGAGTGAGTGAAGCTTCCAAGAGAATACACAAAATGTTAACACATGGTTTCTGAGTTCATGTGCTTCCAAGGACCTCCACAGAAGTTTCTCCTGCTGGCTTTTGTATCTTTGTTCCTTGGGGACGCTGAAATGATGTTTTGCTGGATCAGGAAGTGTGAAAGTAAGAGGACCAGAGTCTGGTGAATCTATGAAGCTAATGACACCTGGGATGTCTTAACCTCCCTTCCAGGTCTTGTTTAGTCTCTACCTCCTTCCCCACCTCTCCACCTCTCCTGCTTCCCAGTCCCACTTGCTTGATCTCCAGGGCTCAGCTGTGAACTTGCCTGCCTAAAAGTATAGTTCATGATGACTGAACTCCCCTAGGAGCGCTTGAATTTTAGTAGAAGGTTCTTGAGAACCAGCTCAGAGGAATAACATGGAGTGCTCAAATTTCCAGAATGTGGGAACAGGAGATATGAGGGAATTTACTTTCCTACCTCCAGCCATCCCAGGTAGGCAGCTACATATTCTGGCCACTCATATGTCTGTGTCTGCTCACTGATCACACTCATGGGCCAAATTGGATTAGGACCCAGACTGACAAAAGTTCTTTGGAATAAGGAACGAGCATCTCTGCATCCACCCATTCATCCATCTCTCTCTCTCATTCATTCATTCATTCATTCATTCATTCATACATTCACTGAAGGCCGGTGATGAGAAAGACAGCTATACATCAACTAGTAACTTACAGATTCAGGGAGTAAGAAATAGTTGTGAACAAAAAAGAGAATCCATAGCCAACCTGGGAGTTCAGGTGGCTACTTGGCAGGTGTGACAAGCAGTGACTGATCACATAGGATGGTCTGATCATAAGTTCCTAACTGGGTAGCCATATCCCAAGCCTATAGCTTCCTTAGCAAAAGGTCAATCTTTCCCTTGTGAGCCCTGTCGATTGTTCTTCTGCATCTAGGATGATGCACCTTGACATGCCAGAGAAATCTTTTTTTCCAAACACCTTGGAGATGCAACCACACATCACCAGGTAGGGCACCCAAACTTCTCACTATTAATTTGTTGCTGCATACCATCTCTACCTACTGTAAATGTTAAATGTTAACTTTCCTGTACTCACCAATATCAAAGTATGTATCTCTCTGCTTTGCTTTTTATTTGACCCTAGAGGCTTTCCTGCCTCACTTTCTCCCACCTCCTTAATCTACTACCAATAGATTTCATGTACCTTCCTTATGTTCTCTCCTTTGATTCTAAATGCATTTTAAAAAGTTCAAAACATAATTCTCCAGAGCATTTTCTTGATCTGTTGAGATTTCACTTCTGACCATGTCCTCAAAATTTTGGCTTATATTTGTAAATATTTGGCTTATAAGTCCTATACAAATTTTGGCTTATATTTGTAAATATTTGACTTATAAGTCCTATACAATTTTTATAGGTTTGGATGTTGTTTTATTAACATAGTAATCAAGTAGTACAGAAAATGAAACAAACACCTCAGATAAAAGGAGTGAGGCCATAGGCGTTTGTCACAGAGGATGCACAGAGATTGACAGGGTCTGGAGGGGCTTCCCTGAGGCAGAGGCTCAAGGTGCAGAGAGGGAAGACTCAGTGGGAGAAGAGTGTGGCTCCTTCCACCTGCACAGAGCAGGCTGGAGTGGCTGGAGTTCAGTCTCTGGGTGTACAACTAGCTGAGAGGAAGGCCAAAACCAGGGCATTTGGTTTCTTGGGACTCAGTTTAAAATTTTATTCTTTATCTAAGGATCAATAGACAGATATTGAATAGTTTTAAGTATGAGAGGAGCAGCGGCATTACCATGCATGAAGATATTTCCAAGTATCTTCATGTATTGCTGTATTTTTCTACTTGGGTACCCCTAAGTCAGCACATTTGTTCCTGGGGAAAGTTAATACTGCTTTCCTCAATAGTAAAGACAAAGACAGGGTCAAGTTTCCACTTCAGAGATAATGATTGTGAAAGCCAAAGGTCTGATTTGTAAGATTTGCTAGTGAATCTAAGGAACGTTCTGTCAACTGATGGTCATTGGCACCAATTCAATGCCAAAAGGAATCCCCAAGTTGGGGTGTGGTGAAAAGGGAAACTTTATTCAGTGCAAACAGTGATACAGCACGGCTGTGAAAACAGCGCTGCTGTCGAAGATATCAACTGTGATGCCTCACAGCTATGAGGCTGCCCCAAACCAGGCGACTCTGGGGCCAAGCCTTTCTTCAGCTAAGCAGCTCTGTTCTGTGATGTGATGGTCTGCTCCAAGATGGTCTGGTCAACCTCAGTCAGCCCTGCTCTGGTGAGACATCTTCATAACCCAGGAAACACAGTCTTCAGAGGGAAGTGCCCTCTAAGAGCCAAAGGGGAGCTATCTTATATGGATAGAAGTGTCTACCCCTAGTCCTTGATTAGTCTGTCCTCATGCAGATGAGGGTGCCAATTTCTCACAGTCTGATTGGTTCAAAAGGCACTGTCCTGATTGGTCAGAATAGAGCCATTTGATTGGCCAGAGCTGCACATCTCTGATTAGATAGTGAAAGCCTCAGTCTTATTGGTTGAAATAGGATCCCAGGACCTTGATAAGGGCTGGCTCAGATGGCAGGAACACAGTTCACAGAGGCAAGCAGAGGCAGGCTTCTCTGTGAATGAAGTTGTTGCGGACCGTTCAGCCTGGTTTCAGGAGTTGTAACCCTCACCCCATGGTGGGCTGTGTAAGAGCCCAAGGGACCCACTTCATCTGGGTCTGTTCTGTCACAAGGATGTGACCTACTAAGGAGACAAAGCTTATTTCCCTGGCAGGAGCACTGCTTTTGCCTCATCCTTCTCTGGCCCCATTGCTTGGTTGGCAGTCAATGACTGGTAAGACTCCTCATGGGAGGGGCAACCTAAGCCAGACGCAACCACTTGGGAGGCCTCATGGAAGGACTCGGGGGTTGTAGCAAAGAGAATGTGATGGACTCTCGCCCCCCCGGCTATTCTGACATAGCCTGAGTCCTCATTTCCATCTGGGAGATGTCTCCTGCTTCCTAATTGCCTTAAAGCCTGAAACTGTGGGGGTGAGCGGTGCAGCCCTGTGATGGCCAGGATGGCTCCTTGGGTGATTGGCATAAGAAAGAGTTCCTAAAGTCCTGTGAAACCTGCTTTGCTAAGAGTGCTCTCCCTTAGGTGACAAGTGTCTCAGGAGGAAATGAGTATGTCTCCCAAAGTCTGGCAACCCCCTTTCCTGACAAACACTGGCTCAGATTAAGCCCTCAGATTGCTTTGAAATGTTAACCATTGTTTGATCCTTGTCACCTGACATACCTGTATTCCCGTGTATTTGAGCCCAATAAAAGCCTAGTGAGGAAGGGGCTCTGGGTCATTCTCCTCTGAGAGTTTGACCCCTTTCCTCCCCAAGCAGTCATGTCTTGGTAGTTTTTATTTTCATCCGTGACGGAGAGATGGGGCTCTGCGGGTGGAGCCCCCTCCCCACATCTGGCGCCCAGGACAGGGTCCCCCGCATGAAGTTTTTGTGAGAGGCCCCTGTGCAGGACTGGCTGCTGGGCTCTGCTTTTCTTTTATTATTATAATATTAGTTGAGCCCAGTTAGCCTCCAGGAGCCCTTCTTAGTAGTGTTTACAATCATGAAGAGAGCAGGGAGTGATGTTCGCCTGAAAGGAGAGGTAATAAACCAGACTATTTAGTGGGCAGAGGGAAATGGATTAGGAGTGCGTACCCTAATATCCATTCGCTTACCCCTTCTTCTTTAGTATTACACTGCCTCCTGAGCTGGGGTGGTCACCTGACTAAATTT
This sequence comes from Glossophaga mutica, assembly GCA_039655065.1. NCBI lineage: Eukaryota > Metazoa > Chordata > Mammalia > Chiroptera > Phyllostomidae > Glossophaga > Glossophaga mutica. Next base: position 109,869,092 of record CM077304.1, read on the forward strand.
TAACTACTGAAGTGTAAGAAGTGTCATGTATGACTTTCATAAATGATCCTTAAAAGAAAATGTGTCCTTCCTCTCAATTTATTCCTTTCTCCTAGCAGAAATATGGTTGCAGTGGCTGGAGCTCAGGAAGTATTCTTGGACTATGAAAAAGTCAGTCCTGTGTTGTGAGTGGCAGAGCGACAAGGCAGAAGGAGTTCCCTGAAAAGAAATACACTTTTAGAGTATTTAAATTACTGATATGTGGGGTTTTTTTGTCATTTGTAGCCAAATGCAATCCTAACTGCTGCAAGAGTCATGGGATCGGAAGTAGATTAAATATCTTAGGTGATAGGGTCTTGAAGGTCACTTACTGGGAGAAGATAAGGCAAAAGGAATTATGTTCTACCAGGAAAATAGAACTCAGCATATAAGACCTGCCTCCTTGAATAACACACTGAATTACAAGTTTCCTTCTCTCCTTCCCAGGGCAAAACCAAACCCAGTGAGAGGAGCACATGACTCAGCAGGCAGGGCGGGAAAAGTCGTGTTCCCTGGGAAGCAGATTCCTGGTTTCTTTTATCTGCCTTTGGTAGTGTCAGGTTTTTACTGTCTCATGAGGAGACTCTAAGCACAGGAAAGATGACTTTGGAGTTAAAAATTACATTCATTTTTTTTTAAGTAACTCATTCTAAAACCCAAGTTTTCCTAAGCTTAACAGATCTTATGCTTTTAGTTATAAATCTATTTAAATTCATGTAATTGCTTACAAGACTTTGCAACTTAATTACATTCCCTTGAATACTTTGTAGTACATTATAATAAAAATATATTTAATTTTATTTTTAAGAGCTTTGGTTGTTTAATATAGTTTTCCCAAATACTTAAATAATGCTTGCAAAATTAATAAGTCAACACTTACACATATGGTGAGAATCAGAGTCTCTTAAACATGGGCCACTGGCTGCATCTAACAGCCCTGGAGAGCCCAGCAGTCTGAGTGGCTTGTCATTACACACTTCCAGGAGAGGGTGGGGACGAGATGGCAGCTGTTCCTCATAAAAAGCAGAGCAGAACCGAATGACCAAGGATGTGTTGCAAACCTGCTCAAGTTGTCCATGCAGTTGGCCCTGTCTCAGGCCGTACCTACCAACAGAAGATGGGCGGAATGACCCTTGAGGCGGATCCTGGCCTGCAGGATCTGTGTGTGTTGCGGCTGCTAGAGAACAAATACCCACGGACAACAGAAGTCCTGTGGAGCAAAATGGACAGCATGGCCACTCTTTGAGAGAGAGAGAGAGGGAGAGAGAGAGAGGGAGAGAGAGAGAGGGAGAGAGAGAGAGAGAGGGAGAGAGAAGCGAGTGAACCCTGGCCCCAGCATGGACAGGCTTTTGTTGCTTTTCTAGGTACATTACATGGAGGATGGTCCTCATTTCCTATGCACAAGTTTGCTGCAGGGGACTACCTTTTACGGATAACAAAGGAAAGAATGTGGCTAATTACTTCAAAGAGAAGAACAGTTGCAGACCAAGGGGGAAAGCGGTTGAACTGGTTACACTCCATACTTGGGAGGTTTAGCGCAGACTTTAGGAAGCTACAGTAAGCACTTGCTGCCTCAATTCAGGGTGAAGGAGTTTTAGCAAAAGCAAGTCTTGTAGTGGCCCAGGTACAATACAGGCATGATTCCCCACGGAAAAACCGCTACATGGGCGTGGTCCTGCATGCCACTCGCTCCCCCCTCGCTCCATGGTTTTCCACATGGAGGCTGAGCTACATTTCCATGCCATGTGAAGCAGTTCCCTACAGGCCCTCATGTGCCTGATTCACATATCAAACTTAGGATGTCCTCTTTCTTTCCTCCTCTGTCTGTTCAGACTCTGCCCACTGTGCCAGGCAAATTCAAGACCTCTGTCCTTGGCTAACCAGGTCCCCAGCAATGGCCCCATCTCAGAACTTTGGTTTGTGCAGTCTCTCTCTCCCCCCTCTCTAAATGTTTCATATATATATATATATATATATATATATATATATTCTCTAAATGTTTCATATATATATACATATATATATGTATTCAACTAATATATGAATAAATGAATATATAATATGAATGGATATTTATTCAGCTAATAAATGAATATATATATATATACACACACATATATATATTCAGCTAATTCACACATTTCTTAAAGACCAGTAAATCGTACCATTTTTAAAGCTCTACAGTGTTCAGAGCTAGTCATATGGCAGACACAGCACTCAGCACACACTTGTTTACTGATACATCCCATAGTAACTCTGTGATATAGTATTTACAATTCATGTTAAAACAGTCCTGCATAAACTATACGATATTGTGCAGTTGTGGTTAGTTCAAGCTTCAATGCTAGAGAAGTTAATTTGCATTTTTGAGGATTCACACTCCAGAAATACTGAGTTGATACCCAAGCATTGACACCCAAATGCTTCTGGTACCCAAATCTTAAGTAATATCTCGGGTTTTATTAAAAACTATTGTACATGTCTGAGAAGGGTATTGATTATTAAAATTAATTGGTAATCAATTAATATAATGAGTATTAAATAGGCTTCACTGATAAAAATAGGCTTCACCTTCTTAACCAAGGTGTTAAGAAGTTGAGTTGGCCTAAATATTTTAAAGACACGCCCCACCTTGAACAGAGGGTATAAATCTAGTGGCATCTGTAGTCTGTACTCTTCAGGAGGACCCACAATAAAAGTGACCCATGAATGGGCCTATGTCCAGCAATGGCAGCTTTGTGTCCAGCAATGCAGCTCTATGAACTTCATGGTCAGGAGCATCCCTGTGCCTGATGCTGACCATGAAGGTCACAGAGCCGCATCAGAACGCTGCTGTGTGTGCCTCGGGATTCTGTCACACAGATGGGGATCAGGCACCTAAGTTGTAGGGAGCTGGGACATCTGCAAACTTACAAAACAGATTGATTAAACTACTTGGTTAATAATTGTTTGTTTTTTAAATAAATGTAAGACATTATCTGAGTTGAAAGTTGCTTTAATTAAAATCTGGTTGCAAGGTTGTGGGGAGTGCTAACCCTCTCCCCTCAACATTTACTAAATGGACTTGGTAAATGAACTTGGCTGAAGTGGAACAAGGGTTGAGGAAGCCCAAAGGGAACCTGTGAGGCCCTTTCTCAGGGATTAAATTTCCTATACTGACCCCAGGGTCTCTGCCACCTCTCCCACCCACCTAGCTGGAAGGAGCCTCTCCTATCCCATGTCCTCAGTCCCCAGGACCCCCTGGAATTACACTGAGAGGAGGCCATATTGTTCAGTCATGGATGGGGCCTCCTCCGTGGGGAAAGTCAATGACAATGTCAGAAGGTCACCCTCTCTTGGTTTACATGAGCCCCCAGGTAGGAGGGTCGAACTGATTAAGGAGCATCTGTGTTCAAAAGAAGCTTGGCTGGAAGGCACTCATATCGTTCCATTTCAGTTTTCACGTCTCCTGATACATCTCTTTGAAGGATCCCCTGTAAATACAGCAGAACCCTGCAATGAACATACCTTTGGGTCAGATTGCTTTCATGTGATAGCCATGTGGTGCTCCAGAAAACTGACCCGTGGGGAGTAACTCCAGTGGGATCTGCCCTGTTCCATATTCTACTCAGTGCTAAATAACAAGGTTCCAGTTCCTGCAAACATTTACCTACACCTGATATGCACAAGGCAATTTCATTTAGGTCTTGTCATTTGTTCCTCAATAAAGCCTTGTAACAGATTTAATATTGTTACCATTCCGCAAATGCAAAAACTGAGGACTGAGCGAAGGGTTTTTCTTTTCAGCAATTTCTGCTTCTGATGCTGATGGTGTGTTGACAAGTCTCCTCCCTCCCTCTCACCTCTCAGTGATGACGTGCAGTATTGCTTTGTCTGCCAACCAGAGGACACCCATGCCGTACAAGACTGTATTAGGACTAGAGAACATCCCTTCAAACTTGTGACTTTGGCCCAAGTCACAGGAAAGTGTTTGAAATCCTGTTCAGAGGGCTCCTTATCCTTTGGTAGAACAGCTTGGAGGTCAAAAGGACACCACTGGTGTGGACAGATGGTTAAAGCACAATAGCGTCAGCTCCAAGCCCCATGTGAAAGCCTCTTTTTCCCCTTCAGCTTGCAGCTAGCACATCCAGCAATTAGTCACACTTAATTTGATTGTTACTCAGGGACAAGATAGAAGCTCGAACATGCTTTATTTTAGATGGTGTGTCAGACCAGAATTCTGCAAGACTCGAATCCTGTCACAGCTCAGCTGATGGCTCCATCCTGGGCATGCCCTCCACACGCACACCCCCCATGCTCACTCCCATCAGCAGCCTCGCTCTCCTGCTTTTACAGCAATGGACAAAGCTGGGTCCCCCTGCATTGTCACTGACTTTCCCCACGGAGGAGGCCCCATCCATGACCGAACAATATGGCTTCCTCTCAGTGTAATTCCAGGGGCTCCTGGGGACTGAGGACATGGGATAGGAGAGGCTCCTTCCCGCTAGGTGGGTGGGAGAGGTGGCAGAGACCCTGGGGTCAGTATAGGAAATTTAATCCCTGAGAAAGGGCCTCACAGGTTCAGTTTGGGCTCCCTCAACCCTTGTCCCACTTCAGCCAAGTCCAGGCAGTGGGGGCAGAGACACCTGTCCTATTTAGCTTCTCCAGTGCAGCAAAGCCTGAAAATCTGGTGGCCACTCTCAGGTGGCTCTGGCTACGGAGCTGAGAGCCCTCTATGGCAGAGCGTGATGGACCTGAAATGTCTATATGTTCACAAGGAGTGGAAACTAGAAGGAAGCCAAATGCTTGTGTCCCAAGTCTGTGTCAGGAAATAATAACCATGGCCATTCCTGCAGTCCGGGCGTCCTTGCTGATCAGCAAATAGCTAAGGTCTTAAAGCCATTTTATTAACCCAGACCTGGGCTGGGCAGTAGGGGTGGGAGGGGTGAAAGAGAGGAGCAGTGTGCTTATGCTCTTGAAAGCCCCCTTTAAAGAGTCAGTGTGGCTCGATTAACAGGACATGTGGGCTATCCCTCCTGCTTGCTGGGGACAGTCAGCATTTGCTTGCACTAGATGCCCCTCTTGCTGCAGCCAGCAAAGCATGCTCAGCTCTGGCTCCAAAAATCATTTATTTGACATCCACTTATTACCAGGAAGCTGTGCTCATGCCTTTAAAAGAAAAAGAAGGCATGGGCAGAGACATTTACTCGTTATAATGAAAACCAGAAAAGGTATGAATAATGGTGCCTGTAGGAACCCTAGCTGGTAGGGGCTGAGAGAGGCAGAGCTATGCCTCCTCATTTCCCATGTGCTTGCAGATCACCTGGACGTCTGGTTGCAATGCTGGTTCAGGAGGTAATTCTTAATGTGGTCTCTGGTGATCCTAAGGCCACCGTTGTGCGGAGCACACTTTGAGGAGCAAGCACTGTCTTGCGCAGGACCTTCACAAGTGCTGTTCCCTCCCACAGGAAGCATGTCCTCTGTGGGGTGCAGCATATGCGCTCCTTAAATCATGCAAAGGGTATATACATAGAGAAAGTCTGCAAGTAGTTATTGGCAATGTCGATAATCAATACTGGAGAGCTAGTTTTATTTTCTAAGGCTTGACTTTCACGGTTGACCTATGGGTGTTGGGACAATTGTTGGTGACATTAGGTCCCTCTCTTTTCCTCAGACCCTTGGACCAAGGGCTCCTGTGGGGTGACTTGGGTCAGAATGGGACTGTGTTTCTCTGCCTACATGTAATGTTGGTGAGGGGGCGTGTAGCGCTCTACCTGACACCTAGGGGCAGCATGAAGAACGCCTGTGTTTACAGCTAAGCATCCTGACAGACAAAAGGAGGCCATGCCACCACAAGATTCCCTGTACCCAGTTCACCTGGGTGCTTGCTTACAATGCAGATTCCTAGGCCCCACCTCCATTCTGCTTCACCCAGATCCCAGAGGCAGCTAGCTGGGAGTCCTTTTGCATGCTGGATTTGGAGACTTGCTTTCTGCTCTGGAAGCCAGGGGAGACCTTGGTGGGAGCAGAAATGGCAAGGAGGCATCTGCCTACAGGCAGCTCCTCAATAGCAAGAAATCCTGACACATTTGTATTTTTCCCCATGGCACATGCACCTGCTCTCTAAGCACTCGCCGGGCTCCAGCTAAGGACTCACTTATTCTTTCCTGGTGGTGGGGTGACAGTAGCTCTTTTCTCTGGGAAATGCCACACACACTGCAGCAGTGGCCCCTTTCCTCGAGCTTTAAGATGAGGCAAGAGTTGATGGTGCCATCTTAAAAACATGCCACATACCTTAAAAATATGGAGGCATTTCTACAAACTGCACCCAAATAAGCAACAAAGTAGGGAGCATCATGCTGACAAGAACACCCCAGCTTCTCAGTGGAGTGATCCGGTGGGCAAATGCTGGGCAGCCTCTCCATGGCGGCTGACCCTGCCTAGAAGTGGTGTGTGACCAGTTTGTGAGGAATACTGTCGGCAAAGAGTCACAGAAGATCTAGGCCAGGTCTCCTGGCTGCATGAGAGACTGGGTGCTCTGACCTACATCTAAGGTGTTTTCCACACCCTCAGGAAAGCCATGTCCCTATTTCCCCCCACAAACAAATTTGGGGACTGTGCTAGGATCAGAAAAGTTCCTGTGGATTTCTAGAGTGTTAAGGATCTGAAAATCCTGCAGCTGGCTGGGAGCCAATGCTGATTACTTTAAATGCAGAAAAGGATGCATCTGAGCATCTGGCGTAGGAATCGACTAATCTGTCTATAGTGTAATTGGTTCTGGAAGACCTAAAAGACAAATTGAGGCTGGCGGGTGTAAATAGAAGAAAAGGTGGCAGAAGGGGAGCCAGATGGATGAGCTCAGACATGAAACACACAAACAAAAGCTGCTTGGGAGAGCAGCGGATCTCATTTGCATCTGGGCCCAGAACTGGACTGGCATGAGAAGCTCCCCTGGCCTAGAAGCATCTACACCTAGTGTCTGGCCCCTAGCACAGAGCCTGCCCCCGAATAGCAGGAACCAAAATCAGCTTTCACTCAGTCATGCAATCCCTGAGCACACTGTGACAGGTAGGCCCAACTTGCCCTTGTTAGGGGATCAAGAACACAAACAAATCATTTTTTAAAAAGTCTTACAGTTCCTTAGAGAATTTAGGCTCAATGCTGAGACAGGGGTGTGGGCAGAGCGAACATCAGAGGCAGCTGACGCCGTGGTCGCTGTGTGCAACCGTTCCGAGGCAGAGCATCTTGTGTGTGGAGGGCCATCTGAGTGCGTCGGTGACAAGGATGCCTGGTTTGGTGTACAGACATCTCACCTGATGAAGCCTTCATGCAGCCAGGAGGGAACCAGGAGTCCCAAAGGTCGATTGCTGAACTGAAGGTCATTTGTCAGGGGAAGTCAAACAGGCATGGCTTCTATCTTTACCCAACAAATACTTATAATGAAAAAATAAAATTTTCATTTGCTAACAAACGCCGAAAACATTTTCCAAGAATATCCCAAAGAGCCCGAGACAGACCGTCCGCTCAGCCAGGCGCATTGAACAGCACAGCAGCGAGCGGTGACGCAGCTCCTTTCGAAGCTGAGACGCGAGCGCCATGCAGTGAAGCCTCCTGCAGTCTCCCTCCGATGGCCCTGGCTTTACGGCATCCTCTCCACATTTGTCACCACAGCTTTGTGCTCCGTGTCTGCTTTCTTTTGCAGTTTTCACCCTGTGCCGTCACATTTCATGCTTCCAAAATGAAAAATCGAACTGCCAGTTTTCATCTCTTCGGGGGAAATTAGTTTCGTTTCTCCCATAACTCAGAAGGAAGCTTCAGGCTGTAAACAGACAATTAATTAGCAACACCAGAAGTGCATGAACTTCAGTTCCTTAGGTTACTGAGGGAGATTTGGCAACTATGATTTTGGGAAAGAGAGGTAGACACCTTTGGAGGGAATGTGAGGTGCAGGTTATTTAACCATTTTCAGGTGAATGAAGGATGGCCAGGCATTTGCCAGGTGTGGCCCCAGCCCATGCTAGTTATCATAGGACGATTATTAAGAGCACCCTCTCACTCTAAAGAGTCCCATTTTGGTGGATAAATAATATCAGGACTCTAATGAGAGTGAAAATGAAATAAGGAGCAAAAGCTTGTTTTGTGGAAGAAACCAGACAAGAAAAGGCTGCATGTCCCATGATTCCTTTACACGAACTGTCCACAACCCGCAAACACAGAGAGACAGAAAGCAGGTTCGTGACTGCCAGGGGTGGGGGTGCATGGGGAGAAATGGGAAGTGACTATGAGCGGGTAAGCAATTTCTTCTGGGGGTAAGAAAAATGTCCTAAAGGCGATTGTGTTGATGGTGGCAAGATTCTGTGACTGCACTAGGAAACCACTGAGTTGGAATTGTGTGCTACGTGAATTATAGCTCAATACGCAGCTATATTTAAACAAAAATTTAAAAGAGTTCAGCCACAGAAATAGAAAGGAAAAACAAAAAAGCGTGTGCTTTCTGCCATTGAGCACTCTAGAGAGAGGCTGATCGTTCCGTTTTGAGGGGTGTGGTGACTCTCTTTGGCCTCTGGAGGGCCCCTTGCACACAGCTCCTGCAAGTTCACAAGCCTTGTTGGAGCAAGGAAAACAGTGTAAGCTTCCCCAGGGTCATTGTTAAGAATCAAGTTATGCTGAATGGTCTTTAAATGGTGGAGGGTGTCAGTGGTGGGGACCAGCATCCTCAAGGTGAAGACAGGCACGTGCACTTAGGAGCAACAATCATTGGCTGGAGAGAAAGTGGCAGAAGGTCCTGAGTGAGACTTATTCCAACTAAGTCATGCCCATTGTCAGTGGGTCCCATTTAGGGGGGAAGGGAGAGGATACAGTGTGAGGGTGGAGGTAGGTGTGGGGGTAGGAGTTTGCCCCCCAGAGGAATTAAGCCCATCATCCACATGTAGCCCAGAGTGGGGACTGCCCACTCAGGTCAGGACCTCTAGGCAGTGAAAGACAACCATGAAGTGTTCACCTGACAGGGGTACCCCTCAGCCCAGGTCCTTTGAAAGAGATTATGGGACCTAGAGACCCCCCTATTCCCAAACCATCTACTAGCACTGGGATCCTCATTCAGGGGAAGGGAGTTGAGCTTGAAATCTGTGAAAAGACTGAAAATTTGTTTTGTACATTTTTATATCCCCAACTCCAGGGACAGGGTCTGGCACTCAGCAGGGACTTTTTGGGTGGGTGCATGAATGGGTGGGTGGGTGGACAGCACGCACAGGGTCACAACAGTGGAAAAGGCTACCAGTACATGGCAGTGTCCCAGCCCAAGGCCAGGGCACTGGGCCCAGGCCACCAACAGAGGGTGCTCTGCACCTGAAAGAGCAAGGCCCAGGGCCAGAGAGGTAGGTGATGCAGGGGTGACAGGGGTCTAGGCTCATTGCAGACCAAAGGCAGAGATGAGGTGTCCTAACCTAGGAGCTGGGGAAGGCACCGAACCCCAGTGATCACGTACTTGGGGAGAGGAGGAGACAGACCTGTTCTCCTGTGTGGGCTTTTCCTCAGCATTAGGAAAGGAAAGCCTAGCCCTCGGGGGAGGGTAGGATCACTGTGAACTTTGTTCATTACTCTGTCCCCAAGTGTCCCACACAATGACTGGCACAGGGAAGGCACACAATAAATGATTCTAGGATGAAACAAATGAATGAATGAATGAATGAATGAATGAATGAATGAGTGAGTGAGTCTAGAAAAACTAGATGAGCTGAGCCATATTATTCTTACGCTACATCTGAACACATATATTCTTTGGCTATATCTCTGACCTTTGCCTGGTCTGTCTGGTACAAGAGTTACACGTAAATTTTCATAAGCCACCCAGTGGTCTTTCCACAGGGCAGAGCTGAGTGCTGACAATGGTGAACTTAACTAGCTTCACAAGGAGGAAGATTTCTGGGAGATACACCCTCCCCTCCAAACCATGTGCACAGACACAGGGCAGACAATGCGAAGAAGGAACAGCGTGGAAACACAGAGCACGGCCCTCCACAGAGGCCAGTGTGTTAGACCACAGTGACAGTGTCCCTCCGACACTTGGAGACCCAGGGGGCTGTTGGGCTTAGAGGTGAGTCCAGGAATGAGTGACATGGAGCTGGAAATCTGTGACTGAGCAGCTCGTCAGATTGGTTCCATGTTTTTTACATCTGTATATCTACTTTTTCCTTCAAAGCAAGGGCTTGGCGTCACTGTCTTTTTTTTTTTTTTTTTAAATCAAGATCAAGAAAAGGGCAGTTGGAGCTGGGTGGAAGGGCCAGCCAAAGGTGCTGTCCGCAGGGAGGGGAAAGGGATGCTCACAAACCTGCTCCTAACCCTGAGCCCCTGTCCACAGCCATCTTGTCTCCTGGGAGTTAGGTTGGAAGGTTTCTTTTTCCTTGTGGGTTTGGAGTTCTCTGTAAGCTCAAGCTACTGAACACACTTGTGAACTCGTTATTCTTTGTTTTAGATTCTCTTGAGATGAACTCCACAGAATCTTAGGATTTTATAACTAAAGGGAAAAAGGATAAGAATGTCAAAGTCTGTTTCTTTACTTAGAGGAAGAAGTGGCTGGTGACTTAACTCCACCCCAACACACAGACAATCTCTCTGTCTCTTTCTGTGTTTCTGTCTCTCTTGGGTCTCTGTCTCTCTCTTTCTGTCTCTCTCTCTCTCACACACACACACACACACACACACACACACACACACACACACGGAAAGAAAACTGTAGTAAGAATAAACTTGCCCTGTCTTAAACACCAATGAAAGGACATCATTCTGGCATCTTGTTAGTGGCTGCTCAGCTCACGTCAGGAGGGTCAGCTGAGTCCCGTGGCTGGAGGCCCCATGGAGCCCTGTTAGCTTTTTGCCAGTGAGTATGGAGTCCCAACCATGAGGTGCCTTCCTGCTCCTGGAGAACTTGGGAATAGTTCTTAGAGTGAAACTAGAAAAATCCACACATAAAAGATGGGAGAAGTCATATGTGGGACTTGTTGGTCAAATGTGACCAGAGAAATTGGAATCATCCAAAACTCAAGGCGACCCATGAGGAAACTGGACTGTGGTGATCAGACAGTGAGCAGGGCCCTGCTGGTGCTGCTTGCAGAAGGGCAGTGGACTCTCCAGGTGAGTGTGAGGCCTCAGGCCCCGTAGGAAGAGCATAGGTCAGGAAGCCAAGCTGGCCCTGCACCCCCCAGTGGGAGGGAGGTACTCCTAGACATCCTGAAACTGCCCAGCCAGGCTGTCCCTGGAGTTGGGCTAGGAGAAGGGGGTCCCTCTCAGTGCCTGAGCTGGGTGACCTTTCTAAAGATGGACTACTGCCAGCACTGGATTACCTGCCCTGGGGCTCTGCCTGCAGAGGGTGGATGCTCTGCGCCGTGGTGGCCTCCCTTTCTCGGTTACATTTCTCATTGTTAACCTCTTACTCTGGGGCTGGAGACAGGTGGAGTATAACTAGTAAGAGAGAACCCAAGACAAGGAACTGTTGTCCCCTGTCTCAGTTTCCTAGGGAAGCCTTTACAAATTATCACAAACTTGGGGGCCTAAACAACAGTCATGTATTCTCTCAGAATTCTGGGGCCCCGAGTCCAAAATCAAGCTGTCAGCAGGGCCACACTCCCTTTGAGGACTCTAGAGGAGAATCTCGTTTTCCTCTTCCAGCTTCTGGTGGCTCCAAGGTTCCCTGGCTTGTAACCACATCACTCCAGTCTCTGTCTCCATCTCCATATGGCCCCTTCTCCTGCGTGTTTTGGGTCTCAAACCTCTTTCTTAGGAACCTGTTGGTGGATTTGGAACCACTCTGAACCTGAGACGCTTTCATCTCATGAGCCTAAGCTTAGTTACATCTGCAAGGAGACTTTTCCCAGGTCGCATTCACAGGTTCTGGGGGTTAGGACTTGGACATATCTTTTGGGGGGTCACAGTTGAACCCACTGCACTGGTGCACATCAGGTTCCTGAGCCTGCCATGTGGTAGCAGCTTCTGGGGAGGTGCAGACTTTCTCAGGGAGAGCCAACCTATGGGACCTCCTGGGGCAAACTGCTTCCACCAAGGAATCCCCTTACTGTATCAACTTGCTCTTATATTTAAAGCAATTCCCCTGAGCAATTCGGTTTTGTCTTTTCATATGAAAAGCACCTGTGAGGGTCTAACTAACCCTGAGCCTCCTCTCAGCCTTGAGGACCACATCGCTGAACACCCAGGACCTACCTGAACAAAGAGTATGGGGCACTTCTCCCTCTTCAGTCACCACCTCAACAACTACCTACAGAGAACGTTCTAGAGAAGGTTGGGTGTAGAGTCAAAAGAGACCAGTCTGAACTAATTCATAAAAGCCACAATTTTATCACCTTTTTCCTCAAGGAGAACATAAAGAGAGTTTGCCTGGTGCTGTCAAAACTGGATTTACCTTCTTCTTTGGTGGTCAGCCTGGCAGTTCAGGTTGGTACCTCGGGGCATAAGAAACACAATCCCAGTTTATGTGCGGGGAAGTACTGAAGGGGCTGGCTGCAATAGAACTGTCTGGATCTCGTGGAAGGTCAGGTGAGAATCGGACTAAAATAAATGGTGGTGGAATTAGGAATGAGAGTCCCAGGATGTCTTTAATTGCGTAGCATGGGTGAAATGGAATGTTGTTCAGGTCAGTGGAGATTCCTGATGGATTATGTGATCCTGTTTCATGGAGAAATAGCAGATGCCTGATTACTAGGGCTGAAATGATGAATGAGAAGATAAAGTAAACAGAAGAGAATCAGGTGTGAGTGGCTTTATCAACTGAGAGTCCTCCTCAGATTCATTCGAGGAAGCCGATGCCGGTATAAAGAGCTGAGAGGGGGTGGTAGTGACTATTGCACCTCAGAAGGCTGTTGGTCCCCATGGTAGAACAGAGCCTGTGAACACTGTGGGCATCATTGTGATCAATAAAGTGATCTCACTATTTCATATTTTGGAAAGGTAGAGATCCATAGGATAGGCTTTTGTCCTACATGAATAAACAAGGCAAATATAAAATATAGATGCTCTGTGGGTATATAAATATCCATAATTTACATCTTGGGTTACTGATGAAAAGCTAGCTATTGTGTTTGATGTGTGGTGTATGTCTAGGAGCAGGACTCTGTTAGAATTTGTAAAATTAAGCAGATTCCTAAGAGGGAGCCAAAATTTCATCACAGTGAGATATTTGATGGAGCTGGCACATCAACACAAATTGTTGATAATCTGGATTAGTGAGTGGTGTTTGGGATGTTGGTCATTAATATTCTTATAATTGAAACAGAATGATAATTTTTTATGTTGTTAGTTATGGTTAAACTCCATGTGAGAATAACGGCGTTATGTACTGTATTTAAGTATTGTTTTGTGATTAGTTTTCTAGGTCTTTCTTCAGAACTTTCACATCTTTGTGGTAGGCTAGGGTTGATTGTAAGTGGTGGAATCGGATGTGGTATTGCAATGAATTTCGGCAAATCTGTTTTAGATTTAATAAACTTATTAAAACTTATTTGGGGAGAATGCTCATGAGTTTTGGTCACACAACAGCTGTGGCTGCTGAAGGGCACACCCTGAGGTCAGGGTTTCTGCTGTCACCGTCTTAAGGATGTTCCCCTTGGGACTACTGATGCAAGTGATGGCAGTTTTATGTATTTTGAAAAATGAAGACATGGAAATTGTATTTAAGTTTAATGGATGAGTGTGCTGAGTAATTAATGGTCTAGAAATTCTGGGGATTTTTTTTTGTGAGGAGGCTATAAGCATCACTGCATTATATAAGTATGGCATTTGCCTGGTTTATTATTCTTTTATGGTTATACCAAAACTAATTGAAGGTTGATTGTTCTACTTAATACTAGAAAAATAAGATAATCTTCAATTGATGGAGACATATAATAATAGCCCAACTACATCTACAGTATGTCAGTATAGGTGCTAAACAATGGTGCGATATAAAATGGGATTAAGGTAATGGAGAAAGCAGACAGTGAGAAAAGCAGAGCTGATCATTCCATGCAATGTGTGGAAGCCTGTGGCTGTGGAAAACATTGAGCTATCGCCTCCATCTGAAGCTGTAAATGATGTTTCATAATACTCTGAGGCTTGCAGTAATGTCAAATAAATTCCTAGAGAGAGTGTAATGCACGGGGCTTAAAGTACTGGTTTGCGATTTCCTTCTATCACTGTGGTGAGCTCAGGTGCTGGAAACTCTGTAAGCTAACAAAACTTCGGTATTAAGAAGTGGCATTTCCAGGGGATTGAGAGGGTGAATGCCTGGGGGTGGTCAACAGCCACTTAATTTGGATATTGGGGCTAGGCTTGAATGGCAAAGAGCTCAGAGGAAACCGAAATAAAAGGAAGCTTAAATAATAAATAGGCGTATTCCTTATCAGAGTCCTTGTTGAACAGTTGGTGTGTGGTGGTCCCAAAATGTGCTTCTCCAATGATGTCCATCAACACATGTGTGGTCAGTCTCTTGGGTAATAATAAGTGTTATTTTTTAACTCAACAATAGGAATGTGGAGTTAAAGTGGGATCATAGGACCAGACTGGATGTCACAAATAGGGTTGAGAGGGCAACTACATGGGCAGGTCCCAGCCTTGGGGCAGCTGCCAGGCCTAGAGAGCAGCCCTGAAGGAACAGCTAGCTCCAAGAGAGCCTGGGAAGCCTGGAACAGACATGGGGAGGGCACCACCACTTAGAGGTTCAGCCCTTAGACTCCAAAATCAGGCTGGGTTGGAATCTTGGAGCCATCTCCGACCAAGTATATGATTGTAGGCAAGTTTCTTCGCCTCTCTATGCTTCATCTGAAAACGGGGTGGTTGTGAAGACTGTAAGATTTCCAGGTAAACTGCTTACCATTTTACTCCTTAGCTGGCTACTCAGTGTGTGAGTTCAGTAAATGCTGGTTTTGGTTCTTATTCAGAGGGAGGAAAGTCACTGATCATACCCCTTTATCTGACCCCTCAAAGTTCAAGACTAATGGGCTGGAAACAGAATTGGGAAACAGTCACCTCTGCCCCATTAATTTCTCCCCTTTCTAGCTTATTTGTTGTTGCAAATATTTTTTCTTTAGTCACTTGGAGACACAGATTTTCTCTTGATTATCAAATTTATGTAAAATTCGAGGTTCTAACTATAAGGAGCCAGGGAAAGGAAGTTATTAGAAAACACTCTGCCTTGTTTCCTAACAATAGATCTGGATAACTGGAAGAATTTCTGACTGTTGCCTTCTCAGTCTGCAGCTCTCTTATTGTGTCCTCTGAACAGGAGCTAATTTTATTCAAACAAAACTGCCCAGTGTGGCACGCGGAAATTCTGATGACCTGCCTCTCCTCACCTTCCACGCAGTCCTGTGGGAATTGACCTGCCCTGCTTCCCCGGCTCCCCCACCTTCTCCAAGGAGGGCAAAGGTGTGCTGTGTCCTATTAAGCAGTGTGCACTGTTAAGTTCCCTGGGCACAGAGAATAAAGGAACTTGGGAGGAGGCAGCAAGTAGGAGACATTTTTTTGTATCCAAACCTGGAGACATGCTTATTGATTTTAGAGACAGGGCAGGAGAGAGGTAGAGAGACAATCCTCAATGTGAGAGAGAAACATCCATCGTTGCCTCTGTACTAGGTTGACCAGGGACTGAACACGCAACCCAGGTATGTACCCTGACTGGGGATCAAACCTAGATCTTTCAGTTTACAGGACGCTTCTCTAACCCAGCCCCGCCAGCCAGGACAGAATGCAGGAGAGATTTCATGGGTGTGGTGGACACATTGTTTGGAGGAAGAGCAGAATACCATTCCAAGTGAGACACCAGCAGAAACAGAGGCTCCAAGGGCAGAGTGAAAGTGCAAGTTTTGTAAAGCACAGTGGGTTCATATTGGGGTTCAGCAAATGAGATTTAGCAGCATCAAGTGTGGCTGAAGGCCTGGATGGGAAAGATGGAGAGGAATGCACCTGGGAGGGTTTGGGTGGAGCCGGGGAAGCCTGTGAGAAAGCAGAGATGTGGACACTCTGGGGTCCCTGCTGCATGGTGGAGCCAGCCTGGGAGCAAGGAAATGAGTCAGCAGAGGCTCCTGGGCCCGAGATGCACCTCGGAAGCGAGAGCCCTGGCTTTCACTAACAGGGATGCCTTATTCAAGAACTGTTTGCTTAGAAAGCCATGGGCAACTGCATTTGAAAGGCTGATCCCTGGCTCAGTTGACAGGCATCGATTTGTCGGGAGCAAAGATGCCTACAGCTCAGCCACAGGCTTTTGTGGTTTTGTGAGATTAGGCTGAATTTCTCACTCCCTCACCTGTCTCCTAAGGAAATTTAGAGGATTACCTGGCTCACCTTTCCTAAGCTCTTTGTAGGCCCTCTACAGAATGTACCAGAAATCACTGTGTTGCTGTGTTTTGAATTTACATGGCTATTTTCTCTTGAAAACCGTAGGCAGCCTCTTTGATGATGGAGTAGATTTTCTTACAGTACAGTTTAACTCTCATTTCCTTGTCTCCAAAGACTCTGCACTCGAGGTCTTAATCGGGATCACTTACTCATTTACCATGTTGTTAGTCTTTTTATTATTGCATTACAGGAGTTCTTGATATGTTCTAAGTATAAATCTTTTGTCAGATATATATGGCAAATTTCCCTCCATCTATAGCTTGTTAATTTTTCAATGGTGTTTTTGATAAGCAGCAGAATTTTACAAAGTTCAATTATCAATTGGTTAGTATTCTGTGTCTCATCTAAGTAATTTTTTGCCTATTTTAAGCTTGCAAAGGTATTCTCCTATGTATACTTGTAGAACCTTTAGAGTTTTGGCTTTTCCATTTAGGTGTATAACCCATAATTAATTTGGGGGTATGGTATGAAGCAGCATCGGAATTTATTTTGTCCATATGGACATCTAGCTGTTTACCACCATTGGTTGAAAAGACTTTCCTTTCCTCCACTGAACTGCTTGGACAGTTATAGTGAGTACAACTTAACTATATAATCGTGCATATGTTTCTAGACTATATTTAATTTCATCTATGTATAAATATATCCTGCCAATACCATGTTCTCTTAATTAATATACCTTTATAGTAACCCTAGAAATTTTGTTCAGAATTGGTGTTACTTTATACTTCATGGTTAATTTATAATAACTTTTGAATCTTGTTCAAAATTGTTTGGCTATTTTAAGTCCTTTGCACTTCTTCATAAATTTCAGAGTGAGCTTGTAAATTTTTACAATAAAATCCTCCTTGGATTTGAATGAAATTGCAGTAAATCTGTGGGTCAATGTGGGAAGAACTGAAGTCATAACGATATTGCCTTTCAATCTATGGACATGGTATATATTTCTTCCTTTTTAAAAAATATTTATTTATTTTTAGAGAGAGGGGAAGGGAGGGAGAAAGAGAAAGAGAGAAATATCAGTGTATGGTTGCCTCTCACATGCCCCCCACTGGGGACCTGGCCCGCAACCCAGGCATGTGCCTTGACTGGGAATCAAACCCGAGACCTTTTGGTTCACAGGCCTGCGCTGTCAACCCACTGAGCCACACCAGCCAGGGCTATGTTTCTATTTATTTAATTTATCTCAGAGATATATGTAGTTTTCAATGTAGAGGTCTGGAACACGTCTGCTAAATTTACCTCTAAACATTTTATATTTTTGATGCAGTAGTAATGTGGCCTTACTGAATTTCATTTCTAACTGTTCGTTGTTAATATATATATACATATATACTAATTTGTACATCTAATTTTTATATATTAACATTGTATCTTACAACCTTACTAAATTTACTTGTTATTCTTAGCAGCTTTTTCTGGCAGAAGGGTAAGATTCCTTGGGATTTTCTATGCATGCATGATGTCAACTGTGAATAAAGAGATTTTTACTTCTTTCTTAACGCTTTTACTTTCCTTTATTGTACTGTCTAAGCTTTTCAGCACTATGTTGAAAAGATGTAGTGAGAGTGGAAATCCTTGCCTGATCCCCTGTTTTAAGGGGATCACTCAATTTCACATCATTAATATGGTATCAGCTATAAATTTTTCAAAGATGTCTTTTATTAGATTCTCATGGGCTGAATGAAGAGAGTTGTCTCACTTCCATTCATATGCTGAAAGCCTACCCTCTAGGACCTCAGAATGTGACTGTATTTGCAGACTGGGTCTTTAAAGAGGTAATTCAGCTAAAATGAGCCCTAATTCAATATGACCAGTGTTCTTACTAGAAGAGGAAATAAGGACACAGGCATAGGTGAGGGCCACATGAAGACACAGAGAAAAGACAGCCATCTACGAGCTAAAGAGAGAGGCCTTGCAAGGAACCAGCCCTGCTGGCACTTTGCCTTGGACTTCTGGTGTTCCAGAATCGTGAGAAAACAGTCTCTGTCATTGAAGCTGCCTGACCGTGGTGCTATGCCAGGGTAGTCCTAGCAAACCAATACACAGATGAGGAGTGCTTCTTATTACTAGTTTGCTGAGAGTGTACTTTTTAAAATTATGAACAGGTGTTGATTTTTGTCAATGCTTTCTTTTTTTTGCTTCTACTGAAATGACATTTCTATTTATTTTTTTAATAAGGTGAATTATATTAATTAATTATGAAAGTAATAACCCAAACTTGCATTCCTGGAATAAACCCTAATTGGTCATGATGTGTTGTCCTTTTACATGTTGCTGAGTTTGACTTGCTAATATTTTGTCAAGAATTTTGTGTTTCTGTTTACAAGGAATACTGGTCTGTAATTATTTGTTTATTTGTTTATGGTGATATTGTTATCTTGTTTTGATAGCAGGGTGTATCATTCAAGGTTGAATCAGAGGAACAGAACCAATAGGAGATCTATGAAGAGATTTAGTGCAGGAAAATGCAATTGTGGGGGCAGATGAGGCAAGCATGAAGCCCACGAGACCGTCAGGAAGGGACTTAATGCCACTGAATTAGACTATCAAAATAGTAAGTTTTGGGTTATGTATACTTTACCACAATAAAAACTAATAAATGCCAGCAAGGGCACTTAATTCCTTATTTTCTAGATGGATGAAACAAGGCACAGACACCAAGTCACTTGCTCAGAGTTGTTCTAGGCAAGGGCAGGACTGGAATTTGCACACAGAGTGAGTTCCATTCAGTATGTTGTCTCTTTCCAAGGTATTTACTGTGTCTTTGTCATAATAGCATTAAGTTGTGGAAACAGGTTAAATGCCTAAATGGCTCAGTTGTAGAGAACCCACTTAGTACAATGTCCTAAAGCTATTAAATTTATGTTGCTCAAGAATTTTTTATACATCAAATAGAAAATTGGCATATACAAAACTGAACATACATTATGACCACAGTTTTATGTTTTAAAACTGTACATATGTTTAAGTACGTTTAAGCAAAAATAAATAAGTGTTTATATTCAAATTATAATGAGGTTATTTTGGAATTATATGATGAAGTGATCTTTTTCATAATTTCCCTAGTGTTTCTGTATTAGTTATCTAATTGCTGTTACAAATTATCCCCAAACATATAACTTAAAAATATGCAATGAATATTTATTTTCTCTCACAGTTTCTGTGGGGTCAGAAACTGGGAGCAGCTTCACTGGGCAGGTGTGGCTTGTGATTTCTCATTAGGACCAGTCATTTGGCAGCGTTGGCTGCAGTCACTTGAAAGTGTAACTGGGTTTCGAGGATCTGCTCTCAATGTGTCTTATTCATGTGGTTGACAAGTGGGTTTCTCTCCACAAACATCTTCAGTGACTTAATAACATGCAGCTGACTTCCCCTAGAGTACCTGCTACCCACAGGACCAAGCTCCTGTAAGGTCTTTTACGACCTAGTCTCAGATGTCACACATTGTCATTTCCACAGTATTATATGAGACACAGACGAATCCTGATCCATGGGAGGGAACTACACAAGGAATGGATTCCAGGATGTGAGCATCACCTTGGAGGCTGGCTACTATGGTTTCAAACTTTCCAATGAACTATGTGGAGAAATAAACTATCATGATTCGAGGGGAAGATTCTAGAGCCAGACTGCCTAGTTCAAATCCTAGTTCATCTACATACAATGGTTTCATCAAATATCAAAAGGTGTATAATTTGAGCAGGTACTTAACCAAGATGTATCACTCTCTTCATCTATAAAATGAGAAGGAACATTTTAACCAGTTTACAGGATTATTGTGAGCATTCAATGAGTTAATATATATGAGGCTCGGAATACAACATGGCCTAAAATAAGTGTTATATAAGTTATAGCTATTATTATTTTTAACGTTAAAGTCAGAAAGCTGGTTAGTGAAACAATTATTTAACAGTTGGTGACATAGTATAATTCCAATCATGTAAAAAATATATTGATATATATGCATAAAAAGTTCATTATTTTGTTAATGCCATTGGTTTCTGGGTCACAGTGTTATGAGGTGTGACTTAGTTCTTTTCTTTCTACTTTTATGGCATTCATGTTTTCTGTTAAGAAAAGTATTTGTTTCATAATCAGAAAAATAATAAATTATTTTGTAAACATTCACTGTGTAACAGCAAATACTCAACTGTTTCATTTGTTTACATCAATAAATAGGTAGACTCTCTACCTTGGAAATGATCTAATTAAAATGTAAATACTAGTTATCTACA
The DNA here is from genome assembly GCA_039655065.1 of Glossophaga mutica. Lineage (NCBI taxonomy): Eukaryota > Metazoa > Chordata > Mammalia > Chiroptera > Phyllostomidae > Glossophaga > Glossophaga mutica. The sequence continues at coordinate 109,889,710 of CM077304.1, forward strand.
TCTCAGACTTAAAAAAAGATGCCATGTAACCAAATGTAGATCTGGCTTCCCACCGCTTGAAAAGCCAATACACTAGAGGCAGGTGCTGATGTAAAGGAGAGTGGTTTTATTCAGGTACCAGCAACCTGGAAGTTGGGAGGACTCTTGTCTCAAAGCCTATCTTAGTATCTTAGACATCCTGGCTCGCTGGTACAGGGGAGCCGTGGGAAGAGGGGAACTAAGGAATTGCTGGCAATGTGCTGTTTCTCAGCTCTGCTCTTGGGTGTTTCAATAGTATCTCCTGCGCGCATCATCCTGTGGATTCATTGCTCCATCTGCAGTTTCACTGCCGATATCTGAGAACAGCACATGCAAGCAGCATTTCTCCTGGTTCTGATAGGAGTCGCTGATGCTTGCCCAAATTCTTGTGGTCAGGGTCATTCCTTGGTTAAGCCGGAGCTGCAACTGCTGATGTACTTATAAGGAAACTTTTGGTGCATGAATGTTTTATGAGTTTGTTAGTACATTTTATTCTAATTCCATTTTATGGTAAGTTAGGGTAATATAAAGTTTTTATTCCCTGTTACAATTCCCCACTGTCCATTCTTCTTCCATATCTATGGAGCTATTGATGTCCTCTGAATCTTCTGGGAGAGCGAAAAACTTTTAGCTTGTGGTAAAGCAAAATCTTGTGAGTTAAAACCATGTGTGTGTGTGTGTGTGTGTGTGTGTGTGATTTTGCTTTACGATAAGCTAAAAGTTTGTATATATATGTGTATATATATATATATATATATATGTTTATAGATGTGACTGTTGAGAAGATACAATTTTTCTGGCATGGGAAAAGCAAGTCATAAGGAGATTTAAAACAATGAAGACAAGCATTATGAAGAAAAGAATGGTTAAACCTAAATTAAATTGTTCTTAATAGTGACTTGAGTCCTTATGGTACCCATGACAATACACTCACAAACCAATCTCCAGTTCCCTCGAAGAAAGGGAAGTGTTGGTCCAGTTTTTGTTGAAGCCAGGTAGCCTGTTGCCTGACTTTGGTGATGCTTATCTCCACCTGAGCTGAGGTATAAGCATAAGAGGAGTTACTGGTCATGCAAACTCCTTGTTCAGCTAGTATGTAGTCTAAGGCAATTCGATGATCTAAGACAATTTTAGCTAGAGAGTCTAGAGATTTATAAATATTAGCAAGTAGGTGGCAGCTTTATTGGCTATGGTGTTTCAAGTCTCAGAGAGGTTCTGAGGTATATATGCCACCTACATCGAAAGAAATTCATCCCCATCTGGTAATAGAGTACATCTAAAGAAATTCATCCCCATCTGGTAATAGAGTACATCTAAAGAAATTCATGCCCATCTGGTGTTTCTCTGGGGGAGATCTCAGGCCATTTGGGTGAGCACTGTTTGTTCACCCTAGAGTCCCACCTGCCCAAACAGTTTTATTTACTTGCTTGTAGATCTCAGGAGGGAACAGTTCTCCTCTAGGTCCTCCTGAACAGGTTAAAAACATCTGGAGTTAGAGTGCATGTTCTGATGGGACCTGCAGGTAGAACTGCTGTCTTTCAGGAGAAAAGGTTGCTTGGGTGGACAATTTACAGAGCAAGCCCCCTACCAGCTATGGGACGGACATTCAGGCAAATACTGGAAGCTGTGTGATGACTTAAGTTCTCTAATTAGCATTCTAAAGGCTGGAGGGAGGCTTGTTGCTACATGGTCTTGTTACTCCTACAACTGAGACTGTTGTGTTGTTGTTTTTTTTTTTTTTAATTTTTAAAACAATTTGATGTCTGATACAGAGTATATGGATCTTATGTGTACTAAAGTCAATTAATTTGTTTCCCACTGTAAACTGCATCTTAGGCTCCTGTGGGGAAATAATGCTTGGTTGGGAGGTGTCTAGAGGAGACCCTGGGCCTCCACATTCATCATGTGAGTCACCATTCTGTTTCATCATCTGCCTGTGTGCTTCTTTTTATTTATTTCTCTTCCCCATGCCTGTTGCTAGGCACCTGGGCTTTCTGCTTTGGTGACCTTCTACACCTGGTCTATTGTCCTTGTTCCAGTTTTGTCTGTGCATAAGTGAAGAATAAAGCTTTGGAGACAGTGAAGTGAACTAGAGCTTAATGTCGATAAAACTACCCTAAAATTACCCTTATTTTTATCAGAGAGACAAATTAAGACCAATTCATTTACTGCACAAAATCCAGTTTCAACATGGTCTAATTATTTGCATACATACAGCTGGAATAGCAGATGATTTATAGGCTCCCTTAAATGTGCTTTGTTGGAATCTTAGAAGGAATTTCCAAATTGAGCTTCAATTAGTGCCACATGACAGAGAAGCTAAGCCACCCTGTTGCAATTAAGCTTTACCTGTGATACCTATAACTTTGTGTTAGTTCCTCAAGTTCTCAAGGCTCCCCAGAATATCTTGAGGTTCTTTCTTGCAATCTCCCAGGAAAGCAATCTTCGCTTCTTGCCTGGCAAGTCTGCCATGAATCTTATGAATAAGCAAGGCACCAGGCCAAAGCTCCAAGGGGCTTTTACGGGCTTCGGAGGCCATCTTTATACCGGAAAGCTTCTGCTGACATCCAGGGGCCGGGCATGTGTCTCTCGGACATGGCATTCCAGTCAAAGTTTTGGTTAATACAACCACAATTGGAAACTGGTTTTATGAGTCCTGTTATGAAAAAATCAAATTTCTATTGGATTTATGCAAATAAATATATTGCCCTGAAAATAATGATAGTCATTCATTAAGATGTTCTAAATTCCAAGGGGATCAGTTAAGGAGAAAAATATAAATGCCTCAGTATTACTTATAAAAGTATAATTTATCAAATGGCTTTAAGGAAAAAGAAAAACCAAGTTTCTTTATGCCTAAAAAACAAAAAGATTAAAAATTAGCAATATTTCTAACAAAAAGTTATAAAAATTACACTCATCTTCAGTATATTCTGTCCCATAATCAATTTTTGTTTATGCTGATTATTTGCCAGTGTTTCTGTCAATACACATATTCCATAGAGTTCTAGTAATCTTCCAGTTCAAAAATATGATCTGAAAATTGTAATTTTCAGAAATATGTAATTTAAAATAAGTCAGAGTCCTTTGTATGGGTCTTTCTGAAAATGTAACATATTTGTAAATGACATGGTATAGATCTCAAACTACCTTTTAAGATAACTTAAAGTAACAATTGAAAGTATATTGGAACTTTGTAGACTCTTGAACATTTTTACATAATTTCTAGAACATACTTTTAACAATAAATAAGTGTGTACAAGTAGAACGTAGTTATGATTTCTTTATTTGACAAAGTTTCCCATGTATGTTAAGCATAGCAAATAGGGCTAATTGATTCAAAATTTCTTCATAGAGAGAAAGAACAAATCCCTGCATGATTCCAGGGACCCATGGGAATGACCCAAAGCAATTTTCGGTCAATAAAAAGTCCCTTAAAATTTAGACCCTGGGAAGGTTGGCCAAAAGATTACATATCATTACAAAACAGTATTAAATTATTTATTTACCGAAAGTGACAATAAAATATCAAACATAAAGACAGGCTAACAAAACTTTAGTTCTTAGGATAAAGAATATGTGTTAAGTAATCAAGTATCTGATTAACACAATATAACACATAACTGTATTTTTTTAAATATAGAATCTTTGCTTTCTAGGTAGATACAGGGAAAACTTTTTTCCTTTTAACACACTGAAAAGAACCAAACAAATTCTGTATTAGTTTGCTTTTGATATTTAGATTTATTTATCTTATTAAATTCATTATTCAGCTTAACTGTATAATTTCCTCTTAAGATCTCTCTTTACACACTTTCTTCAATTTGCACAGACTCTGCAATGTACAAAAACCCTCTGCAACTTACACAGTCTTTCTGCAATTTACACAGTCCCTTTTAGTTTGCTCTTAAAAATTCATTCAGAAGTATCCAACTTTAGAACAAATTATTTTCCTTTTCTTCAACAAGTGTTTTCATACTTTATACTTTCTATTACCAAACCATACAGTTTCTTTCAAACTTAATTAGAATTCTTAATTTTTAGAAACCTTGATTTTTAGTGACAACTAAGGGTAAGTGATTAGCATTCTTTAGATTGATGCTATATTGTATAACATTTAAAAACAAGTTTCCATTGGCAAACACACTCACATTTTCGAGAGACATATTTCAAATAAAGTACAAGATATATTCATTAACAGATCCAAATCCATTATCTGGTTTTTCTGCTATAAGAAGCCAAAGTAGGCAAACTCAGATTAATATTTAGTGTCCTGTTATTTCAAATTATCTAGATATTTAATAATTTTCATTATTTAGTCCAGCAAAACTCCAAAGTTCCAAGTTACCCAAGGCTTTGGAAAACTATTTTTAGGTATACTTATAATATTACTGAAATTTTTTATCAAAACCCTTCATTTTAGTTACATCTAATTATTAGTTCTTAACAACTTTGATATTTTAAAGTCAATTATTGTTGAAGTCATTTTCTTGACAATTTGTAAGAGATAAATAACATGAAATGATTCCTGCAAACCAGGCAAAACAACAATATATTTTGTTAATAATTTTAAAATATATCAATTAACTTTAAACCAGCTTTAATATCAAATATCTTTCCAGACCACATGACCCTGAAAAAACCACTTGAAATAATTCTTGTAGTTTTTGCCATACACATAAAAAGTATTATTAATAATTGTAGAGAAGACAAGATTTTGTGGGGGATTTTTGTTGTTAAATTTGTCCTTGCCCACTTTAAGGAGGTTGGAGGAGGCAAGGGAGATACCAGGCTTGGGTGGCTTTAGCCCCTTTGAGTTTAAAAATGCCCATTTTCCCATCATACTGAAATGAGGCAGTTGTCCCTGCTGCTTTCACAAGATTTGGGGGCGGCATTAATTTTTACATTGTTCCTGGGGCCAGCACAGCTTCTTTGCCTCCAGGAGGGAGGATTCAGGGTTTAAAAGACTTATCTCCCCACTTCCCTTCTGAGTGTACAGTCTGAGAGGGGGGTGAGATCTTTTCCCTGTCTTTGAACTATCAATTTAAATCCTTTCTAAGTAAAATCCTTATGGTGTAACAAGATGAAAATTTGCACATAATGTATCTTATCCCATTTACCAAACCTCTGGCAAATGGTTCTAATTAGTCATTGAGTTTTATGGACTCTGATGGGATCAAGAGTGAGCTGCCCACTTCAAAATGGAAACAAAAACAGCATCCAAAGCACAAACAAACCTTGAACAAGTGAGTACTCCCAAACCAAATCCTCTAAAAGGAAGGACTGTTACATTAGCAAGAAATATTTTCACAAGTTTTAAATGACGCAATGTCCAGATGACAAAGACAGAGGATTTCCTGTGGGAACAAGAAAGCAAAGTGCAAACCAAGTCCTTAAAAGATAAGGAAGCAAGCAGAGAACAACTGTAGCCAAAGTTTCATTTCAGACAGACAAGGGCTCTCTGACAAAAAGAATGGATGCGAGCTTTCAAACAGCACAAATATTCAAAACCCAGAAATCCACAAATCAGAGCACCAAAAGTGCGCTCCAAACCCCACGCTGGGGAACTGGGGTTTTTCTTAGTCACTGGGCTGTGCCTGACACCATGCTGTGCCTGTTGCTTCCTGCAGAATTCCAGGTGATTTGGAGAACCCGCATTGTGGATCTGGGGACTCCTGGTTGTGCACACCAGGGACTTTACCCAGTTTGGGCTCATCAGCCCACCAGTAACCTGTTTCTTTTCCTCAGCTGGGCATGGCAGGTCACAAGCTCAGAAGAGAGCAAAGGTCAGTCCCTGAGTAAAATCACTCAGCAGCTGCTAGGGACTCCCAAGTTTTCTCATAGGGTTGGTCAGCCGCAGGTAGCCTGGGAACCCTCTCCAAAGTCCAGGGACTTACCAGGGGTGGGGGTTGCTGCACACTTGGTCCCATCTGGGATGCCCCAAACTAAACAAACACAGTTCCACTGCCCACCACTTTGAAAGGCAATACTTGAGAGGCAGGTGCTGATGTAAAGGAAAATGGTTTTATTCAGGTACCAGCAACCTGGAAAATGGGGACTCTTGCCTCAACGCCTATCTTAGCACTCAGGTATCCTGGCTAGTTTATATAGGGGAGCCGTGGGAAGAGGGGAACTGAGAATTATCTGGTGATGTGCAGTTTCTCAGCTGTTTCAATGCTAACTCCTGCGTGTGGCATCCTGTGGATTCATTGCTCCATCTGCAGTTTCACTGCCGATATCTGAGAACAGCACATGCAAGCAGCATTTCTCCTGGTTCTGATAGGAGTCGCTGATGCTTGCCCAAATTCTTGTGGTCAGGGTCATTCCTTGGTTAAGTAGGAACTGCAACCGCTGACGTCTACAAAGTACTTATAAGGAAACTTTTGATGCATGAATGCTTTATGAGTTTGTTAGTACATTTTATTCTAATTCCATTTTATGGTAAGTTGGAGTAATATAAAGTTTTATTGCCTCTTACACCCAAAGTCATCATCAGGAAAAACCCCCAAGCTTTACCTACTTTGGCTGTATATTTTCCCATCAAGGTGAGTACAGGCAACCCTGAACTGGTTTATAGTGACGTGAAGCGCAGCAAACATTCGTGCTGCCCCACAGCGTGCAGAGTACTGTCTGCGATAGGAACTGGAAGGGAATGAGGCTTGACGTTCATTGTGATATTTATTAGAAGAAAGGGATTTGTTGCTGCAATAGTTATCGCTCTCTATGCCCTTAAATTGTTGAATCAACCCCAAAGCTGATTTCGCACTTTAGCTAGCCACCCACCCACTCAAGCAAAGAGACAGATGAACCAAGTTCAAAGAAGATCTTAGCTGCAAACCTGGTAGGAATCATGTGGTCCAAATGGGTCAGGCCCTGCCCGGGCCCTCTAGCAAAAGCTGACTCCAACAAATATGCATTCCAGGTGGGAGAGTGTGTGTGTGTGTGTGGAGCAGGGGGGTTGTAATTCTTGTATGCAAGACTTCGCTTTCAGTTTATTAGGGAAAATATTCCTCTTTATTTGTAAAATAAATCTAGTTAATCAAATATTTACCTTTACTTTTACTTTTAGAATTATGATAGTTTTAGAGAGAAGTTCTAAATATAATACAGTGTTCCCTTATATCATACAGAGAGTTTTTATTAATATTTACATCTTTCATTGCAACAGTACATTTGTCAAAATTAAGAAATTAACATTAGTCCAAGTACCATCAAACGAGCTCCAGACATACTTGTGCAGTAGGCAGGTAGCGTGGCATGGGCAAAGGAGGATACATATAAGTCAGGTGCAGAGGATCACCTGGTCAGGGAGCCCCGTGTAACCAGCGATGGGCCAAACTACAAGCTCTTGCACAAATACTCCCTTAAGTATTGATCCCTGGAGATGACATCTAGGTTTCGGCTGCGCAAGACCCAGCTCTGGAACTTTTCAGCTCCAGACCTAGAAAAGAAGCAAAACCAGGTGGGGTGATGTCATGGCTGACGTCAGGACCAGCCGCATTGACTAATGACCCCTTGCCCTAGCACTGACCTATCTGTGGAGGCCATTACCCTGAGGAGACACACCTGGAAAACTGATGAATATTCTATAGAGATCCTCCCTTGAGACCTCCAGACAAAAGCCCTCAGGATGGAGGACCTAGTGTGGTTCTCTCTATGGAGCATGCCCACACTTTTTCCCATCCCTCACACCCAGGCACATTTTTCTTGCCTCTCTCTTTCTTCTAAGCTCCAAAGGCCCTTCGTTTGCCTCTGTAACTTGTTTCCTGAGCCCATTTCTTTTAGGGCTCACTTCTTCTACCTCTGTGATTTTTAAAATAAACTTTCCCTTATAGTTCAAGTCTTAGCTCTGAATTCTCTCCTAGCCAGAAGTCCAGTACCAAGGTTGCTGAACTGAGGTCCAGTCTGACCCCACTGGCCTAATACCTGGTACTGTCTTGCCACCAACATTAGCATTGCACCAATTTTTCCACTTAAGGGTTTAGACTTCAAGTTCTCTTTATTTGGTCCAGGAGAGCACATGGATGCCTGGTCCTCTGTATAAGTTGAGCTAGATCACTAGCTGTTCTATAAATGAATGATGACTTCTACATTCCTCAGTGTGGGAACAAGTCCTCTGGTGCAGATTTATATAAGGATGTCTGAAATTGTGCAGCCCCCTCTAGACTGGTGAGGGCTTGCTAGGGTTTTAAAAATGTTTGCTAACCACCCTTGATGTATGAGTTCCTTATTAAGATGCTTCAAATACTAACTAAAAGCTTCAGGTTGTGCATTACAATCCATTGAAACACACATATTATACTGTTAGAGAAAACAACACAAACATTGAAGTCATTATGATACAGTGTGATAGGAACAGATGAAGGTATGCATGAGGCACTCTGAGAGCCCAAATATGGATCTGGGGGTAAGGGTGAGGTTCACGTTAGGGGTGCTGGAGGAGCTTCCAGAGAAGGCTATCTTAACTAGAGCCCTAAAGGATGAGTGGATATTCACCAGGGGACCAGGGGGAGAAAGGGATTCCAGGTGGAGGGAGTAGGCAGGAAAGGGCACAGAAGCAGGACGAGGCTAGAACAGGCCAGGACCACAGAGGGGAGGGTGGTGGTAATAGAGATGGGAAAGGAAGGGAGTGCACGTCTTGAAGGTCACCCCAGACTGAAGAGTGTGGATATGATCCTATGGGTAACAGGGAGCCATTAGAGGATTTATACTATGTGATCAGGTTTCTATTTTCCAGTGGTATCTCTGGCAGCCAAGTAGAGGGAAGGTGGGAGGGAGAAGAACTGGAATCAGGGTGACCAGTTAGAACTTAAGGTAGTGGTTCTGGCAAGAGACGTGGACAACAGTGTTGATGAGGAAGCTGTAATAAACTTACTTATTGAATGACTTATCCTGATCAGGTTCTAGGCTAAGCACTTCAGTATATTAACTCATTTAATCCTCACAAACTTACGAGGTTGGTACTGTTATAATTCCCATTTTAGAAATAAAGAAATTGAGGCCCAGATAAATTTGCCAGATTAAATAGTGGACTCCCAATTTTGAGTTTCAGATAAACAAGGACTATTTTTCAGTACAAATATGCTTTATACTTTGGGTATATAAATATGCAATACTTAGTGGAATCTGGAACCCTTAAGCTCAGAAAAGTGATATAAGTTAGTTGATCAAGATGTCTTAGCCGCCAAATGGCAGCGCCAGGATTGGAATGGGGCAAGCAGGTGAGAGCTGAGCTGGGCTCCACGGTCCCTCTGCTAAGCCACCCCACACAGGTAAAAGCAGGGCAGGATCTCTGCCCACCCACTGGAACTTTGCTTAGGGCATTTGAGTTAATCACCTGGAAGCTCTTCCTTTGCTTTTTTAATCTTCCTGCTCTCTGAAGGCCTATTTCTTAGATGAGCTGCAAAACTTCCCCTAAGCTTTAAATCTTAATGCTTAGAATAAAACCCATGCCCTGTGACTAACTACCTCTCCCATCTCTACAACTTTCACTGCCCCTGAGGGCTCTGAACACATGTAAGGGTTTCCATTTTCCTCTCCAAAGAATCACTGTAATTAGGAGCTTACTCAGACCTGGCCTTCACGCGATGTGCACTTACTGCCTTGCCTACCTGTTGCTACCAGCCTGGGATATAAAACACAATTAAACAAAAGCATTTGAATAGATTTAATGAGGTTTCACCTGAGGCACAAAAGGCAATGGTGCTTTCAACATTGGAATGTTTCAAATATTCAGCAAATCAGTCCTAGGTGCGGCAGTACAACTCATCCAGGGAGGGGCTTACCACCCTAAGGAGTTAGTTTCCTGAAAAAGACAGGAAAACAGACCAGAACTCCTGTAGGAAGAGGATGTGGAGGAGGCTGTGGGAGTCCAGAGCAGGGACCTTCTAACTTTGCCCAGGAAGGAGGTGGGATCATGAAGGCCTGGCTACTCACACTGTGATCCTCAGACCTGCCCAAAGTGCATCACTTGAGAGCCTGTTAGCAATGCAGAATACATCCCCCACCTACAGAGTCAACTTGCATTTTAACAAGCTCTAAGGTTGACTCCCATGCACATTCAAGTTTGAGAAGCATTACCTTGAAGAACACCAGAAATGACACATAAAATGAATCTGGAAGGGTGAATAGTTTTCCAGGTCAGGTCTAGAGGGAAGGCATTGGAGAGAGGGACCTGAGTAAGCAAAGGCCTGGAGCTGTGAAGAGAAGTTACAGCAGTTCCCCTAGATCCATGGGGAGAAAGTCCAAGACCCCAGTGGATGCCTGAAAGCCTATATATCCTGTATTTTCTCATACATACACATCTTTTCACTTAAAGGAGCACTTTACGGTTTCTCTTGGGTGTATCCAAATTGCCAACATCACTACTCCTTTGCTTTGGGTCATTATGAAGTAAAATAAGGGTTCCTTGAACACAAGCACTGTGATACCATAACAGGATGGAGCAGGATGGTGTAAAATATCATCACACTTATTCAGAACAGAGCACAATTTCAAACTTATGAATTGTTTATTTCTGGAATTTTCCACTTAATATTTTGGGACCAGGATCAAACTGCAGAAGGCAAAACCAAAAACTACTGTTTCCAGGAAACAGCACAAAACTTTGGTCCGTCTAGAAGACTAATAACAGTGCATGGGAGTGACGGGTGGAGGATGGAAAGGCTGGCAAAGACAGACTTATTGGGGCAATTGTGGCTGACGCGTGAGGGGCAACAGAGTTTGACACCTCCAAATATGACTTGTTGGGGATATTGATCATTTTAAGATGGTTATTTTAAGAAACAAGAGTCAAGAAGAACCTTGGACCTTCACCTAACTACCTAAAGGAATTTAGGCGGAGGACCTGCTCCAGGCAGGAGCCATCCTCATAGACAATGGCAGCTTAATCTGCACCAGGTGCGGTGGACAGGGAGGCCCCTTGGATCAAGTTCTCTCTGTGTCCCATTGTAAAGATGGCCCAGCAAACACTCGTTTTCCCAACATCTGCTTTCCATCTCCAGGTGAGTGGTCTACCTGCCCCTGGAAGCCCCACACCCTTTCTCCTGAGGTCAGGATGACTCACAAGCCTTAACTGCCCCGAGTTCTCTGACCCCCTATCTTCCTATGGAGCCCCTGCATATACATATGTCATAAATTTGGTTATTTTCTCCCATTAACCAGTCTCATGATTAATTCGGTTATTAGACCAATCAGAAGAACTCAGGAGGGTAGAAGGAAAGTTGTTTTTTTTCTTTTTCTATGCTTTTTTTGTCATGATAATGTGTTTGATTTTTTAATAAATATTTTCAATCATACAAAAAATAAATAAAAAGTATAAAATAATGAATGTAGAGTATAAATTAAACATTACAGATACAGCCTTCTGTGTATTCCCACCCACCTCATTCCGTTCAACTGCCTCCTTCTGGGGCCTAGCTACTCTTTTCAGTTTGGTACTTCTCATACATACCTTTGTAATTTCTATGCAATGTTTGTATACAGAAATAATATTGTTTTGCATGCTTTGTAAGAATATGTATTTTACTACAACTCGATTTTGTGACTCAACATTATGGTTGAAAGCTATCTATGGCTATACACAAGGCTACGTTTAATTCATTTTTAACTATCACATAGTACTTCTATGGATGAATATATCACTATTTATCTGTCTAGTCTCCTAATAATGGATACTTTGTTTCTGGTATAGACAATGCTTAAATGAGGATGTTGTGGATCTCCTTGTGCACATGCTTGAGTTTTTCTAAGTTACATTTCTAAAAATGGAGTTGCTGGGTCATAAAATATACACCCCTCCAACTTCACTAAATACCATCAGATTGTTCTCTAAAATGCTTGTACTAATCTACACTCCTACCAGGAAAGTATGAAAGTTTCTGTTTTGTCACATTTTCTCTAACACTTGATATTGTCATACCTTAAAAATTTTGCCAGTTTGATGGGAGTGGAATGGTGTCTCATCTTCATTTCCTCAGTTACTAAGTGGGACAGTCTTATATTTATTGGCTATTCATGTTTCTCTTTTCTGAATTTTCAGTTGATACCCATTGCCTGCTTACCTATTAGGTTGGTTGACTCATATTGATATGTAGAGTTATTAAGATATTGTAGACACAACTTCTTTATTAGTTTTCTGTATTTACAATTTTTCTCCCAGATTTGATTGGCTTTTTTATGTTGTTTATGGTAATTTTTTTTGTACATGAGTTTTCCAATTTCAGTGTAATTGAATGAATCTGAGTTTTCCTTTTTGTTTTTTGTGTATATCTTGAACTTTATTTCCTTCTTTAATGTTAAAAAATATCCTATATTTTTTCTTCTAAGAGTTTTAAAGTTTTGCTTTCCACATTTGAGTCTAATTTTATTTTCTCATATTGACAATCAGTTGTCCGCTGGCCATTTATTGACTGGTCCATGCTTCCCTCTGAGTTATAGTGTGACTTCTGTCACAGGCCAACATTGCACTGATGCATGTTCCATTGTTGTTCTGCCCCACCAGCCTGTGTGTCTTTTCCTGTTCCTATGCGGACAGTCTTATTGATAGATCTTTTTTTTTTTTTAAAGATTTTTTTTAAGTACTTTTTTTCTTTTAGATTTTTTATTTATTTATCTTTAGAGGGGAAGGGAAGGAGAGAGGGAGAGAAACATCAATGTGTGGTTGCCTCTTGTATGTCCCCTGCCGGGAACTGGCCTGGCAACCCAGGCATGTGCCCTGACTGGGAATCGAACCGCGATCCTTCGGTTCGCAGGCCGGCGCTCAATCCACTGAGCTACACCAGCCAGGGCTTATTGATAGATCTTAATGATAAAGGATGACATCTAGACGGTGACACTTCCAAGAGCCCTGCTGATCTTGACCGTGTTCTTGCACACATACTTAGAGTTATCCTAAGTCACACACACATGTGTGGGTACAAAGGTACACACAGCAGCCATTGAAGTAATGATTTTCATTGCCTTGAACTTATAGAATAATTTGAGAGAGATTTGGCATCTTTAAGATGTTCATCTCATCCACAAACATGGGACAGCTTTTAATTTGTTAGGTCTTATGTCTTTCTATAAAATTTTATAACTTTCTACGTAAAGGTCATGATAATTTTCAGGTTTTTTCTTAGATAACTTTACTTAAGTTTTCTACTGCATTGTCAATGATTAATTTTAAGTTATGCTCTAGATTTGTTTTTCAGATGGTTTGTGCTTTCAGAACAAGTATGTTATAAACATGAGTTGTCTATTACCAGGTCTTATTGCTGGCTTGCCTGTCCTGTGCTCAACAACTGACACAACAACACTGTACTAACTCATTTGCTCCTGCCCATTTTACAAATCACTTATCTCCTAGTTACACTGTCTGGCTGATGGCCCCTTCCACTCTGGGGCAGTTTCTCGTGAGTTCTAGATACACCCAGGAGTCATCTGAGAGAGCCATGCTGGTTCAGTGGGCCCGCGCAAGTAGTGAGGACTAAATAAAGAAAACGTCTAGGTGGCTCCTTCCATCTCACAGATCAGCTCACAGCCTTGCACATCACTCTAGTTAACGGCCCCAAATCTATGTAGTCATGTCACTAAAACAAAGAGTTTTAAAACAGAACTTGACTCCCTGTGAGTCTTTGATACTCACTTTAACTTCCCTGGGAATAGAAAACACTAGAGGAAGGAAGTGTGATTTGTCTTGGGGCTGTGACACTATCCCAGGAGATAACCCAAACTCTACATCTCTCAAAAGGAAAGGTGCTCTGAGAATACCAAGTCCCCTCTCGTCCCTTCCTCCCAACACTGACACTGCCTGCGTTCTGACTCTTGTCATTTCCCTCCTGTATTAGTTTCCTATTGTTGTTGTAATAAATCATCATGAGCTCTAGAGCTTAAAACAACACACCTTTATTTATGTTCTAACAGTTCTGGAAGTCAGAAGTCACTGGGCAAAGTCAAGGTGTCAACAGGACCAAATTCTTTTGCAGCTTTCAGGGGAGAATCTTTTTCTTTACCCTTTCCACCTTCTAGAGGAATGCACTCTGTCTCATGGATTCTTCCTCCATCTCCAAAGCAGTGGTGACCAGCTGCATTGCTCCAACTCTGCAACACTCCTCACACCTTTCTCTTCCTTCTTTCCCTCAGAAGGACCATGTGTTTACCTTGGGCTCACCTGGACAATCCAGGATAACCTCCCATCTCAAGGTCATTAACATAATCAAATCTGCTAAATCCCTTTTGCCATGTGAGGTAACATATTTCCAGGTTCTGGGGATTAGGTTGTGGACATCTTTGGAGGTCATTATTTTGCCTACTACACTCTTCTCTTAGACCAATATTTAATAAAATAAAAGCTGTGGCTTTTTAGTGACTAATAGAGTCAACTTAATGTGTTGGAATCAATGTTTTTAAATGAAAGCAAAGTACTTTGCTTCTAGCAAGGTTTGTATGGTTCATGGACTTTGGTTTTATATATATGTGTGTATCATTGGTTAGCAATATTAATGTAAAATATGTTTCTTACTGTGAGTTTTGATATTAAAAAAGGAAAGCAATTATGGAACTATTATAATGGCCTCCTAATTGGTCTTTCTGCCTGCAGGATCTCCATCCATCCTCCACACTGCTGCCAGAAAGTTCCTCCTAGAAATACATTGGACATGTCACTTGGCTTAAAATTCTCCAGTGGCTCTCCATAGCTGAGCTAGACATCCTCTACTTGCTCCTCCAGAAGCACTGTGCATGCTCTGGCATTGACTGCCTCAACCACGCTCCTTGGCCTTGATGTCCACGTGGCTGTGCACATTAGGAGTCACTGACAAAGGTCAGAGGTGTGGAAGAGAGAAGCGTAGGGCACTTTTCCTTCAGCTTCTTCTCTGCCAGGCAACACCCATTTCATGGCCTGCAACCTGTAAGTCCCACAGGACTCTACATAACTATGTAAACTATTAGGTACTTGATATTACCCATTTAAATTGTATTTTCTGTTCTATATATTAATTCTGCAATGTATCCTCAATGACAATAGTTTGATCTATTTGATATGAACCTCTGAAAACTGTTCTATTTTTTTAGTAAGAATAAAAAAATAGAGATAGGTGTGTAAATGTGCCAGAGACTAAAATTTGTGCAAAATTTGAAATTAAATATACAAAATCCCAGGAGACACAAAGTCTTTTTATGTGAGGATGGTTTAACTTGGGTGTGCTCTCCTAATTGATCAGTAAAGTTGAGTCCTAAAAATAATGTCCATCATATTTAAGTAATTAATGCAGAAGAAATATCTATATTCTAGGATTTTTTTTTTAAAAAGGCTCTGTGTTCAGAAAGTCTCTGTGCTTGGTTTAGTGCTCTGCTGTCACTTTCTTGCAATTCTTACTAATTTTTGAACAAGGGCCTTCATTGTCATTTTGCACTGGGTCCTGCAAATTATGCCACTAGTTCTACTATTTTCAGGCCACACATGGTAATGACTGTGTTCCTCTACCAAAGGCACAGCTCTTGTCTGAGACCCATTTCCTACCACTGCAACTCATCCACTTGCCTCAGCAGTTCCTGGTGTTGCTGGCCCTGGGGCACTTCACCACCCTCGTTAGTTTTCTTTAACCCTACCCACCTCTTAAATAGGCTCACATTTAATCTTACTTCACCCCTTCCAAGAGTTCCGTCTGTTTTCTCTAAGGCTCCTGACCAGTAAAATAGCCTACTGGACAATGTCCAAAGTCTTGGGGTTACTAAGACTCTTCACAAGTTAGGCCCCCCACCCCCTTATCTGTAGCTGATCTACCATGCTACTTCCTTCATGCTATGATCCAGCCCCATCAATCATCTTGTTGTTCCCATAAATACGCTATGCCTTTTCAGGTCTGCTCTGCAATTGCTAATGATTCCCCAGTGTCATGTTCCCCATCCTCCATAGTAATAAAATTTTAGCTGTGCGCATTGCTACCCACATTAAGACAATATGTCCCTATTTCCTTTGTAGGAAGTGAGTCTGTTGACTAAATTCTGGTTGTATAAGTAGAAGTGCTTATGTGGGGGGACAGATTCCAGGAACCTTCCCTAACAACTCCTGCACCATTACCCCTGTTGGTTCTTCTCTGTCCCTTATTTCATTCTGTGGCCTGAAATGTCAGCCATCTGGGATTTTGGGTGTTATTGAGCTCAACTAGTGTGGAGGAGAGGTCCTACCAATCACCACCTACCAGCCAAATCTCCAAAGATGGAGTTCAGTGGAACAGAAAGGAATCTTTTATTTAATGGCAAGTTCCTGCCTCAAATATCCGGGTAACAAAAGCAAGGGGAAAAGAAAAGTCAGAGTATGACACCAAAAATAACTATTTAAATATTTGCATTTGAACTAGTAAGTAAGTTCAAGAACTGAAAACACAAGAAAAATCTGTTTACAGTGCTATTTTTACCAAGGTCTTTGGAAATAAGGGCAAGTTTCTGTCTGAAAGCCCATCTCTTCTAAGACACCCAAAGAAGAATAACCCTGTCACCCTCTGCCAACTCAGCTTAAGGTTGTACCAAGAACCTCTTCTCCCACCCAAAAGTATCATAAACATAGGTTGCTGAGCAGGTCTCCAATCGCTGTCCAGCTCCAGGCATCTTTCGGAGTCTATGCCCCAAGCCTCCACTCACAGGCCTGCACTGGCCACTGCTGGCATGCCCCTGCCTGGGAGAAGGGAAAGAACCAACTGACTTTTGCTTTCCAGCACACTCATTTAAAAGTCCTCTCCCAGAATCCCATGCATGCCAAAAGGCAGTGGGAGTGTGCAGCTTTCCGAACAATGAGGGCCAGTGTCAGCCACCTTTGCTGCTGGCCCTCTTCTGGTCACCATGTTCAGCAAGGGAGCAGAGTCTCCAGTCACACATGCACTATTCAAACCCTCCCCCATTCCCAAGGGGGTATGTTCCCCCATTCCCAAGGGGGTATGTCCCCCCATTACACAAGGATGAGGAATTTTCTTCAGGGATGGTAGCATAATATGTGGAAGGAATCTGGTCCCTGAAGATTTTATGAAACAAAGCCTTTTCAGCAGCCCTGGAGCAAGTGCCTAAAGGCCTAAAGACTTTTACATAAGAAAGGAATAAACTCTTTTTAAGCCACTGATATTTGGGTTTTCTATTCTTACCAATGAACCTGGTCCTAACTAATGCTATACTATCATCATTCACTAATTAAATACACATTAAGAATCTCCTTCCCCAAGTATGGGGCAAACAAGAGTGAAAAGGGCAGGAGTGTGGGTCATCTGACTGCTCGAGGTTACTGGGGTGGTCAAAATGGTGCTGCCAATAACATGTCAGAAGCACCCCTACCTGGAGCCTTAATCTCCACCTGAGTTAGCAGAGAAAGGTCTTCACAATATTGTTATAAACGCAAAGCTTCTCCCGCCTCTCCATTCAGTCTGTCATTGACAGTTCGCAGTAATGACAGTGGCACGTTTTAAATCAAGCAGACGAAGACAGATAATAAACACACATATTTTTAAAAGCCTGCTTCAGTTTCATGAGAAAAAAAACAGAGTCAAGAAGTGTAATTGGAAAAGACGTGAAATTCATAGTCTAGGCTGGAAACTTTAATTTATTCTGATACGACTAAGAGAACAATGTTACAGCTGAAGATCTGCAGCTTCGCCCCGAGTGACTCGTGCACTGACTCATTTCGGGGTACTGCTGGTTCCATCAGGGATGGATTCTGAGAGGAAAGGCACTGCCGTGTACAGTCAGAACAGACAAAATTCACATCACAGATTCTATTGGGAGGCTTCCGGCTGCTGGAGCTTTGTGAGCAACCATGAAGGACCTCCGGGGCAAGTGGAAAGGCGTAGGGTGGCTGGCTCAGCACGGAGTCTCCTGTGTCAGAAACTGGATAATGTGGACTCTGAAAACAAGTGCTAAGAACCACTCTGTCAGGAAATAACACATCATAAAGCTAAGCTTTCCACTTAGGAAATTTGAAAAGGCTTTTCTTTTTCTCTGTTGTGATCTATCTTAAGGGGGAAAAGAGCTCCTTGGAATGTGGAAATGCAGGGACTCAGAATTTAGACACAGGGGGATTCTGTGCCTTTTCATCTAGGTCTTTTTTTTTTTTTCCTCTTTAAATGAACTAGCATGAGTAATGAGATCCTTCAGCTCAGCAGAGAGTCTCTGTTACATTCTTGGACCAGGGTTCTGGGGACTGGGTTCCCAGGGAGCCAGTGCCTTTCACACAGTACCCACTCCCCATCATCACCTCCACTTTCAACCAGTGCTTTCATCAAAGTGCTGTAAATTTTTTCTGTGGAGTTAAAGATGTTTCACACATAAACTGTTGATGGTGATGAAAAGGTAAGGGACATACATGAAAGGGTAGGGTGAGGGGAAGTGTTAGGGACTGAACTGTGTCCCCAAATTCCTGTGTTGAACCTCTAACCTCCCAATGTGACTGAATTTGGAGATAGGGCCTTTAAAGAGCTAATTAAGGTTAAGTGAGATCATAAGGGTGGGGTCCTAATTTGATAGGACTGCTGTCCTTATGAGAAGAGGAAAAGACACCAGGACATTCCCACAGAGAAGAGGCCATGTGAGGTCACAGCGAGAGGACAGACACATGCAAGCCAAGGAGAGAGCTCTCAGGAGAACCCAACATGCCAACACCACCCACCAGAACTGCGAGAGAATTAACATCGGCTGTTTAAGCCCCCCACCCCCTCCCCTCCCCTCCCCCAACCCCAGCCAGTCTGTGGTATTCTGCCTTGGCAGCCCCAGCGGACTGATATAGGAAGTAACATTTATGAATCGTCCACTAGGTGGCAAGCCCTGAGATGAACACTTAACAGCTCCAGAATGTAGGAAAAACCGAGGTTCAGAGAGCAGCAGCCTGCTCAAGGTCCCCGAATGGTGGACTCCAGATGTGAACTCATGTCTATTTAGTTTCAAAACTCGAATTGTTCCACTCTGTTAGAGGTTCGCAAGTATTGGTGTGCTTCACAATTATCTACCAAGTTTGCTAAAATTGTTGAAGCCTCTATCTACCTCAGACCTACTGAATGAGCTCGAGGCATGGGACCCTGGGCTCAGCGTTTTTCATAAGCCCCCAGGGGGTGCTGCCTCACCCCACTGCCCTAGCCGCTGAGGCTTGAGGCAAGTTTTCCTGTTTGGTGGTTTTCCAACATTGCATGGGGGACAAGTGGACAAGACTAGTAAAGCTGCTGTGGCGTCTTTCCTAACGCTCAACTTCACTGGAACTCCGGGAGCTGTAATTTTCATTAGCCTGATGTGGGAGAAGCTTCCAACAACATCAACTTAAAACATCAACTCTGATCTGGCACATGATCTTTGGCGATCACGGAACCCTGATAGCCCTTAGCTTCTGAGGGTCCATCTTGCTCTACAGTCTGACATAACTGCATGTGAGTCTCAGAACTTTTACCATGGATATCTCTCTAATCCTCGAGCCATTTATTGTCGGCCACAACCAGTACAATAAACCTCAGCAGCAGGAAATGCCAAAATGTTCTGTAAAGCTAATAATTACTATTTAATTTTAATGTTTTGTGAATCTGGATTCTGTTTATTATATTTTCATAAAATTATGTGCACCCAGAGTTATTATTTCTGGCTACTGGATTACAATTCTATTCAGGGAACCAGGAACATACTAGATATTCCTTCCCCAACCAGGCCTCCTGAGCTGTCTAAGTAGTCTTAAGGAGAAAGATACTTGTATCTTCTTAACATTGGAGAATATCCTTTCTCAGCATATGTCATCAACTGAAGGCATGGATTGGTTGGGCTGCTTCACAATCAGACAGGAGCATAATTTGCTTCTATGTGATATTTTTGAGGCCTGATTCTTGATTTCTTCTTCACTCTTTGAGGTATGCAATAGATTCAGAAACTCAGTTTGGCTTCAAGGACTGTGAGTTATTCCCTATTTCTCTAGGGAACAAGAGGGAATAGAGGAACAGAGAAGAAGGCAAAAGCCAATGGGGTCTGCGTGAATGGACTCTGTCCCTCCATCAGCTGTGACCCTGAGCAAGTACACTCTGGGCAGGTGGCAGCCCATGGGCACTGGGGGGCCAGTTGACCATAAGACTGCAAGCAGGAGACTGCTGCCAGCTTGGACAGGGCAGCCCCTTGCACAGCAGACCTTCTGCTCCTTGTGGCTCAGAGGGAAACGGATCCAGGAAGAACATAGCTCTCCAAAAAGCCTCTGCAGAGTGGAGCCTGAAGCACTGGCTCTGCTGGAGGAGTGCACGGTTCTCCTCTGACACAAAGCGGGAAGAGAAGCAGGAGAAACACACACACAAGCTCAAGGAAGGGCCTGGAGGCAATGAGAGGTGGAAGATGCTGAGGTCTGAGCACAGGGCACCTAGCTCTAAGTTCAGTTTGCATGTAGTTTGTGATCACAGGTCTGCCTTATGTTAGGCAATTCCTACTCCCAAGGGGAGAAAGAAGAACTTTTGTCCTTGAAGAGCCACAAAATGGCAAAGTCCCCAAAATTTGACACTTACATCTTCCATTACTACACATGGGATTAAGCGGAACCCTTTTTTGGTTGGACCACAGGACAAGTTAAACAAGCCATGGTTCTCTTCAAATATTTCCCACTGAGATCATAGCTGTCCCTCTAATCATTAAAGTTTTCCTTTCAAACATTCCTATCCTTTCTAACTCAAGACTTCAGTTCTTTCCTCTTGTCCACCTTAAGCAACCAATGCCCAGAAAAGATGCATAGGTCAAAACTGACCCTACATTTAAAAACACAATGTGTACGAACATGTACTTATCAATGTACAAAATGGTTTGGATATACACTGAACCAGAGAGAGTGGGTATCTTTGGGAAGGGGAGTGAAGCTACAGCAGGGTCCCAAGAGAGACTGATGCTGTGTCTTTGCTATTTGTTTCTGTGTATATCTTTATAATTTTAAAAATGCTTAATGTTTAATGAGTGGCAAAATTTTTAATTGCATAAACTAATTCTTGCCTAAAGCAAAAAAGGGGACACAGACATAATTAGCTTAAGAGGACTGATTTATTCCCAACACTGTCATATTTGAGTCTATTTTTTTCCTTCTTTAAAAACAATCGTTTATTTATTTTTGGGAAAAGAGTAAGGGAGAGAGAAAGAGAGGGAGAGAAACATCAATGTGCAAAAGAAACACCGATCAGTTGCCTCTCATTCATCCCTAACCAGGGACCTGGCACAAAACCCAGGAATGTGCTGTGACTGGGAATCGAACTGGTGACCCTTCAGCCTGTGGGACAATGCCCAACCCACTGAGCCACACTAGTCAGGGCGAGTCTACTTTTCTTAAAAAGAATGTATTATGTGATAGTTAAGATGACAAAAAAAAAAAGAATAAAGAACACCACAATGGCTCCCACGTCCTCATCCTCTGGCTAAGAAATAAAACACTGCCACCACAGAGAAGGTGCCCCGCACACCCTCCTTGTCTCTTCTGTATGACAATTCCAAGAGTAGCAAGAATGCTTCATCTCTTCACAACCACGCAGTAACTGGTGCAGGAGTTGTCCCATGTTGTCCAGATGGGACTTCCAGAAAATACCTCTCAGGAAGCAGAGAGAAGGGTTTGAGGAAAGCCTTGGGTTGATTTTATACTGTTTTGTGTCACCTGCAATAATGCTTCCTTTGGCAAGAAGATGTTGGTCAGTGGAAGGCTGAGACAAAAGCAGCAGCCCCTCTGGAGTTGTGCAAGGATGGCCCCACTTCCTGGGAGCACGTTCCCTGTGACCGCCACGTCCATCTGCTGTGGCTGTGGCTGTGGCAAGGGAGAGCTGCCATCCATTCACCAGTGTGAGCATCAGAGCAGGCCAGCCAATCAGCACGTTTGTGACTCTGTTGTTGGAGGACATGGTCACTTTCTGCAAACTGTAAATCAAAGGGATTAGAGAGTGCGGTGAATAAAATCTTTTGTGTTCATTTTTATTAGCGCTTGAAATTGAGTTTTTTTCTAATAGCATCTTTACGTTCTGTAACCTCAAGCGTGATGGATGTGTCTTTGGAAATTAATGACATAATTACAGAACCTGTTCCCCTGGACCACTTGCTGGTGGTTACAGATGTTCTTCACTCCTTTTTCACAGCAGAGCTGAGAAGCCCAAGTTGATTTTATGTAAATGAATTAAAGAATGTTCACAAAATTAAGATATAAATGAGAACCACAAACTAAGCTTTTTCCCAATGGCAAAGACTCTGTTTTTGATTGTTAAAACTTCCATTTTTTTATGTGGCAGAGTGGGGGGCATTTACTGTTTCAGTTTTTGTTGCTTGCTTTTCTGAAAGAAATGACACTTAAATAATGCGTATTATATTAATTTACCTGTATGTTAGTGTCAACTGATAAGGCTTGCAATGCCCCTCAATTTTGCAATTGCACATAGGATATGACACACCTAAATTGTCTAAGAATGTGCCCAGTGCTCTGCCAATTGGCAGTGTCAGTTTTACATGTATGTCAAATTGAGTGAATGTGAAGGGACAGCAAACCTATACCAGAATGTCCTCTCATGTCCTCGTGATCAGAGAGAGGTGCTCACTGGGCCTGCCTCATCTATCCCTTGCAGAACCAGGATGGAAAAGGAAAGGATTCATTGATCAAAATATCAGATTCAGATCCATCTGGTTCAGACATCTCTCCTTAACACCGTCCAAAGAGCTCCTCTCACTGGAAAAATTAATAAGACAAAAGAAACCAATTGGGAGCTGAAATACATTACCTGTCTACCATTTACCTAAAATCATAATACACGCTATATTGGCACATATCTTATATAATTCACTGAAAGTTAACTGAAATATAACCAAATATACTGTGATTTCAAATAACAGCTCTGTTCTCAAAATGGCCCTGCTGCCAGCCCCTCCTCCCTGACCGCACTCTGCCCAGGCCCTCAGCCAGGTTTGGGGACGAGGCTGCTGTCCTGGATCCTGTCACTCCTTTCTCTCACCATCCCAATTAAGTATGTCTGATGCACCTCTCAGTTTCAATCTCATCCAAATTTCATGCCAATGTGGTCATGACATTTGTCCTCACAAATCATATAATTGGAGGTGAGCCTTAATTATTTTACCCTCATTTTATAGGCAGAACAAATGAAGCCAGAGATGCTCTAACTTGCCCAAGATCCTGTTAGTCAGTGCTGAAGTCAGAGCTGGAATTCCAAATTTCTAGCCCCCAGTGTACCTTTCTTCACCCCAGAATGCTCTCATAAGAACAATTGAAAGATTCTAATTAAGAAAATGCTAATCAGTTCAGGCCAAGATGGAGGCGTAGGTGGACACACTGTGCCTCCTCTCACAACCAAAATTAAGGACAACAAATATTTAGAAACAAGAAAACAATCGGAACTGATAGAAAATTGAACTGTACGGAAGTCCAACAACCATTTATCCAGACTGGTAAGAGGGGCGGAGTTGCGGCAGGAAAAAGTGGAGGTGCGGTCCTGGGAATGTAGGCAGCAGCAGCTGGCAGTTCCCAGGGGCACAGGCAGCAGCTGGCAGACCCCAGGGGCACAGGCAGCGGCTGGCAGACCCTGGGCATGAGGTGGCAACTGTGCAGACCCAGTGAGGCTGCACAAGGCTGCTGGCTGACCAGGTGGTCCCACATTCCCTCGCATAGACAATCCAGGTGAAGGAGGAGCGGGGGAAGGGACTGGAAACCAGAAGAGAGCAGAGCAGGAGCCATTGTTCCCTCTCAGACCCCGCCCTCTCAAATAGCATCACAACTCAGTGATTGGGCTGCCCTGCACAGGGGAACACCTAAGGCTCCACCCCTCACTACGTAATAGCCACGACCAGACCAAAACAAAAACAAAACAAAAAAACCCACCAAAAATGGCTCAAACCGGAGAACAAATAAAGCTCCAGAGCCAATTTGTCTAAGCCGTGAAGAGATAGCCAACCTATCAGATGCACAGTTCAAAGCCCTGGTGATCAGGATCCTCACAGAACTGGTTGATTTTGGTCACAAATTAGATGAAAAAATGCAGGCTACAATACGTGAAATGAAGGAAGATGCATGGGGAACCAATAGAGATGGGAGGAAAACAGGGACTCAAATCAATGGAGTGGACCAGAAGGAAGAAACTAACAACCAAACAGAAAACAAGGAAAAAATAAGAATTCAAAAAAATGAGGAGAGGCTTAGGAACCTCCAGGACATCGTTAAATGTCCCAACATCTGAATTATAGGGGTACCAGAAGGGGAAGAAGAAGAGCAACAAGTGGAAAACTTATTTGAACAAATAATAAAGGAGAACTTCCCCAATCTGGCAAAAGAAATAGACTTCCAGGAAGTCCAGGAAGCTCAGAGAGTCCCAAAGAAGTTGGACCCAAGGAGGAACACACCAAGGCACATCGTAATTACATTAGCCAAGATTAAAATGAAGCAGAGAATTCTAGAAGCAGCAAGGGTTAAGGGGACAGTCACCTACAAAGGAGTTCCCATCATACTGTCAGCTGATTTCTCAAAAGAGACCTTATAGGCAAGAAGGGGCTGGAAAGAAATATTTGAAGTCTTGAAAGGCAGGGACCTACATCCAAAATTGCTCTATCCAGCAAAGCTTTCATTTAGAATGGAAGGGAAGATAAAGTGCTTCTCAGATAAGGTCAAGTTCAAGGAGTTCCTCATCACCAAGCCCTTATCATATGAAAAGTTAAAGAGACTTATCTAAGAAAAAGAAGATAAAAATATGACAGTGAAAAGACAGCAAACTCACAGCTATTAACAACCACACCTAAAACAAAAGCAAACAACTAGAACAGGAACAGAATCACAGAAATGGAGATCACGTGGAGGGTTAGCAACAGGGGAGTGGGAGGAGGAGAGATGGGGGAAAAGGTACAGAGAATAAGTAGCATAGACGGTGAGTAGAAAATAGGGGGAGGGCAAGAATAGTGTGGGAAAAGAAGCTAAAGAACTTACGATACATGGACATGAACTAAAGGCGGGGAATGTGGGTGGGAGAGGGTGTGCAGGGTGGAGGGGAATGATGAGGGAGAAATGGGACAACTGTAATAGCATAATCAATAAAATATATTTTAAAAAAAGAAAGAAAATGCTAATCAACAAGTGCACTTTGGGAAAACCCGACTGCTACATTCAGGAATGTCAAGAGAAAACATACATTTGCATAGGTTCCATCTTTGACATGATGCATCTTCTTGGAGATAGTAAAACTGTATTCTTGGGATGTGTTTACTGAGATTTGAGAAATGACACTTGCTTAAGAAGTCTGTTTCAAAGGATCCCAGCAATCCTGGAGTCCTATGAATTTGTGCTGTGTTTGAATTTACCATCAGTTTCTCGGCAAATGTGTTAGCATTTCATGTCAGCAGGAGATAAGCCAGAAGATGAGAAAAGTAGCTGGAAGAATCCAATGCCCTTGATTTCATACCTGCTTTCATAAAGTGAACATCAGGTTCTTCTTTGGCCAGCAATGATTAATTCTTGTAATGATTCAGTTTGCTTTTGCCGCAACTTGTCGAATATCATTTTCTTGCATAATTTTCTGTCAAAACTTTTCTGGTTAAAAAAAAAAAACAACAAAACCCTAAGACAACTAACAAATAAAAAGAAAATTTTTGGCCATTTCCATGGATTGAAGTTAAACTCAGGGTCTGGTTTTGTCCTTCACCTTGAACTAGACCAGAGCCAATGAGGCACAAGTCTACAAGCAAAGCAGAGAAGTATTACTTTATCAGAATGAAGTGACTCTCCTTTTCCTGTTGAGAGAGGGCACTCTGGAGGCAGTCATGACATGCTGTGATTGCTATCTCTCCAAAGGTAACAACAGGGTTGATGGATCCCCATAACCAGTAGTTTCACAGCTCACACTCTGCTAAAGTCCCTGAAAGCTGCACTTTGAAGATAAGTCCTGAGATGGAAACCTTACTTCCCTGCTTGAACATGTTGTGGCTTGTTCCTCCTGCATCGAAAGCTAGTCCAGATTGTGTCTAGACCCCAGGGAGGGACCAGAGCTGAGCCTGTGCTCTCCTGCATGCTCGCAGGGCTCTGGCTGGTTTCTGAACTGCCACATCCTGGGCTGCGTGGCCTTTTCCCTGAGCGCAACACAGTCTATGGTGCTGGCATTTCCCCTGGCACGGAGGCTGTGCGTACATATACTCGGAAGAGGGCTGGAAGCTACTGGAGGAGAAGAGGCCTCGTGTTTACAGATTCCTGTGCTCACTGGGGGTCCACAGTCCTTACATCAATGAGGAGGTTTAAATAAATACCTTGCATCAGACAGACAGATCACATTGTCCTGTGGCATCTAAATAAATCCAGGTGTTTCAACCCTCAAAATCTACTTCTCACTCATGTTTTATGTGAATTAATGTTTGATTGCAGCTCTGCTGTTCACATCCTCCCTTTGGGACCACGGCTGCATTGCATCCTGTGCTCAGGACAGTACTAGTTATCACACCAGAGGGGAGAAAGGACCTAGAAAACCACGCAGTGGCTATTAAAACTGAAATCGGTTCTCAGCTCATGTTTCATTGGCCAAAGCAAGTCAGGGGGCCACACTGGGTATCTGTCAGGTTGGAGAATATAAGCTGCCCCCAAGCAAAGCTAGTGCATATTTGTGAACAGTAAAACAACCAGTGATGATGATGAAATGTTAGACCCATACTTCCCAACACTTTCAGTTCACAAGCATTTCTGTAGGCCAGTGACAGACAGCTTACTCCTTCTCAGCTGTCCCCCAAAGCACTGTTTACTTGGGGCTGGGTATCCTTTGAACCACATCAAAATTGACTATTTTCTTCCTTTACCCTTAATTACATGAATATCACATAAATACATTCTTCTTGTGAAATATGCACACAACAAAATGAGAGCAGTCTGACAGTTCTTAAAACAATTAAAAATTGAAATATGGTATGATCCAGCCATCCCACTTCCGGACATATCTCCAAAAGAAAGGGAAGCAGGGTCTGGCCAAGACGTGCACACACCCATGTTCAGAACGGCACAGGCTGCAATTGCCAAAAGGTAGAAGCAACCCAAGTATCCATCTGTGGATAAATGGATGAATAGAACATGGTATTTAGATACAATGAAATTATCATTCAGCCTTAAAAAGGAAGGAAAAATGTTAAAGCCTTTACCCTAAGGGAAATAAGCCAGTCACAAAAAGATAAATGCTGTATGATTCCTCTTGTATAAAGTATTGAAAGAGGTTAAATTCATGGAGAGGAGACAGAAAGTAGAGTGGTGGTTGCCAGGGACAGAGCGGGGGGAGGGGAGTGGGGAGTTGTTCGATGGCACAGAGTTTCAGTTTTGCCAGATGAAAAGTATTCTGGAGATCTGTTTCACAACAATGTGAATATACTTCACACTACTGAACTGTACAGTTAAAGATGGTTAAGATGGTAAATTTTGTAATTTTTTACTACAATTAAAATTAAAAAATTAAAAAACAATTAAAAGTAAAGCAAGAGTCTGTAGATGACCATTTTCCAATCTCATCTATCTCCCTATAGGGAGTTAATATCTGCTTATTAATTTGTAGTGTATCCTTACACATTTTTCTATATGCTTACACACATTCCCACATAGACAAAGATAGAAATGAAAACAGCTTGTCCACACCAACTCTGTTCTATTTTACACATATTACACAGCATTGCATATATTTTCAGCAGTATGCTTTTTGCATCTGATAATACAGGGTGGGCAAACGTAGGTTTACAGTTGGTCTTATGGAAAATAATACAACAATTAATAAATAACAAGAATAAACTGTGTTTTGCATACTCAACTGTAAACCTACTTTTTTCCACCCTGTTTATATCAGAGATATTTTAGTGCTGGTATTTATTAGCCTAGCTTTTTTAAAAGTTGCTACAATGATCGATAGCATGAAAGTGTAACCAATTATTTAACCATTTAATGAACATGTGAGTTGGTTTACAATTTTTCTCTATGATCTTATTTGAAAGTATTTCTCTATATTAGATAGCTAAAAATGCATTTTAGGATCATCAGGTATGTGTATGTAATTTTTAAATTTATATTGTTATGTCGCTCTTCAAAAGAGCTAAACTACCCATAATGCAGGAAAATGCCATTTCCCATACTTTCTCAACACTTGCTACTAACAGTCTCTTCAATGTTTGGCCAAACTGATGTTTGGAAATGATATGTCATCCCTGTTTAATTTGCATTCCCCTTGATTGCTACTGAAATTGAGGATCTTTTTATCAGTTGCTGGTCATATGTGTGCTTTTCTCTTAATTGTCTTCTTACATTCTCTGTCTACTGCTTACTTTTCTTTTTGCTCTCTCTTACTGACTTGTAAGAGTTACCTATATTCTTTCTATTCATCCCTTGTCTTTTATTACATATGTTGCAAATACCTTTTTGTACCATTTGTTTTCCAACAGCTTGTATTAAATTTTTCACTTATTGGTCCAAAGTACAGCCTTTGTCATCTACTAATTTCCTGTACATACATAGGTCTATTTCTGGACTTACTATTGTGTTCCATTGATCTGTTTATCCCTTCCTTTTTACATCATCCTTTTTAAATTACTATAACTTATCACGCACTTTGATTCCCTCATTAGTCTTCCATTTCAGAGTCGACCTAGAGGGCCTGGTGCAGACTTTTCCAAATGAGTTTTTGATAACATTTAACATGGATTGTAAGATGTGGGTTGGGGAAGTGAATTTTTACTGATATTGCAAGGAATATGTAGATTAATTGGGGGACAACTGATGTTTTAAAAATATTTACTCTCCAAACTAAGAACATGGTTTAACTCTCCATTTACTCAGGTACCCTTTTTGGCTTTTATAAGTTTTATTATTTATTCTCATGAGTGTTACATTTTGCTCGTCGGGTTTATTCCTAAGATTTTTAGAGGTTTTGTTCATGCTGTGGATGGCATTTTTTCCAATTATATTTTCTAATTGTTTTTGATGAACATATAGGGAAGCTATTACTTTTAATACATTGATTTTATTTTTTTTAAATATTTATTTATTTATTTATTTTTAGAGGGGAAGGGTAGGAGAGAGGGAGAAGGAGAGAAATATCAATGTATGGTTGCCTCCTACATGTCCCATGCTGGGAACTGGCCTGCAACCCAGGCATGTGCCCTGACTGGGAATCGAACCGCGATCCCTTGGTTCACAGGCCCGCGCTCAGTCCACTGAGCTACACCAGCCAGGGCTTAATACATTGATTTTATACCCACCCACACTGATATAGTTTTATTGATTAAATAAATTATAATTTATTCTTTTGGATTTTATGCATGAATAATCATGTAGTCCTAAATCAAAGACATTTTTATCTTTGCTTCCCAGTATTCGTGTCTTATTTCTTTTTCTTATCACATTGTCTACAGATTTCTAGCACAATAAATGGTACTGCAGCCTTTCCTTATTCTTTTAATAGTAATGCTTCTAATTTTTGTCATTCAATATATTTGCAGATTTTTGGCATATACACCTATGAAATCAGACTCTCAATAAGAAACAGTGGCATTTTGGGATAGCACGATAATTTGATTTAACTGTACCCATTTCAGTCAATCCTCATTGCCCATTATTCCGTATTTGCAGATTTGCCTACTTGCTAAGATGTACTTGTAATCTTAAAGTCAATACTGTGATGTTTACAGTTATTCACAGATGTGTAGAGTCGTGAAAACTCGTCACTGATGTGCAGCTTCCTGGCCTAGGTTGAACAAGGTGACACTGACATCTTGCTTCAGCCCTTGTAAAGTAAACAAGTGTCCTTTTCACAGTCTACTTAATGGCATGTTTTGCGTATTTTTGTGCTTTTGTTGGCAATTTTGATGTTTAAAGTGGCCCCCAAGTGTAGTGCTGAAGTGCTGTCTCATGTTTCTAAATGTGAAAAGGCTGCCATGTGGCTTACAGAGCAAATCTGTGAGTGAGTTATAGTGCTATTGGCTGTGAGTTCAACGTTCATGAGTCAACAGTATACATTATCTAAGATGTCTTTAAACAGAAACACATGTAAAACAACATTCTGTATTCATGGTTGACAAAAGTGTTGTGAGCAGAGGCTTGCAGGAACCTAACCTTGTATTTCCCCTAGGAGCAATTGTTCCATACTCCCTGATTCATGTTCTCAATGACTTTATAGAACAGAACAACTGCAAATAACATGAATCTGTGTTGATGAAGACTTAAGTGCAGGGTACCACAAAGGGTAGTGCAGCAACCAAGGGCTTAAGAGCAGATGCCCTTTCATAGCCTCTAAGTTGAAGGAATAATAGAGGAGATGATGCCCAGGAGCCAGAGGGTGAGAGTCCAGCAGAATCAGCTCCCCTAAGAACTACAGTGACACCTCAGGTCACCTTTCAGGGAGGGAGACAGAGGAACAAACATCCTGGCCTCACTCTTTCCCTTTTTTCAAACTTCTTGCCAAGGTTCCTGTTAGTAGCAGCAGGAAAGGAGAGCACTTGGCAAATCTCTGCAGATGAATGGAGATTTGAATCTAGGAACACAGAAAATACAGTGGCATGGCTTATCAGTTCAAGAAAGGGTCCCTGTATTCCTAATTTACTAAAGAGCTTTTTGAAGATGCATTAGGAATTATTGTTGAATTTCATCAAATTACTTTTCAGGATCTATAGTTTTCTCCATTAATATGTCCAGGTGGTGAAATAGATGAATATATTTTCTAATGTTAAGCTGCTTTGTATTACTGAGAGCATTCAACTTTGCCTAACCCTTTTAATATACTGATTCAACTTGCTAGTGTTTTATTTTGGATTTTTGTCTTAATGATCAGTCAAGTTTTCTTTTCCAGTGTTGGTATCTTGATAAATCTAGCCTCCAAAAATTAAATGGAAAAGTTTCCATTTTTCCTATGATTTGTCATAGTTTTTATAACATAGGAATTATTACTTCCTTGAATATTTTTAAGGATTTATAGCACTTTCTGTGCAATTTTTCTTAGAGTCTTATCAGTTTGTTCTTCATATTTTGTTTTTGTTCCTTTACTTTTTAAATCACTTTTGGTATACTGCTTCTTTGCAATCAGGGAGAGAAGAGTTATTCACTGTCATAGGTATTGGCAGACTGCTTTCCAAACACATTATAGTAATTCACACACCTTCTAGCAATACATGAGAAAGTTTCTTTCACTGAGTCTTTGCCATGATGACTTGTTTTAATTATTGCAACTCCGTGGAATAAAATTCTGTTGTGTTGATTTGTTACTATCGGTGCACAGACAATATCAAGTTCATCAAGAAAGGATAGCATTTGGAAGCTGGACTGGATGAAACTACTGACGCTTCAAGAGACAGGACATGCCAAGGCCTCGAAGTGAATCATTATTATTCTTTGGGAGAACAGCTCTCAGATCCATGTTGTTCACTAGACACAAAATTCTTCCTAAGAGTTCACCTTTGAAAAAAGGAAGGAAAATCTACTGTGGCCCTAAAATTCCTGGCTTTTTGATCTCATCATTATCAAGATCATGGATGCATCCAAATATTTGGTTCCCTGATGTGCACTAACACCGACAGTCTCATGTAATCCCACAGACTTCTCACTGCACTTTTGATTTTTAGCTTTCCCTATTTTAAAACCTCATATTATCTACTTTTCTTTGAGAATCAAATTAGGCCTGCTTGACTGGACAGGTACCAAGTGTGAGAACAAATGGCCCTAAAGGTATGCTGCTTTGGATAAAAGCCAGCTACAGAAGAAGCTCCCACAACATAGATATTTTCCAAAATGCATAGCTACTTTACTGGATTTCACAACGTGGTATTGAATGATTTCCAAAGTCCTTCACATGTTTCTGGAAGGCAGTGGGAGAGGAAAATTTGACCCCCAGCACACCTGTGCATCAAAAATAGGCCAGCAAGTGCACTAGAAAAACAACCAGAGAAAGTTTTGGAAGAGTAAAAGTTATATTGATAGTAATTTTATTTTAAAATTATTTTTATTGATTATGCTGTTATAGTCGTATCAATTTTTCCCCCTTTGCCCCAATTTACCAAGCACCCCCCACTCCCTCAGGCAATCCCCACAACATTGTTCATGCCCATGGGTCATGTGTATAAGTTCTTTGGCTACTCCATTTCCTATACTGTACTTTACAGCCTCATGTCTGTTCTGTAACTACCTATCTGTACTTCTTAATCCTCTTACTTCTTCTTGCATTCCCCCACACTCCCTCCCATCTGGCAACCATCAAAACCCTCTCCATATCCATGATTCCGTCTCTGTTCTTGTTTGCTAAGTTTGGTTTTTAGATTCAATTGTTGATAGATATGTATTTATTGCCATTTCATTGTTCATAGTTTTGATCTTCTTTTTCTTAAATAAATCCCTCTCACATTTCATATAATAATGGTTTTGTAATGATGAACTCCTTTAGTTTTTTCTTGTCTGGGAAGCTCTCTATCTACCCTTCAATTCTAAGTGATATCTTCATTGGGTAGAGCAATCTTGGCTGTAGGCCTCTGCTTTTCATGACTTTGAATATTTCTTGTCAATCCTGTCTAGTCTGCAAGGTTTCTTTTGAGAAACCAGGTGACAGTCTTATGGGAATATCCCTGTAGGTAACTAACTCCCTTTCTCTTGCTGCTTTTAATATTCTTTCTTTATCTTTAACCTCTGGCATTTTAATTATGATGTGCCTCAGTGTGGTCCTCTTTGCATCCATTTTATTTGGGACTCTCTGTGATTCCTGGACTTGTGTGTGTATTTCCTTCACCAAATTAGGGAAGTTTTATTTAATTATTTTTTCAAATATATTTCTAGTTTCTTGTTCTTTTTCTTCTCCTTCTGGCGCCCCTATGATTCAAATGTTGGAACACTTGAAGTTGTTCCCCAAGGCTGCTTACACTTTCCTCGTTTTTTTTTTTTTAATTCAGTTTTCTTTGTGTTGCTCTGATTGGTTGGTTTTTTTTCCAAATCATTGATTTGATTCTCAGTTTTATCCACTGTTATTTCCCTGTAATTGTTCTTTATTTTGTTAGTGTAGCCTTCATTTATGACTGGATCTTTTTTTATGCTTTTGAGGTCCTCACTAAGTTCCTTGACCATCCTTATAACCAGTATTTTGAACTCTGCATCTAGTAGATTGCTTGTTTCCATTTTGTTTAGTTCTTTTTCAGGAGATTTGATCTGTTCTTACATTTAGATCATGCTTCTTTGTCTGTTCATTTTGTCAGCTTCCCTGTGTTTGTTTCTATGTATTAGGTAGAGTTGTTATGACTCCCTGTCTTGGTAGTGTGGCCTAATGTACTAGGTATCCCTAGTACATTAGGTGTCCTTAATGTAGGGTCCAGTGGCACAGCCTCCCCTGTCACCTGACCTGGGTATTCAGGGTGTGCCCTCCATGTGGCTGAGTACACCCTCCTATTGTAGTTGAGCCTTGATTGCTGTTGGCAGTTCAATGGGAAAGATTTACCCAAGCCATTCAGCTGCAAGGACTGGCTGTGGCCACAAACCACAAACTTCTGCCCTCTGTGGTGGATCAGTTTTGCAAGGGCAGGGTGGTGGTGCTCTGACGTGGTCTGTAGCTGTCCACTGGGTGTGTAGACTCTGGGATTACCAGGTGATGCAGGCCAAAGTCAGCCCCTAATGTGTTCTGCCTGGGGCCACCCTGCATGAGCTATAAAGCAGCTGATGTGTGTACTACTTGTACTGGGCTTGGAGATTCCCAGATGAAGCCAAACTGTGAATCTAAGCTGACTGCTGCTAGTGCTTGGCCTAGGACCACTTAGCAAGAGTTATGGGGGCTGGGGACTCACTGAGGCTGGTTGGTGCTTGTTTGATAGTATTTAAGAAGTTGTGAAGCATGAGCCAAGACTAGACATTCATATGGAAAAGTCATAGTTAACAGTTTGGATGGGCCTGTAAGTTGGGTGGGATAGAATCTCAAGGAATCTCTAGAGCTGGACAGTGTTAACCAGGTTGATGGAGTCTCAGATACAGCACTGGCCTGCCAGCTGTGTGGCTCTGTGGTGGGGATGGCTCAGAAAAGGACAATGGGCTCTGCCTGACTTTCTGTTGGAGAGAAAACTGCATCCCACCTCTTGTCTTGACGCAAGACACTTCAGTTCCTCCCCATATGCCACTGGGGCCTTTTAAGCTGTTAACCCAGTGCTGGAGCTCAGCGAGAGTGAATCTTAGTACCAAAAGTCTGTGTGTAGGTTCTTTTAGGTGAACTGCTTGGACTCCAGAAGTTTCTTTCATTGACTCAATCTCTCCTGGTTTTTGCAGCCAGAAGTTATGGAAATTTGTCTCCCTGGCAGTGTAATCCAGGCTGGAGGGCTGGGACTACTCACTCCTGAGATGTCCTGCCCAAAATTTTGTCCACCACATGTGGATGTGGGACCAGCCCATTCCACATCATCACCCCTCCTACCAGTCTGAATGGATGTAGTTTAATTCTGTAGTTGTCAGACTTCCATTCAATTTGATTTCTGATGATACTGAGTGATGACTGTTCTATATTTTAGTTTTAATTTTGATGTGGTTGTGCAAGAAGGCAAGCCGTGTTTACCTATGCTGCCATCTTGACCAGAAGTCAATAGTAAAATTTTATTCTTACTCAAAGGGAATAAGAAGCAAAATGCCACAAGAGACACCAGGTGTGTCTCCTTCATCAAGAGCTCTTCATCAAGAGCTGTTCTTTAATATGCTTACATATTATGTTTCTCTCCTCAAAACACTAATTCATTCCAACTTAGCTGGATTGAACTCAGTACACACTCTTAGGATTCCTTTATCCAGCACATCCAGGAAGACTGTTTAGGTTTTGCCTGGGTGTCAAGGATATTTCACAGAAACAGCATGCTTGCAGTGCAACTTTCTCAGGTCAGTCTTCTATACATTAAAGTCATGTTACCACTACACCACTTGAATTTAAGAAATATATGCTTTCTCTTCTCTAATGTTATTCACTTCCTTCTATGGCAAAAGTTAAACCCCAAATTCTGCTGCAGACACTAAAATAATAGAGACAAAAAGATCCAATTGTTTTGAAGTCATTCATTATCAGTCACATTTGCTGAAGCCCAGGTGGCCTGTGACCATGGTTTAAGATTATGTTTCTAACTCAAGAAAATGATTTTGGTTTACACACAATTGCAATTGCTGATACAGTTTAGGAGTACACATCTAAAGTGAGAATGCTTTCCATTCTCTGTGGTATTTTTTCAGTACATTCTTTGTACTCTCTGGCTGGAACCCAACTTTTATTTCTCTTCTCACTGACAGCCAGTATTTCTTCCTACTTTCTCTTCCTTGCTTCCCTCCTCCACTGTCGTAAGATGAACACTGTCCGTTCAAGGGCATCCCATTGCGGCCCTCTCAGGACACAGGACATCCGTTACCCACATTCCCTACAACCTTCATGGTCCCTCATGCTCACCCAATCTCAAAAACACCTCCTTTTCTTTCTTCTGAGATTGAAAGCAAGAGCCTTTTTCTTTGCTTTCCCTTATTGGCATGTTTATTCATTTCTTTTAAATTTGAAGCTCATAAAAACAACAAGAAGAACTGAAACATATATATCAAAAACCCTCCAATTAACCTCCCACAGCCTCCCCATCACTCACAGGTGGCAGCCCCTATTGACAGTTCCATGTATTTTTTTATCAGATATTTATAATATACAAACAAATGTAACATATTTTGTAGAGTTCTTTTATCCTCATGGGAACATATTTCACAGATCTGTAGCTTGCTTTTCTCCTTTTTTCTTTTTAAAATCACTTGAGACATATGAACAATGTAGAAGCATAGGTTATAAACATAAGCCTCCCTTGGGGTATATTCACACATAAAACCTTGCTGTCTTGTTATCTCTCTGGGTCACTGGAAAAAAAGTAAAAGAAAAATAGTTCATCATCCAAAATAATTGCAAAGCACTTTGAATCTTTACTGCAGTCTCTTTCCCTCTCTGCAACTCCTCTTCTCTTTGTACACACCACGTGCACACACACAGAGTGCCGATGGACATCCAGTCCTGTTCCGTGACTGTTTCGAACAGCACTGTGATAAACTGCCTTCTGCATGTACACGTTTGCCCACGTCTGAATCTTCTGCAGTCCAGATTTTGAGAAGCACACATGCTTTATTTAGAATGGCATACATTTAAAATTTTGTGAGATCCTGCCAAATGCCTCCCAAAGCAGCTCCATCAACTTGCACATTCACTAACAGCAAAGGAGAGCATGACTATCTTCCCATCCACATTTACATAGTGTGCAGCCTTTTAAAGGTTCTTTCTTTGTCAATCAAATGTGTTAAAAGTAGGATCTTATTATATAATTTGAATTTTCTTTTACCATGGCATATTTTATTAAAATTGTAAATCAGCCCATTGTTTATCTTTAATTTCATTCATGATGACCTTCATCATGGGGAACTGTTTTATGTAGCCAAATTTGTTAGATTTGGCTCTATGTTTTCTTGTTTTCACGTGGACACTCTTGTCCTAGCCATTTATGAAATAAACCTTTTCTCTGACTACACTGTGGTATCATTTGTGGTACACTGTGGTACCAAGTGTCCATATATATCTGACTGTGGCTGGGCATGATGTTCTTTTCCATTGTTTTATTCTGTCTGTGCTGGTGCCAATACCACACTGCCGTGACTCTGGTAACTTTTTAACTAGCCTTGATATCTGGTAGATCATGTACTGTAGCATTTCTCTTCTTTGAGAATGTCTTGGTTATTTTTGATCTATGACGTCCCATATTTATTATAGAATCAGCTTGTCAAGTTACACCAGTCCTGTAGCTATCTTTGATTGGAATTAAGGAACTCTACAGACCACTTTGGGGAGAACTGATGTCTTTATAATGTCAAGAACTATGAAGGGTCTGATATTTTGCCTTGTGTGAAAGCTAACAAGTTAGCCCATCTCAGTTTTATGGAAGCTGGCAGAAAACACACCACCTCTGGATCAGAGACAAAGGACTTTATTACTCCCAACACAGTGTAATAGTGTACTTCTTGCCAGTTCAGAGTCCCAGTTCTCACAGAGCAATGCAGATAGGACACCTAAACACCTAGTGGGCTGTGTTAAGAAGAGAAACTCTGAGTTTAGGGAACTCAAATCTTCTATAATGGGAAGTAAACAAATATGTCTAATACACACATCCTGAGAAGATAAGGCATTTTATATTTCTAAAAAATTTTAAGTGGCATAATTTTTAAAATCTCACCTTAAAAAAACTCATTTGTGCCCTAGCTGGTGTAGCTCAGTGGATTGAGCATGGGCCTGAGAGCCAAAGGATCACTGGTTCGATTCCTAGTCAGGGCACATGCCTGGTTGCAGGCCAGGCTCCCTAGTAGAGGGTATGCAAGAGGGAATCACACATTGATGTTTCTCTCACTTTCTCCCTCCTATTCCCAGCTCTCTAAAAATAAATAAATAAATAAATAAATAAATAAATAAATAAATAAATAACTCTTTGTCAATACACAGAAATACAACTGATTTTTATCAATCAATGTTAAACCTAGCAACCTTGCTACATTCACCAATTCTAATATTTATGGGTAATTTAAATTTTTCATGGCTACGATTATGTCATTTGTGAATAATAGTAGTTTTATTTATCATACACACACACACACACACACACATACATATGTGTGTGTGTGTGTGTGTGTGTATATATAAAGTTTCTTTTTATCACTTGACTGTCCTGGCTATATTATCCAATATGATGACAGATGTAGTGACAATGGGCATCCTTATCTGATCGCAGAAGAAAACATTTTAACACTTGACCAATAAGCATGGTGTTGGCTGTAGGTTTTTTTTTTTTTTTTTTTTTTTTTTAATAGAAACACTATATCAGTTCCTTCCTACTTCTGGTTTGTTGAGAAATTTTTTCTTTCTTTTATCATGAAATGTTGAATTTTATCAAATGTCTTTTCTAAATTTATTGAGTTGATTGTCTCACTTTCCCCCTTTACTTTGTTAATTTGATGACTTTCATAGATTTTACAACCTTTAAGCTAACCTTTTGGAATAAACCTAACTTAGTCATGCATTATTCTTTCTTATAATATCCTATCAGGATTTGGTATTAATTTTATGCTGGCTCATACAACTATTAGATGGATTCTTATGAAATTGCTGATATTCAGTCATTTTTTACCTACACAAACAGCCATTTAACAAGGTTCATCCTAATATTGTAAAATATTCCTAATTTTTAAAATTAGGAACACTTATTTAAAGTGTACAATTCAGTGATTTTTAGTATATTCACAGAGTTGCACAACAGTCATTACAAGAATTTTTTTAGTATTTTTTACATCTTTTTAAAAATCTTATGTATAGGCCTATATTAGCATGAACTTCCCTCTCAGGACTGCATTCACTGTGTTCCATAGGTTTTGGACTGTTGTGTGCTCATTTTCATTTGTTTCCAGGAACTTTTTGATTTCTTCTTTGATCTCATTGTTAACCCATTCATTGTTTAATAACATGTTATTCAATCTCCATGAATTTGAATGTTTTCAAGTTTTTTCCTTAAGGTTGATTTCTAGTTTCAAGCCCTTGTGGTCTGAGAATATGCTTGATATGATTTCAACTTTCTTGGATTTTTAAAGGTTGTTTTGTGCCCTACTATGTGGTCTATCTTTGAAAATGTTCCATGTGCATTTGAATAGAATGTATTTTGCTTTCTTTGGGATGAAAAGTTCCATTTATATCAGTTAAGTTCATTTGATCGAGGGCATTGTTCAATGCTGAAATATCCTTGCTGATATTTTGTTTGAAAGATCTATCCATTTTTGACAGTGGAGTGTTAAAATCCCCTACTATAATTGTGTTGCTGTCAATATCTTTCTTGAAGTCCTCTAAGATTTTCTTGATGTATTTAGGTGCTCCTATGTTGGGTGCATACAAGTTTATAATGTTTATATCTTTTTGATGGATTCTTCCCTTGAGTATTATGAAGTGTCTTTCTGAGTCTCCTTTTATAGCCTTTGTTTTGAAGTCTATTTTGTCGGATGTAAGTATTGCTATCTTGGCTATTTTTTTTTTCCTGTCTGTTTGCTTGGAATAATTTTTCCATCACTTCACTTTCAGTCTGTGTAGGTCTTTTGTTTGGAGGGGAGTGATTGCCTGAGCAGGATGGCTGTTGCAGTATGGGTTATGACTCAGCACCAGAATCCCAGTGGCCACTCTCTCAGTTCTCTCCCCAAAGCCTCCATCCCCAGTATCTCCTCAGGTGACTCTAGGTCACTCTACCTGGCTTTGCGAGGGATCTACTGTCTGTGGCTGTCTCCTTCAGTTGTTAATCTAGTCACTCTGCACTCAGCAGTCAGCAAGCACCACAGAGCCGGGGCAGAGTCTCTCTTAGGGGTGGGCTGTTGTTTCCCCTCAGGCTGCTGCTGTGCTCATAGGGGAGTGGTCTTCCTGAGCAGGATGGCTGCTGCCATAAAGGGAATGACTCAGCACCAGGATCCCAGTGTCTATTCTCTTAGTACTCTCCCCAAAGCTTCCTTCCCCAGTCTCTCCTCGGGTATCTGTAGCCCATTCTGCCCCCCTCACCCTGCCCTTTGCCAGAGCCCCAGGTAAGTGGCAGCAAATGAAAATTTGTACATTGACCCTTTAAACAGCTCTTTGTGTCTCCAGCAGTCCATCTCTGGTAGAGAGCAACCCAGTCACTTTTTGCTGCTGGTTGTTATCTGTGTACTTTTTGGGCTTTGGTGCTCTAAGCTGGGGATCCCAACTTAATGTTTGGACCCCATTCTTCTGAGGGGGATCAAACTGGCTGCTTAATTATCCCTCCAGTGCTGCTGCCTGTGGGCACCCAGCCAGCCCTCTCAAGTTTCTACCACACTCCTTACCAGACAGGTTGTGCCGAAACTGCTTCTTCTGTCTGTCTGAGGTTGTAAGGCTTCTCTCTCACTGTTGTTCAGTTGTTTGTTACAGGTGATTTCTCCAAATTTAGCTCTAATTCCAGGTTGATCCTGGGATGAGGTTAGTGTGGCTTCCATTCACTTCTCTGCCATCTTGCCAACCCACTCTAAATTATATTTTATAGTTTAGGCTATTAATGTTGTCTCAATTTTTCCCCCTATCCACATAGACACCCCACCCCTCCACTCCCTCAGGCCATCCCCACACTATTGTCCATGTCCATGCGTCATGTATTTATGTTCTTTGGCTGCTTTATTCCCTATGCTATACTTTATATTCCCATGACTATTCTATAATTACCAATTTGTACTTCTTAATCCCTTCACCTTTTCACCCATTCCCTTGACCTCCTCCCATCTGGCAATCATCGAAACATTCTCTGTATCTATGATTCTGTTCCAGATGTGATGGTGTTTTGTTTCATTTTTTTGTTGGTTTTTTTAGGGTTTTTTTTTAGAATCAATTATTGATATATATGTATTTATTGACATTTTATTGTTCATATTTTGATCTTATTAAAGAATTCCCTTTAACATTTCATATTATGCTACTTTGGTAATGATGAACCACTTTAGCTTTTTCTTGTCTGGGAAGCTCTTTATCTGTCTTTTGATTCTAAATGATAGCATTGCTGAGTAATGTTGGTTGTAGGTCCCTGCTTTTCATCACTTTCAATATTTCTTTCCAGTTCTAGTCTGCAACATTTCTTTTGATAAATCAGCTGATAGTCCTATTGGAGCAGGGCCCTGGGACAGAAAACTACTACTATTTCTAAACTATATAACCTTTAAATAAACAATCCTTTCATTTTCACCAAACTCCTGTCTTCAAAGTTATAGCTTTAAGCGGTGAACAATAGAACCTCACTGACTGTTCTGGAACAGCATGAGCCTATCTAGTAACATCCTCATTTTGGCAGCCTCCGTGTGCTTTTTTTTCTATGTGTTAGATAGGGCTGCTATATTTCCCAGGCTTGGTAGAGTGGCCTAATGTAGTCAGTGTCCTGTAGAGTCCAGTGGCACATTCTCCCCTATCACCCAAGCTGGATACTCAAGGTGCACCCACTCTCCTGTTGTAATTGAGCCTTGACTACTGTTGGCCTGTGTTCTGTCCAGAGTCACACATCGTAAGCTATAAAGAGATCTGCAGATGGCTACTACTTTAGCTGGGCCTGGAAGTACCCAGGCAAGGCAAAGCTGTGAACCCAGGCCAACTGCTGTTAGTGATAGGCCTGGGGCAACTTAGTGAGAAGTACAGGGTTCATTGAAGTCAGATGCTGCTTGTTTCAGAGAATTCAGGAAAAACTAAAAGCATGGGCCAAGGCAGGACATTCATATGGCAAAACCACTAGAAACAGCTTGGGTT
This sequence comes from Glossophaga mutica, assembly GCA_039655065.1. Taxonomy (NCBI): domain Eukaryota; kingdom Metazoa; phylum Chordata; class Mammalia; order Chiroptera; family Phyllostomidae; genus Glossophaga; species Glossophaga mutica. Next base: position 109,930,992 of record CM077304.1, read on the forward strand.
GGCCTGAAATTTGTGTGAGGCAGGGCCTCTGAGAATCACCAGGGTGGGACAAACAGTGCAAGCCAGGTTGATGGAGTCCCAGATATGGCACCTGCCTGCTGGCTCAGTGCTATGTTGGGGGAGGTCTCAGAAAAGGGACAGTGGCCTCTGCTAGCACTTCTGTCTGGGAGAAAGCTATCCCCCAGCTCTTGTCTTGATGCTGGACAATTCGGTTCCTCCTCATGTGTCTCTAATGCCTTTCAATCTACTACCCCTGTGCTGGAGCTCAAGGGGAGTGAGTCTGAAAAAGTCTATGCCCAGGGCCTTTAAGAGGAACTGCCTTTGTCTTCCTTCTATCTCTGATGGTTTTTACAGCCAAAAATTATGGAGACTTCCCTTCATGGCACTGGAACCCTGGTTGGGAGCTGGTATGGGGCTGGGATTCCCTAGTTCCTAAGATAGCCCTCCAATTTTTATCAACCAGACATGGGTGTGGGACCAGCCTGTTCTGAGTCTCTGTCTCTTCTGCCTGTCTCAGCGTGGTTTCTTCTTTAACCCCATCAGTGTAGGACTTCCATTCAGCTCTGTATCTCACAGTTCTGAATAATGATTATTCTATATTTTAGTTATAATTTTGATGTGGTTGTGCAAGGAAGGACATGAGCCATGTTTACCTATCCCACTATCTTGACTAGAAGTCCTGTGGTATTTCATTTTTAGTCCTTCCTTAGTTGTTTGTATATTTTCTTTTTTTCTTAATTAGTATTGCTATGAGTATCAATCAACTAATGTTTTCAAAGAATCAACTGGTGATTCTGTTACTCTTCTCTATTTTATTTTTTGTTTTCTATATTATTAAGTTCTTATCTATATTTATTACTTCTTCCTTCTACTTAGTTGGGTTTAATTTATTGTTCTTTTTCTATTTTCTCATGATAGTTACTTAGATAATTGAATTCCCATCTTTCCTGTTTCCTAAATATTCATGTAAGCTTATAAGTTACCCTGTAAGTACATTTGTAATTGCATCCTACAAATGTTGAAATGTAATATTTTCATCATTTTTAGTAAAAATATTTGAAAATTCCCATTAAAATGTCTTTTTGGCTAATGGTGTTTCTAGATGTTTATTTCATAATTTCCAAATCTGTAGAGATTTTCTAATCACCACATTGTCATTTATTTCTAGTTTCAATTAGGTTAATAGAAGACAATATTTGTATGATTTCACTTCTCTGACATCTTCTGTAGCAATTTTTATAAACTTTCTTATGCATTTGAAAATAATGGATAACCTGCTCTTTGATTCAATAGATTTAGAAAAGATATTGAACATGATTATTCTATACTTGAAAATTGTCAGGATCAGAGGGAAGATGGCGGCATGGTAGGAGGGAGCAGATTCCACATCCCCCTACACACGAGAGAAAAACCTAGCTGATCTACGGAGGAACAGAGCAAATAGCCAACAGTACTGCAGCATAGATGAAAATAGGAGATAAAAAATTGTAGCGGACATTGAAAAACCAGACAGTAAAGAGAGTACTTCAGGACAATAAGGGCCCAGGGATCAGCACGGAGACCAGGGCGGTGGCAGCCCCAGGCCTGGCACTCACTGGGTCTGCCACAGGGATCTAGGGAGAGAGCTGGGTCAACAGCTCCCTCTCCAGCCAAACAAGGTTTGAGCAGCACTGGGAGAGTCCTGATTGCTTGGAGTCACAGGGAGGGGAGTTAAGGACTGAGTGGCAACCACACAGAGGCTGTGAGCACCCAGGCATAGCCCTAGGAGGAGTGTGCACCGGAGCCTGGGTGACCAGAGGCAGCCTTGCTGCACGCCTACAACCAGAGGAGAGGGCTTTGTGGAAGACTCAGAGCTCATGCCCATCAACTCAGGGAGTGCACTCCATCTGTGGGAGAACCAGAGCCCACACTCAAGTGAACCTGGGGTGAGCGTGCACACTGTGGGAAACCCAGAAATCACACCCATAAACTCAGGCAGTGTGTGTGCTATGTAGGAGACCTCCATCCCACACACATAAACTTGGGATGGCGCACGCCCTGTAGGAGACACAAAGCTTACACCTGTAAACCTGGGGAGTATGCACAATCCCTGAGAAACTTGGCTCTCATGGCTGTGAACCCAGGGTGAGCGTGCACAATGCAGGAAACTCCTGGGACCCACATCTGTCAACTTGGACAGTGCACACACTCTGTAGGAAACCCTGAGCTCACACCAGTAAACCCGGGAAGTGCTCGATCTGATCCACCAGAGACCCGAGTTCACACCCATAAACTTGAGGAAAGTATGCACTCCTCAGGAGGCCCAGAGCCTATGCTGGAGGTTGTCTGCAGAGAAGCACCGGGCTAGCTCTGGGGAGAGTAGGAGGCTAGCCCTGGGGAGAGTAGCCCAAAGCTGACTGAGTGCTGAACAGAGAGAGGAGTGATACCAATCACCACTCAACCTGTTGCAGCCAGCAAGATTGGAAAACCGGGTTTGGCCAGTTTGAAACCAGCAAGAGGTGTTTTTTTGTTTGTTTGTTTGATTGATTTTTTAAAGTAATTTTTATTTTTTATCCCTCGATTCCTTTTGCTTCTCTTTCCTTCTTTCTTGTTTTATTCCTTCTTCCTCTCTTTCCAATTTTATCTCTTCTTCCTTCCTCTTTCTTTCCTTTTTTTTTTCCCTCTTTTTAAATACCCACAAGTGAGATTAAAAAACCCAGAACTGTGAAAAAACCAGAGTTGGACCGAAAGAGGGGGCATCCGAACAGCTGAGACAGTGAGACAAATTTCACTTTGCTATTACAGAGAACCTGCAAGTTATTGCATGTTTGTATTATTATTTTTTCATTATTCTTACATCTTTTATTTGAATTTATTTTTTTATTCCTCTTCTTTCTGTTTAGTCTTCTTTTCTTGGCTGATTATATTGTATTGTTTGACAGATTTCCCCTGTTCTCTCATCCATAGTGTATTTGTAATTTACTGTCCCTCACTCCAGTTGTGCTCCATTGGCACACTACTCAAGGTCCTATACTCCCTATCCTTGTTATCTACAACTCATGGATTCTGTCATATGATTGTTCCTCTAATATTATTGTAAATAATAGCTGTTCCATACAATTGTAAATACTACACACCACCCTTCCCAGATCTTAGCCCACCTCACAGTTTCCTGAACTCTATTATTGTTGTGGTTAACTCTATTCTCTCACACACTACACCTATTTACTATCCTTTACTCTCACCTTACCTCAGAATCTGACCTCCCACAACCTCACTGCTTTCTAGATCCAATTCACAACCCTTACCTCCCAAACAAGTGTCTTATCTTCTTTCCATCCTTTCTAAAAAGTGCTTAGTTGGGTGGTAGAACACGGTTAACACTATACATAGCCAAAGGATCTCTGGTCTCTTCTCTACTGGCTGCTACTGTAAATATCATAGAATACTCTCTTGCTGTCTTAAACCATTTTTTCTTACCCCTTCAACTGATCACAAAAAAAAAAAAAAAAAAAATAGATGGATCTGTGAACACCAGAATACCCAAAGGAGACTGCACCACTGAATCTCAAAGCTATTCTATCACAGAAGTTCACACCATAAACCCAGGGAGTCAGAACAGATCAATTTAAGAATCTGAGGATAACAGGAAGAGTCTCCAAACAATGGGAAGACAAAGAAACAATCCCCAAATGAAAGGAAAGGAGGAAGCCCCAGAAAGAATGCTAAATGAAACAGAGGCAACTCAACTATCAGATTTTAAGTTCAAAGTAATGGTTATTAGGAAGCTCCATGAGCTCACAATGAGCTACCAGAAACTACAGGGAAGCTACAATGAACTCACTGCAAACTATATCATCATGAAAAAGGAAATAGAAACTATCAACAAGGGCCAAGAGTAAATGAAGAGTACAATTTCTGAACTGAAGAACACAGTAGAAGGAATCAAAAGCAGAATTGATGAAGGAGAAGACCGGATCAGCGAGTTGGAGGACAAAGTAGAAAAAAATACCCAGAGAGAGCAAGAAAAGGAAAAGAGGCTCAGAAAGAATGAAGAGGGATTAAGAGAAATGCAAGACAATATGAAACATAATAACATCCATATAATAGGGATATCAGAAGGAGAAAATGAAGAGCAAGGGATAGAAAACCTATTTGAAATAGTAATACTAGAAAACTTCCCTAATTTGATAAGAGAAAAAGTCACACAAATCCAGAAAACAAAGAGAGTCCCAATCAAGAGGAAGCCAAATAGGCCCATTTCAAAATACGTCATAATCAAAATGGCAAAATTCCAAGACAAAGAGAGAATCTTAAAGGCAGCAAGGGAGAAACAGGAAGTAACATACAAAGGAGCCCTGATAAGGTTAACAGCTGACTTCTCAATGGAAACTCTCCAAGCCAGAAGAGAATGGCAAGAAATATTCCAAGTAATAAGAACCAAAGGCCTGCAGCCAAGACTATTTTACCCAGCAAGGCTTTCAGTCAACATAGAAGGCCAAATAAGAAGCTTCCCAGACAAAAGAAGTCTAAAAGAATACACCCCTACCAAACTAGTTCTGCAAGAGATGCTAAAGGGACTGCTTTAAGGAAAGGAAGGAAGAGAGAGAGAGAGAGAGAGAGAGAGAGAGAGAGAGAGAGAGAGAGAGAGAGAGAGAGAGAGAGATACAAAAATGGTAAGGAATAAGTACCTATCAATAGTAACCTTAAATGTAAATGGATTGAATGCTCCAATCAAAAGACATAGAATAGCTGAATGGAGAAGAAAGCATGACCCACACATATGCTGCCTACAAGAGACCCACCTCAGGACAAAACACCTTTACAAACTCAAAGTGAAGGGCTGGAAACAATTTTTCCAAGCAAACGGACAGGAAAAAAAAGCTGGGGTAGCAATACTCATATCAGACAAAATAGACTTCAAAAGAAGAGCCATAAAGAGAGACCCAGAAGGTCACTTCATAACACTCAAGGGAAAAATCCACCAAGAATACATAAACATTGTAAATATATATGCACCCAACATAAGAGCACTTAAATACGTCAAGAAAATCTTAGAGGCCTTCAAGAAAGATATTGACAGCAACACAATTATAGTAGGAGATTTTCACACCCCACTGTCAAAAATGGACAGATCTTCCAAACAAAATATCAACAAAGATATTGTGGCATTGAACAATACCCTAGATGAAATGGACTTAACTGATATAAATGGAACTTTTCATCCCAAAGAAACTAAATACACATTCTTTTCAAATGCACATGGAACATTTTCAAAGATAGACCATATGATAGGACACAAAACAAGCCTCAACAAGTTCAAGAAAATTGAAATCATACCAAAAATTTTCTCTAACCACAAGGAACTGAAACTAGAAACCGACCCCAAGGGGAAAAACCCCAAACCCTCAAAATCATGGAGATTGAATAGCATGCTATTAAACAATGAATGGTGAAGAATGAAATTAGGGAAGAAATCAAAAAGTTTCTGGAAACAAATGAAAATGAACTCACAACAACCCAAAACTTATGGGACACGATGAAGGCAGTCCTGAGAGGGAAGTTCATAGTGATACAGGCCTACTTAAAAAAGATAGAAACATTTCAAAAAAACAACCTAATTCTACACCTACAAGAACTCGAGGAACAACAAAGACAGCCCAGAGCAAGTAGAAGGAAGGAAGTAAACAAGATCAGCGCAGAATTAGATGAAATAGACTAAAATCACAATTTTAAGGATCAATGAATCCAGGAACTAGTTCTTTGAAAAGATAAACAAAATGGACAAGCCTTTCAGCAGGCTCATCAAGAAAAAAAGAGAGAGGACTCAAATAAACACAATCAGAAATGAAACAGGAGAGATTCCAACTGACACCACAGAAATACAAAGGATTGTAAGAAATTACTATGAAGAACTGTATGCCAAGAAATTTGAAAACCTAGGTGAAATGGACAAGTTTCTAGAAAAATATAGTCTTCTAAAACTGAATGAAGAAGAAACAGAAAGCCTGAACAGACTAATACCAGCATATGAAATTGAAGCAGTAATCAAAAAACTCCTGACACACAAAAGCCCTGGACCAGATGGTTTCACAGGAGAATTCTACAAAACACTTAAGGAAGAGCTAACCCCTATCCTTCACAGACTATTCCAAAAAATCCAAAATGATGGAAGACTCCCAAACTCTTTTTATGAAACCAGCATATCCTAATCCCCAAACCAGATAAAGACATAACAAAGAAAGAAAAGTTCAGGCCAATATCGCTGATGAACATACACACTAAAATTCTCAACAAAATATTGGCAAACCGCATCCAACAATACATTAAAAAGATCATACACCATGACCAATTGGGATTCATCCCAGGGATGCAAGGATGGTTCAATATTCGCAAATCAGTAAATGTAATACATCACATAAACAAAAGCAAAGACAAAAGTCACATGATCATATCAATAGATGTGGAAAAAGCATTTGATAAGGTACAGCACCCATTTATGATTAAAACACTCAGCAAAGTGGGAATAGAGGGAGCATTCCTCAACATAATAAAGGCTATATATGAAGGACCTTCAGCCAACATCATACTCAACAAGCAAAAACTAAAATATTTTCCTCTAAGGTCAGGAACAAGACAAGGTTGTCCACTTTCACTACTTCTATTCAATATAGTATTGGAAGTCTTAGCCACAGCGATTAGACAAGAAAAGGAAATCAAAGGCATCCAAATTGGAAAGGGAGAAACAAAACTATCATTGTTTGCAGATGACGTGATAGTGCACATAGAAAATCCTATAGACTCAGCCAAAAAGCTGCTCGACCTAATAAATGAATTTGGCCAAACAGCCGGATACAAAGTCAATGTCCAGAAATCAAAGGCATTTTTGTATACCAACAATGAAACAGCAGAAGCAGAAATAAAAAAAATCCCATTCAATATAGAAAAAAAATATTTAGGAATAAACCTAACCAAGGAGGTAAAAGACCTGTATGCAGAAAACTACACAACAGTGAAGAAAGAAATCAAGGAAGACACAAACAAAAGGAAAAATATACCATGTTCATGAATAGGAAGAATTAATATCATCAAAATATCCATACTACCCAAAGCAATTTACAAATTCAATGCAATACCTATTAAAATACCAATGGCATATTTCACAGTGTTTGTTCAATGACATAGAACACACACTTCAAAAATTTATATGGAACCATAAACGACCCTGAATAGCAGCAGCAATTTTGAGAAAGAAGAGCGAAGTAGGAGGTATCACAATATCTGATACCAAACTGTATTACAAGGCATGGTAATCAAAACAGCCTGGTACTGGCATAAAAACAGGCAGGTGGACCAGTGGAATAGAACAGAGAGCCCAGAAGTAAACCCTAGTCTCTATGGTCAATTAATATTCAACAAAGGGTGCAGCAACATAAAATGAAGTAAAAATAGCCCCTTCAACAAGTGGTGTTGGGAGAACTGGACAGCTATTTGCAAAGAAATGAAACTCGAGCACCAACTTACACCATACACAAAAATAAATTCAAGGCGGATAAAAGATTTAAATATAAGCCATTACACTACTAAAGTACTAGAGGAGAACATAGGCAGGAAAATCTCAGATATTTCACGCAGCAACATTTTTACTGATATGTCCCCTAATGCAAGGGACATAAAGGGAAGAATAAAGAAATGGGATCTCATCAGAATAAAAATCTTCTGCACGGCTAAAGAAAACAGTATTAAAATAAAAAGAGAACTGACTGTATGGGAAAACATATTTGCCAATGACACCTCAGACAAGGGTTTAATCTCCAAAATATATAGAGAACTTACATGACTCCACTCTAAGAAGACAAGCAACCCAATTAAAAAATGGGCAAAGGACTTGAACAGACACTTCTCCAAGGAGGACATACAGAGGATCCAGAGACACATGAAAAGACGTTCAGTATCACTAGCTATCAGAGAGATGCAAATTAAAACCACAATGAGATACCACTTGACACCAGTCAGAATGGCCATCATAAACAAAGCAACAAACAGCAAGTGTTGGAGAGGTTGTGGAGAAAAGGGAACCCTAGTGCACTGTTGGTTGGGATTGCAGACTGATACAATCACTAAGGAAACCAGTATGGAATTTTCTCAGAAAACTAAAAATGGATCTGCCTTTTGACCCAGCAATTCCACTGCTAGTATTATATCATAAGAACCCCAAAACACCAATTCAAAAGAACCTATACACCACCTTGTTCATAGCAGCACAATTTACAATAGCCAAGTGCTGGAAGCAACCTAGGTGCCCATCAGTAAATGAATAGCTCAAAAAACTATGGTACATTTACATAATGGAATTCTATGCAGCAGAAAGAAAGAAGGAGCTCCTACCCTTTGTGACAGCATGGATAGAACTGGAGAGCATTATACTAAGTGAAATAAGCCAGGTGGTGAAAGACAAATACCATATGATCTCACCTTTAACAGGAACCTAATCAACAAAACAAACAAACAAGCAAAATATAACCAAAGACACTGAAATTGAGAACAGACTGAGTCACCAGAGGGGAGAGGGGAGGAAATTTCAGGGGAAAAGGGGAAGAGTTTACAGGAACATGTATAAAGGGCACATGGGCAAAAACTAGGGGGGGTGGAAAGGGGAGGGAGGTGGGGAGGGCTGGGGCGGTAGGCTGGGATGGGAGTAAAAGACAGAAAACAGTACAAGAACAATTAAAATAAAAATTTTTTAAAAAAGAAAAATAAACAAAATTAAGTCAGCTTCGTTAATTGTGTTGTTCAGATTTTCTGTATCCTAACTAAATTTTTTTTGTTTGTTCTACCTTTATACCTGGAAGAGGTGTGGAAAATATTCTTCTACAGTTGTGAGCTTCCCCTTTTGGGATCTGTCAATTTTCACTTTACATGTTTTGAAATGATATTATTAGGACCCTACAGATTTATAATCATTATATCTTCTTGGTGAAATATTTGGCCATTTATTATTACAAATTTCTCTCTATACCCATAGTACTGCCTTTTTTGGTCTGTTTTGTTAGTAATATAGTTACTAGTCTTTTAATGAGTGATCACATGATGTATTTTTCCATTCTTTTACTTTTTCAGTTTTATGTTTTCTATAGGTCTATTATACAAGCAATAAGTGGGAGTTGTTTTTATTTTAATGCAGTTCAGCAATCTTCTCTTTTAGTTAGAGAATTTTATTTTTTATATTTATTACAATTATTGATATATTTGGGTATAAATGTGCCATCTAATTATTTAATAATGATTTTACCTTCTTCCAAAAGGACTTCAGAATATCTTACTTCATATTACCCACACTAATTTCTATGCCACTGTTTTTATATATTTTATATGTAGTGTATATATTTAAAAATCACAAGACATTATTTTTACCAAATCAATAATCACTTCAATATTCACAAAAGACTCACTATTTTCATTGTTCTTTATTCCTTTCTGCATCTCTGGCTTTTCATTTGGGATAATTTTTCCTTTTCTTTTAAAAATACCTTTTAGCATTTTCTTTAACTTAGAACTTCTTGTGATGAATTATCTCACCTCTCATTCAGATGTTTATTTATTTTTTCTTTTTTTATTTTTACCCAAGGACATGGTTTTTTCAGGTTTTTTTTTTTTTTTTTTGAAAGAGGGTGGGAGAGGGAGAGATACATCAATCTGAGAGAGGAACATCAATTGGTTGCCTCTCATACATGCCCTGATCAGGAACTGAACCCACAGTCTTTTAGTTTATGGGATGACATGCCAACCCAGGAGCCACACCAACCAGGACCAGATGTTTAATTTCTATTTCATAGTCTTTCTGGAGGGATAATTTCACAAAATTCTAAGATACCTGTTATTTTCTTTTATTATTCTAATGATATTTCTTTGTCATTGGTTATTCCTTTCTATTGAAGTCAGTCTTACTATTGCTCCTTTGAAGTAAATTTTTTTTCCTGTGGCTATTTTTAAGATTTTTATGTTTTTCTTTGGTTTGTAACAGTTTTATTATGTTTACCTAGGCATAGTTTTCTTTTGATTTATCTTGCTTTGAGTGTGCATAAATTTTCAACCTGAGATTGATGTCTTTCTTTAGTTTTATAAATATAAAGTTATTTTCAAATATTATTTTGATCCCATTGCAGATCTTATTTTCCTTCTGTGACTTCAATTAAATATTCTCACTCTATCCTCTTTTTCTCTCATTCCTTTTTCTGGATTTCTCCATCATTTGTGCTACAGATGCATCATTCTAGATAGTTTCTTCAGACTTATCTTCCAGTTCACTAATTCTTTACCTTTCTAAGTTCCTATTGAATCTTCCCATTGAGTTCTGAAACATAGTCATTTAATTTTTCAGTTCTATTTGCTTCTTTTTTATAGTTTCTAGTCCCTTGTCAAAAATATTCATCTTGTTTGTGATTTATCTTGAATATAGCAAAATTGGGTTATTTTAATATTGGAATCTGATATTACCAATATTTGGTATTGGTAGGCTGTTATGTCTGCTGGTTTGTTGTTTCTGCTGATTTTCTGTCATGCCTTGTCTCTTTCTATTCTAAAAATGTTTTACTGAGTGTTGAAAGTTATATTTATGAACTATTTTGTAGGATAATTTGAGGTTTTCTTCTGTCAAGTGTCTGGGAGCAATAACAATTTCCAAATATTTGGTTTGCAATGTAGTTAATGTAGTTTTGGGAGTAGAAATGATTCAAAGGGACTCAGAAGGGACTTTCTACCTTTATTTCACCCTTACTCTTGGGAGTTAGCCCTTAAGGTTGCAGTTCAAAGCAGGAGAGCATCACCAAAACCCCCTTCAACTTTGGCAGCACCAGGACCCCAATTCTTGTTTAATCAGTCCCTGATGCTGTGAAAAGACCCTCTGAACCTCACAATGACCCACCCCCTATAAAACTGGAAAACATCCCCAAGAAAAAAGTAACCTTAAAGTTCAAAAGAAAAAACAGGCTCCTATCTGTGAGCTTCCCTTTCCCCCTTAAATCATGACCTAGTATTGTACTTTTCACTATCTCTTGCTTGTGTTCAAGCAGATACTTTTCATTGGGTCTACTTTATTGCCAGCAGACTAATACACATGAATAATCTAGTTTACTATTTTCAGAAGCTTCATTTAAGGTTTTAAAATAATTAATTTCTTAATTGTGATAAAGTGTATATAACTTAAATTGTACAATTTTAACCATTTTAAGTGTACAGTTCATTGGCATTAAGTATTTTCACATTGTTATACAATCATCACCACCATCTACCTCCGGAACTCTTTTCATTTTTCTGAACAGAAATTCCATTCCCATTGAATAAGACTCCATTCCTGCCGTCCCTAGCCCCTGGCAGCCATCATTCTACCTTCTGTCTCTATGAACTTGACTTCTCTGTCAAATTCTACCTTCTGAACTCTATGAATTTGACTACTGCTTGTACCTGATACAAGTGGAATCACACAGTACTTGTCTTTTTGCGTCTGGCTTATTTCACTTAACATAATGTTTTCAAGGTTCATCCATGTTGTGGCAAGTGTCAGACCTTCCCTTCTTTCCAAGGCTGAATAATATTCTTTTGTGTTATACTGCACCACACTTTACTTCATTGATGAATACTGGTTGCTTTTACCTTTTGGCTATTGTGAATAATGCAGCTGTTAATGTGAACTCATCTATGTGAGTCTCTGTTTTCTATTCATTTGGGTATATACCCAGAAGTGGAATTTCTGGATCATATGGTAATTCTGTTTCATATTTCAAAGAGCTGTCATATTATTTTCTATAATAGCTGCACAGTTTGAAATTTCCACTGGTAACACACAAGGATTCCAATTTCTCTGCATCTTTGACAACACTTATTATTTGCTAGGGTGGTTTTTCTTTTTGATAATAGCAATCCAAATGGGTGCAATCAATTAAGTTTTTAATTTCTGCAATTGTATTTTTCATTTTTAGGGTTTCATTTAATTTTTTCAACTTCCTTTTGATTTTATTTAATAATGTTGAATATGGTTATTTGTTATTTTGGATGCAGCATTTCTCTATCTGAAGTTATTGCATATTTATTTTTACTTGTCTCTTTCATGCCTTACTTTAGTAATAGTGTATTTTCTTCTGTATTTCGATTTTTTTAATTACTCTTACTAGTCACACATTTTCCTTAAACATTTTTTTTCCTGTGGGAATTTGAGATGTTAGTTGACAATAAATTCCTCCAGAAAGGACTTGTGTTTGTTTTTCCCAGATCCTTGAAGGCCCTGACATAGATTTAATCATGACTTGATGTCATTCAGACCCATAAGTAGTGTAGACGTATACCAAAATTTATGGGAGGGTTAGGCTGAGATTATGAATTCTTAGAGAGCAGTTCTTGAACAGCAGTTCAAGACAGGCAGGTTTCCCATTGTTCCCTTTACATGCGGATTCTTATTTCTTTGTAACTCTAACAGAATATTGCTCTTGAGACCCTAGTTGAATGCAGGAGGGATTGTCTCCTATTAGATTTACTAATGTTAGAAAGCTCTCAGTTTTATTACCTTGCTTGAACCTTAATTAAGATTGGAGATGTTTTATATTACTTGTAGTAAAATGGACCACAGCAAAGGTATAATTCTCTTCAAATCAATTTGTTGTTTAAAAGAGATTCTATTCAGTATTTCAGAGTTATGTGTGTGGCAGTAATAACATGTAAAATTTTTCCAAGAATAAATCAGTGTGAAGAGTAAGAATTTGATTGTTTGTTGATTAGGTTCCCCTTACAGATGAGATCATATGGTATTTGTCTTTCACCATCTGGCTTACTTAGGGTGGGTGGGGCAGGGGAAGTGGTGGTGGGAAAATGGAGACAGCTGTATTCAAACATTAATAAAAAATGATTAAAAAAAGAATAACAATTTGAGAAAAATGTGAAGAGGGAAGAATGGACCTGATCAATGTGGAGCTCCATCCTTTATAAAGCTGTTTGAGGAAAATGGCATAACACATAATCAATAATAGATCAACAGGAGAGCCTAAATAGCTCAGAGGCAGACCATATAAACATAAGTTTAACATATAATAAAGGACTTATCCTAAGTCAGTAGAAAAGGGTGAATTATTCAACCAATGATATTGATAAACTGGCTATGTGATGGGGAGATTTATATTCTTACTTCATTGCATTACATTAAATTTCTTACATTAAAATAAATTTGGGATAAATTATGCAATTGAATTTGAAAGCAGCTGTAAAATCATGTGTTACATGAGTGACTCACTTTTCCCTAGACAGGAAAAGCTTTCTAAGGACAAAAAGAACTACAGAAAGAAAATAAGAAACAATAGATAAAAATAGATTCTAGACTCTAGGATGTTTATACGCAAAAATCGTAACATTAAGAAACTAACAATTATCTATGGAAAAATCTTAAACAGTACAAAAAAGAAAATAATTCCTCTGTCCTTATGACATATGACATCACTTTATTACTTTAAAATATTTTAGTTTCTGCTTTTTTCTTCCCAAACGCTCTTATTCACCACTCAAAATGCTACCTGTAGACCCAGCATTACCTCTTGTTGATTGTATTTTCAAAGTTACCATTTCCCTCCAGCCTGAAGAAATTTTCAGCTTTAAGAAATGCTAGTACAGGTCTGCTGACAACACATTGTCTCATTTATTTGAAAATGTCTTTATTTCACCCTTGGGATATTTTTGCTGAATACAGAAGTCTGTGTTGACCATTTGATTTTTGGTTTTCTTTCTTTCCTTTTTTTTTTTTTAAAGCCATCCACCGTGTTGTGGTCTCCATCATGTCTGCTGGGCATCTGTGTCTTTCCCATTTGTGATGTGTCTTCTTTGTCCTCTGGCTACTCTAAAGAATTATTCTGGGTTTCTGAAGTTAAACTACAGTGTTTTTCTTTGCATTTGTTCTGTTTCTGTTTTGCTGAGCTTCTTGGATCTGTAAGTAGATAATTTTTATCCAATTTGGATTTTTTCCAATTATTTCTTTAAATATCTTTTCCTAATAAGTGTGTGATTTTAGGCAGAAAAGAGTTTATCTTTGGATCACATAACACAGGCCTCAGTTTAGAAATGTAAGGCTGTTTGAGAAAATCATCTAAACATTCAAAACTTTGGTTCTTCTTCTACAGGAGAGAAAACTAGAATCTTCATACCATAAAATTTCTTTGAGAGTTGAATGGAATTGTGCTTTGAAGGATTTAGAGGGTGTAAGTAAATTATGGGATTTATTTGGTTTAAAGCATTTCCCCAGTTAAAATGTACATATGATAAATGTACATCCTAAAACACTCGCTTGTTGAATTACCTGGCAAAGACCAAGGAATGTGTATAATCCTTGCTTGTGTTTGGAGGGAGGAAGAAGAGGAAGTTCCCAGCATGGGCACTGGGGTTCTTGGAGAGTTGGCAAAGGTGAGTGAACACGTATTCCAGCCGGTATTGACCAGCAGCCTGCTCTTCCCAGTCAATGATCTGCGGGAAGGGGGAAGTGGTTCATTCATCCTTAATCTCAACTGTCTGCCACACATGAGAAAATCTGCAAAATTAGTAATCTCCATGTTGTTATACACTCTGTGACAGTAAAATAAAACAGTAGAACAGATGTACTGTCAGAATTAATGTTTTTTGGTCTTCTCGATTATCATTTGTTTAATTTGACAGGCGTTTACTTAGACCTTGGTGCTTTGTCTATGCCTAATTTTCAGCACCAGAAACACAACATCGCTATACTGTAAGAGTAAACAATGTTTCTAAGTTACCTGTTTCATTTCTTTATGTTGCTTAGAGTGTTTATGTCAGTCTGGAAAGGTTGGCTTATTGTGAGGGAGTGTGTGTGTGTGTGTGTGTGTGTGTGTGTGTGTTGGAGGAAAGGGCTCCTGAGTTGCTGTTTCCTGAGTGACTTTTTTGTAATGGGCAAATGAAAAGCACTGCTGGAAGTAAGTGAGACTGCACAAGGTCTGCTGGGAGGAAAGATGAGCAGATTAGGGGCTAGTGATGACACAGGTTAGACAGTGCATGTTGGGGAAGAGAATGGGAATTTGGCCACAACATGAGTTTGCACACTCATTTGCTCATTATGGTTAAATGAGGCTAAGAATGTGTTGAAATTCCGCCAGGAGTATCAGCCAATATCTATTTGCATATAATTGTTCCTTCTGATTGCACCACGTCCTGTTAATGAGAAGGAATCTTTGGCACAGACAGAAGTTTAGGCACCACTGCAATATACTTAGGTCACTGCAGAGTCAGTCAACATATTTCTCCTTCACTTAAAAAATTTTACCTAGAGCAAATTAGTAAGCTAACAGTTACATTAACTGTTACATCAATGATTTATGTATAGGGTTCAAAAAGCTTAATATTTTACATGGGAAGAGAGGTAGGAAAATGTAAGCTCCTCTGCTCCCCAAAGGAAAAAAAATCCAACAGGAGAAATGTATACTTTTTTGTCCTTGCGATAACCAATTAGAATACTACCCAGCCAACCTGATGATCAATGGTGGTGTAACAGTTGTTCAGGACAACTAACAAATAATTCTGATGACACTTAAATAAGAAATCTAATAAGAATAGGATATTCTTCTTAAAATAAGCATAGCAGCAATCTCAGCTGTATGGTATGCGGGGTTATCTGGCCCGATCTACTGGGAGAGTGTTGGCCTGTCTGAAACTTGTTGGCATTAGAGACTGGAAGCTTCTGAAAAGGAACTAAACCTAAGGGGAGAAAGTCCATGTCCACAAATCTTGTTAAAGGTCAGTATTAAAGGGAATGGGAATTTCTCATTAGAGCTGGGTTGCTAATATTGTGTCTTCCAGCCTAGTTCCCCGGATTTCATGAGGCAGGTGGAGGAGAATAATTAAAAGAAGGGGTGAGACATGACAAGTCTCTCCAGGAAGGAGAGCACAGGTCAGTGTGTGTGTCTGTATGTGTGTGTGGTGTTGTACACTGCATGACAGATTTAGCACAACTGGACATTAAGCTTATTGTCCCTACCTGGGATAAGATTGGAGCACAGGACAGTTGTGCCTGGACAGATCACTGAAGCCAGGTGAGATGTGCAATTGAGTGATTCTTGATTAACACAGAGAAATGTTTCTTTGTTTCTGTTCTTGCCCATTTAAAATTGTACTTGGTTGTGAGCCCTGGCCAGTGTGGCTCAGTTGATTTATGGCATCATCCTGTAAACCAAATGATGGCAGGTTTGATTCAGGGTCAGGGCACATGCCCAGGTTGCAGGTACAATCCCCAGGTAGGACACATATGTGCAGGCAACCAATCAATGTTTCTCTCTTACATCAATGTTTCCATCTCTTTCTCTTTTTCTTTCTTTCTCTCCCTTCCTTTCTCTCTAAAGGCAACAAAAAAGTTCTCAAGTGAGGATAAAAAATAAAGTTATAGTTGGTTGTTACCTGTGGAAGCAGAAATCTCAAAGAAGTCAGGGACAGCTTATCCTTTCCTTAGCCTCATATTCAATGTCTCTTACTGTTTTAGGGAATTTGTTAATAAGAACACCAATAGTAATCCTTAGAAATTTTTGGAAAGTTTATAGTTTGATAAGATGATAATTCATAAATATTATGTGCACAAGAGTACCTCTACTGACATTTTCCCATCTCTCCTCTCCTGAATTAAGCCTTCTATTATGGGGTTGGGGACCCTGATTTCCAATAGACTGAAATGATCTCATAGCATCTGTTTCTCTGAGCAATGAAGGGAATGGGATATAATAAAATGGGGAGCCATCTTCTGGGGTAATAATATTTCTAATCTGTGTTTAGCTGGGCAGAAGTTGAGAAAAGATAGTGGGGCTTTATACTTCCCATCATTGCTTCACGTAGAACTTTGATTCTCATCTGGAGTCCCCCCGCCCAGGTTGCTAATTTACCTCTAGTCTATCCATCATTTAACAAACGCATCAGCACCTCCTCTGGGCAGGCGCTCTGCTCAGCTCACAGTGGTGGACAGGTGTGACAGAGCCTTGCCTTTATGGAATTTCAGCCTAGTTGAGAGGAGATAGACAATTAAAGAATTAATTAGGATGAAATGTGATATGCATTATAAATGAGAAATTATAGTGTGTTAATCTAGACTTTAATAACAAGTGAGAGAAACCAAATTCAAGCTAACTGACAGCATGTAACCCTGGGAACATCTATTTTTAGATGCGGCTGGATTCAGGGTTCTACCTATGTAATCCTCTCTCCCTGTCCCCATCATCCTCACTCCCCTACCCCGCTCTCCCTCTGATCTTTGCTTTCTTACACCTCTTCTTCTTTCTCAGGCAGACTTTCCTGCTGGCAAAGATGGCTCCCTGTTAGCTCCAGAAAAGCATCATCCTTTGCACATGAGATCTTATGGAGTGAAACCTCCTCTTTCTCCCAGTCTCCATAGCAATACCTCAATTTTTCAAATAGGCTTTTTGTCCCTGCTGACCACCGTATCAATAACTGCACCCAGAGATTGGAGCTTTTATCCAGGCTGGTCTTGATTGTGTGAGATGTCTTGAAGCTACACTAAGAATCTGAGAGGTGTATTCCTGAAGACTTTTGGGGTAGCCCCTTAAGATAACTTGTATACCTCCTACCATGTGCTACGGAAGCTCATAATGGGAAAATGACCTAGTTAAGACCATCAACAGAGGTATATTGGAGGAAATGACATGTGAAGGATTAGTAACAATTCCTCTAACAATAGCTAACATTTATTGAATGCTTGCTATGGGCCAGGCACTGTGCTAAGTACTTGACATGTGTTATCTTGTTTCAGCTGCACCTTAACTTCTAAGTAGGAATGCTGATTTTGTCCATTTCAGAGCAAATGAAATTGAGGTACAGAGAAGTTAAGTAATATCCTCACAGCCATGCAGATAGTAAGTAAAGTGAAGTCAGGGGCAAGAATTTTCCAGGTGGCAAATAGCGTGTGGGCAGACCCAGAAGCCCCTCTGAGAAGCTGGCCATCAGCTGGACAAGGAACCCCAATGCACAGCTTTGGTGGTAAACATAAGCACATTGTGACTTAGCATCCTTGTTTCTCTGCTGCCTTTAAAGTACTTCTAGAGCCTTATTTTCAGAGACCGATAAGCCCATTCAATTTGACCAAGAATCTGGATGATAAACCACACCTAATTCCTGATCCTATCCAGAAACCTGGCCTAGTGTTCTGACCAAAAAACAATCCTCTATCAAAATTGGTCTTGTTGAGAAGGATCACTGTGGGTGACCCATTATTCCAAAGGTTTTAACAACATTGCAACAACGGTGTTGTTGGTTATGGCAGGTGTATGACTTCACTTGGCAAAATGGACTAATCTTAGTGAGTAACCCAATCTAATTTACCTCTAATCTTTCCCTTGGCCTGAATTCATTCGTACTCCAGTTATCTGGTTGTTTCCCCTCTCCCCCATATCAGAGTACTGTTCTGGACACAGATCAAATACCATGGCAACACTTCAGGGTGTCTTTTGTTTTGATAACAGGTCACCATCCTCACTACAAGCCCTCTAGGACCTAAAGTCTGAACCAATCCTGTAGGGAAACATGGTATGCACGCATCACCTGGAGCCTAAGAATGTGAGGTGGTATGCTTCAGATCGAAGCACAGAGACATTTGGAGGAGAATCACCTCTTTTAACCTGCTCTGCAAAAGTCCAGAAGTAGGTAAGTAGCTTGTAGTTATCATTAAGGTCAAGCAGTCTGAAACACCATTTGCACTATGATTGGGAAAGATGGGTGAGAAAATAATGGTGGGGGAATGGACCATGTTGGCACATTGCTGGAAGTCTTTGAGGTAAAATAACTGCCATCTGACTACTTTTAGTCACCATAATGCTCTTTGAATGAATTTTATATTTGCTACAAGAACAGCTAAGATTTCTTTACTTTTTTAAAGAAATCTCAACCTAGAGCTCATTATGATGCAGGAGTTATATTAAGCATATTTAATAAAAATATGGCATAGGCACCAACCAATCAGAACAGTTGCCAGATTATAAACAATGCTTTGGCATTAAACAGCTGAAGCTCAACCTTGCCTGCTGAGATCAGGTAGTCCGCTTTCACCCAAGAGACAGTATTTGACACCCAGTGCAAGATAGTCTGTTGTCCCTTTGGAACAGTGGCTCTCAAAGGAAGGTGATTTTTGTCTTCTGGGGGTCATTTGACAATGTCTGGACACATTTTCGTGGGAGGACACAACTGATGGGTAGAGGTCAGAGATCCTGCTAACTTTCCTACAATGCACAAAGCAACCCACAGCAAAGAATGATCTGGCCTCGAGGGTCAATAGTGGAGAGAGTGAGGAACCCTGTGCTAGGTAATACCCTGCCTGAGCAATAGCAGCTGGCGCCCTGAATTATAACAAACCTTTTTCAGATGGTCATGTTGGCACAGTCCTGCTGTCGATGTGACAAAGGTCCAAACCTGTAGAGAACTTTTTTAGTTTATTTGAGCCAAACTGATGACATATGCCAGGCAACAAGATCTCAAATGCCCCAGAGAATGGCAGTTTTGCAGTTTCTTTTATGCATTTGAGATTAAGGAGGGAAAGTAAGGAAGATTACGTAAAGGTGGCAGAAAGCCAGGGGGGTTGGATTATACGTTGGCTAAGAGTCTGTGCTCTCTTGAGAGTGGCCATGCCTTCAAGGGGTATTACTTCTGGCATTTCAAAGGTGTGTTAACCTGTATCCATAGGGTCAATGAACAAGACTTGCTTAAAAACCTTACACTAAAGAAGTTTCAGGCTCGGGCCATGCCTACTCACCATAACCTGCCCAGTTAGGAATTTATAACTTATTACAGCACCCCTTTTCTGTCCATACTGCCAGCTTGTCTACCTGGGGTTGGGGTTGCCATCAGTTCACAGTGAAAAGCAGCTTATGAAAACCGCTGCCCCTGTGGCTTTCTTTTTTCTTCACTAGCCTGTTAGTAGTCAAAGACTAAAATACCTAAGTACTGAGGAAGGTATTCCACTGGTATTTCCTTCTGTCAGCAGAGCATGTATCAGGTGAAAATTGCTGCTGATGATAATACTAATGCTATGTAGCCTTGATGGGGAGTCATTATGTGTCAGGCACTGAGACAGGTTTTCCAAGTTTTATCTAAACTCTTACAGCTCATTATATTTCCTCTTTTTTAGATTAGGAAACTGAGGCCTAGAGAGACCAATTACCTGCTGGAAATCCCAAAGGTAGTTCTGTCTGTGTTCTCAGCCACTGCATTGGGCTTGTCGTCCACTGTTGTAGGAGGTATGTTCAGTGTAAGGTGCAAATAAAGAGACCTCATTCCAAGACTGTGAGGTCAGAGTCACTCAAGGCAAGAATGGGATGGCTAAGGAACATGGGCAAGCTGTTTAGAAGCCCAAAATGTCTTTACACACAGGTTGTATTTTTGCTTAACCAAGTAGAAGTTTCTGGGGTGTTTAGATTGAGGCAGGAGAGTAAGAAGCTAGGGAAATTTCTTGATGAGTGGAATAAGGGAAACTGAGACAAAAGAATTAAACAAGGCCAAATGATTTGAGCAATTTACAGTCAGCTAATGAATCACAAGGTTTTATCTTCCCTAACCAAGGACACTTAGGAGCAAATGGTTTGCATGTTCCAGACCATCCTAGGCCATAAGCAAGGTCTCTGCCCCTTTTCAATGACATACTTGATGATGTTATTTAAAAATGAAACGGACCAGAAAATAACCTCTGACCCCTTTATATGCACATTTTGATGATCAACGTATTGAAGGACACACCTGAAACACTAATGAATATTCTGCTAAGACCTTCCCTTGAGACCTCCTCTAGGATTTCTGCAGCCAAAGAAAGATAAAAAACTTCAGGACTAAGCACAAATGGAGTGCTCTGTTGCTAGAGCACACCCATGCCTTGTATCTCTGCTCTGTTTCTCCTAGACTGTAAGGGACCTTATGAGACTTGCAACCAGGGGAGCACTGGGCAGTGGAGGCTCGTCCCAGGCTTACCCCCAAACTCGTCTCCAAGGTTCTCTGACTTTTCTCTCTTCTGTTGCTTTTTCTATCTTAAGCCCTTCCTTTGTTTCACTGCCCCAGCTTTACAAACATACTCTAAAAATCACTTCGACTCATGTTGTGAAATCTTTCCTACATGAAGTCAAGAACCCACATACTACTGGCAAGCCTAAGGCAGATCCACTCTGGGCCCAGACCCTGTCCAGTAACAGGGTGAGCTGAGATCTCATACCTTTTTTTTTTTTTAAATCTTAGTGCAGCAAGAAAGGATTATCTATAATGAATATTGTCAGAGTGCAAGAACCACTCTGTCTAGGCTTGGCTAAAGCTGGCATATCACCCAAGTGGCCACCTTTTTAGAAATCCAAAGAAAAAGACAGTTTCTGCCTAATCAAATTTCTTTGTAGAAATCACCCAAGCCCCACAAAAGATGATGATCTGGTGAACTGTCTGCAGGTAGCACACAGAGCCCTTGGGTCTCACAAACAGGCCTTCCCTGGTGGAGTGAGATGGGTGTATCCAATGGAAAGGACAATGGAATAGAGTCAGAAACCTGGGTGCTGGGGCCTGGTACCCTTCCTTTGATTTCCTGTCATCCCACCAGAGAGGAAGAGGAAGGAATACTAAGGGGACAGAGGAAAGAAGGTGGGGCAGGAGGGAGTCTGCTTTGTTGACCCCCTCCTTCCACACAGTATCTCATTTAAGCTTCACAACAGTGAGTCAAGGGTAGATATTGTTGCACTCTTTTATGGAGACTCTAAGAGGTTATACAACTTGATCAAGGTCACACAGTTGACTAGTGGTGGAGTCCAGATTCATACTCATATCTCTCTGATGACACAAGTCCATTTTTCTACTCCACTGTGGGAATTGACAACCTTCTGAAGCTAATAGCTTTGTGTTCACAACAGTTCAGAGAAGTGGATTGCTTGTTTGGCAGCACAGCTACTAAACTGCAAATGACATGGACAAGGCTGACCTGGGGTTGACCTGGGCTTTCCCATCTTCCATGTGGGCACATGAGCCCAGAGGGAGGAGAGCAATTGTGGGAAACGCTACAATAGCAACTCATTGATAAGTAAAAATGGGAGCCTCAGTCTTACATGGGAAGAGTCCTGCACTGTCAGTCCCAGAACCTGTTTGTGCCTCTACTTGGTCCTGAGACCCTAAGACAGCACAGTGTCTTCCTGCTTCTGTGAAACCAGGGGTTGGCTATGGTGGTGTTTAGCTCATGTCTTTTTCAACTCTGATAGTCAGTCTTTTATATATGATTACCAGCATATATTGGTTTACTAGGGCTGCCATAACAAAACACCACAGACTTTGGGCTTAAACAGTAGATATTTATTTTCTCTCAGTTCTGGAAGCTGAGAGTCTAAGATTAAGGTCTTTGCAAATTCGGGGTTTTTTTTGTTTTTTTTTTTTGAGACCTTACCTCTTGGCTTGTACGTGATGGTTTCCTCACTGTGTCAGTACATGGTCTCTCTTCTGTGCCTACACAACCTTGGTGTCTTTGTCTACGCCCTAATCTCCTTTGCTTATCAAGATATGGGTCATATTGGATTAGGACTTCATTTAATTTAATTACCTCTTTGCAGGCCCTCTCTCCAAATAAAATCACATGCTCAGTTAGTGGGAATTAGGGCTTCAACATATGAATTTTAGGAGAACACAATTCAGTACATAACATACTACATATTACAAAATGTTCTCATGAGTTTCATAAATTTAAATGTTAATGGATATGGCATTCTTATGTTAAAGAGCATAGCAAATGTATGGAAAATTAGTTAAAAGCTAATAACATACTTTCAACACCATGGAAACCCACTAAAAAATGTGTACCATTGGCCTTCAAATTTGAAGCAAATTTAAACTGGGGAGGTGAGTGAAGAGAATTGACTCAGGTGAATCCAGCCAGGGCTCAGGTTAGAGCTCATGGTCAACACTAGGCTACCAGCCTGCAGATCACGCCCATGTGCGGGGCTCCAGCTCAGCGGGGGCCTGGGACCCCAAAAGATTTCTTTCTGAAGGTGATGTTAAAGACAAAAGCACTGAAGGGAACCAAGACAGCATGGAAAAACAAAGAGATTGCTGGGCTTCCTCAGACTTATTTTAGCATATTTATTTTGAATGCTTAAAGGGAAGGTAGTGCCTCACCATCTTTTCACAGCTCGTGTCCTTGTTTCCTAGTGCTAAAAATCTTGTCAATGGTCAAATGCCATGCCTGAGCTTCTTTCTTGACAAAACCCCATGGGAGAGTGGGAGTTGAAGGTGAAGACATGGGTGTTCTTTGGCTATTCAGATTTTGGGGGAGGAGGATAGGGTTGGGGGCAAAATTTTAATTTATGTTATTTTGGGGCTATGGTTCTCTGATTTTAATGCCATCTATTAAGTTTATTGTAAATTTTCAATGTAGAAAATTGAGGTAAGTATGCAAAAAAATAAAAACTCCTTTTAGGGACATTTTTATGTTGGTACCCTGAGTATATATAATATATAATATACATAGGGCCAAGATGTCTGATTATAAGAACATCCTTTATTATGGAAGAAGTAAAGCAAATAATTTTAGCATGTTGTGAGACCCCACGAATCAGTCTAGTGTCCAAGTCACTAAGAACACCCTCTGGGCCTTTGCCATGTCCCACATATGGTGCCACATGCTCTATATGAATGTTGTCACTTATTCATCATAAGCACTATAATCCCTATCTTAGAAATGAGGACAGTGAACCTGGGAGAAAAGTGAAGTAATTTGCCTAAGCATTTGTGGCTTAGAAGTTGCAAAGCCAAGAACTAAAGCCACGTTCTCCATCCCCAGAGCCCACGCACTTACCCTATCCAATTTACTGCCTTGAAACACTTTAGCAAATGGAGTAGCCCTGTGACCTGCTGAATAGCAATGATTATTAAGAGAGTATATATATAAAAATATTGAGGGAAAAGTACAGTTTCCATGTGCTCCCTTCTGCCACCCAGTTTCCCTTATTAACATCTTCCATTGGTGTGGTACATCAGTTAAAACTGATGAGCCAATTTTGATTCATTATTATTAGCTAAGTTCCTTAGTTTACAATGGGGTTCACTCTTTGTGTTGGGCATTCTGTGGGTTTCGACAAATGTATGACATATAGCCATCACTCAGTATCAATTAGATCATTTTCGCTGACCTAAAACTCTCCTGTGTTTCACTTATTCATTCCCATCTCCCCCTGCCCCTGCAAAACCTTGGCAGCCACTAATCTTTTTACTGTCTCCATAATTCTGCCTTTCCCAGAATGTCATATAGCAATATGCATTTAAAGTCCCTCCACATCTTTCCACGCTTTATAGCTCGTTTCTTTTTTCTTTTCTTTTCTTTTTTTGTTACCAATAAATAATAGTCTGTAGTCTGGATATACCACAGTTTATCTGTTTACCTACTGAAGGGCATCTTGGTTGCTTCCAATGTGGCAGTTACAAATAAAGCTGCTATGAACAGTCCTATGAGCAGTTTTTGTCTGGACACAACTCATTTGGGTAAATACCAACAAGCATGATTACTGAATTGATATGGTTAGACTAGGTTTAGTTCTGTAAGAAACCACCAAACTGCCCCCCTAAAGTTGCTGTTCCACTTTGCAGTCTCGCCAGCAATGAGTGAGAGCTCCCGCTGCTCTGCATGCCTGCTGGCGTTCGGTGTTGTCGGTGTTTCGGGTTTCAGTTATTTAATAAGTGTGCACTGCTATGTCATTATGGTTTTAATTTGCAATTTCCTCACAACAAATGATGTTAAATATCTTTTCACATGCTTATTCTCTACCTGTATATCTTCTTTTTATTGAAATGTATTTGACATATAACACTGTGTAAATTTAAAATGTGCAGCATGTTATATGATTAATTTGATACATTTATATATTACATGATAGAGGTGAGAATCATCACCTCTGTCACATTACAGAATTACACTTTTTTTAGTAGTTAGAAGAATAATTAAGTTTTAGTCTCTTAACAACCTTGATAATTATAATACATTATTATTATCTATATTTATTGTACTCTAGGGTTTATTTACTACTTGTAAGAGTGTACCCTTTAATGATACCTGTCCTGTCTTCCCACCCCTATCCTCTGGTAACCACTATTATTTGTTTTTATGAGTTTGGTCTTTTAAAATTTCATGTATACATGATAACATACAGTACTTATCTTTCTCTGTCTGACTTACCTTACCTAGGATAATGTGCTCAAGGTTTGTCCGTGTTGTTGCAAACACCAGGGTGTCCCGCTTTCTCATGACTGAGTATTATTCTGTTGTATATATAGGCATTTTTCTGTGTCCACAGGGGATCAGTATCAGGTCCTCCCCCCTTACTCCCTTCCCCTCGCAGATACGAAATCTGAGGATGCCAAACTTCCTTATATAAAATGGCATAGTATTTATATATAACTTATATACATCCTCCATATATTTTAAATCTTCTTTAGATTATTTATAATAACTAATACAATGTAAATGTTATATGAATAGCTGTTATATTATTTAAGGAATAATGACAAGAAAAACAAATCTGTATATGTTCAGTACAGGTGCAACCACCATAGGCCTAACTACATAGTAGTACATGTCAGCAACAGTGTAACTCTTTTTCCAAATATTTTTCATTCCTGGTAGGTTGATTCCTTGGATGCGGAACCCCTTGGATGAATACAGGGGGCTCACTATATGAAGTCTGTCTGAAAAAACCAGCCATTGTTAATATAACAAGAACGGTTTGCGTGGCATCAATGTAACCTGGCAGCTAAGGAGAGTGGACTGGAATGCACATGTGTAAACAGTGACAACTTCACTGTACTAGTCAGTGGAGAAGGTAGATGCTGTTGAGTGAGCATGTGTACTGTGCGGCCATCACATTCAAAATGACTGAGTAGAATAATGGATCTGCACCAAATTTTGCATTAAGCTTGAAAGTTCCTCCATGGAAACTATTTGGATGATTCAGAAGGCCACAGCTATGAGCAACTGGTGATTGGCAGCTTCATCATGACAATGTGCCTGCTCATGCATCACGTCTCATGCAGAGTCTTTTGGTGAAACATCAAATCAGCCCCCCCATAGCACAGACTTGGTGACCTATGACTTCTGGCTTTTCCCAAAACTAACATCACCTTTGAAAGGGAAGAGATTTCAAACTGTCATTAAGATTCTGGAAAATACAATGGGGCAGCTGATGGCAATTGGGAGAACTGCGTGAAGCCCCAGGTGCATACTTTAAAGGGAACTGAGGCATCATCATCCTATGTACAATGTTTCTTGTATCTTGTATCTTCTTCAATAAATATCTCTATTTTTCATAGTACATGGCTGAATACCTTGTGCACAGACCTTGCATGCACTACATCTTTATCCATTTATCTGTTGATGGGCATGTGTTGTTTCCATATCTTGGCTATTATGAATAATGCTGCAGTGAATATAGGGGTACATATATCTTTTCAAGTTAGTGTTTTCATTTTCTTCGGATAACTAACCAGAAATAGAATTGCTGGATCATATAGTAGCTCTATTTTTAATTTCTTAGGTAACCTTCACGCTGTTTTCCACAGTGACTGCATCAATTTACAATCCTACCAACAGTGCACCAGGGTTCCCTTTTCTCCACATCCTCACTAGCACTTGTTTTCTCTTGTCTTTTTGATAATAGCCATTCTATCAGGCATAAGGTGATATCTCATTGTTGTTTTGATTTGCATATCCCTGGTGATTAGTAATGTTGAGCATCTTTTCATGTACCCGGTGGCTATTTGGATGTATTCTTTGTAAAATGTCTATTTAGTTCTGCTCATTTGTAAAATAAGATTGTTTATTTTTGTTTTTGTTATGAGAAATACATTCTTTATATATTTTGGGTATTAACCTCTTGTTGGATATTTGGTTTGCAAATTTTTTTTCCCATTGCATGGTAGCATTTTCATTTTGTTAATTGTTTCTTTTGACATGCAAAACTTTTAAGTTTGATATACTCCCATTTGGTCATTTTTGTCTTTTGTTGTTTGTGCTTTGTGGCATATCAAAAACTCATTGTGAAGGCCAGTGTTGAGGAGCTTTTGGTCTGTGTTTTCTTCTAAGAGTTTTACAGTATCGGGTCTGTGTTTAAGGTTTCAATCCATTTTGATTTAATTTTTGTGAGTGCCTTATGTATATATTTTTCCAGCTTGATTTTTATTGAAATTTTTTCATTCTCACTATAAAGTTTACACCTATCCAACTGGCAGTGAAATTCTTTCTAGCTGAGGCTAAGAGGTGACACACACAATTTCCCTAGGCCAGCAGCTGGCAGAAAATATAGAGTTCAAAATCTGTATGACTGATTCTGGGCATTTTCTGTATTACCTAATGTGCCAGGCTGGGACTTTGTCCAACAATCTTAACTTTAGATGGTGCCCTCTGGGGCTTTAAGTCTAGTATCTTCATTCCTTAATCTTCTTTGGAATCTTGGCTCAATTGTTCTTTGATTCTAATCAAGGTTGCCTATAACTCTGGACCTGCAATGTAAATCTTAACCTCTCTAAAATTTAGGTTTACTTATCGATTCCCAGTCAGGGCACATGCCTGGGTTGCCAGGCCAGTTCCCGGCAGGGGACATACAAGAGGCAACCGCACATTGATGTTTCTCTCCCTCTCTCCTTCCCTTCCCCTCTAAAGATAAATAAATAAAATCTAAAAGGAAGAAAAAAAGTACTTAAAATTTAGGTTTACTTAAATTTTCAACCAATTTTTCAGCTTTTTCTCTAACAGTATACAGAGCCCTCGAACATAATGATTTTTTCCTAGTTGATACTGAATCCTTTTTGATGAAAGTTGCTTGCTATGGGCCTTGTCATGGAGGGTCTCCTGTTGTCTTTCTGAAGATGAAACTGGCGTGGGATAGCTAACTGAGCACAGTGTTAAAAGTCCCCTTTTGTAAGTTCCACTCATATTCCTATTAGGGCCTGGAAAACTTACTCTCAGAGTTTACAAATATTAACTCTATGTTTCCTCTCTGTATTGCTCAAACAGAGAACTCTACAATCTACTAAATTCTATTTATTGCCAAGAGGTTTTTTTTTTTACTCCATAGCTATATTTCAAACATTAAAGAATAGCCTTATGATAACACTATAGAGGGTTCATCCACTCTTCTGTCATTTCCCTGTAAACTGTTCTTTATTTCAATTAGTGTATCCTTTGTTTCTCACTGGATCTTTTTCATGCTGTTGAGGTCCTCACTAAGTTCCTTGAGCACCCTTATAAACAGTGTATTGAATTCTGCATCTAGTAGATTGCTTATCTCCATTTTGTTTAGTTCTTTTTCTGGAGTTTTGATCTGTTCTTTCATTTGGGCCATGTTCCTTGGGGTCTCCTCATTTTGGCAGCCTCCCTGTGTTTGTTTCTATGTATTAGGTAGACTTTTTATGACTCCTTGTCTTGGCAGTGTGGCTTAATGTAACAGGTGTCCTGTAGGGTCCAGTGGCACAGCCTCCCCTGTCACCCAAACTAGGTACTCAGGGTGTGTCTTTCATGTGGGCTGAGTACATCATCCTCTTGTAGTTGAGCCTTGATTACTGTTGGCAGGTCAGTGGGAGGATTTACCCAGGCCAGTCAGCTGCAAGGACTGCTGTTGATGAAGCAGAGAATCAAATCAATGATTTGGAACATAAGGAAGCAAAAAACAACCAATCAGAATAGTAAGAAGAAAAAAGAATTTAAAAAAATGAGGGAAGTGTAAGCAGACTCTGGGACAACTTCAAGCATTCCAACACTCACATCATAGGCATGCCAGAAGGAGAAGAGAGAGAGAGAGAGCAAGAAATTGGAAAGCTATTTGAAAAAATAATGAAAGCAAATAGACATACAAGTTCAGGAAACACAGAGAGTCTGAAACAAAATGGATGCAAGAAAGCCCACTCCAAGACACATCATAATTAAAATGTCAAAAGTTACAGATGAAGAGAGAATCTTAAAAGCAGCAAGAGAAAAGCAGTTAGTTACCTATAGGTGCATCTCCATAAGATAGTCAGCTGATTTCTCAAAAGAAACTTTGCAGGGCAGAAGAGATTGGCAAGAAATATTCAAAGTCACAAAAAGCAGGGAGCTACAGCCAAGATTGCTCTACCCAACAAAGGTATCATTTAGAATGGAAGGGCAGAAAGAGCTTCTCAGACAAGAAAAAACTAAAGGAGTTCATTATCACCAAATGATTATTATATGAAATGTTAAACAGGCTTACTTAAGAAAAAGATCAAAACTGTGAATAATAAAATAGCAATAAACACATATCTATCAACAATTGAATCTAAAAAAACAAACTAAGCAAACAAGAAGAGAGACAGAATCATGGATATGGAGAGCATGTTGATGGTTGCCAAATGAGAGAGGGTGTGAGGGAATGGGTGAAGAGGTGAGGGGATTAAGAAGTACAGATAGGTAGTTATAGAATAGCTATGAGGATGTAAAGTACAGTATAGGAAATTGAGTAGCCAAAGAACTTATTATACACTTAACCTATGGACATGAATAACGATGTGGGGATTGCCTGAAGGAGTGGGTGGTGTTGGGTGGAGGGGTGTAAAGGGGGAAAATTGATATAACTGTAATAGCATAATCAATAAAATATAATTTAAAAAATTCCTATGAGGTTTATGAGTTCTAAGCACAGGTGAAATAGGTTGCAGAAGACCACACAGTGAACGAAGTGGTAGGGGTCAAAACAAAACCCAGATCTGGTGCCAAAGGCAAAGGAGCCAGTCCTTGAGTTGAACTGAATGAGAAGGGGACATCCTTTGATGGCAGCGCCCATAAGTGAGGGAGGCTGTGTGGGGTTCAGGAAAAGCCCCAGCAAGGCAGGCCTTCTCAGTGTCATTTGGAAACATCATTTCACCACTGCACAATTGAAACTAGAATGTATTATTTTAAAACAAGGCATATGTAGTTGCTTATTACGATGCCAAGCACAGTCCAACGTGCATCACAAATATTACCCTCTTTTCCCCCAATATTAAAATCTTTTCCCAAGCTAGCACGTGAGGTCATATGCTGTATAAGTTGCTAGTATGATTACAAGAGGATGTCATGTGTGGTGGCTGACAATGTGTCCCCATTATTGACCAAGGACTTGGACAGGTAGAAGGTATGGAAAGGATGTACAGGCCATGGACACAAATAGGTTTTCAGTTTTCCTACAAAGTCAGGAGGTCGGCAGGATGAATCTGGAGAACTCATCTCTCCTCTCACAGATTACTGGATCTCTATAGATGATGGTCCTTGCTTGGTTTATTGGAGCAGAGAGAGACAACAAAGAAGTGGCTGGTGAGCCGAGTAGGGTGGGAGTGGTGCTCAAATATCTGCCATCTCTGGAAGAGTGCCTCCGGAAGGAAGCCCCTTGACTAGCCCTTTGGCCAGGTGTTCTAGTCCACCTGCCACGGGCACCAGCAGATGGAGGCTTTGGGGCCTTTCCTGACAACGGGCCAGGACGTTCTCTACAAAAAGCAAGGGCATAGTAATAAAATAAAAGAAAGAAGATGTATAGTAATTTTTTAAAAAGCATTGCATTGCCTCCTGGATCTTTTACTTTTTGGAAGAGGAAAACCAGTGTCAGTGGGCTTGGCAAGGTCCGTGCCCTCGGATGCAGTCCCGCCACCGCCCCAGCTGGGCTGGGAGAGGCAGTGAAATAGCAACCGGATGAATAGGCACCGCCGCAGGGATATCCCACGTTGATTGGTGCCACGGCTTCCCATGGTGCACCGTTGTGACGCGACAGCGGCTGATAAAACCAGGCGCGGATCCTGCTCCTGCCAGCCACCCTTCATCGAGTCGGCGCAGGCAGGTGTAAGCTGTCCACGAGCGAGCGGAGCCGCCGGCATCCACTAACGGCAGTCCTACTCCACTCCCCGCGCGCTTCCGTCCGCGCTTCGGTCCATCCAGCCACGGTCCTGCCTGCATCCCGCCGGCCGCCGGCTCGGTGAGTGCCCGGCCCTGCCACGCCAGGGCAGCTCCTGGATCCGGATCACCTTAGAGAGAACCCCGGGACCTCGTGGAGCCGTGGGAGGGCGGCGCGGGTCCCCACGCGGGGGTGCTGACATATTCCGGGGGCGAGGGTAGGGCAGCCCGGCGATGCGCGGTTGGTGCCCATGCGGCGTTCCCGCCACCGGAGTCCATTTTGTACCATAAGGCGCAGCGTGCTGCATGATGCAACACCGAGTGAGCGATAGCGGGCCACCTGGTGCCTCGGGTCCGGCCGCGGACTCCCGGAGCCGCGACCCTCCGGTGGTCTGTGGGCAGGGGGCGGGGAGAGGGCACAGGCGGGCGGGAGCACCCGCCGAGCTTCCCGGAGGCGGCGCGGGGCACAGCGCTGCACCCTGCCACGAGGTCCAAGGTGTGTCATCCGCCGCGGTCACCAGCCGCCCGGCGTCCCCGAGAGTGGTCCCGCGGCAGGTGGCGGGGCTGGGGATCTCGCAGCGCACCCGCGCGCGCCGGGCGCCGCGCCCACTTCTATTCTCCCCTGGATTTCCCTGACGCGCCCTGGCCTGTCTGCACCCCTTACCTAGGGCCCCAGGGCATTTTTTTCGGTGAAGTCTCGCCTGGGTGGGCTTCCTTGGGACCCGGCTTGGCCTGAAAAGGCCGAGTTCTTCAAGCATCGTGAGTTTGGAGTGGAAGCAATTTCTTCCGTCATCATAGCAGCGACTGTCTTCTCAGCGTGGTGCTTGCTGCGTAGTGGGACCTTCCCAGGCTGGCAGGTAAGGCAGTCTTTCCAGAACCCTTCTGTACACGGAGCAGTTGTACTGTGGTACTTCTGCGGCGCGCTTGTAGCTCTTCCCCGTTTTCAGTGGATGTGACGCCGGGAGTATAAGCAAGATGGGCTCTCATGTGGAAGTAACCAGGAGTTGGATTTATTACAGATTTAGTTAAAGAGGAAAGGTTGGGGTTTCAGCCCCAGGTGTATGTCCCAAAAATGTGCTCTTAAAAATTTGACCCAGTAGTACTGCGTATGTTGGCCTTTGGCTGAGTTCCTGATTGGGTTTAATACGAATTACACTTTATTCATGATTTGCCTTAACATTTCTTGCCTTTTATGTTTGGTTCAGATGACAAGAAACCGTGGTACAGTTATCTCCCTGATTCTTTAGCTGGTCTTAGTGGAAATTACTATTTTTAAATGAATACACTCTCTGTATTGAATACAAAATGCCTTATTTAAGTCACACAATTAGAATAGAAATTTAGGCGAAAAAGTCAACAATGGATTGAAATAGTTTTTAAATGTTTAGCATATGAAGATTATGTTTAATTGTGATACATAAGATTTAAAGGATGTCAAAGGAGTTTGCCTAAACAAATAGGGCAAGACTTTATAGAGATCAGAAATATACTCACTTGTTGGAGTCTGGATTTGAGCCACGTGGGCAGTCTTAGGTATTATAATTATTTGCTTTAGAGGACGGAAAGAAGGCTTAAAAGACAAGATTGCTGACCTTGGGGGTTTGAATTCTGGTTACATTTGGTAGAAGTTTCCATTCCTTCATGGGATTAAATACATCTATTATTGATTGTTCCAGTCTACTTTCTTTCTACTAAGGCCTGTAAAAATATGTAACAATGTTGGAGGGCCCAGCTTTATGTCTAATTGAATTGATACCTGTTGTGAACAAGGGAGCAACCCTGAAAGGAGTCACTCACACGCATTGTGTCTTTCCACAATGCCAGGTTTAATACGGGGGACCTCCCCAATAAGCTAGTGGGGTTATGCACAGGTTACATGCAGAAAGGGGGACCTTCCAGTGATAGAGCTCAAAGTGCAGATTACCAGTAGCCTCCAGGGGTGGCGAGGTGGGCGTCCATCTCAAGCCAGGCAGCTACAGTGGCAGCACGTGTCTGGTGGAGTGGAAGTCCCATTGGGCTCCAAGCATGACCCATGGTACAGCCAAGCTCAAGTAGGGGATGGTCAGAAGTTCTTATAGCCCACAGTGGGGGTGGTCCCACTCATATTGGTGTCCATGTGGAGTCCTTATCCAAGTGTCCACATTTGTAGTTTTGGTCACTCCAAAAGTTGTTTCCGTTATACCCCATCACCTCAGTCCTGAGCATATTGCCACTTGATATAACTGTCACGGCTGACAGTGACTTCATATTGGATTGTCAAACGGTGTCTAATCCCTTTTCGTTACTAACTAAATATTCGGAGGTATTGGTTTATTAATCCCAGATAAAGATTTAGAACAGGCATAAGTATATTTTTGTTACAAAGATAAATATTATCCTCTAACCCTGGAGTTGTCTGGGCCAGAGGCACTTTCTGAGACGTCCATCATTCTACCTGGCTCTTGGTCCTCACACCAAGTGGGACCTGTGGTGGGACCCTAATGTTTTACGGTGTGGTAGGCCTCTTCAGGTCTGGCGGCCATCTACCACTGTGGCGTGAGGACCACTGTGAGTACCATAGGCCACAAGGACTTTGCTTTTACTCTGAGTGAGGGTGAAGGGCCATCAGAGGCTCTTGTGATGACTTGCAGCCCTGTGTAGAGAAGAGATGAGGGGGAGGGGCAGGCATGAAAGTAGGGAGACCAGTTTAGAGACTTGTAACTTATTCTGAAATAAACTCTTAGTCCAAGCTATTTCTACACAGGAGAAAGTGACCATAAGTAATTTTGGTGAGAGATAAGGGCAGCTTGGACTGGGACATGGTCGAGATGTCGGGAGGTTGAATTCTCCCCTTTAGATGTTAAGGATAGACTGGACAGGATTGGCCTGTGCAGTCAGTGTGAGGTGTGAATGGGGCCCACTGTGATTCCAAGAGGAGTCTAGTTACCATATTAGTGAGATGGGGGAAGCTGAGGAAAGAGCAGGTGGGGAAGGATTTAAGTCCAACTGCCATTTACATACTCAAGAGACAGAGCTGAAAGAGATGTACCCTCCTGGGGGCCCTTCCTGGGTTCGTGACTGCCTGGGAGCCACCTGTCCTGGATGGGTGGCATCTTTCTTCTCACCTGGCTTTCATGCTTCCTCATACCTGACGGGTCAGAGGGTCTCTCGGTGCCTGTGGCCTCCCCGTGCTCCTCTCCCTCCCTTCAGTGGGCAGCTTGGCCCTGGGTTTGCCCTGTTGTCATGATGGAGACCCTCTGCCACTTGGGATTCTGAAGTCATGGGTGTACTTGGTTTTTCATTCCTGGGCCTTCAGGATGCCTACCTTCCAGGGGTTTCTTGGGCCCCGTTGGATCCAAGGCCAAGGTTCCGTCTACCCCGAAGTTTTAAGTGTCTTCTAGTCAAGGAATATGGTAGGAGGACTTTCAGTGACAGACTATCAGCGCTGTAAACTATAGGAATACTCTTTCTTCTTCTCTGTAATCTACCCTGCCTTCACTCTACTCGTATTGTCTCCACTCCAGAGCAGCTTTGAGAATACTGCTGCAGTTCAGAGGGAGTTATAATTTGTCATGGAAAGGTTGGTGTGTTTGCCACCTGGGAATCTGCTAGGAGGTCAAACAGCAAGTTGGTTAAACAATTTGGTGCACAATTAGATATGTTCATTTCACTCTGAAGGTGCTCCTTCAGACATCTGGTATTGGCCGAGCTGTGGGTGAAGAATTTACCTCATGTGTCGCTCAGGATTTGTTCATCCCAGGAACATAGGCTGTAGGAATGACATTTCTGCACATAAGCATAGATTCTGGCATAAGGCTCACCCATCTGGCCACATCCACTGTCCTTCATTTGGCTATTCCTCTGGTTATTGTTATCAGCAGATGTACATTTGCTGCAAGGCCTGGAGTGAGAGCTCTGGGATGAGGGAAGAGGCCCTCGCTGCCTCAGTGTACCTGAGATAAGCTGCCCCGGGACAAGGACAGTTCTAGGAGCTGAGGGCAGGAGGGATTTGCACTCAGAAAGAGCAGCACAACCTTAGGCTTTACGGCTGTCTCCTTGAGACCTTTCGAACCTGGTAGACCTGCTCTGTCTGTAGACTGGGGAAGCCTTCCCGCTCAGCCTCACATAGTGAAGCTGTTGAACATGAAGTCCATAGGATGCTATGAAAGAATAAAGGGATCAAATCAACACATTTAGATTCCTTTCATGAAGTAAGTTCTTTTTGTGGACAGCCTGCTATTCTGATGATGGCAAACGGAAGTCCAGCTCAGGGAAACCTTTAAAGGCTGTGATGAGGGGGACTTGCATGGAGGTAGGAGGAGGAGCCCCATTTCCCTGAGTAGGACTGTGCATCATCTCTTCCTTGTTCCTGGGTGGATTTTTTCTTCCCTTTTCTGTAGGGAGGGGACAGGTAGTTTTGTTTCCTTAACATTCCATATTCCTACTGTAGTGCTTTTTTCATGAGATGCAGTCAGTGGGGTTCTCGACTGTGAGAACAACCGCGTATGTGTTGCTTGTTCAGGCACGCATCCTGCACTCCCTGCGGGCTCCACGTGCAGCGAGCCCCGCGTCGTACCGTCAGTGCGGAGTCTGAGCTGCAGGGGGAAGCCTCTCTCCGTGTGGCCATCCTGAGCCACTTGTGGAACCACGCATGGCGGGGTCAGGGGAGACGCCGTGCCTCCTCCCCACCTCCCCCAAAACTGCTCGGGGTTTGTTCATCCCAGGAACACAGGCTGTAGGAATGACATTTCTGGACACAAGCATAGATTCTGGCATCAGGCTCACCCGTCCTGGTGGTCCCAGGCTGGGCTCCACTGGTGGGATGAGTGCCTGTTCTAAGATATCTCCCAGAGCCACAATGAAGTTCTTTTCCTTATTGCTTGCATAACAATTGGCTTCTAGTGCTTTATTTATAGGAGTGAGAGGATTTGAATGAGGTAAACACACTTAACACTGACTGAGTGCTTGCTTGATGTATACATTAGCTTGTTATACTGGAAAGAAAGCTCAGTTCTTTGATTTAGGTATGGAGAGAAATCATTTTTATGACAACTTTACCTTGCTGTCCCATTCTGCCAAAGTGTTAAAATGTAGTTCCATTTTCTTGGACTTGTGTCTGTGTTGTAGGGGCAGAGTAGTGCCAAGGTGTTGCGGGGACGTCAAACTTCATCTGTGTCTGCTGATTCTGGCCCAGGATCTGTGGATGTGGCCCTAGTTCTTGTACCATTGTCCCCTGTAGACCTGGAGGGATCTCTTTACTAATGATCTTTCACAGTTGAGGTCCAGGAGGGCATTCTGTGGCCTTTTTGCCTCGATGGGGAAGAGAACACTGGGGAGGAGCCACAGACTCTGGAACTATGCTGGCCTTGACTGCTTGCATGACCTTGAAGCTACTCTCTCTTTGGGACCAGGTGCTTCCCTGGGTGTGGGCGATAGGTTCCCTTAGGTCTCAGATCCAGACTACTTGGGTTGGGCCTCTTGAACCTCTGCCAAGCAGAGCTCACGGCCCCATTCTTAGTGCTTGCCTGCATGTGTGTGGGAAAGTGTGTGCGTGCGTGTGTTTGTGTTTTTTGGGAGGTGTCTGCCTTCATCATAGTCATCCTGGACCCCAACCATTTTGTTTAAATTACCCTGAGGGCTTTGGGTTGAAAATCCGAAGCCCCAAACCTAGCGCTCTGTTTTCCACTTGATTCCTTCTTCCTGGAGGTAGTCATGTCCCATAGTTTGATGCCTTTGGGTCGGGGGTGGAGGTTCCCTGGAGCAGCAGTGAGAAGGGAGGGGAGCAAAACCTCGTCTCACTGGCATTTCTCCACACTGTTCTGTTACCTTCTTTTTACCTGTGACGAAGACACTGGAGTTGATCTTATAAGGTTGGTGTGCACATGTTCTGTTTCTCATATCTTCCCATCTGCCCACCAAGGACCATTAACCAGAGTCTGGTACACAAATGGGAAGGGAGGGAGCGCCCTGGGCTGCGTGAGATCAAGAATCACAAGCACAAACTTAGGACTCGCTGAGTACTTGGCACTTCATATGTTTCCATTTAATCCTCACTACTGCCCAGAGATTGGCACTGCTATTTTGACGGTTGGGGAAATGGAGCCACACAGGTAGGTAGTGAGTGGCAGAGAAAGGAGCTGAACCTGGTGGCTCAGCCTGAGTCCCACCTACCAAGTGTGCTGTAGGGTCGTGGGCATCAGACTCACCTGGGGCCCGGGCCTCCTTGGGACCATGACTGCACGCCAGGTGCATGAGGCGGGGCCAGGCACCGAGGTTGCAGCACAAGAACCTGAAGAGGCTTGCCCCCGTGCCCCTCTTTTTTTCTGAGTGAGTCCCGGAGGTGCAAGGGCTGGCTGCTGTGCCACTGGACAACCACCCTGCTCTTCCCCTCTGTTTGCCCGAATTTCTCTGTGACCTTTGAATGCAGGTCTTTCTTCACTAAGCCTCAGCAGCAGAACCCTGAGTACAGCTGGCGCTAGTGTCCCTGGGACAGCGGTGCTGGGTGGTGGCCAGAACCCGCTGCTGGCGTGTGCAACAGAGGCCGGGCTGCCTTCTTTTTCAGTCAGTAGTTTGGCATTCACATCCCCAGGGTGGGGCTGAATGGAGGGACCTCCTGCCCAGGCCACAGGTGAGCCCTGTTCCATTTGTCTATACCCAGTCATCTCCATATGGGGACAGCCCTGTGCAAGTGGTCTTGTGGGGACTGGACTCATCTATGGGGAAAATTCACTTCCAGGCTGTACTCCATCCTTCTCACGCCCAGTGGTGGGAGTGGTTCTGCCCCCAGACCTCCTTTTTGCTGATTGCTGTCGTGTGGTGAGGTGCTGAAGTGCCTCCTTCTTTGGAAAACACTTCTTCGACACCCTCAGAGTGCCAGGGCCATCTGAGTCCTGGGGTGACTCCACAACAGGCCCAGGTGCAGCGCAGGTGCTGACAGATAAATGGGGAAAACTCCCCCACCCCTTCCTGCCTTTTGTGCTGTCCTTTTCTCTTTTAGTTTTTGTTTTCTTAAAAAAAATGTATTGGCATTTATTTTATGCTGAATTTACTCCTGAGCCATAAGTTTTTGTTACTTCAGTTTCTTCTGGGATACCTTCTTCTGTGTCACCTCCTCTTCTGGTCTAGGAGCAGTCCTCTTCTTCAGCAGGATCATCCCAGTGTGACAGGGAGAGCTCGTGTGTGGGCGGGTCAGTCCACCTATGAGCTCCGTAAGTTCTGCTCCGTATCTTGGGACCTTTGTTCACCTGCATGTGCTTAATGACCAGAGAACCTACCGCTAAACCTTAAATTCAGCATTGCTCTCTGCACTTTCAGCAAAAATTCAGCACTTGTTTTGGGCCACCAACCCTGTGTCCAGCCCCACTCTTTGGCCTGGGCACACCTACCAAATCCACCATTGTAATGACAGAATGGCACACACTCCTTCTGTAAAGTGACATCCTTCAGGTACTTGGTAGCTCTGCAGATGCGCGTACCCCTGATGGCCTGGGCAGTTTCAGGAGCGTTCTTAAAGTGAACGTGAAGATTTGAACCTCTTGATTTGCATGATGTTGTGGGATTTTCTGGGTCAAGTGAATAAGGAACCATTTTCAGAGGTCATCTCAGGCACTTGGGAGAAGAGCTCTTTCAACTTTCTTTTGGATAACATTTCAGACTTAAAAATTGCAAGAGTAGTACAAGGAATTCCTATGGACCTTTTTCTCAATTCACTAGTTTTTCACACTTTGCTCCCTTCCTTCTTTCTTTCTGTTGCTTAATTGATCGATTTATATACACATGTAAGTGTAAGTGTACATGTGTTTTTTTCCTGAGCCATTTGAAGGTAAATTGAAGACATCTTTTTATTTACCTGGACATACTTCACTGGCTCTGTCTAAGAACAAGGATGCTCTGTTACTTGATTTCCCTTATCAAAGCCAGGAAAAAATTTTAAAGATTTTATTTACTTATTTTCACAAAGAGGGGAAGGGAGGGAGAAAGAGAGGGAGAGAAACATCAATTGGTTGATTCCTGCTCACCCCCAACCAGGGACCAGGCCTGCAGCACAGGCATGTGCCCTGACGGGGAATTGAACCACGGAACTTTTGGTTAGCAGGCTGGTGCTCAATCCACCATGCCACACTAGCCAGGGCCAAAATTGTGAAATTTAGCATTGAGTCAACGTTGTTATCTAGCCCACCATCCACATTCCACTTTGAGTTCAAATAATGTTTTTTACTGCCATATATATAATTTGTTTTTTGTGGGAGTAGATCTTTCTAAGGAATGAACTATGGTCAAATTTTGTATCTCACTAAGCAAAACTGTTTCTAAAACTTAGAATGCTCATCATAAAAATATTTGGAAAGTACAGAAAAGTAAAAGAAGGAAAAAAGAAAAAGCACTCCCAATTCCAGTACAGAGGGTTAATGCCATGCCAGGTGGAGGGCTTGCGAGAGGTGCTGGGAAGACTCCAGCTCAGG
The DNA here is from genome assembly GCA_039655065.1 of Glossophaga mutica. NCBI lineage: Eukaryota > Metazoa > Chordata > Mammalia > Chiroptera > Phyllostomidae > Glossophaga > Glossophaga mutica. Next base: position 109,970,313 of record CM077304.1, read on the forward strand.
GTGACCTGGTCCCTGAAACCTGCACCCACACACCCCAGCAGCAGCCCAGAGCCAATCCCGGGCTGTGGGGAGGAGGGAGCAGGCTCCCGCCTGGAGCTGACCTTCCAGCCCCCTGCCCACCACTCAGGCGGCTGCCAACCTGAGCAGGCGAACTGAACCACTCGGGTGGGGAAGGGTGGAGGTCATTAAATACCTAGGACTTGTTCAAGAGCTGAGAAAAACTGTCGCAGGTCCTCTCTTATCTGCTCTATACCCCTGGCTTTCTAGACTCAGCGGAGGGCCATGATGGGCATGGGACCTTGGTTGGAAGGAACAGTGCTGGCTCTTGGCAAATGTCTCCTGGTTATTTAATGCTACTCCCTGCCAGAGGGCCAGTGAAGAAAGAAGAAGTGAAATTCTTAGTTGTGAATTTTGGTTCTTGTTGGTGACTATCTGCTCAAAGTTTCTTAGCGGAAGATTCCAGAACTGTGTTTGAAGTGTGGCTTGTCCTCTGCCTTTCATGTATCAAGGTCATCCCCTTTGTCATCACCTGCAATAACTGAGAGGGGCTCCGCTTCTTCCTGGTCTGGAAGGGGTCTTAGATGCTCAGTGAGTCTGGTTTTGGGAACGATTTTAGTCATGGAATCTTTTATTCATAGACAATGCCGTGGCATTGTCTGCTGTTCTCTGTCTTCCGTACCTCAGTTTCCCTGAGCTGGGAATTAATGTTGTGTGTGAAAAGGGACTTCTGAAGGTCATGATCAAAAGCCTCAAGTATATTCCATGTGTTTGTTTTTTCTTCCCCTGCGCCAGACCCTCCCGCTGAAGGAGCTGGCCTTGAGAGTGCTGGGGTGGGCAGCCGCCCGCTCCTGCGCCCCCCACTGTGGCCGGGGCTCCTAACCTGGTCCAGCCAGGATGGCAGGGCTGCTCTTCAAAGAAATCCTTTGAAGTGCAAACATTTCCTTTCCTGAAAAGAAGGGAAATTGAAATTGTTCTGTGCAGACAATGTTCTCTTAGATCAAAGAGCCAGTGGGGCCTATAAAATAAGGGAGACTCAGAAATTAGGCCTTGCAGGGCGGCGGTGGTGTGCGGGAGATGTGGCTGTGTTGATGCGCACTGCCCGGAGTGTGAGTTCTGTCTTCCTTTTATTATTATTATTTTTTTTTTTGAGATCCTAAATCTAGGTCCAACATGTTATATTTAACTATGTCTCTCTTTTGTGTTTTTATCTGGGGGTAAGCAATTGGGAATGTCTTTTGGGAAATTATGATACCATTCTTTATGGAATATTTGGTCGCCAATAAAAATGGCATTTTCCAGGGACATTTGATCTTATGGGAAAAGCTTTATTGTTAAAAGTGAAAACTATCTGGATGGAATTTTTATATTGTGTGTTACCTTAATAAGATATATGTATTTGCATAGAAAGAAAACACTTGTTAAAACGGACTGTACTTTGTTCACTGCTGTGTATGCAGTTCCTAAATTAGCACTCAGCAGATGTTTGCTGAAAGAGTATTTTCATAATCGGCAGAATAAAAAGGTATTTTGAAGGAGGACCGTCTTTCAGCTAAATAGTAACGTTTTGGCAGGTAGAAAGAGCTAGATGCTATTTTAAATTTCTATTGTAATTCTGCCCTGGTATCTCACTTTGTGGTTTATTTCATTTCTTGAGACAAATGTGTACCACCGTTTTGTGCTTTGTACAAACGGTTCTGTGAATGAGTGACTCTGACATTTCTGTTTTAGGAATAATCCGGTCTGTTGAAATTAATGTCAGAATGTTAAGAAGTTGGGTTGGTTAGTGGGCGGTTTCACAGATGGGGTAAAAAGGCAACTTCTCACGAACTCTGCAGCTCACGTACCATTGGACCAGCTTGTCCTGTTCTCTTGTGAGAAAGTTATGCCTGATTTTCCTGGGATTTCTCATCTTTGGGCATCAGTGCTACCTGGATACTGGCTAGAACTTGTCCCCATTTCTAATGTATGAACTTCTTTGCAAACACAGTCTCTCATTCTGACCTGCACTGTGGCTTAGGTTTGGAAACAGCAATGGCCTCTGACTTCATGTTGGGGGAATGAGTGTCGCAGGTGCCTTACTTGTCCCTGGTGAGGGAGGCCACTTCGTGCCCCCTTCGGAAGGACACGGGCACTCAGATCTCAGAGCCGAGCAGCACTGCCCACTGTGCCGTCAGCACGGGGCACTAGAAGCCCAGTCTTTGGGAGGCCTTGCTTTGCGTTGTGTGCGGGGCGTCTCCCCCCGGGTTTCCTGAGGGTGGTGGCTTTCATACTTGTTGGTCGGAATTTTCAATAGCAAATACGTTGACTCCAATGAAGCACACACACGGGAACATCCGTATTTCTATAGAGATTAACGTGAGCGTTTTTGATTCTTTTCTATTGAGTTACAAAAGCCCTGGTGGCCACTCCAGTTTGCAAGTTCTGTGGGGCAGGGGCAGGCCGGCCTGCTTCCCCACCTGTCCCCGCCGTGCTGCACTGAAGGCCAGGATGACTGGACGAGGGGCGGGGATAATTCTCTGTCCAGACCAATTTGGACAAAGATTTTTAGGAGGGTGTAGATTTCTGTTTGTGGTGACTTGAGGGTATCTGACTGAGGTGGGCATTAATTGTCCTTCTCGAGGTGTCCAGGATGGTTCAGGGGACACCTGTGCGAGTCACCTCCCGCCCTGGGGATGTGAAGGCGGCCTGGGAAGGCTGTGTGTGATTTTTCAGAGATGGGCTGAGTGCTTGTTAATTTCAAACCCGACCTTTTTTTTTTAGTTTCTTTTACTCTCTTTTGGGGGAGAACCTATCTGAAAGATGAGCCTTCTCTTTCAGAGTTAAGGGTTTGTGGAAAGAAGACGGTGAAAAAGTACTCTTATAGAAATAAACATTTGTGGACTCTGAAGTCTTGACTGATTCCAGTTGTACAGAATATTTAAAACTTACTATTAGCAATAGCAACTATAACATTAAATAGTTCTCTTTGAAAGGTTGAATAGATTTTACATAAATTTAAAATTGCTTGAGAAGTGCTTGAATGGCTTTTTTGTTTTGCTTAGAAAACAAATATTCTTTAGCAATTTTGTGTGTATAATTCTTAAAACAATTGTAAATGGAGTTGATTCTACAGAACAAGAGCACAGGGATGCAACAGTTGGAATCAGATAAAGTGCCTCCTTTACTGAAACAGTGTACGAATCTCTTCCCTTGTTTCTTGTAAGTTTCTTTTATTTACTGTACTTCTCAATAAAAATATGTTTATTGTAAGAGTTCAGAGTATTGCCCTGGCCAGCTAGCTGAATGGTTAGAACATCATCCCAATACTCCAAGGTTGCAGGTTTGATCCCCGGTCAGGACACATACAAGAAGAAACCGATAAATGCATAAATAAATAGAACAACAAATGAATGTTTCTCTGTATGTCTCTCTCTCTCAAATCAATAAATAAAATTTAAAAAAGACTTCAGAATACTTAATTTACAGTCTCTTAAAAATTTATCTCTAAGTTAGAAATATCACCACTGCTGTTAGTATTTGAGAAGATTCCTCCAGAATTTTATTTTACACTGTTGTTAGGTTAATGTTCTGTGAAATAAGGGATAATCTGTCATTGCCATTATATAACACATCGCCCATAAACCTATAACCTCACATTTTTAGCAGCTAGTTTTTTTTTTTTTTTTTTAAAGCTTTGGTTGGAAGACACCTCTTTTTCTCTAAACGGCAATCTTGGGAGACATTAGGCAAGAACATTCCTTAATTTTTTGTGTAATCTGTACTGAACTAGGAAGACTGGCTCCCTAGTCTGAGTTCGATACAATCAGAATTTGGGAAAATTATCAGTCATAATCTGCACTAGGATTCAGGACTAGTCACTGAAGGACTTGGGTCTGTGGTCTGGCAAGTGAGCACATAGAGCTTCCTTGGGCTGTTTTGAGTGAGAGCCATGTCCGGGCTTGGGGGCTGAGGCTGGAACATGCTCCCACACTGTGTACAGATTCGGGCACTTTTCTGTTGCTCTGGCTGCCTGTTAACATTCTGCCTTGAGGATCTGCAAGGGAGTTCCTGCTGAATCACCCCGGAGAGCCTCTGAGTTGGCGGGAGATGTATGTGGAACATCCTAGCTGACTGGCTCTCACACCCAAGCTGGCCCCCAAAAAGGCCCAGCAGGGGTCTCTTTCTTACCAGGTGTGTGACTACGTGGTAAGGAAATACCACTTGCCCTGGAGAGGCCCTGGAAGCCAGGAGAGAGGAAGAGAGGCATTCCCTCCACACTTAAGCAGCCCTGCCCCAGACTTAAATGAGTAGATGACTCAGAAATTATAGTCCTCTTCCCTTCTTCTGGAATTGTCCTGCTGTTAGAGTCTCTGGAGCTAACAGGACTTTACTATTTGTCTGGGCATGGGAAAGGCTCCTTGAAAATTCTGTGGCCTGAGGGCCACGTACCTGCTGGGTCTGGACCTCAGGAAAGGCCTGTGCCTACACATGCAAACTGTACACGGATTTAAAAAATGGAAACCCAGGGACAGGACTAACCATGTTGTATTTTGTTTCTGGAAATGTAGCACACAACCAGGACCACTGCATAGTGCCTCTTCAGCAGCTTTTGTGGTTTGCCTCTTCATTATTACTGGAGTTCCATCAGTATCTAAAATGCATGCAAGTAGGCATATGTTGTGGGGGGGCTCCGCCCGCAGAGCCCCATCCCTCCGTCATGGATGAAAATAAAAACTACCAAGACATTTTCTGCTTGGGGAGGAAAGGTGGTCAAACTCTCAGAGGAGAATGACCCAGAGCTCCTTCCTCACTAGTGTTTTATTGGGCTCAAATACATGGGACTACAGGTATGTCAGGCAGCAAGGATCGAACAATGGTTAATATTTCAAAGAAATCTGAGGGCTTAATCTGAGCCAGTGTTTGTCAGGAAAGGGGGTTGCCAAACTTTGGGAGACATACTCATTTCCTCCTCAGACCCTTATCATTTAAATGAGAGCACTCTTAGCAAAGCAGGTTTCATAGGACTTTAGGAATTCTTTCTTATGCCCGATCACCCAGGGAGCCGTCCTGGCTGGCACAGGGCTGCACCACTCGCCCTCATAGTTTCAGGCTTTAAGCCAATTAGGAAGCAGAAGACATCTCCCAGACAGAAATGAGGACTCGGGCTATGTCAAAATAGCCGAGGGGGGGCGGGGGGGGAGCGAGGCTCCATCACATCCTCTTTGCTGCAGCCCCCCCGAGTCCTTCCATGAGGCCTCCCAAGTGGTTGCATCTGGCTTAGGTTGCCCCTCCCATGAGGAGTCTTACCCGTCATTGACTGCCAACCAAGCATTGGGGCCAGAGATGGATGAGGCAGAAGCAGCACTCCTGCCAGGGAGATAAGCTTTGTCTCCTTAGTAGGTCACGTCCTTGTGACAGAACAGACCCAGATGAAGTGGGTCCCTTGGCTCTTACACAGCCCACCATGGGGTGAGGGTTATAACTCCTGAAACCAGGCTGAACGGTCCGCAACAATATGTAATTCTTGAATTGGACAGACATGGCAATAGAAGAAGTCATTAAGGATAGAGAAAAGAATACCCTTCAGTGAGTCCGTAAGTTCAGTAATGTACATAATGTAATAGAGCCTTTCAATCCTGAAGTCACACTTCAGATGCCATCAAACAACCCAGGCCAGGACATGCACACACGTACCCCGGTGTCTCCTTGGACCCCAGAGCTGACTTAGTGGGCCTGGGTGGGGCCCGGAGCCCTTGGGGCAGTAGGCTTTTGTAAGACTGCCAGAACCTGGCATGAATGAGGAAGACCGAGCTGCCCATGGGAACAGCCACCCGAGGGACTGCATGTCCCTGCAGACAGGGCCCAGGCCATGCCTCTGTGTGGCTCCTCTACCCAAGCAGTGCCTGGTCTAGAGTAGACGCTAAAGGTTCCTTTCAACAGAAATGAACCAGGTGAAGCCCTTAGCACCCTTGGGATGGAAGGGTCGTGGGGCCCACTAGTGTGTTCATTTCTTAGCAGCCTGTTATCTGTTTGCAGCTGGCTTCTGACTGGAAGTGTAAGTTAGACTGCAGAAGGTGGGGGGGGGGCTCCTACCAGTGGGGAGAAGTGATAGTGGAGTTCCCCCAGCCCCACCCTGCAGCAAGGACAGTGGGGGAGCAACATAAACAGAGATGCAGGAACTAACTCAGCTGTGGTTTCGGATTCTCGAGTGGGTCACCAGCACCCTCCCATCTCACGAGGTCTGTGTGCGGGACTGCCTGGAGCTCCGTACCTTAGGTGCTTTGCCTGCGTCACAGCAGGTGTTCAGTAAGTGCCAGCTTTAATTAGGATTGGTGATTAAAGGTTAAATTTCAGCCTTCGGGGAGGTCTCTGCCAAGGGAAATGTCCCATTCCTGAGGTTGCACTTGTGTGTGCTGTTCTCGATGGTGGAGGAGTTACCACTCTGAGTGATTCCTCCAGAAGGCTGAGAAGGGTGACCAGGCTCAGGAGAGGCTGCTGCTTGCCCTCCCTTGGGGAATTTTAATGGAAGAGGCAGATGTCAGGAACTTTCTAATTAAGCGGGGACAGGGTGTGGCAGTGTCAGAGCTGGAGCTAGAGGTGAGGTTCCAGGGTCTCCTGTTCAGAAAGAAGGCTTGAAACCAGGATGCCACCTAGCAGGATGCCACATTTGGGAGGACGCTCAGATGTTTAAGGCTGCTCATGGTTTGCTGACATTGGGTTATGGAGAAATTTCAGGGATGGATGGCTGAAGGCAAAAGGGCAGGCCCACGTGGGTCCCAGAAGTGATGGACTCGGCCAGTGGGAGAGACCTGCCTTGAATGGTCAGGGAAGAACTTGGCTGCATTTGACTGTCATTCAGTTAAAAGCTTTGTCCCTAGTGTATATATTTATTTGCCTTGGGAAATTTAAGGTAAGAGAGGAAGCAGCAAAGCAGACAGTGGCCCTGCGTCCCCAAGTGCTTTACTGCAGATGCTCTGAAAATGTCGACAAATCCCCTGAAACGCCTTGGTCTACATGTAATCCTTGCATCTTCTCACAGGGGGAAGAAGCAGGGAGGAATAATGGGAATGGAGTGTTACTGCTTTCAGTTGTACGTGGTTTTTATTTTCGCTGGGTTGTCTGGTTCATTCATTCATATGCTCATAAGAAGGCTTTCTGTTAAGTGACATACAAGCATCATTGACATTTTTCTCCAAAATTTGGGACTTGTGATCCCTTTTGTAAAGGATCGGGGCACAAGACTGGAAGGAAGACAAGACAGGAGATCTTTGGATGCAGGGGCCAGTTATAATCATCTTGTTTACACTTTTCAGTCTAGAAACTCACACATAATAGATTTTTCTCACTGGGTGTTAAGATGAGCAGCATGTTGCAGGGGTGAAATTTTGCAGTTGGGCCTGTGAAGAACGCTCATCATGCTGTTGATAATGCTCATCTTGGCAGAGAGGAAAATCTGTCAGCTATGGGAATGTGTCTTGATAGTTCAGCAGAACAGCCAGGTGAGGACATTAGACACATTTGAAGGTGTGAAAAAGCCCATGAAGGAGAAGACTGTGCTGTCCAGTGCAGGAACCCCTCCGAGTGTGTCCGTGGGTTGTCCAAGCAGGCATGGGGCAGCCTGCAGAGTAGGGGTGTCTTATGGATGTGCTGGGAAGCCAAATGGGGTGGACACGGCTTGATGAAAGGTGCGTAGAGCCTGGAGACCTCTGTCTCCCGCTGCCTGGCCCCGAGGTTGTCCCCGGGACCCCACCCGTCCTCCTCTTTGAGTGTTCCCAAGCTTGCCTCCTCCTCAGTTAGACGGTCTGGGAGTCCAGAGTCCTCCATGCCACCAGCTCAGCCACGGACTCACTAATGTGGTCCTGTGCCAGTCCGAGTACTCAGGGTCACGGTTTTTGCTTTTGGACTTGCATTAAGATACTTCCTTTGGATTTTCCAGCCCTAAGTAGTAAATCACCCGGTGATTTACTACGGTTTTGTGTCCACTAAAGTGTGCTGTGCGGTTCAGTGTCCACACTATAAAAATGGACATCGAGTGGGGTGCAGCAGCAATCTCCCAGAGTAGAAACAGAGGGCCTGGTGGTAGGGCGATGACACAGATTTTGATTGAGAAGTGTCACTTTGCCTGGATTAGTCCAGAAGTGTTGAGCGAGACTACTACAAAAAGGAAAGCCCCTGGACCAAGAGTCCAGGTGGTCTACCAGTGCCACGCCCCATCCTTGGAATATTCTGGAAGAGCCATGCTGGTCGGAAGAGCACATTTCCTAGTGCCTCTCTGGGAAGAGCGAGCAGTCTCGGATCAGGTCTTTCGTGGTCTGACGCAACCTCATGGGTGCTTACCCACAGATGGGGCAAGAACTTCCCCCCAGGGGCAGCCAGTGGCTGTGAACAGACCCTCTATGGCAGTGTCCTGTTGTGTGGGGCGGCTCCTGCTGAGGTTTTGGAAAATTGGGATAGGCCCTGACAAGTTTCAGTCCCAAACTGTCGCACCAGGGAAGAAACTTGAGAGAGGTTATTTTTCAAAAGGATCAGCCAGCCATACTCATGAAAATGCACACAGGTCTCACCAAAGGAAAGAGAAAGCAGGCTGGCCTGTGGGGCCCCCCAACGGGAATTTAGAGCGAAGCCCTTCTGTAGCAGTGTTCTTAGAGAGAGCTGTCTTTTGCCAGAAACATTTCTTTTGGAAAATCCTTTTGTGTTCCCACCTCTGCTTCTCCCTACCTCCTCCGAAACACACATTTCTGCCTGCCTTGTGGGATAATGACAAAGGTGAGGTTCAAGGTGTGAGAAGGGGAAGGGTCTTGCCTGCCACCAGATATGCATGCAGACCTAAGGGCAAATGCGACTCTCTGAAGTTCACTGCTTTTGATGGGCTGAGACCAGGAACCCTTCCCAGGGGGTGTTGAAGGATCATTGCTGTTCTATGTTCTGTGTGAGACCAGCCTGGAGATGGAGGGTGGCAGCTTGCCTGGGTCTCAGTTTCAAGGACTCCCTTAAGGGCATTCTGCCCAAGCCCTTTAGATGTGCTGTATTGGACCTGATCCCCTGATGGCAGAGCCTTTTTATTTAGATATGCCGATGCGTGTGTATGATAATAGCACACCCTTGTACTGAGTTCATGGAAGGTTCAAAGGAGGACAAAGGATGGCAAATAGTCAAATTTGCAAAAAAGACTTCAATTGTGCAGCTGAAGTTCAGATGTCTTAAATATCTGCTCTGTGGACAGAAATCCGATAAGGGTCGTATTACAAAATAGGGAACTTTCTGGTCTGCCAGTCCCAAGGAAACCTTCGCTTTTGTTTGCGGGCAGTGTCGAGTTGATACAAAGGGTGACTGGAAGACTGGGTACTTCCCAGTCTGGCAATACTGGGGACTTCCCAGTCTGGCAATACCAAGAGAAAGAGAAATGACCACAGTTTAAAACTCTTATAGGCTATGGTGAGTCGAACCACTCTTGTTCCCTGTCTGGACTCTCAAATGTTTTAGAATAAATAAAAAACAAATAGTGCTTTCCACAGCTGGTGACCAGCTGACGAGAGGGAGCAAAGAATGTCCTTATTGATAGCACATGGGAGTCAGGGGTGTTTGGGGTTTATCTTCTAAAAATGCTATATGGGACATGTCTGCTCACAAAAGTTGCTTTGTGAGCTTCTCCAAACACAGGACTCTTGGCCAGAGCCGACCATGTTTGACCAAGATATTACTTATGTTCTTGGCATTTCAGAGAAGAGCAGGATGCCCGTCCAGGTGGTCTCGTGTGCATTCTGTGGACACTGTGAAGTGAGTTGCAGCCTCAGGATAGACACAGCCCTCTCATCTGAACTCGGAGCCCCACTTGGAGCTGAATTCCTGGAGCTTCCTGTGTTCTCCCCGGGGTGTCTTCTTCTACCCCTTGTCCCCCTCACTTGGGACCTCTGAGGTCCCGCCCCCAGCTCCTTCCAAACCTGACATTCTGCAGTTCCATGAAATATATGTTTGATCTGAAATTAGTATCATTGGTGTCAGGCTTTAGAGAGTGGAGAGAATTGGGGACCCCAGGAAAAAAAATGACATGATGCCAGGGACCACAATTTTAAGGACACATTATTTGCCTTAGTCATTCCCTCTGTTGGGGAATTGGTCCGTCTCATTGGAGGTAGTCATGTGGCCCTTTCTGCCTACAGGAAGTGTCCAGTTTCTCAGCGGACAGTGCCGAGTGTGTGCCCTCACTCATGGCAGCATGAAGCAGCACCTGAGCATTAATGATGCCTGGTGGGACTTCATAACAGGAAGTGCATCTCCAGTCTGAAGGGGGAATCAGGGGCAGATAGGTCCTTTCTTGGAAGTTGCAAGGCCATGGCAGGTGACCAGAGCTGGCACCAGTGTCCCCATCTGAGGACAGAGATACATTCCTGTGGGCCAAGTTTGAAAAAATTAGTACTAAGAATATAGACTCCATTTAGAATTAAAACTTTTCAGGCATTGGCAGGAAAAACCTTTGGTTTAATTTGTGCATATAGCACGTCCAAAAGCTTGAGACAGCTTTTACTTTGGCCGCCCTTGATTTGTTTGTAGATTCTAAGTTTGGGGCCTTTTAGCAGAATGGAGAGTTGACAGTAGCGAAGCAAATCAAGTTTTCTTTATAAAAATTCAAAACATACTGGGCATTTATCCTAAGTCAGAGGCAGGATACGGTGTTGTATTTTTGAAAGTATAGGTGGTCATCTTTTTTGAAGTTTATTGTTTTGATAAGGTGTCCCTGGGATTTCTTCCAGCACAGATCAAGGGAAATAGGCGCTGGGTTGAATAATACTTTTATGTATAAATAAGAAAATCATGGTGTTCTTAGATGTTTGTTTGATTAAGTGCTCCCGTAACTAAAGAACAGTTGCAGCTGTTACACAAAGAGGCATAGAAAAAATGTGTCTGCAGTGACATCACTTCATTTTGAGAGGTGGTAGCCTTTCTCCTCAGCTCTCCTTCTGTGAATCGGGCCATGTGCTTCATTGGGAGGGGTGGCAGGCATTTTTGTTCACGTGTTTGGCGGAGGCCCACACAGACACGGGAGATTCCTGCTACAGGTAACCAGCTGGCAAACTGGTGAAAGGGCAAACAGCCTTCTCAACTGGGGTAAGTGCCATGGAATGCCAAGATATAAGGAGACTATCGTATAGTTACAGGAGATTTCAAATGTCAAAGCAAAGCTCTCCAGGATGTGCAGCATCCGTTCCTATTTCCATTCGTTCAGCAGATAACGGTTGGGTGCATGCAGCTGCCAGCACCACCTGACACACAGGCCTGCTCCTGAGGGCACGGCTCCGTGGGGCCCTCTGCAGGCGCTGTGAAGGTGCAAGCAGCTGGCTGAGAACCCCGCTCCTCTATGAGGAAGCCAGCTAGGGAGAGTGCCATGTCTTCCCACCTACCTTTACCCCCCTGGAAAGCAAGCTCCTACTATTACACTAAAACTGCTCACAGTTGCCCCTCCCCCTTTTTTAAATTAAGCAATCTTGCGGTCTGTCATCTGTCCTCACCCCATTGTCTCTCTGAAATATTTCATCTTGTTGGCCAGACTCTCTCTTTTCCTTGCATCTTCCCAACCCTCTGTCCTTCTGAAGTTCCATGCTTTTGGATACGTCCTTTATTGCTGTTGTTTGTGTTCTTTTTCCCCTGTTTGTGTGTTTTTATATCTGTCCTTTTCTGGGTATATGTCCCTTCTCCCCTGTTAAACTGTAAGCCCCAGAAGGACAGGAACCACACAGCTTTTCCTGTCGCCTGCAGTTCCTAACAGTGGGTGTGCAGTGGACACTCGGTACACAGCTCTTGGATGAAGGATCCTGGCTGTCTGTCCCTGATGGCCTGGAGGCCCCAGTAGATTGGGCTTCTCTGGGTTGGGGTGTCATTGGTGATAGGTCAGGTGGTCCAGCTTGGCGCCCTTCCCACCTGCCTTTGGTGACTGTGCCACATACCCCACAGGTGGCCTCAGATTGGGAGCTGGTACCCTCCAGGCCACAGGCCCTGTGTCTGTTTGCAGGTGACGTCTCACTCTGACCTTTCCTTTGAAGAAAGGTTTTGAAGCAACATTACACACGGAAAGAACAACAAAGAAGAGTGGATGGTTCGTGGACTGAAACACAAGTTGAAAGGCAGGAAGCGAGGCTGCTTAGTGTAACTGGGTTGGAGGGGATGAGCGGAAAGAAGTGCCCTTGAAATTCTTCTTTAATCGTTTGTCTTTAGAGACGGAAAGTGGGACATGGAAAACAAACATTTTTATTCAATGTATACACACTTTGGCAAAATAAATAACTGGGCTTTGTGAGTGTCCAGATGGCTGGGCAATCTTTTCCCATTGAATTTAGAGTAGAATACATGGGAGGGGCTGCCCCTGTGGCGGAACAGGTAAAGCAAAGCATTTCGTTTGTGAAATGCAAGGTAAAAACTTCCAAGTTGGGGATTGAGAGTCAAACAGATGCCAGAGCCTCTGGGTGAGATGGCATCGTCCAGAGGAGTGACCCACAGCCCGCAGTGTGTGGCCGTCTTTTTAAAGGAGGCACATCAGTGAACAGTTCCCGGTGCCAAAATGACAGCTGTGGTCCAGGACATCTATGGTTGCTGCCACCCCCCGACACCGCCACCACAGAGGACTTCGGTAGTTAGTTCTGAAGAAACTGGGGTAGTCAAACATTCACACACACACACTAACTGTGGTTAAAAACTCAGTCATTATTAATTGTATTATTTATGTATATCAGGTATATTTATATTTTTAATAGTTTTATGTCAACTTAAGCATTTCTAGGCAATTGCCCTCATATCTGCCATCTGAATTAGCACAGATGGAAATAAATCAAACAAGAAGCTTATTTTTATTTTTTAAGCTGTATATTTGTATAGTCCTTTGTCAGTTACAGAGTTTTATCATATAATAATCCAGTTATTATTTTGAGTACCTGCTTAATCTGCACAGCACTTTATTAGATTTCTTATAGATTAAGAAATTGATAATAATAACGATAGCAAACGTGTAGCGCTTGCTGTGAGCCGGGTGCTCTTTAGTGTGCTGTGCGTATTCATTCATCCGAACCTTCCCAGACTCTAAAGTAGCTGTTACTGTTATTATCCTCATCATGCAGAGGGGAAAAAAGGAAGCTCAGAAAAGCGAACTTGCCCGCCATATTTTGAATCGATTTTATCTGAGATTTCAGCCTTTATCTCGCCTTCCCTGATCTTCACAAATGGGGGACAAGCAGGGTGGGGTGAGGTGGAAGTGAGGTAAGTGACAGCACCCATTTCCAGATGGTAAGACCGACACAGAGAAGCTGAGCGACTTGCCTGAGATCGCACAGCTAGGAGCTGCCAAGTCCCCTGATTCCTCCTCAGATCAGTGAGCAGATGTGAAATGTTTTCATTCCATGTGTACTTAGTTCAGCGGAATCAATATCGTGGCTTGCTATGAGTGGCCAGGCCTTCCCACCCAGGCGCCTGCAACCCTGGCATTCTTTTCTGTGCAAGGTCAGGGCAGAGGTAGGTGAGAAGAGGGGGCTTCCATGTTATATCAGAAAACCTCCACTCTGTCCTGCCCTTTTATCTCATTTAACTTCATTTGTGTGATGTGACTGGGATGTCTGTGTGGAGGGACTAGCTGGAGGCCTTGCTATGTTCATGGTCAGGCTTGGTCGGCCACAGAGGCGGATCCTGGCAGGGAACTGGCCCAGTCGAAGGGGTTTGGGAAGAGGCTACATCAGCCACTTAGAGCAAGATGCACCATTGAGATTCTCTGAGGCTCAGCCTTCTCATTTATAAAGTGAGGGTTGACTGTTGGTATTCTGTGCACGTGGAAGACAGCAGTGTCTGCAACATTCCAGCTGCTCAGATTTTACTATATTACACTGAGGACCTAAAAAAATGTGTTTTTAAAATACAGTGTGTTGTTGTTACTGGGAACTAGAATCAGTCCAGGCATTTTTGATACTAGGGGAGGTCTGTGTAGCTCACCGTAGAGGGAGGAGGGCGAGTCACTAGATGGCTGAAGGCCCTGTCCAGCTGTGCCGGTATATAATAGAGGCATTGTACTTGACAGTGGCCTGGACTGCCCACATTCCTCAGGTGACATCAGCAGCCATGACATCTAGAGCTCACTGCCCGTAAGGCTGTAGCCCTTAGGGCCTCTGCAGGGAACAGGCGGCCCTCTCAAACTAGGTTGTCTGAGGTGAGTTCATAAAGTTGCTGTTTACAAAGCCTGCGGGTGGTGCGGGCGGACCCCGAGCAGCCCTCCTGCCCTCAACCTGGAGGTCACAGCTTCCATCAGGGAGGCCTGCAGCCGCCACCGGTGCCCAGACTGCTCAGAGCCTGTGGCAGAGAAGGTGCAGAGTGGCTCTGGGCAAATGGGATGCGCCTCCAAGCCTCAGGGGACAAAGACCAGCTACATGAGGTGTGCAGTCCCACATTTTGGTTTGTTTCAGATAAGCCTCACTTCTTAATATGTAGTTGTAATGTTCGGAAAGAGGCCCATTTTGAAAGTGTTTAAGCTGATGGTTTCTTTGGTAAAATTCCTTCAATTACTTGGAACAAGTTCATCCAAGTCATTTGGTGTTATTTGGATTTCGGTGGCCTTGTTAGTAAAATAAAGGCATAGATTATGTCAGGGCTTAGGAAATCTGATTTGAAAAGGGCCAGATAGAAAATATTTTAGGCTTTTTGGGCCAGATGGAGTCTGTGTCAAATAATTGGTCTCCTCTTCCTCTTCCTTTTGATTTTTCCAAACAAACTTAATAAAAACCATTCTTAACTCGTGGTCAATACAAACATGAGCCAAGTGTCATAGTGTGGCAACTTGTGGACTACATTTTTTGTTTCCCTAAGCGTGTTGCATGCCAGATGATTTTAGGGAGTGTACAGACATCATTATCGTAACACAATAGTGTGTTAAACGTGAATGCTTATTAGAGAAAACAGGTGCCTGACACACCCGGAGCTCACCGCCCATGGGGCTGCGGCCGTGAGGGTCCCTGCAGGAACCAGCCAGCCCTCTCATTGGCTGATGGAGCTGTTTAATGTCTGGGTTCAGATCATTTTGGTAGAGCTCCATTTATGAGGAGTAATACAAAGTTTCTTCAAACAAATTTAAGTTATTCGAAGGTGGGTTCCTTTAAGAAACAGTATTAGGAATAACTATGCATTGTCTCTTGGCCTCTTGGCTGAGACCAAGTGGCGGAATAACTGTACGCATGCTGTCCGGGCTCATCAAAAGCTCATGGAGGCAGCATGCAGGTAGGCTGCTTTGGAATGCCCTGGATCATCTATCTAGTAATTCCTTCTACCAGCATGGGTGTTCCTTGATGATTTCATATTTCATATGTAGCCTGTTGGGACTGTATCATGTAGATGAAAATAAGATTTCTTCTTTTTTCAAGAAGAAATCTAGTGTGAGGTTAGAGAAAAAACATGTGGACAGAACCATCTTTAAACTGAGTCCCTAACTGGCAGATGTGTCCTGGATGGGAGCCCTTTGGCGTCATAAATCATTCCCTGCACATTGCAGTTCCCTGGATGTGTTCATGTGCAGAATCGCAGTGACGCAGCACGGAAGCTCAGAGGCCAAAGCCTGCAAGTTCTTGCTTAATTCTCTTTGGTAATGGCTGGGCTAGTGCAGGCAAGCTCCTCTCTCCTGAACCTCGCTGCCCTTGGTAGCCCCTGGCCACATCCAAGGCTCATTTGTCTCTACACGCTGCTTCAGAGCTGCCACACCCTGGGGACATGTCCATCCATGGGAGGACGGGGCAGGCTGACACCTGTCTGCAGAGAGTTGCAGGAGAGCTTGTCAATGCCCAGGAGAGTAGCATGAACTCACCTGTCAGGTGTGCCTTGGCAGACAAAGGGCTGCCACCAAGCTTCCTGAGCATTTGGGTCTTTGAGTGGGGTGTGCATTCCCAAATTTGCCTTCTCTACTTCTTTCCTTCCCATTTCCCAAGCTGCGCACATCTTTTCCCTGCCTCCCTGGAGTTGCACCTGGCTGGTGGTAGAACATACTGTGTTGGTGCTAAGAGACTGTTAAATTTGTTACTACCTGGTAATCATTTACTTCTGATTACCTGTGAAAGCCGTCCTGTTCTCTCTGAGATCCTGGACCGTGAGTACACAGACTGAGATGGGTCCCACTTCCTGTCCCCTGTGTGAGCTAACATCTTAAACTAAGTATGCCATTTAAACCAGCCAGTGCTGCAGTCTTCCTCAATTTCATGATTGTGTACCCCGTTGCCATGGAATATTTAAACTGTGAATCAAAACCGAGCTCATGTCCGCAGTGGAACTGGATGACCAGAGATGAGGCAGCGCACAGGAGCTCATCACGTTCCCCAAACTCAGAGGGCGACGCCTGTCCCACACAGTAACTGCTCGTGCAGCTGGAGTGCAGGTCTCACCAGCTGCACCCGGAGCTGTAAGGGTGGATTTTGGGGGGAGGTAGTAAGAGTTTTAACTTGAAGCAGAATGAAACTATGTGAGAAAAAGTGCTCCTTTAGCAACTGAACTTGTGTAGAAGTTACTGTGTTCCCCAGCACCTAATAGAAAAATCAACTGTAGTCCCTTATGGATTAGGTACTTGTTTGCCTTTTTTAAAAAACAGCTTTACTGATTATAATTTACATACCATAAAGATCATCCACTTAAAGTATAAATTCAGTGTTTTTTTTTTAAATCAGGGATTGAAACTAAAATCATCCTCAGAACCTATTTGTTAAGTGGGAGGATGGTCCCTGTATCTAATTAAAATTGTAGTGTGATGACATTGTGGCCCATTGCCCGAGGGCAGGGGTGTCAAACTCATTCTCACCGGGGGCCACATCAACCTTGCAGTTGCCTTCAAAGGGCTGAATGTAATTTTGACTCCTTAACTGTTAAGGAGCAGTTACATGTATACAGCCCTGAAATTATTTCGGCCCTTTGAAGGCAGCCACGAGGCTGATGTGGCCCCTGGTGAAAATGAGTTTGACACTCTTGCCCTAGGGGATCTATTGTAGGTCTCCTGTGGACTCTTAATTGTATTAAAAATCATGAAGCAGTCCTGGCCGGTAGCTTAGTTGGTTGGAGCATCATCCCATACACCAACAGGTTGCAGGTTCAACTCCCAGTGAGGTCACGTGCCCGGGTTGCGGGTTGAGTCCTTGGTCGGGGCACACACAGGAGGCAAGCAATCAATGTTTCTTCCTCACACCTCGCTTCACTGTGTCCCTCTCCCCACCCCTTCTTCTCTAAAATCAATAAACATATCCTCGGGTGAGGATTTTAAAAAATCATGGAGCATAGGGTAGATTTAGAGTTAGAGGAGCTAAGGTCTGAGCCAAGGTTCCACTTTATACAGCTGGTTTTTCGTATGTGAGCGGGTGTAAAAGCTGAATAAGCTTCAAGGGCTCAGTCTGAGCACTAACTGAGATGACACTCGATGCCCTATGCAAGGGCACTCACTGGTACATAGTAGGTACTTAATATAAAGGTTAGCCATTATTAGTACTATTGTCGCTGGGGACATGCCTGACTCCACATGTCTGTTTGTTATGACTGGACTGGAGTCAGAATTTGAAGGCTGTTTGCTGGCCGCGTTTACAGTGGGGAGGGGCAGGACTGAGTGGAAAATTGGCGTATTCTTCCATACCGCCCCCTCCCCTAGGGCCAGGCCTCCCTTCCTCTTACTCCACTGTTTTCCTGCCCTAATCATTTTTGCCTCTTACAGTCTGAGAGGACCTCTGCATTAGATGACCTGTCAGTCCCTTCCAACTCTTAGAACCTATAATTTCATTTTCCAAACTCTCAGGCATGAAAAAATAAAGACGTTCACAGCTCACTGGTGAGCAGAGCCGTCCTGGGACGGAAGCTGCCCTCCTGGTCCTGCACATTGCCTCATCCTTGTTCTTCCTCAGAACCACAGAACAGAGACGTCCTTCCCTCTTAGACACCAAAACAGTGGGTTGTGTAAGGTGGAGATGGAGCCTTAATATCGAAGTCAAGTTATTCACCTGTTCTGAGCTTCCACACCTCACCTGTGGACTGGGGGTAAGGGGCCCTCTCTGGAGGCTGCTGTGAGCGTTCACAGGAGCCATGCCACAGGCATGCAGCGCAGGTTAGTCCCTTAGTCTCCCAGGGAGCCCCAGCTGGCAGTTGCCTCTCACAATTTTTCATCATCCTTGCGTTACAAGCAGAGGAATGAATCTCAAGCAGTTTTGCAAGACACCTGAGTCACTCGTAGAAATGAGAACCTGGATGAATGAGTGAAGCTTGTCTGTTCATACTGCATTTTTTAATCTTTTACTTTCTCTTCATCTGTTTGCCCCCTGATTATTCTCAGTCCTGGTTTGGGGACATCAAAGTTCTCCAGACATGTGGTGACGCAGTGTTTGCAATGAATTCATGCTCACTTGCAGACTTTGTTTGTAGTGGATTTTTTAAAAAATAAAACATTATTTAACAATAATTTTTCACGCAGTTCACTTACAAACAGATCTGCCGAGCCTGTTGCAGCCCACAGCCGCCCACGGGAAGGCAGGTCTCCCGCCCCCGGCGCCTGCAGCCCTCCCTGTGGCGGGAGCCGCACTGCGCCCTGTGAGATGGTCTGCAGCGCCCCGGGCCTCCGCACACTTCATGCCATACCGCCAGCCCTCAGCCGTGACAACCACACCTGTCTCCAGCTGTTGCTCACTGCCCCGTAGGGCCCAAGTCATCCCTGGCTAAAAAGCGCTGTCCTGCAGCCTCCGACTTGGCCCTTCCCAGCCTCTCACTGCCCCTTCCCCTGGGGGCCATCCCCAGGAGATTCACCCTGAGGGGAAGAATGGCCTGCTCACGTGCAGCAAAGGATTCTGTGCTCTTCGGAGGAGTGTTTTGTATCTCAAAGGTGGAGGAATCACCACTTTGTGAGGCCAGTGGTCCTTCGCTTGGTGTGGAACAGTTTTAGCTATTGAAGGGTTTAGGGGTAGGAGGAACATCTGGCTGTTTTCTTGGCCACATGATTCCTTTCAAGTTTGTAATTTCCCCCCAATAAGCATTGCAGAACCACAATGTCTGACTATCGTGCAGCCTTTCAAACAGCTTTTCTGCTTAAATGTTGTTGCTGCTTTAGGGATTGGACAGAAACTGGTGTGGGTCCCAAATAAAGGTGGAGTCAGGGTGAACGTTGGCAACAGGGAGAAGAGGTGACTCACTCTCGCTCTGAAGTGGACACTGGAGTCCATTTTGTGAGTTTGCCTGGGGACCACTAGTAACAGCTATGATATCCACTGTCATCAAGCAAAGGCAGCCCGTTATTACTAAGGAACTGGTCAGTGAGAATGTATCATGTGGCCACAGAGCTATGGAAGCCAGAATGTGTGGGTAAGACGGAAATGCAGGGGAACGTGATAGGTAAAAGTGTTTTGGTTTCTGGTGTCATCCAAGCCTGCCTGTTGTGAGTTAACAAGAGTCTGGTGATTTGTGGAAAAATCCAAAGGGCAGCTTCAAGACTGGGAGGCTAATAAACAGAGGAGATCACTCCTGAGTTCCTGTGGCCAGAAAATGGGAATGTGATTCCCATTCTGGAATCACATTCTCTTAGCGTGTTGCAGGTGCAGCCCCTGTGATGTCAGTTCTTGATGCCGCCCCCACTGTGCGCACACCGCGGGCTCAGAGAGAGAGGGCAAGAAAGCATGAGAGTCTGAGGACAGTTCCAGAGCCTTCGGTGGTGCCTGGAGGCCTGCCCTCGTGGTTCTGGGGTGCTGTGGCTCCTTCTGCACTTGAGGCCTTGACTCTGGCATCTGTCTCTTTCTTTGAACAGGAAGGCTAGTTCGGTGACTCCCTCAGAGTGCTTTCCAGCCTCAGCCCATGGTCCCTGTTAACAAACAAGCTCAGGATGAAATTCCAAAAGCTTATGTCAGATAAAAAATTAATTATGGTTTGTTTTTTCAAACTACAAATGCCATCCTTCCAGAATTCTGACACCCTGCTTATCCTTTTGGCTAGAGGAACTTGGCCATACCAAAGATCTCTGTTCTTGCCACAGTTCTTGGGTGGAGGCAGTGGTCTTAAGAGCAGTCACCAACTGCCTTGAACTGCGTGTGCTTCCTTCCTCTTGTAGCCTCATTCCCGACAGTGACCCTGATACCTGACCTCCTCATGGGATGTCATTGCGGCTCATCTTATTTCTAATTACTTAATGGAATTGTGTTAGGGGATCAGGGGTGTGCTGCCTCCACTTAATATTTCATCCATTCTTATTTTTCAAAGGGGTGTTCCCAGTAATAGAATTTAAACTCTGTGAAGAAGGAATTTTGGTGTCGTTAGTTCACTGCTGCGTCCCTGGTTAATTGTGGAAGGAAGAACAGTACAGAAACTCATTCATGGGCAAAGCACCTATTTAAGTTGCCCAAACATTGGGCATTATGTTTAATAAAATTAAGAAATATTTGCTTAGTGGTATGTAGTGAATGGAAAGATCTGATTCCTTGTGATTTATAAATTGCTCAGTAGAAGTTCATTTGCAGATGTTCTTGGGTTATTTTATGTACATATCTCTCATCAGTGTAACAGTGTCATGGGGCGCCATGGCCACACCTTGGTGGCTCCTGTGTGGTCCTGGGAGCCCGCCGTAGGTGGTGTTGGAATGCTCCGTGCTGTGTTTATAAAATGAACGATACTGTGTTCTGGAGGTGTGCGGTGCATGCAGCATTCTCTTTACTCTTTTTTCAGCAAGTGAGTTTTCACATCTGAAAAAATGGAATTACTTGGTTGGAACACTCTTGGATTAAAGCAAAACAGTGCTGATGGATTGATCTGCCAGGCATTTGGCCCCATTAACCCTGGCGAGCTCACCCCAGATCAATGCACAGCCTTTCTTTCTTCAGGACTTGCAAGTTGGGCGTGAATTGCTTCTAATAGGACAGTGTGAACAGATCAGGAATCACTGTGGGCTGCTTCCTTGAGCCTGGAGAGGCCAGCAGCTGCTTTCCTGACTTAGCAGAGGGTTAGGTTTGGTTGTGCTCACGTCACTGGGCAGCCTAGACAAGCAGCAGTTCTCAAACTGTTCCATCTCAGGACCCCCTCATGTTCTTTAGTCTATTGAGGGCTCCCCAGAGCTTTGGCTGAAGTGGGTTGTGTGTATCAGTTTATCACATTACAGATATTCATGTATTGATTTAAAAATAGCATTGATAAATCATTTCATGTTAACATAATAACATTTTAATGAAAACAAACATTTTCCAAAACCAAAAAATATTTAATAGGAGCGCTACTGTCTTACATATTTGTGAATCTCTTTAATGTTTAGCTTAGTAGAAGGCAATTGGATTCTTATGTCTGCGTGTGCATCAGCTTTTATTTTATTTTATTTATTTTAGAGAAAGGGAGGAAGAGGAGAGAGAGAGAGAGAAACATTGATTTGTTGTTTTACTTACAAATTCGTTCATTGGTTGATTCCTGTATGTGCCCTTGCCGGTGACTGAACCCGAAACCTTGGTGTATGGGGATGATGTTCTAACCAGCTGAGCTACCCAGCCAGGGCGCATCGGTCAGTTATGATGTGTTGTTTTAGTTGTAGTATGTAAAGAAAAGATGGCCTCTGGGATGTCCCTGGAAGGGAGGAGTACTTCAGTAGCCTTTCCAGGTAATTGCGGACATTCTCTTTGGATACGACACGAAAACTCACAGGTGGTGGTGGGTTCCTCTGCAAAGTCTGAAACCACATCAGTGAGCTTTTGTGCTGTAAACTGCACAGGTCTGCTCTGCCTTTGGAGCCAGTCTGTCACCCAGGTGGGTATGGCCTGTTTTACTGCATTACTGCCTCAGCTGAATTATGCAGATCTGGCACATAGACACATTTAATCGTATAATGTTTTTCTAAAAATCACAATTGCCCATATCATTACCAATGACATGAGAAACCCCTTTAAGTTTTGGGAAGCTGTTGAGATCTTGGTGATAAATGCAAGTTTTCTAAAGTTCTGGGGTATTTTTTGTTTTGTTTTGTTTTATTTGCTTGAAAGCTCTAATTTTATCATCGTCAACGAAGACTGCCAGTTGTTTGCCTTCTAGGTTCTGCTGCTTTTACTCCCGAGTTTTCTTCCTAAGGTACAGGTGCAGTCGTGGCCCTTGGCTTGGACACAAGGACTTCAGTGACCTCATCCCCAGCGCCAGCACTTTGCCAGTTTCCAGGCTTGTTTCTACATTTTTAAGTGGCTTAAAACAATGCAAACTTATTACCTTATCGTTCTGGAGGCCAGAGTCCGAAATAGGTCCCATGGGGCTCGGATCGAGGTGTTGGCAGGGATGCGTTTCTTTAAGGCCCTTGAAAGAGAATCTGGTTCCAGGAGCTCACGAGCAGATGATCAATGAGAAAAGTGTATACATCTGTAAAGATAAAGCAAATATGGAAAAGTGTCAAATATTGGGAAATGTAGATGAAGAGTATGCAAATATTTATTTAACTTTTATGTGGGTTTAGGCATTTTCAAAATGGAAAGTGGAAAAGAATGAAATATGACTGTGGAATGAATGCATGGGTGGTGTAGGCTGGAATTGGGTTCCCATTGTTGAAGAGATAAAGCGCCATCGACTGCATCTTCGTTGTATTTTTGGCATAGTGATAATTCCCTGTGGGCTCACATTAGTTACAAATCGTATTCAGAAAACTTAATTAAACCTCCCCAGCTCTTGCGTCAGTGCGTATGTGCAAAGTAGAAATGATAAGATTGAGAAAGCGAAGGACTTTCTGTGCCACTGAGAGGTCCTTCCTGGCACGCCCTCAGGGGAAGTGTGACCTCCCTGCATTCAGACCATGGCACCTCCACTCACTGACCCCACTCCTTGTGGGACTGCAGGCCACAAGCTCCACCAGCTATGTCAACAGTGCACATCCTACACTGACCACAGTTGGGCCTGTCTGTGTGTCTGCTCAGTGCCCATGTGTCAGCCTGTACAGGAGGTTCCCTCACGAAAGAATTGACTGTACAGATTGGAGTGCAACTATTTCCTGAAGGAACCAGCTAAGGCACACGTGGCAAACACAAGGCCCGCGGGCTGAATTGGCCCTCCACCTTGTTTTATCTGGCCGGGTACCTTATTTCCACCTGGTGGCAGTGCCGAGCTCTCGCTCAACTGTTAAGGAGCAGTTACATTTGTACAGTCCTAAATTACATTCAGCCCTTTGAAGGCAACCGTGAGGCTGATGTGGCTCCTGGTGAAAATGAGTTTGACACCCCTGATAAGGTTTTCTGCCCCTGCTAACTTGTTCTCAATACCAGTGTAAGGAAAGGGTTTGCTCCCTTTCCTCGTCCCTAGCAAGGGCTTCAGGCTCTTACATACGCACCTCTATGCCCTAGATTTGTGGAAATGGCTTGTGAGTGTGATGATACCATCTTTATTCAAAATATGACCTTCTTTTTGTGGAAGTGATGTGGTAGGATCTCTGGGTCTGAAGCCATCTCGTCCTGTTTCCTGTCTTCTTCTGAATTCCTTTGCTGATGCCCCTGCCTGGTGGTGCTCAACCTCGTGTCTGCTCAGTCCCTGTGATGTGACCCCTGCCTCCCCACCTTCATCTGATTCTCCACTGGTGTTACAGCTGGGACGTCCTTTCTGGTGCCAAGCCAAATGGAGTCATTCCTCTTGTAACAGCCAAGGTGCGGAGATTCCGGGGCCAAAACAGATTGTGTCTGACATCTCTTCTTTGCCTTGCAGGAGCCTGAAACCCCCAACTTATCCCACCTGAGACATCATTGCTGCAAGACCTAGGCGATTGTCGGGGGACAAGGTGACAAGTCCTTGGATCATATTCCTGGTACAGTCTGCCCATCAGCAACCGAGTAGTGTGGTTATCACTTTTGTGCTAGAACATATTATTCACTTAGACCTTTAGTCAGTTGTTGACTTTTTAAGTGAACTGGCAACTAAAACCCTTAGTTGTCATCCTTTTAAAATGTATGGCTGCTGTGCTTTTTCAGAATCATCTAGCACTTTTGGCCCTGGTCAGGTAGCTCAGTTGGTTAGAGCACTGTCCTGATACACTAAGGTTGCAGGTTCAGTCCCCGGCTAGGGCACATACAGGAATCAACCAGTGAGTGCATAAATAAATGGAACAACAAATCAGTCTCTCTCTCTCTCTCTCAAATCAATAAATAAAATTTTTAAAAAAGAAACATCTAGTACTTCCATCTCATTAGAAAACTGGTTTTACGCTTTCACAGTGGTGGGTTTCTTAACTTCCTACATTTCCTTCAAACAGAACTCTTAATACCTACAGATGGTAAGGCCTTTTGCACAAAGGCCAGGGCCGGCAGACACCAGGTGCTGCGTTGTCAGCAGCATGTGGAGGGGCCTGGGCTCTGCGCACCGGCTGCCGGCCACTGCATGGTGGCGTGCACAGCGTGCCATTGTGGTATGTGGCTGCATTTCTGCCTTTGACTCTGGGAGACTTTGCATTTCTTAAGGGCAAGGGCAAGCTCCGATTTCTTTCCTATTCACAAACGTTTCCTCTTGTTCCTGTTCTTCTCCCTCTTCTATTTCTCACTCTTTTACTTAAGCATTCTTCTGTAGCTTGTTCTGTGGTTTAGGTGCTATAAGGATCAGTGCGTGTCAGGAGGCAGGGACGGTCAAGGCTAGCCCATGGGGCTCAGCTTGTGCGTCTCTCTTACAATTAAGAGTAGCTCCAGTTTTATTAGACTCTTATTTGGGGGTTTGGCATGAGACACAGTGAGGGAAAAAAGTGTTCTGCTATTGAAATACTTGAAAGCATTTTTTGTTATTCTATTTTTAAAAAAATGGGTTTGCCACATAGAGACTTCATCATTGTCACTATTTTATTCCTCATAAAAATGGAGGTCATGTTTTCAGGGGTGTGTGTGTGTGTGTGTGTGTGTGTGTGTGTGTGTGAGTGAAGAATGTCACATGCCTTTTATCTTCCTCTCACATTCTTACATTCCTTGGGGCCATCAATAGTCTTAATTCCAAGCATGTAGGTATATTAAGAATGCCCATGTGATCAGGGATCAGGAGTCCACACAGACTCCTTCATTAGAGGGACTTTGTGGGGATCTAGCCATTGCCCTTTGCCACATGTCAGCATCTCTGAGCAGCTGCCTTGAATAGAAGGAAGGAAGAGCAGCTCCCAGAGTTCCTAGTTCCCAGGGGGATTACAGCTATAAGTAAGCACCTTATTTTTGGGGCTGTTGCACCCTTGTACATGTCAGAAGCCACCTTGTAAATACTAGCTGCACTTCCGCAAAGACAGTGAAATTAGATCCTTGCCAGCAGGGAAAGGGGAGGAGGGTGTTCTGTGGAGTGCCGGAAGCCACTGTAAGCCTCAAATACTTTTTTCCTTTTCCTTCTCAGAAGTTATTTAGTAAAAGTGCTTAAATCAGGGTGAGTTCATTCTGCTTTCTTCTCCTCTTGCTGCAGTGGTCAGATGTGTCTCTGCTATTGTAACGGACTATTGTAGAACCTCTTTCTCTGTTCCCTAGTATGGAGCATGGTAGGGGTGAGTGATCACGCCTGAGTGAGAGGCCCAAGTCAGGCTGTCTGTTTCTCGGGGTGGACAGTGCTGGCACAAAATGTGTGGTGAAGCCCTTGACCATCCTTAGGTGCTTGGGCACAGGTCCTGAGCCATGGCTAAATCAGAAGAAGCCACAATCTATCTACTGGACACCGCCATGTTGTCGTCCTTCTTGGGTGAAGACATACAGACCAGAGACGGTGACAGAGATGGTGTGTCTCTGGGAGCCTTTGCTGTCTCTGCCACACCTGTTTGTACTCTTTGATTGATCATGTTGTCTCCTCCTTCAAGAGGGTAGGGGCGCTGTTCCACTCCTGGCTGTGTCCTCAGCACCTGGAAGGAGGCAGTCTGTGATGGATGCAAGACAGTGTTTGCTGTGGGATGGATGGTGGTTTGTGTCTTCCTGTGCAGCTTCTGAGCACCCTGAGAGCAGGGACAGTACAGTAGAGTGGCATAGGGTAGACACACAGTTTTTAGAAAATGAAATAATAATTATTTAATATATGCCATTCTTCCCGAAGGAGGGAACTACTTTCAAATCATTCAGCCTTAACCAAGAAAAAAAAATAGTTTCAGGTGAAGTAAAGACTAGTTCAGCCACCAAAGCAGAGGTAGTTGAAACCTTGAACGTTTAAAGAGAAAATGAATGCAGACTCATTATCTCCTAGTCATAACCCATCCTAAACTTAGCAGCAATGACAACACACATCTGTCTTCTCGCAGCTCCTCTGGTCAGAGCGTGGTGCAGTGGTGCTATGCTGAGTTCCCCATGGCTGCCCTCAGGAGCTGACGGGGGCTGGGTTCTCATGTGGAGGCTCGGCTGGGGTAGAGCCTGCTTCCATGCTCCTTCAGGCTATTACCCAGGTGTGTTTCCTGTGGTGGTAGGGTTTAGGGCCCCGGCCTCCTGCTGGCTGACCTGGAGGCCACCTACGTGGCCCCTGGCTTCATCGAGCCGTCAAGGAGAGTCAGCCTGCAGGATGCAGCCTCACATAACGTCATGTAGTCACAGGAGAGACATCATCCCCTCTGTCATATTCCGTTGATTAGGAGGAAGTCCTAGTCACCACCCACACTCATGGGAACACTGGAGGTGGGGCTAACGGGGCCACCTTTGAATGTCCACCAAGGTCACCTTTCTTGGTCCCTTGAGAGAAGGGATTGAAAAGTGGTTCCCACCTGCTATCCATGTTTGTGAAAAATTGTTTTGCTTTCTTCTTTTTTCCCACAATTTCTCATTATTTTAAATCTATTAAAAGATCACAACTCTCCAGGATCCATTTATGTCGGGGGGGGGCTCCGCACACAGAGCCCCATCCCTCCATCACGGATGAAAATAAAACTACCAAGAAGACATGATCTGCTTGGGGAGGAAAAGTGGTCAAACTCTCAAAGGAGAATGACCCAGAGCCCCTTCCTCACTAGGCTTTTATTGGGTTCAAATACACAGGAATACAGGTACTGTCAGACAGCAAGGATCAAACAATGATTAACATTTCAAAGAAATCTGAGGGCTTAATCTGAGTCAGTGTCTGTCAGGAAAGGGGGTTGCAAAACTTTGGGAGACATACCCATTTTCTCCTCGGACCCTTATCATTTAAATGAGAGCACTGTTAGCAAACAAAGCAGGTTTCACAGGACTTCACAAATTCTTTCTTATGCCTGATTGCCCAGGGAACCCTTCTGGCCAGCCCAGGGCTGCACCACTCTCCGTCAGAGTTTCAGGCTTTAAGCCGATTAGGCCCAGGAAGCAAGAGATAAGGAAGACCTCTCCCAGTTGGAAATGGAGACTCGGGCTATGTCAGGATAGCCAGGGGGCCAAGGTCCATCACCCCCTTTTTGCTGCAGCCCCCCGAGTCCTTCCATAAGGGCCTCCCAAGTGGTCATGTCTGGCTTAGGTTGCCCCTCCCATGAGGAGTCTTACCGGTCATTGGGTTATTGACTAACTGACTAAGCTTTGGGGCCAGAGATGGATGAAGCAGAAGCAGCACTCCTACCAGGGAGATAAACTTTGTTTCCTTAGTAGCTCACGTTCTCTTGACAGAACAGACGCAGATGAAGCGGGTCCCTTGGCTCTTACTCAGCTTAGCTATGGGGTGAGGGTTACAACTCCTGAGACCAGGCTGAACGGTCCGCAACACATTTATCCTTCCTACCAACATGGAGGCGTTCTTGCCCTTGGACCTGCCAAGTAGTGCACGGCCGTAGAGTGCTCCCTTTTGCTTGGGGACATTGGGGGGGTTAAACTGCTTTTTGTGAGCTGCCTTAGCACCCAGTGGTGGCTTTGTTGGGTTGTTTGTGTAGGAAAATGTGGCCTGAGTTTAAGGTGACTGATGCGTCAGGGAACTTCCACAAGGAGAGATGCCCTCACAGTGTTTTTCTGTGGTAACAGGAACATTTTAGGGGTGTAAATTGCAGTGTGTATTTTTAGCCTTTAAAAATTAATGAAAAGCAGCAGAAGCCTGTGCTGTGTCTCCTGATTCTCTAAAGACATGCAGCCATAAAGCAGTAACCAGAGGAGAGGAATTTCAGTGAACCACAGTCTGGATAACTGAGAGTAGGCATATTGAGAGCTCGGGGGTCAAGTGCAAGAACATTCTGGAGTGATAGTCTGTGGTTGGCTATTGCACTGGAGCCTTCCATGAAAGCCGAGCACGTGTCACATTGCCTGTAATGTATGTGCCAGCAGAGTCCATGCGATGTGCAGAAAGGGCTCCTTCACACCTAATGCCACGGCCTGGCTCTCCGCTCTAGTGGCAATGACTACATTTGTTCATCTCTGGCTTCAGCCCCGCCCTCTGATGCAGTCCTCTCCTGGGCTGTGATTGCTCTGGAATTCGCAGGCCCTCCTGTAATTGGCCATTTGTTTCTGGTGCCTCAGCCTCATTCCAGACAAGTGGAGCCCCATTCTACTCTCTAATAGAGACTTTTCTGTGACTGCCTACCAGGACGTTTTCTGCAAGTATATTACTTAAAACGCAGTCTCAAAGTGAAAGAGCATGGCAGGCAGGTAGTTGTTGGGCCAAGCACAGGGAAGGTGGTGAACCACAGCAGGAGGCTGTGATGTTGCTTTCGATATTCAAAGCTTTTCTTGGGGCATCTGAAATTTTGGCCACCTGTGAAGTATGGTTGCAAATTAGAAAGCAAAACCTCTAATAAAATGTGGCATTGCAGGCTCAGGGGTGGTGTGTGCCCGGCACACAGCATGGAGGTAATCCCCACGGTAACCACGGGGTGTGCATTATTTGTGTGTCAGGGCTTTCTGAGGAAAACACAGGGACAGGGAACAAGTGGCAGGTGACTGTGAAAGGTGGTAGCGTTGGCTTGTGCAGAAGATGCTCTATTAGTTGGATTGAAATACCATTCTCAAAGGTGAGCCTGCTGATTTGCTGTCCCGTAAGAGAAGGCTGCCCACGAGACCTGTGGTTCTGGTGTCGCTCGCTTCTCCAGTCTGTCCTTCACAACGAGGCCAAAGTAACCCTCTCAATATCATTGAGTTGGCCCAAAAGTCTGTTTAGTTTTTCCATAAAATAAAAGGCACATTTTTCATTTTCATCAGTGACTTGATTGATTTGGATATTTTGAGTATGTCGGGCATCTCCCACTATTGGCTTCTAGTCGACAGAGGCCAGGGGTGCTGCTAAACATCTTCCAATGCAGAAGACAGTCCCACGGCAAATGATTACATGGCCAAAACGTCAGTAGTACCAAGAAACTTCGCAAACCACTTTTGACATGTTCAGTCAGTCACAGCACCTTCTTCACACACTGCACAAATCTTTTTTTTGCATTTCAGTTGCATTTTTACCTTTCTTGAAATATTAAAGCATAATATGCCAAAAATGTTGCCTGTTTTTTCCATCCTTAATATTAAAATGACTGCACAAAAATGCACCAATTTTGATGAGTTTTTTAATGCGCACTGATAGGACAACTGTCACAATAAAATCTAACAAAATTGTTTTTAATGAAGTTAAAGACAACTAAGCACTACTAGAGCCGTAGTATGGAAAAAAACAAATGAACTTTATGGCCAACCCCATTTTTGTTTATGCCCTTCTCTGCTTCAAAATTTTATATCTGAGCAAAGTGTAAATCACTCATCTGGCCATTCGAGACTCTCCTCCTCCTCCCCACACACCTACACTCCAGCCTCACCTGGTACTGTCTGATGGGTGGCACCTGTGGCTTGGCTGTGCTTTATTCCCCCCATCTTCCCTTAGGATATGTCATGCTGAGAGTTGATAGGTCAGGACAGAATTCACTGTGTCCCTCATATGTAGCACAGAAACATGTCGGTGTCTACAGGTTTCTCTCTCTGAGTGGCTGCTGGCTTTTGAATAACCTATGAACCACTCTGTTCTTACGTAGTTCTTTGGAGCTCACATTGTTTTCCTGATTTCAGTCTCTTTCTGCAAATGATACAGTGAAGCTCAGAGAAATGTCTAGAGACACAGCCTGTGAGGGGTGAGACTTCGACCGCCCATTACAAATCCTTTATTCTTGGCCATTTTTCCAGTTCAAAATTGACCAAATAGTGACACTTCCATATGGTTCAACCTAATTCTATTGTATATAAAAGACTGTAACTACTTGTAGCTGTGGCTTACAGCTTTCCGGGTTTACCCTGGCCTAGGCTGTGGGTTGTAGAAAGAGTTTCCTCAGTGCTTTCTGGGTCAGTCCCAGATGAATATCTTTTCACATTTACTTCTGGAAATGTTCAAATATGCACAGAGATGAAGAGAAAGCAAAATAAACCCCATGTACCCAGTTATCCACCCCTCTTTGATGGACCCTTGACGTGGGTTTGACTCGCCTGTGAACCCTCTTGCCTTCCTTTTTCCCACTTGCTTCTTCATTGGTTTCACCAAAAGAGATTTCCTTTCCTTTAATTCAGAAGGCATACACACTCATAGAAAAAAATGTCAAAATGCTGAAAATGAAATTGCCCATCATCTCCTATTCAGAGATAACCACCTCAGTTCTCCTTCTAGACCATTCTTTACGGACACTTATATTCATGTATGTTATTATTTTAAGGGATTCTATACATGCTATGTTGACACTTCCCTCCACTTTTACCGGAGACGTGGCATCTCCGACACAGTATGAAATCATTTGCTTTGGCCACTCCCTCTGCTGCCTTCCTCCCCAAGGCTGTGCACTCTCCATGTGCTTTCCAGAACTCTCCACTGATGTCCCAGTTGGCCTTGGCCACCCAAAATATAGTTGGCCCTCCGTACCCACAAGTTTCATATCTGCAGGTTCAACCAACCGTGGATTGAGAATATTCGACAAAAAATGTAAGAGACTTGAGCTTCCTCAATTTTATTATCCACAGGGGTGAGGAGGAGGTCTTGGCACCAACCCCACTGGATCCTGAGGGACGGCTGTCGCTACTTTTCCTCAGCCCCAAATAAAGTCCTGTGGCCTCTGAGACAATGGGCCTTGTTCGGTGGCTTGAGGGAAGTGGGTGGGTTATGTTGATTAACTGCACCTCTTGAATAACTCATTGACTTAATTTTTACAGGGCTACTGGCATGCAAGAAGAGGTTGTCACTTAACCCACATCAATCTTTTATCTGTAGGATTTCAGACAAGGCAACAAGCAAAGTAAGAATTGTTAGGCAGTGGGGAGAAGCTTGGTCAAACTTGAGTCCGTTTGGCACCTGGTGTGGAATCGCGCTTTTGGGATTAGATGGCCTAGGTTCTTTTCTGATCCACACTCCACTACTTACAAGTTAGGTGCCTGCGGGCAGTATTAGCTTGATGATTTGTTAAGCTGAGTGTGAATGCTGGGCACCATGGGGTTCAGCCACCATGCCAGACTGAGCGCCTGCCCATGCCACTGAGAAGCCAGAGTACCTGCAGGCTGCGGATTTCAGAAAAATGTCAGGTGTCTTTACAACTGAGGCTTCTGACTAGATGCAGAGATGTGCTCAGGTGGATTTCCAGGCTTTCTGCCTCTGTCCTCACTTGATGAAATTGACCGTTTTGCCCCATGAAAGTAGCAGGCTTTGAGACAGACAGCTAAACCTTCTCTTGGTCCCACATTCCTCTCTTGGAGCTCTTGTCGCCCTGTCAGCCTCCTCACCCTGACACTCTGCTTCGTGGGGGTAGGACTGTGGATTTATGCATTTCCTTAAACCCTGGCTGTGTCAAGCACAGGGGTGAGATGAGTGAATTTTGTTCCTCTTGGCTTCGGGTCAGACAAATGTAGACCCGGGAGGGCTTTAAAGAGTCCAGGTTCCCCTTCCACATCTCCCCCAGGCAGACTGACTGCTGCTGCCCAGTGAGGGTGCGTGGGTGTGAGCTGGCCCTGCTTCAACTCCAGACTTGGACCACTGTTTTTGCAGTTTTAACACCCGATCCCAACCCCCATCCTTTTGGTTCAGATCTGTCATTTCTTACCTCCTTTTCATAATGCCGTGCCTACTTCTTGGGTTGCCATGTTTAGTGTCTATTCTCTGGTTTTTAAAAAATTTAAGTTCTTGCACCTGGGCCTCCTGACATCTGGGAGGAAGTGGAGATCCGGCTTTGAGAACACTTCCTTCAACACAGGTTTTGTCCTTGCCTTGAGTCTTCTTCTCCTCGCCCACAATGGCCAGTGTCCGAGAATGCCCTGTTTTGGACCCCTCCTACCACCTGGTGGCAGATCGCTCCCTCACAGGCATTCTGCTTCCTTCCTTGTTATAGTGTCTGAGCTCTAGAGCAGGTGCCTCAGGGCAGCCACCACAGGCAGGCAGCTGCTCATGCTGTAGGGAGTTGACTAGGTCTGCCCACCCATTAGTGGGATCCCATAAGGCTAGCACCCAAGCAAAGACCCACTCTCTTTAGGATGGTGAGCTGGGGACCACAGTGCACATCCTGTTGGAATGGTAGACTGTACTCTGGCTGGTGCTCACCAGGTGCCTGGAGAAAGACTGCGGGGCCTGGGCCATTCTAAAGACCATCACTCACTTCAAGGAGGAGTCAGAGTTTTGACCAGTAAAATGTCCATATTAAGATTTTGATCAATGAATGGCATTTATGAACTTAATATATATAATAGCCTATATCAGACCCCATCAAGCCATTAAGCTGAACTTTTTCAGTGGTGAAACTATCACTGTATATGGTTTTAAAAACCATACCATTCACATCTGCCCACTTTCATCCAGAAGCCTTCAAAACAGAGCATAGAAAAGTCTTTATCTCTAAAGTCCTGACCATTGATTGATCAATTTATTGCTATTGTTATCATAGAGTAACTACTAGGGGGGAAAATTACTTAGAGTTGGATTTCTGTGGGAAAGGAACAGATTTCCCTTAGCTTTTCTAGGAGGATTTCACAGAAGGTAAGTGTTTTTTTTTTTGTTTTGTTTTTTTATTTTTTATTTTTATTTTTTAATATATTTTATTGATTATGCTATTACAGTTGTCCCGTTTCTCCCCCATCATTCCCCCCACCCTGCACACCCTCTCCCACCCACATTCCCCCCTTTAGTTCATGTCCATGTGTCGTAAGTTCTTTAGCTTCTACATTTCCCATACTATTCTTGCCCTCCCCCTGTCTATTTTCTACCCACTATCTATGCTACTCATTCTCTGTACCTTTTCCCCCCTCTCTCCTCCTCCCACATCCTGTTGCTAACCCTCCATATGATCTCCATTTCTGTGGTTCTGTTCCTGTTCTAGCTGTTTGCTTAGTTTGCTTTTGTTTTAGGTGTGGTTCTTAATAGCTGTGAGCTTGCTGTCTTTTCACTGTCATATTTTTGATCTTCAAAAAAAAAAGTGTTTTTAATGATAAATGACCAGGGATTTGCAAGATTTCTGTCAAAACTTCAAATGAAAGTAGGTGTCAACCACTGTACACATTCCTCCCCATGAGAAAGGATAACCTGATTTCCAGCTAATGCTTTCAGAGCCTTCTGACTACTTTTCCGTGTGTCTCCCGACAGCAGGAAGTCCGCGTAAACGTGGTGCTGCTGGGGCTGGAACGTGGGGTTCGCCTGCCGGGGAACTTTCATGCAGTCTCACTGCTGGCGGAACCTGCAGAGTGGCCTGGTGTGCACGGGACACTTACACACGATGCCACTTGGAGGACATGGTTTTGCATCATTTCAAGGAGACAGAAAGGCTATTTCCTAAAAACAAAGCTGGGACATAGTGTTGCATTTCCCCCTACCCTGGAAGGTAGACATAACACCCAACTTGAGACGGCGGCACCCTCCCGATGATCAGATCTGCACCTCTCAGCAGTACCCTGTGGCATTTTTGTTCCAGTGTCTTCCAAAGGAATTGGGTGCCCGTTGCCCAGACAGCAAGCAGCACTTTTGGAGCAACCAAGGCGAGAATGATGGGCAGTTGATCCCCTATGAGGTCCCTGCCCTGCCTCGCCCCTCCGGTGCCCATAGCGCTTTGCCCCGGGAGCTGCTCCTGCAGAGGCTGGTCCTCAGTGGGCTGCCTCTGTTGTCGTCACAGTTGTCAGCTCCAAGGACTCCCTTCTCATGTGATGTTTGAAACCATCTGTTTCTAACTTACAGAATTCAATAATCTGCCCCCTTTAATTTGAAAATGGTACTGAGCCCCCCCAGGATTAGTCAGTGGGTTCTGTGAGTGGGTTTTCGCCAGTGGAAGCCCTGCCTGGGCTGATGACACACAGGCACAGGGGCTGTGCTTGCCCGGGTGGGCCACTTCTGCCGAAGGTGAGCCACCGGGCTCCTATTTGCCTTTGACCCTAAAAAGGCCCAAAAATCTGTTCCCAGCCTGTCTGGTCTCCAGTGCGCCTTTTGCAAAGAATCCCAATGTGGTCACTCTTCTGCTCGGACAACAGCACACTTTTGAGAAGGGACAGAAGTTTTGCCTTTCAGATTGTTTTAGCTTGCTTTACTCCGTGAGGCCTACTGAAGAAAATGATATTTATTTGCATAGGCTAGGCCTTGCACTTGGCTTTTATTGTTTTGGGGAGAAAATCTGCTCATTATTACCCAGAAACCACATCTAGGAGAGGATGGGAACAGGCAGGCTCTCAGTCACCGTATCTACCAACCAACTTAAAAACAACATGAATGATAAGGAACTTTCACCTCCCACTTCCCTTTAAAATTCCTGTCTGCTTAAAAATACTCCCCTCCCCACCAAAAACAATGTCGAGGAGTTATTTTACCGTGTTTTACACACTCCCTAGCAGAGTCAAGGGTCGTGGTGAAATGTGCACCTTCCCTTTTAACTTGTTACTCAAGCAATCATTTGCTAATGACATTGTTGTGATTTACAGCTTCTTGGAATAAATCCAGTTAAGTCCTCTGAGGAAGACAAGAAAAGGCAGTTGCAGGAGGAATGACTGCCTGGGACAGTGCTGGGGCC
Source organism: Glossophaga mutica (assembly GCA_039655065.1). Taxonomy (NCBI): domain Eukaryota; kingdom Metazoa; phylum Chordata; class Mammalia; order Chiroptera; family Phyllostomidae; genus Glossophaga; species Glossophaga mutica. The sequence goes on from CM077304.1 coordinate 110,005,114, forward strand.
TTCCACCAACCCTGGTGTCCCATACAGGTCCTCACATACCTGCTCCCCCTCAAGCCGCTCTTGTCTGCGAAACCTGCTTCCCCTGAATCTTCTCCTGGCCCAAGAGCTTTCCGGAACAGGCCGGTGTGCTGCTGAGGGAAGCCATTGACCTCTGTGCTTGTTCCTCTCTCATTCCGGTCACCTGCCTCTTTTGCTCTTATCAAACCTTTGTGTCTGATTTTCCTGCTCCACAAATGAATCATCTCTCTTGATTTCCTCCTCGCTTCCTCCCCATCTTAAGACACAGTGAGATCATTTCCTTCCCACCTGTAAAGCCAGAGCCCTAGACAAGGACTTGGGCTGCTTTGTCATCAGAGCTCTGACCTTGTGTGACATTGACTTTGGTAGTTATTTTCTCTCATCTGTGTAACAAGGAGACCGGGTTGGATGACTTTTCTCTCCCATCCTAGCTAAAAGCTGTTAGATAAAATGCGGAAAGGGCCAGCCCCATTTTCCATGACCCGGACCTAGCCAGTGTCATGGCCCACGCAGAGGGGCCGTGTCTTGGGACTGGGGAATGCGGCAGGCAGCCAAGTGTTCTGGAGGGTTAGGCATAGATTTGGCGGACGTGTGATCTCCAGTGGCTTTATTGCAGCAAAGTTAGGTCAGTAGGTATCAACTGATGATAAAGATGAAAAATCAGTGATACTGTTTTGCATCTCTGTAGCCAAAAATAACAATGGTGGCTTATCTCTGTACTTGCTGTTTTATTTTTAAGTAAGCTATTTTAGAACAGTTTTAGATTTATAGAAAAATTGTGAAGGTATTATTGAGAATTTCCATATGTTCCATACCCAGTTTCCTGTTATGAACTAATACTGGTACAAATGAAGGCCATACTTCATTCAGACTCTTGCAGCTTTTCCCTCATGTCCTTTCCTCATCCAGGACCCCACATGCCTCCTCAGGCCTCTCTGGCCTTTGACAATTTCCTCTACTTTCCTTGGTTTTGATTACTTTGACCATTTTGAGGCGCATCAGTCAGGTGTTTCGCGGAATGCTTCTCATCTGTGACTCGTCTGGTGTTTCTCTCCGGATGAGACCGGGGCTCTGGGTTTGGGCGGGAAGGTCACTGAGGCGAGGTGCCCTTCTCGTCACATCACGCCATCAGCAGGACTGTGACCGTTGATGTTGACCGTTCGTTTCTCCACTGCAAAGTGGCTTGTTTCTCTCCCCTTTCCAGACTGTCCTCTTTGGAAGGAAGTTACTATAGGCAGCCCACCCTAGGGTGGAGAGTTTAGTCCCACCTCCTTAAAGGTGGGAGCCAGCCCACCCAAACAGGCAGGCTTGGCCCCTGTATTATAGGAGGGCCAATTAAATGCTACGCTGGCATCCTGGGGCCCCCGGGGCGGTGTCCCCTGTGAGGAGGGGGTGGCATGAGCCACTATGTGAACGTGTGCTCGATCTCAACATGTGCTCAGAAGTGTCTTATGCACGTAAGGCTAACATTTGGGTCCAAAAAAACCAACAACAACAACAACAACAAAAGACAATTCCTAGAGTAGTTACAGTTACAAAAAGCCCAAGCATCTAATAATTCGACATTTTTCTGCTATGGGCCTAACCCTGGGTTAACTTAAAAATGGAAACAGCTTGGTCCTTGCCCCCAGAGGACTCCATAAAGGTCTAAAAAACATTGCCATTGGCCCCTGGGTTCTAATAATAAATTAAAAGATGGCTTGGTTTGCCTCCCCAGCAGTACACTTATGACCTCTTGTTTTTTCTAGTAAATTGCATGACTGCAGAGGGCAGGAACAGTGTCACTGATGTGTGTGTCCTATACTCCGGAGTTCCCGCCCACACAAGGTTTCCACCAGGAACTGAGAGAAAGGCGGCTGCTCAGAGAGCCCTGGGGGGTAAAGTCAGTGAAGTCCTGGGCTCCGGGTGTTTCTGTGTGCTCTGGCCGAGCAAGCCTCAGGCTGGAGAGCGCCTAGGTGGGGTCCTAATGGGCGGATTCTGAGACTGAAACCATTTTAGCAGTAAAGGACAACAGGGACTTGGTTGCACTGTGCCTCGACTAGAGAGGTGAAGGGGTGGCCACGGTGACGTGCCCTGTTCTTTCTCCTCGGCAGATCTGATCAGCAGGATGGGGTGCAAGGTGCTGTGCAGCCTGGGTCAGCAGATGCTGAGGCGGAAGGTGGTGGACTGCAGCCATGAAGAGAGCCGGCTCTCCCGCTGCCTGAACACTTTTGACCTGGTGGCGCTGGGGGTGGGCAGCACGCTGGGCGCTGGCGTGTACGTCCTGGCCGGAGCTGTGGCGCGTGAGAATGCGGGCCCTGCCATTGTCATCTCCTTCCTGATTGCTGCACTGGCCTCAGTGCTGGCCGGCCTTTGTTACGGCGAGTTCGGTGCTCGTGTCCCCAAGACCGGCTCGGCCTACCTCTACAGCTATGTCACCGTCGGGGAGCTCTGGGCCTTCATTACAGGGTGGAACCTCATTCTCTCCTACATCATCGGTGAGTTCCCCTCTTCTCTTGTTCCCACCTCCCAATTGTGGGCAGATGCACCACTTTGCTCCCAAACAGACCAGATCTAGGTTCTTCCCAAGAGCTCCCTCCTTGCCTCACTTTTGCCCACCTTCCCTTTTCGTTTTACAAAAGGCGGAGGCAGCCTTACGGACACCACTGCCCCTCTGGTCTGTGCTCTTGGTGTTCACCGGCAAGTGTGTCTGGGCTTCGTGGGAACAAGGAGGTCGTTCCTGTTAATGTGACAGACACAGAACCAGTGGGATGTTTCTAATAACTTCAAAAGGATTTAGTCTCTTTTAGTTAGTTTTTTTTGTTTCTTTGGTTTTGTTTTGTTTTTTTAGTACTAGAGTAAATTCATTATGGACACTAAAAGATGGATGGAATATTGAAAAGCACAAAGAAAGTAAAAATCTGAGAACTGAGAGACATTAATTCTCATTCATTCATTTGCAACAAATATTTACTGAGCACTTGCTCTGTGCAAGGCATTTTGGTAGATATTGGGGATGTGATAGAGGAAAGAGACAATCTCTCTTGGTGAGATGCATGTTTTTGGCACAGTGTGTCTATTGATAAAACATAGTAAATATTTTTTGCAGTGTTAACTTTCTTCCACAGTAATATTCGTAATGGTTGCATGTCATTCTATTGAAGCAAACACATGAATAAAAGAATCACCAAAGCATTTGAACCGCCAATTCACAGAAGTAGAAATACAAATAGCCATTAAATGTTCCATTTATATTTAACAGGCGTTTTGTGATATTATCAAAAGCCAGTAAGATGTGGTGAGTTGAGCCACGCGGGTCCTGGGAACGTCAGGTGTGGAGCTGAGTGCAGCCTCCCAGGCCCAGGGCCTCCCGAGGGCCGCCTGCCACCACACACCCAAGCCACCTTCCCTTTCAGCCTTGCGGCATCTGCTTGGAGCCGACACCGCTTACTCTTGTAACCTCCAGAAGAAAATTCACACCATGGTTTTCTCAGCCTAGCACTGAAGCAAGTGCAGACACTCATGCATGCTGGGTTCTCCTGGTGGGCATGCAGCTATTTTAAATGGGCTGTTGTGTTTCCAGAGGATTTATCTGGGCACGAGGCACGAGAGGGCGTGAGGCCTCATGCGTCCGACCCCAGATGATGCATCTTTGCCAGAGTGCCACTTGCTGGTGTGGGATCGTGCGCAGGTCACATGTCACTGTAGGGACCTCTCAGCCTTAGCTGTTGGGGAGGGCGGTTTTCTCAGCCAACATGGGGTTTTAAAGCCCTGACTCAGAACTGGGGACGGGGAGGCCTGGTAGCCCCTCTCGGCCAGCAGTGTGGGGTTCAGGATCCCTGTCAGCAGTGAGCCAGCCTCTGGGCCAAATGGGAGACCATGTTTCTTTGCTGGGTTGTGGCCTTGATGGACAGATTTCATAATAGAAGGGCTGCTCAGCATGAAGAAATCTGGTTCGATTTTTGAGCTGTCGGAAGATTATTTATCATGAGACCAAATAGCAAAATTGAGTCTCAGCAGATCACTGCGGCAGACTCCTGGGGGTGACCCAGACTGCAGTGATGGGCAAGGCCCCTTAGAGAAAGGAAAGGAAAATGCTCTGTGTGAATATTGGAATGTTAGTGACATTTCCTGAGGAACAGCACTGGACAAGCAGTGACTTGATTCAGATTGAGACAGAGAGAGAGGGAGGGGGAGGCAGAGATAGCATGCACAGTCAGCCGTCGTTGGCACTGGGAGCGCTGCCTCCCTTTGCGTTCCTCATGGCCGGGGTGCGGAAAGAATATAGAGCGCTTTGTCTGCTGGCAGGCGCTTGGGGACCTGTGGATATGAGCCCAGGGTCAGGCACAGAGCGGCAGATGGCAGAGGTGCGGGTCAGCCACGTGCCATGTCCCTGGTCTTCTTTGCTGGGAGAGCAGTGCTCTCCAGGACAGTCTTGGAAAAGGAGCTTCTGAGCAAGGTGCACACAGCTCGCTGCAGCTTGAACGTGCATCATGCCATCAGTTTCATGGCTTGCCATCCGTGTTTCTGTTTGTGATGAAATCAAGTAGGTAGAACTGAATAAACACTGTCTGAGTGCCTCTCAGGTGCAAGGGTAACATGTTTTATAAAACTTATTAATAACTTGGTTAAAGATTTGAAACACATATACATGTGTGTATTGGGTCATGGTGGGAAATGCATGTTTTTCCAGGCCCTGGAAGCCTTCTCGGACTTTGCACTTCGTCGTGAACTTCTGAGTTTACGTATGCTGAGGTCTGGCTGCTGCTGCAGAGTCTTGTGTGCTATCTGTGATCACACACATGGATGCTGTGAACGTCCAGCTGCATAAAAAATGCTCTGGAAACTGCTTTCTTTCACTTTCTTCTGGTGTGTGTGTGTTTTGTGACAGGTACTTCAAGCGTGGCAAGAGCCTGGAGTGCAACATTTGATGAGCTGATTGGCAAACCCATCGGGGAGTTCTCTCGGAAACACATGGCTCTAAACCTCCCCGGAGTGCTGGCTGAAAACCCAGACATCTTTGCTGTGATTATAATTCTGATCTTAACAGGTACAGCCGCACGGTGAAAGAGCCATCAGGTTAGAGGGAGGGGCCCATGCTATCAGGCAGGCTCCTATTAGGTTTTTTTCCTTTTTTCTTTCTCCCTTCCCCCATTTTCTTCTCCTCCTCCGCCTCCTCCTCCTTTTGTAATCAATTAAGACATCCTTTTTGCCTTAGTGGTTTCTAACAGAGTCACATAGGTTTGTGTATCATTTAGCTAAAAGGGAACCCTTGGGTGTTTATGTGACTCTGGAACGAGATTTGTTAGCGCTGTAGGCTTTTTGTGCAGATGGCCCGGGAATACACCCTGTTGACCCTGTGATGACCACTGGGGAGGGAAAGCTGGTATTCCCTCACCAGGTCAGCGTGGAGGAACGAGGTCTGTCTGGAGCGCTGGTGAGTGTCTGCAGTGTCTGAGACATCTCTGGTGCTTTTACACCTACTGGTCGTCAAGATACCCTTTAAGTAAATACATTTCGTGACAAAGTTGTGTGTGCAGAATTGAAAAATTTCAGTTAGTGCTTGCCCACAACTGATTAGCAGCTTCTTCTTACTGACATTTATCTGTATCTCAGCCCCTAGGGTGGGAGTTTTGTTGACATAAACATTAAATTGAAATGTGATAACTTCTCTTTCGAGGTTAGAAAACCTTGCATGGGTTTTAAAAACAACCTGTGTAATTTCACCCACTGTGTAATTGAAATCATTTTGCACAAGCCAGTCTCAGCAGTATTTCTGGTCCAGTTGGCAGGAGCGTGTGTCAGAAGTTAAGTCTGCACTAATCAGATTTTCATAAACACTAGAGGGAGGGACTCAGAAGGACAAACACCACGGAGTGTGGTGTCCTGTTCTCTGGGATGAATTGCTCCATTCCCTTCTTACGCTTGCGTTTCGGAGTTCAATCCTAGTAAGTTAGCATTTTTTATTTTAAAATGCATAAAAGACATACATAGCAGAGCAGCAATCTCTAATCATAAATGGTGGTCGTGTGTCCTGGGCATCTTTTCTTGCCCAGCCAAGTGTGCCTGGTTGGTCCTGTGCCGTCATATGGTTCCTGGGTGTCTTTATCACTTGGCGTTTTTCCTATGGGAGTTTATGAGCTGGTCTGACATCGTGTTTGCCATGCACCGAGGTCAAGGGGACCATGCAGGGTGGTGCTCCACCACAGACACTTGGCGTGTCTGATACTGCTAACCTCCCCAAGTCATCCTGAATAATTTTCTCATCTGAAAAGCTCATTCTGCCAAGAGGCTGAGCAAAATGTCTCTGCCTTGGAGAAAATGAGATCCTGCTCCTGAGGGCAGCTCCCAGTAACATACTTTAGTGAGGGGGAGGGTACAGGGATGAAGAGCTCACTTCATGTGAGCCAGAGGCTCACAGAAGTCTTCCGAGATTTGACGCCATGTGGATTCTTCTTAAGTTACAGTCTTCATCCCCATCCCCATCCGCATCCCCATCCCAGGGAGGATTTGCCTGTTATGAGGTTAACGCTCAAAGTTTCCTATATATGCACATTTTCAGGACTTTTAACGCTTGGTGTGAAAGAATCAGCCATGGTCAACAAAATATTCACTTGTGTCAACGTTCTGGTCCTGGGCTTCATCATGGTGTCAGGATTTGTGAAAGGATCACTTAGAAACTGGCAGCTCGTGGAGGAGGATTTCCAGAACACGACTGAGCCCTTGTGTGGCAAGTGAGTTGATTTCTCTGTTCCCACCTCGGGGCGTGGCCATTCGTGTGTTTGGGGGGAGGAATCGGTTGGTGCTATATGAGTCTTTCTTTTATAATGTGACTTGAATTTGGATGTTTTGTTAATTTTTTTTGTAGTGAAGTAGCTGAGGGTGTTTTATTGTTTTGCATTTATGTTACGTTTTATTTCCGTCTACCATACAGAACATTGTATGACAGGGTGCTACTGGGCAAAACAAAATCTTCATTCAATTCCAAAATGCATGCAGCCGAGGATCACTGTCAGACTCACTAAGTAACCCCTTTTTCCTCATATTCTGTTTCCTGACCTTCTTCTGAGTTTTGTGATCAGAAAAGATTTTCTCTGCAATACTGTGGTGATTCCACTGTATTTTGAAATATTTAATAACACTGAAAAGAAATACATGGAACTTTTATCATGGGCTTTTACAAAGGTTTTCAGAGTTACTCAACATTGTATGTTGAGTACATTGTCAAAATGTCATCGTGACAATCTCCGTCTCCCACACCTGACTCGCCGTGTCGGCCCTGGAAGCAGCGGCCCCGTCCTCCCGGTGTGTGTCGGACTCGGGACCTGAGGTGGAGCTGGGACGGGGCTGCTCTCAGTTCCCCGCCTTTTCAGGCCTTGCAGTGACCCCTCAACGACAAACTCGTATTATCTAGGACACAAAGCCAAATAACTATAATGTATCTTTTTTATTTTCTCGTCAGATTTTCAGGTGAAACTTAGGGTCCTGGGCTGGAGAATAGGGAGTTTGATTTTATCTATGAGTCTATTTTAATTATGGCTAAAGGTTAAACTGCTCAAATAAAGAGACTTTTTAAAAAATGCAGTGGCTTTAAAATGAAGTCTCAGGTCCTTCCTGAAATGAGCAGTTTGGTTGGCTGGCCAGTGCGGTGGTACATCAGCTTTCAGGGGCCCAGATTGTCCACCTGGCTGTCCTGTCATCTCTGAGGACGTAGCCCTCATCCACCTGGTCAGAGCTGGGCTGTGGGCACTGGCATGATGCGGCTATCCCAGAGAGGGGGCGAGTATGGAGCAGAGTGTTCCAAGTGTTGTTAAGGACAGATCTTCAGGACACGCATCCCTTCTACCCACATTTCCCTGGCCAGAATTCAGTAGGCAGCCACAGCTAGCTGCAAGGGAGGCTGAGACACTGGGGTCTGAGTGACCGTACACCAACCTGGCTGCTGGTTGTTACAGGCTAGGCATCCAGTGAGGGGTCCGATTAATGGTCAGGCACTGATAATGTGTCTAGTTCATGACCGGAACGCAAACAGGAAGCTATTAAATTAAACATATGAAACTTCACTAACTCCCATATTATATGCTTAACATTTCAAATAAAAAGAGGGTCTTTCTTTTGAGGACTAAACCCTATTACAGAGAAATGAGGACTTTTAATATATTTTCCCAAGCATTCCTGACCAATTTATGCCACATTTCTTGGTGCCCATTCACCAAGGATGGAGTAAAGCCAACTCAAACATGCTTTGAAGAAACAGTCGACTGAGAACTTTGAGCAGGTGCAGCCTATCTTACTGGTCACTGTTCACAGGTCAGGGATTAAATGTTTCCTGGTTGTCAGTCAAGATCTCGCTTTTTTGTTTTTATGAAGAGGTTGTTCAGGCCAGCTGTGGTATTTGCTTTCATTGGCCATCCTTACGCTGTGCGTCCTAGCAATGATGGACGGCACCGGCCTCCCAGACGAAGTGGGGTCTGTTGCCCGGCCCTAGAGACACAGCCGTGGAGTGCCACGAGCCAGTCACTTTAAGAGGTAGAGTGCATTGCGACAGGGGCATAGCTTACTTATTCATTTTATTAAAACCTATAAGATTTTTCCTTTTTTGTTGTTTACCAGCTGTGGATTTATGTTTCTGACAATGGCCATGCAGTCTTACATGAAACTGTTTGTCTCTCTGAGGTACTAAAGCATTTCTCAGTGAAACCACGCAGCATGGAGGGGCTTCATCCTGCATGGGTTTGGAGGCAGGGCCCACCACACCGCGCTGTGATTGTGGAAGTCAGCTCGCCAGCTGTCCACGTTCCTTGTGACCCATGGACCCAGGAGCGGCTGCCCGCTGGGCCCCTGGGAGACAACCTTGCTGACTTAACCATGCTGGGCTGCCCGTTTTTTGTACCTGGGTTGACGGTTTACTTCAGTCACACTTTAAGATGACAAGCTTCCATTTGAGTCTGGCGAAATCTTACCCACATCTGTCACTTGTACATTTGTTGGGGTTTCCCTCACGTTGCTACTGCACCGCAGTAAGTCCCAGTGGCTCCATGGCATCTTTTGGAACGGAAAAATGTAACTCTTCCTAAGGAATCAGGACAAGGCTTATTCCCCATTAGAAAATAATTGGGTCCAAATTGTTTGTCTGTTTTATTAGTCAGTTGGTAAATCCCACTGAAAACAAATTTGCCAAAGTGAGTTGCTAACCCCGCCTCAGTGCATCCGTGTTCACAGAACTGGAATATTCTCTCTCGTTCCTGTTCTCAGGTCAGGGGGTGAAGTGGTCTGTGTGAAGGGCCAGTCAGCCGAGTGGGGAGGGCTGATGGGGAGCCGTGAGCATCCTCTGGGGCTCCGTATTGAGGAGCTGAAGCTGCCCTTCTCAGACTGGAAGGAGTGGGGCTGCTCTTCAGGTGGCAGAGGTTCAAGATTACTTGGTGACAGGCAGGGCCTGAGGTGGACTGATGTCACAGACGGCCACCCAGATAGGGCAGGCAGGGGTGAAGGGCCCCCTGTTGACGCTTAGTGTCTTGAGTCACAGGTTTTGATCCATTGGGACTATTTTCTGGATCTTCAAGGACTTTGAGGTTCACAAAATATGTTTGACTTTGTGTTCGTTACTTCAGCAAACGCTACTGAGCACCACCCATGAGCCCAGCTGTGCTGGGTACCAGTCCCCACCTGTGAAGCATCCCAACTGTTTACCTTGTGCATGTGGGTGCTTGGGAAGCATTTTTGTTGACTAAAACAAACCACTCTTCAAACCTCAGTGTCTTTGGAAATGCTTGTTTTGAGACCTAAGTTACTGGTAAATACAGAGACTTTTTGCATTTTGTTCCTAGGTCTCGGGCACTTGCACTGCCTGGCTTCATCTCTTTCTCTAGGGTTCTGGGGGAGAGGCTGCAGTTGTTGGTTTTTCCCTCTTTCCTGCTGGACAGCCCATCACAGTTCCTACATTCCACCCCCACTCCAAGTCAATATTTATAAGGCACCTCTGGAAAGGGCTTAGTACACGCCCTTATGGCTCTAGGCCACACAATTCGAAGGTCCTATTGCCCAGAGTTGGGATGCAGTGGCTGGTGACAGCTGTCAGGGATCACGTACCGAGGGCTGGAGCAGTGGGCGTAAGTCGGGTGGTGACTGTTTGGAACCATGAAGCTGGTGTTGTGATCTTTGTTGTGGCTCTTTTTTTCTAGCGACACAAAGGCAGGGAAATTCGGTTTTGGGGGCTTCATGCCCTTCGGGTTCTCCGGTGTCCTATCAGGAGCAGCGACCTGCTTTTATGCCTTTGTGGGCTTTGACTGCATCGCCACCACAGGTACGCCTGCCCACCTCTGGTCCTCCTGTGCTCCCACGGGTCACTGTCTTCCTTCCTGTGCACCTGTGCTGGTTGCCGAGCTTTCACACAGGAGTAACCTGTAGATTGCAGCTTCCTGATAATCTTCCCCATCCTTATCGCTTCCCTGAGGGGCGGTTCCTGACAGGAAACTGCAGCAGAAGTGTGACTAACCATCCTGCTAGAATGAGTGGGATAATGACAGCCCAGGCCACAGCCTGACTTCATATCTGCGCATCATCCGGAGACACAAGGCCATTAAAAATACTGTCATCCTGGCAAATTGAATAGTCTAGGCTCCATCGTGCCTCCCAAATCTCCCTTCCAAAGGAAGCAAGTCTTTCCCTTGGCAGAACCATGACGAAACAGCCAAGAACACCATCCAGGGCCTTGAGGTCATCTGGTCTGTGTTGCTGGGGCCACCCCATGTTTCCAGAGCCCAGCAGACCCTGGCCTCCATAGAGCTGAGTTCTGTGGGGGTCATTTGTGATGGCATAGACTCCCTGGATACTGAAAGGCCTGGGGCCTTGTGGTTTGTGGGGTACCCCTCACCACCTCACCCTCCTGGGCTGACTCCTGGCTGCTTTTAGGTGAAGAAGTCAAAAACCCCCAGAAGGCCATTCCTGTGGGCATTGTCGCCTCCCTTCTGATTTGCTTCATCGCCTACTTCGGGGTGTCAGCCGCCCTCACACTCATGATGCCGTACTTGTGCCTGGACAAGGACAGCCCCCTGCCTGACGCGTTCAAGCACGTAGGATGGGAAGGCGCCAAGTACGCAGTGGCCGTCGGCTCCCTCTGTGCTCTGTCTACCAGGTGAGGATTCTCAGGCATCAAGTGTGGAGGGCTAAGGAAAGCTGCATGCTCAGATTTGCTGTTAAAATTACTTTTTGCTGTGGAGATGGAGCCAGTAACCCCAACTCTGATTCTGTGGTTTCTCCCTCATTGTTGCTATTAATCAGCCAAGAGTCAGTTATGTTATTGATCTTCTTGAAGAGCCCAAGGCTGTCATCTGCTCAGCAAGGGACTGCCTTTCTGTTCCCGATTTTGGCTGCTGGATCAGGCCAGCTTTTTGAACACCGCATTTTGGCCTCAGTCTGGTCATTGAGCAGAGGCAACCTTGAAAAAGGGAGTGAGTGCCTTTTAATGAAGGGTGTTTTGCCCCTGCTGTTTCCTACTAACCTATGAACAGTAACTATATGGTAAATATTGATTTACCAGAGACATCCTCATGGTTGCTGGGATGCTTTTATTTTCTGCTTGATTTAGCTGGAAATAGCTGCAAGAATAAATATAAGATTTCCCTTCCAGAAAAATGGTAAGTTGGTTTGTGCTGTTTGTTAGGCCTTTCCCATTCTTACACTTACACAAACTCAGAGTAAGTGCCTTTTGAGGGGTTGGTGTGTGGAATTCTGAGTCTTTAGCACGAGCCTCATGCAGCCTGGCCGGCATCAGCCCTTAGGGAGAGCTCAGGGTTCCCACTCCCCAGAGGTCAGCTGGGCCTGGTCGGATGCTGGTGCTTTGATTCCTGGTAAGCTCATCTCACCGATGCTTTTGCCTTTTCCTTCCACCTAGCCTTTTGGGTTCCATGTTTCCCATGCCTCGAGTTATCTATGCCATGGCTGAAGATGGACTGCTATTTAAATTTTTGGCCAAAATCAATGAAAGGACCAAAACACCAATAATTGCCACGTTAACCTCAGGTGCCATTGCTGGTAAGAACTGGAAATAATTTCACACGTAAATATTTCAACAGTTGAGTTATTATTACTTCTTAGGGAAATGTCCTGAATTGTACCTTGGCCCATGAGAAATTTTAACTGATCTTTTTAACATTTGGTTTTTACCCTTAGAACCTGGTTTATTGCAAGGTAACTGCCCTGTAGCAGAGGCCAGTGCTATGGGGATGTGATGGAATTTCTAAAAAGTTTGAATTCTGTTATTATCCTCTCATTGGCCAGAGCTTAGGACACACATGGTCCCTCAAAGCCATTGGTCATCTCTGTTTCTGAGTGTCCCTGAGTAGACGTCAATGAGATGACATGTCCATGCATTTAGAAGCCAAGTGAGACTGTGTGTTATTACTGAAAATTTAGTGTCCTTGTATCTGTGCTCATGAATTCTCTGGGAAGCGAGAGTCCCGTATGATTAGTGTGGTATAAAATGTACCACTTCTTCCCCAGGAGATATTAAATGTGCTGCTGCTGAAGCCATTTGCCTTAGGTATATAAATAATGGCAGGCCCAGAGGAGGTTTATCTTACCAAACATGAGGTTCCTCACCAAGAGGATAATTTTGACAGATGGCATCAGTGGACTGAAAAATCCTTTGAGTCTGTGTCAGCAGTCCTCAACCTTTTTGGCCCAGGGACTGGTTTTGTGGAAGACAGTTTTTCTGCAGTCTGGGGGTAGGGGGGATTGGCTTTATAGCCTGCCACCACATGCAGCTTAACTGTCACTTCCCACTCACTGAGAGGGTTTTGATAGGAGTCTGCAAGCAGCTAATTTATTATGGTCTCCGTGCAGTTACACCTCTCTGCTCATGATAATCTGTATTTGTAGCCACTCCCCAGCACTAGCATCACCGTCAGCTCCACCTCAGATCATCACTCATTAGATTCCGCTAAGGAGTATGCAGTCTAGATACCTCGCATGCGCAGTTCACAGTAGGGTTTGTGCTCCTATGAGAACCTACTGCTGCTGCTGATCTGACAGGAGGCGGAGCTCTGGTGATGGGGAGAGGCTGTAAAACAGATGAAGTTTTGCTCCTCTGCTGCTCACCTCCTGCTGTGCGGCCCTATTCCTAACAGGGGCCCTGGATTAAGAAGGAGGAGCAGAAACTTATTCGCATGTGCACTGTATGCCGTTTGTTGTCTATGTTTCCTCCTTTAATGATTGCATTTCATAGCTCGAGAGGCAATGCGGTCCCATTGTGCAGATGTGGAAGTGGAGACACGGAGAGGTGAAAGCAGGAAGCACACCCTTAGTGCAGAGCTGGCTTGTGCTTCGTTTCTGGTTTGTTTTTATGCCAAAGAGTTTGGCTCCTTCCAGGCTGTGAGTGGAGCGGCAGGTTTTTTCATGAATTAGGACACGTGACACTGGTCACAGTTTGTACCACAGGGATTTGTCAAATGGCCATTAGTAAGACATTTGACTCTCTTAAACGAATGAGTTGTTATTAATAGTATTTATACCCTTAGCAAAATGTGCTTCATTATGAAAGAAATCTAGTTTTTTATTATTTACCACGTTTGTCCTATAATTCTACATTCCTGAGAGTGATTGCAGTGGTCAGGTTAAGGAATACTATATGTCAGAATGTGACTGATACATTTAAGAGATTAAGGCATTGGAAACTGAAGATTTTTTCGGTATTTACATATAATTTGATCATATTAAAGACTGGCCTTAATTTCCTTTCCATGCTGGTGAAGGGAGATGAAACTATAATCATTAAAGAGACTATAAAGTACATTCACCAAACCAAAGATTTTCTCTTCATTTTATTTGGTGGGAGTGTGAAAAAGTATTAGGCTTTCTAAAATGACCTCACATGGGGGTAATTTGTCGCAAGCTTTGCTGTGAGTGGGGATGTAGGCACTGGCGGCATGCATGGTTGGACACTGCTCTAATTACTCAGAAGGTCTTCTCTGATTTTAAATCCTATTATTTATTCACAATTTACATTTTTCTTAGCTGCAGTGATTTACAGGGTCTTGAGAAGTATTTGTGGAAAAGCAATGGTTTTGTGTTTATGTTTTAACTTGTCTCAATTGTGAATGATTTGAAAATACCCCAAAATAGACCTAGCCAAGTTATTGTTTGAATGGGAAGTAACCTGTGTCCCCACACAAACACACATGCACACTCTGAGAAAGTACAAAGGATTTTAAAATAAGCATGCATGTGGGTTTTTTTTTAAGTGTGGTCATGGTGAAGGAACTGAGATTGTCGGGGAGTAACACTGCTCTCCATGCTCAACTGTGTGGGTCAGGAGCCTCATCTACCCTCATCCACCTCCTCATCACTGTTGCTGACAGATTCATATATTTTGGATGATATGCCAGATACTTTGCTTACCTTCAGTGGTGTATACCATGCTTTCAGTGAGTGCAAAGTGGATGATGGGTGGATGGATGAATGGATGGATGTACATGATTTGTCTCTGAGCCAGCATGATGGAAAGGAAGAAACACTGGACTTGGACTCTCAAGAACATAGTTCAAATTCTGACTTTTCACGTACTAGCTGTGTGACCTTAGGTAACTGTTCCAACCAGTCTGAACTTCAGTTTCTCTGTCTGTAGTGTTGAAATAGCTTGCAAAGTTACCATCTGTTGAGGACCGTATATGATTTAATCCTGAGCTTTTCTTCCTTTAAGCATCTTTCTGTGGAAAGGGCTGGGGGTGTGGGGAGCAAGAAAAAGCAGCACCTCTCATGTGCTCTGGATCACAGGTGGGTGGTGGTTCTGGAGGTCAGTACATGTAGAGGACCATCCATGGATCCTGATGCTTTTCTCCCCAGCTGTGATGGCCTTTCTCTTTGACCTGAAGGACTTAGTGGACCTCATGTCCATCGGCACTCTCCTGGCTTACTCTTTGGTGGCTGCTTGTGTGTTGGTCCTACGGTATGTATCCCATGACACTAATGCCCATGAACCTTGCTAGCCTCTCAGCAGTTCAGATTAATGGTTTAGACAGTGTAAATTTTAGGTTTATTGATAGCTCTTTTGGGAACTACCCAGGAGAGGGTGGGACCTGGTGCTTGCTTGAGAGCCTGGTTACAGAGGACATCCTTGCAAAGAGTCGGGGTGGCCCTGCCTCCCTCTGTCTTATGCCCTCATTTTTCTGTCTGGCTGTTGGGAGAGTCAAGACAGGTTCTTAGCTCAACTGCTGGATCCGGTTCCTGGGATCAGATGTTTTGAAGGTTTGGGTAATATTTGCAGTGTGGTCCAGGTTCTTGGGACAGAGGGGCCTGGGGACTGGCCTTGATGGAAATTGGGAGAATCCAGTGAAACTTAGGTCACTGTGATGACCTTTGAAACTCAGGTTGCTGTGATGCTTCACTGCACTGCTGCTGGAGGAAGGAGTCCCAGTGTATGGTGTGGGATGGCCGAGGCTGATGTTCGGGAAGACTTTCCAGGTTCTGGCTGTTCTAGGCTCAGGTGCCCAGGCTAGCCCCTGGGTTGACATAATAGAGCAGCCCTGGGCTTAAGCTTGGTGTCTCAGCTACCTCCACAACACACTCTGTGTGCCAATTTTACTTTGCTCTGGAAGGACAGGGTTCCCCTTCCCAAGTCCCAGAAATGGCCCAAGGGAGTACTCTGCATGAGAGCACGTACTCATGGAGACTCTTAGCGTTGGTCACCTGGCAAGAGCCTCTTGTTTCTTTTCAGGTATTTCTACTTGCAAGGCCATTGATCCCATTTTTAATGTGCTCAGCAGATAATGTATGTAACACCTGGATCGAGCCTTGGTAGTGACCATGTAGAATCAGCTAAAACTAGTTTGCTCATTGACCAAATGGTGTTACAGAATTGAATCAGTGAAAATATGGTGAATATCTTTATGCTTACTCTTAGACTAAATGCAGAATAATTCATAAGGCATTCTATTTTTCAAGGCTGGTGGAAAAGATTTGAGCTCTGTTAATTTTGAGTGAGAAGATAAGGAGCCTCATTTAAAATGACTGCTCCATTTGCAGGTAGGTTGTGCCTTGGAAGTCATGCCATGGGCTGGGTTTTTCACCAAGCTCTGTAGATTTATTTATATCAAGGCACTTGGAGCTTTAAAATAAATTGATCCAATTAAGTCTCGCAAACAGAATATCTCAAAGCCATCAGCCTGCAGACACGTTTCTCCAGTTCTCTGCACCAAAGAGGATCTTAATGTTATTGCTTTCTATTTCTGTCTGTGCATTTAGCTTCCTGCAGCCTAGTTTTGCTGGAAGTGGCCTAATATCTTAAGCTTCCAAGTGCCAGTGCTACTCTCAGAGCCAGAGAAACCATCTCAGGACATTTCTCTGGGCTGGTTTACGGTGGAGGTCAAGTGGTCTCAAAACAGAGACACCAAGGAGGGTGTTGCCAGAAGCAGCAGCAGAAGGCGAGGACCCAGCTCTCCTCTGTGTTTCTACTTTGCCAGAGAAGATGTCATTCTGACCATCATCTTTCCATATAATGCCTTATGTCTTGGGCAACTTACCCATGAAGGCTTACTAAGAACTTGAATTATTGTGTATCTTTTTGCATGCCACGATGGTCACATTTGTGTGCAGGTATCAGCCAGAGCAACCTAACATGGTATACCAGATGGCCAGAACTACTGAGGAGCTGGACCAAGTAGACCAGAATGAATTGGTGAGCACCAGCGATTCCCAGACAGGCTTTTTACCAGAAGCAGAAAGGTTTTCTTTGAAAAGTGTACTTTCACCCAAAAACATGGAGCCCTCCAAAATCTCTGGGTTAATTGTGAACATTTCAACCAGCCTCATAGGTAAGAGCCTCCCCTTCCCTGTAATGTGTCTGGGGTCCTGCTTGTTGGTACTGCATGGTTTCTTGTCCCTGGGTATGGGGGTGGGGGTCTTACTGCTGGACTGTGGTGTCTGTTTTTCTCTCCTCATTGTTGGTGATGCCTACAGACATACAGCCTCCCTCTCCATAGGCTTTGGAGAGAGCTGAGGGTATCTGTGGGGACTTGAGAAATGGCTGAGACACAGCTCTCTCTCCCACTCTCTGTCTCTCCCAGCAATTTTTGTCATCATCTTCTGCATCGTGGCTGTGCTGGGAAAGACGGCTATTGCAAACGGGGAGTTGTGGGCAGTCTTTATACTCCTTGGCTCTGCCATCCTCTGCTTAGTGGTCACGGTCATCATCTGGAGACAGCCTGAGAGCAAGACCAAGCTTTCATTTAAGGTGAGCAACTCTGCCCGCCAGGCCTGCAGGGGACTGCCTCGTGGGACAGCCCCTACATGGGATCCCCCAAGCCTGGGTGTCTGGCAGGAGGTGCTGGCCTGTCAGTCTCAGGAGAATATGGGCCCGTGAGCACAGACGGTACTTGCTGAGGACCTGACTCTGGAGGAAGACACCCCTCCCTGCCCCTGCTCTCAGGTGGTGGAGTGTACCTCGTCCCCAGGGCTTCTCACGAATGCTGTCCTGGTGGATCATATATCATCACCCAGGCTTGGAGGCAACTAAGGCTTCTGCGCTTTCGGATTATACAAATAATAAAATAGTTCAACCTTAGAGGTAAAGTGGAATTCTCCTTCTAGCCCCCACTTTAGTGGAAAAACAGCAGGAGTGGACAATAGGAATAGAGCTTACTTTGGCAATTAGTTGCTTAGTCCCAAACTCCCACGTGTTAGGGTTTGCCCGTATGTGGGTGTGCTTGCATTGGAGGGGCTGGGGGCACAGGGGTGGGGTGAGCACTCCTTTCTTCTTCCCCACGTAAAGATGGCCGTCCACACAAATCTCAGCGATCCACATGAGTGTCAGGTGCATGATGTTTTCTAGGTAGTTTTGCTAAATGATTCAAATAGGCACCAGCTCCATGCTCTTCAGTCTGTCAGAACTGACACTGCAGCCTTGTGTTTTGCAGGTGCCCTTCCTGCCGGTCCTTCCTGTCCTGAGCATCTTTGTGAACGTCTATCTCATGATGCAGCTGGACCGAGGCACGTGGGTCCGGTTTGCAGTATGGATGCTAATAGGTAGGTCAGTTCATCGGTGCCACCGTGACCAGCATGGCCCATACTGCAGTGTCTCCTGAGGCCTCCCATCCCTGCTGCTCACTCATGTCCTTGCTACTTGGCTGGATGGCTAATGTCATCGAGCCTCCCTCGGTTCAGATTTCAAAACACAGTGGAAACACAGGTAGTCAGTAGTTTTCTCTCAAACAGCAAGGAGTTCCTGGTTGGTTGTGGGTCCTTTCTTCCCTTTTCGGTACTTTTTGTTTTAATAGCCTCTTGCCTAAACTAGTCATTGAGCAAGAGCTTGAGGCTAATCGGAACAAGGCCATGAGTCTACCACCGATAACACAGCAGTCCATCTCCCCGCCAGTGCGGAAGTCGGGGCCTCACCTCTCCATGTGGGATGTGGGCACCAGCGGTCCTGCAGAGGCTTGGGTGTCTCCATGGGGGTGGTGGTCCTCTCTGGGCCTGACTGTGGCCTGGTCTCTCTGGGGGCTGCAGGAGGTGAACTCAGTTTTCTTCCTCAATGTCTAAGCTGAGTGCTGATGCAGGGGGACTGGTCTTGACCTATGTCCCTCAGTATCCCTGATAAGAGCAGTAATCTCAGGACCATGGTTCTGCCAGACCTTTTAGTCCTGGGTTGTCACACTTCAGAGTGGACAGCTGCTGCTGCACCATCTCTAGGGGATACTCGACTGCCCCATTCTCTGCACATCCCTCACTCCCCTCAAAGTCAGTGTCTAGCTGGACAGGCAACTCCCGTAGAGACTTTTTGTGGAGACCTGGCTCAGTCTTCGTCTAGCCCACTGGGCCCA
Organism: Glossophaga mutica; assembly: GCA_039655065.1. Lineage (NCBI taxonomy): Eukaryota > Metazoa > Chordata > Mammalia > Chiroptera > Phyllostomidae > Glossophaga > Glossophaga mutica. Next base: position 110,023,923 of record CM077304.1, read on the forward strand.
CTCCTTGAGACTGCAAGGCCTGGTGCTCGCTTCCTGCCAGGGGTGCATGGCGCCTGCTTCTTAGCATCCCTGGTATAAGCTTCTGGCTTCCCAGCATTTGCTGCTTTTTGTACTTTTGGTAGCTGAGTCTTTCCTTTAAGGCCTGCTCTTGTTATGTCACCAGCATAAGGGTGGCCCTGGGACCACAGTTGCTGGACAGGTCTGGACCCAGTTGCTGGACTGGACTGGATTCCTAATGTACATACATTCCCAGGCGACCTGAATGCCCCCTGCAGTGTGACAGTCACTTATGCAGAGGAAAAGGGCAGCCAGGACTATGCAGACAGCGTGGAAATCCAGGGCAATCCAGTGGCCGGGGGAGCCCCATGCTGGCAGGGAACAGCAGAGCTGCACAGCTTCCGCAGTGTCTGTCCTGGCCCCTCCAGCAGCCACTCGCTCCCCATCCAGGTGGTCAGTGGATGAAGCTGAGGGACTAACGTCCCTCCCAGGGACCCCCAACTGAGCTGTTCCTTCTGCTCAGGGGCTTCCCTGGTGTGAGGCTTTCCAGTGGGTCACCTCTGCTGGCCCTGTTTGAAGAGTCATGTTGTTCCTCCATGTGTAGAAAGGTTAGGTGCAGGCAGTGTGGTGAGGTTTGCTCTGCTGGGGCTGCTCTGCCTGCTTCCCTGGAACACGCCCCCCACCCCCCCCCGCCGCACCCCTCACCACCCTCCAGCCCCTTCTCTGCTGATTGTGCTCTGCCCTTGGCCTGCAGGCTTTGTCATTTACTTCGGCTATGGACTGTGGCACAGTGAGGAGGCATCCCTGGCCACTGGCCAAGCAAGGACTCCTGATGGCAATTTGGACCACTGCAAGTGACACACAGCCCCGTCCCCTGGAGGTGACAGCAGCCCTGAGGGATACCCATGGAGGACTCAGAAGCACCTCGCTGTCTCCACAAATGCAACAGGACCCACCCACGACCACCAGGCCCCCGAGCAGCGAAGGTGCAGTATCTGGACTGTAGCCTCACCCCACGGCGTGGGGCCTGCCCAGTCTTGCTCTGTAGCAGGCTCATCAGGCCCTGGTCACCTCTGACAGCTCCCTGGCCAGGGCCACTTGGCTGTGGCTGGCCACTGCGCCTCTTAACCTCCCTCTTCACAAAGAAAGCGGCTCCTGCCCTGCTGTGCTGCTGTAGAATGGAGGTCACCAGGGCTCTGTTGCCAGGCACCGTTCTGGAGTCGAACATGCACCTACCCCAGATTTGTAGTAGCCATCTCCCTGCTCAGCCCCAGATAGCCGGCCGTAGATGCAAGATGAGCGCCACCAAACAGCACGTCCCCACAAGTTCACCCCAGAGCCGAAGGCCAGCAGTTTACTCAACAAGGAAAAACATGACTGGTTTCCTTCTCCTGCCCTGCCCTCTAAGTGGCTTCCAGAAGGGGCCTTAGGACTGTGACCCCTTCTCCACTTCCCCTCCATGCAGGGGCTCTGCCACCTTGACAGACCCCAGCCCACTCCACTGAAGGAGCGCCACTGTGGGAGCAAGGCTGGGGGGCGCCGTCTTCACTCCAGGATGTGGGTGCGCAGGGCCCTCCGTCAGCCATGTGCCCTCCAGCCCAGCCTGTTCCTGCTGCTCTGGCGTCCCACCGCTGGCTGTGTGTCCTGAGTAACTGGAACATGACACTGCTCATGTACAATCAGCCTCAAATGAGCAGAGCTCAAAACACCCTTTTCTGCGGGTCTCTGCCGTTCACTAAGTCCTGCCCTCTGATGCTTTCGGGTCAGTGCCTGGGGTCTTACAAGGTTCCCAGGACAGGTGTCTGCTTGTTCTGAGGTGATGGTGACCAGTCCTTCTGGCCACTTATGGCCCCTACCATGATTTGTTTGACCCCTCTCATAAGTGTGATCAAATTGAGTCCTCCTATTAGTTTCTGTGAATCACTCCAGCAAATACGTTGGTGCTTAATGTTAACTTGGAAAATGGCCAAATAATTAATTACGTGGTGCCATCGGCATGTTGTTGGGAGTGTGGGGCCCCCATGTGAGACAGTTGGGGTTGTGTTACTTTCCCTCTGGTGTATTCATTGTCCAAACACACAGGTTTGTGTATGGGTTTGTAGCCCTGCCCCGACCCCACGCCTCCATAGGTCTCTCTACATAGCACACTTCCCCACTCCCACCCCCGCCCCTGTGGCCTTCCCAGATGGAAGAAGCCAGAGGAGACAGGAGTGCTAGTCGAGTCCTCCAGTCGGAGTGCAATTCAGGAGACAGAAGGTTCTGTGTTGATGGAAGCTGAGGGAGACAAGTATTTTGGACACCATAGAAAATGTAAGTGCTGCTTTCAAAGCTTAGTTTCCCATTTCTTCCCTGCCCACTCCCCCCACCCCATCGCTGCCCCATCCCAGCCTTTGCACAAATCTGTGCAAGTAGAAAGAAACCTGGTAAATTGACAACACTTTTCTTTACCCCGAAAGGTTCTTGGAGAAAGATTTAAGAATTTGTAAAATGGCCAACAGCCAGCGGAGGGCAGGCAGCAGACAGCCCAAGGCTGTGTGGTTCAGACCACAGGTGGGGAACCCCAAAAGTTCAAAGCTTGGTTTCCCAAAGAAACATTTCAATTTATGTAGAGTGGTGCTGTAAACTATTTTGATGAATATTATTTTGTTTGGGTTGTCTACTGTCTTCTTGGGGCCTGTTAGCTGTTTGCTCAATTTGTCTGGTATTTTTCCACATAAGCAAAAAACTGGAGGGAGAGTGTGTCTAAGATTTTTTTTAACTTTAATTTCCCTTCTGGCTGAAATTTCCACGCAAGACAGTGCCCAAATACTGTGGTTATAGCTGACCTTTACACTAACAAAGTCCATTGTTCTGCACACTGAAAAAACTGCGTTGTCCCCACATTGTCTGATGGATGAGACCCCCCAACAGGCACTTCTCCCCCTTTCTCAGCCCAGAGCCAGCAGCATTCACAGAAGACGTGTGGCTTATCCAAGGAAATGCCCCGCGCTCTCCGGTCAGAGCAGGGCCGCCAGGGTGGCTCGGACGCAGTGCGCATGTCCCTCTTGCTGTGCAGCGCTCCTGTGGAGAGCGGCGTGTTCTCTGTGTGTGTGTGTGGGCAGGGGGAGGGGGGGGGGAGTAGGTAGGGAGGGTGTGGGGCTTCGCCTCTCAATGTGAATGCACTTCTTATCTCCCCCTCACTGTCCCTGAAATACACACACGCACGCACGCAGGCAAAAGGGAAACGCACCAGAAGTGCCACTACCCCTCACCAAACAAGAACAGGATTGCCAGTTTCATGGCTCGGCCAGTATTTTCCCCTGACAGTCAGAAATTACACATGTCTACAGACACATCCTTTGGGGATATTGTGTCTACTCCTTTGTGCCCCAGCCCCAAATGCTCAGGATGGAAAGACCATTGTGATGAGTAAACGCCCCTTCCTGCCTCCGAAATCCCGCTAGCATGTTTTTATGACGTCACTCCTAGAAATTCAGCAAACTGGAACACCAGGACCTCTGCTGCAGAGAGAGCATGAAGAGGGTCTCCCAGGAAATAGCCAGGCTCCCAGGACCTTCCAAGAGGGGACCCTCGGCCGCCGCACGTGCGTGCGCGGCCCCACCCAACTTGCTCACACTCCCTCAGCTGGACTTTGGGCTGAATTTGTTTTTCCAAACTGAGAAGTACTGGTGGAGCCATCTTTTCCAGGCTGTTTCGGAAAATCAGCTAAATTTAGGCTAGAGGCAGAACTCCTCCATCTCCCCGACCTTTGGTTTTGTTCCATTGACTCTGTCAGGCAATCAGCCACCTGGCCCCATGAGCTGATGTGTGATTTGGGAGCCACAGGCTGCCTCCCCAGGCCCGACACACTCCTCTCTGCACCTGTGCCATGGCGTAGGTTCACAGCTAGATGAGGCACCTGGTCCTGCTTGATCCTTGGCCACTTCATTGGCTGTGCATAGGGGTGGGACGGTGGATTTGGCCAGGTCTTCTCCCCTCCACCCCCACCACTAAGCAGACATTCGGAATTGAGTGGGTTTTGCTGTCCCAAATAGGATGCCTAATAATGCGGGTTGCTGAGGTCGGGGTGGGAGGCTGGGTTCCTTGGGTGAGTGTGGAGTCGCCTCACAGGGGCCCTACTCACATGGTAGGTGAGCTCACTGGCGTTTTGGGCACCTCAGCCTGGCTCTGTACCAGGACCCATTTTTTCCGATTTGAAGGCCCCACTAACATACGTGTAACAAGAGCCATCCCGGTGACAGGCCTCATGGCTGCTGTCTTCCAGGGCGGATGGAGAGGCGTGTTTGTGGGCGAGTCCTCACTGCTGGGTGTGGTGTGTGTGGAACTGTTAGTTCCCTTCTGGTGGAGCTAAACATATGGTATGTGTAATTGTTACATATAATTTAAAATGTATCTGTTTGCCATCACAATGAGAGTATTGTATGTAAGGCTCTTTGGGGAGAGTAAGATGTACATTTGGCAGACCCTCATGGACTTTCTTTTGATAATGAAATGCTTTATTGATCCAGTGATGTCAGAAACTACACTCCGTTCTCCATCATCGTCGTCACGATGCCTGATGGGGTTTTAGGTAAAAAAAAAAAAATTCACTAACTTTTATCTTCATCATTATAATCCAGAGTCTTTGTGTCCATTGCCTTGTTGAAGTTTCGCTCTCTTTCAATGGGACGTGGACTGGCCAAGGGTCTCAGGGTGCAGTTCTCAAGGAGCCATCCTGGATCGTTCTCTACATGTTGAACTGCTGGCTGGAAGACCCACATGAGATGGACGACCTTGGCCGTAAAGTCCAGGGGATTTTCTCAGGGTATGAGAGTGTCCAGCAGGCTCGGGAAGCAGAGCTCAGAAGACGCACTCAGACTTTGTTAATTTATTAACAAGGTATATGATCTTGTGTTTCTTGATGACAAACTTTTTAATTTGGGGACTTATTTTCCCATTTGAGAAGTTATAATATATATATTTAAAATAAGTTTCCTGCTTAAGTTGTGCCTTTCAGCATCAGTGGGTGTGAGGAGCACCAAGGGGGCGATCCCTGGGAGGGTTGGTGTGTTACCAAACCTGAGGAGCTGTAGTTTCCTGGGTAAACTTTTTCTTCTACTGAACATGGAGCCATTGTTAAATAAGTTCTGTTTTTTATTATGTAAATTGTAAAATATTTTTTGCTTGTTTGATGCTCTATTTTTCTAATAGTTTTCTTATAGTTTCTTACAATTGTGATACTAGATTTAGATTTTGACACTAACTGCAAATCAAGTTGGTCTCTGCTGTTCCTTCTTGTTTTTATTTTATTTTAAGGAAAAACATAGATGTTGTCCATCGTCCTTTAAAAATGTGGAACTCCCATTGTTGCTGATAACACTGTATGTCAACAACTGCCCACCGTACTGTATGTCGTACAACCAAACCATTTCGTGGTACATAACTTCATGCTTCCGCAAATTCTAATAAATTCTGTCTGTGGCTTCAGTGTGCATGGTGTTCATCTCAAAAATTCTAGCAGCTCTTGACCAGGTCCCCCAGAGTGGCAGTGCCCCTCGGGGAGTCCCAGATCCCACTTTGGGCTTCTCTAGGATCTTCCTGCCTCCCCACGTGCAGGTGCTGTATTGCCTCTTCAGCCATTTGGTGGAAATCCTTGTTCCAACACTTAGCAGGAAAACCCACAACCACAGAACCCCTTGAGCTCTCCTTTAGGGTCCTCTGCTGCTGTCTCCCACCTCTCATTTTCCAGACTTGGCTCAGGTTTGGGCCCCAGAGAGGTCTCATTTGCTGAAGGACTTGGGTGGGGTGCCGTAAAACCCATCACACCAGAATATCCTTCTGTACCCACCATTCCTTAGGGAGGATGGGTGCCTGCCAGGCAGGGAACGTGGTAGCTGTTCTAATACTCGATCCTTCTGTCCCCACTACCCCTTGAAAAGGGGGCATTTTCTTGCAAGGGAGGCAAACTCAAATGGGCCTTAGTTCTCAGACACTGACACACAGTGATTGGGTTATCAAGTGGGGAGATCTGTTGCCAGAAAGGTAAGGCCTAACTTTTGTGTTCTCTCAGCAATGACAGTGCAGGAGGGGACACCCAGGGCATGAGAGAGAAGAGCAGAGAGATGCTGCTGGGCCTGGCATCGGGGGCTTGTCATGGGGAATAGGATAGTGATGACCAGGCATCTCACAAGGTCGTCAGCCAAATGGCAAACTAGACCACAGACCCTGAAGGTGTGGAGGTGCTCTCAACATGCCCCCAGGGTGTGCAGTGTTTGGGGACACAGCAGACAGGGGTCTGTCTACTGCAGCCCCCAGCTGGCTCCCCTAGGGCAACTTCTCAGTTAGAGGGGGCCAGCGAGCCCAGCCCCTGGCCTTCAAAACCAGGCGCTGTCACAGGGTGTTCCAGAGAGTCTAGGACCACAGGGAAGGGGGTGCACTCGTCTGCTAAGCACCAGCCTGGGCCTAGAGGGAAAAAGAGCGCGTTTCCACAGCGCCACACTGCCACCTGGTGGCCAGCAGGCAGCCCGCCGAGTCACTCCGCAGGGTTTCAGCCCTTTCTTAGGCAAGACACCCTGACCCCCCGTAAGAGATCCAGTCTGCAGGTCCGAGGAGTAGTCACTTCGAGTACCTTCTGCCCGTACCATTTGGTCAAGATACACTTCTGGTAAATCTAGTGCTGCACCAACAGCTTGACATTTGCAGTAACGAGGAATCCCACGTAGACTCCACCAGGCGACAGAGGGGAACTGCGGCCACCTTACAAACCCACCATTACAGCGCAGCTTGGTTCAGCCTCAAGAGCCAGTCAGGGTTGGGAGACCTACTGGGGGTATTGCTCATTGCCAGCTCCTCTTCAAAGGTAAGAGTTTCATTTGAGCAAATCAAGCTTGTCCACAAACCTATCAATACAGTCACTGAAAAATGTTCTGTGAGAAAAGGTTCAGGGACCAAAACAGGCAGTCCCTTTGCTAATGAGGGGAACCCATTGGCTTGCTGCTCAGCATGGTCAGCACCTCATCCCAGGGGAATCCGGCTGTGCTGGGGAAGGGAGAAGCTGCAAAGTTTTACACTTTCCCATGGATGCTTTAAAATTTTACTCCGGCCCTGACCCCTGTGTAGCTCAGTTGGTTGGGTGTCACCCCGAGAAGCGAAAGGTTGCCAGTTGATTCCCAGTCAGGTCACATGTCTGAGCTTCAGGTTCAGTTCTTGGCGCAGGGCTGGTGATTGGGGGGGGGGGGATGTCAAGAGGCAACAGATTGATATTTGTCTTTCACATGGATGTTTCTTTCCCTCTCTTTCCTGTCCCCTCTCTCTAAAAATAAATAAATAATTAAAATTTTTTTCCTCCTTAAAACAATGCAGTTACTTGTTAAGTGCCTCCTCAGGTACCACTGGTCTGCAGTCACGGGAAACGGGATTCGAGGGGCCCCCACTACATGAATCTGTGTGCAGGGAAGACGGAAACCCCCACACAGACAGCAGCGGCTGCGCCCAGTGGCCTGTTGGTAGTCTGTGCAGTGGGTGCCCTGGCCTGCTGCACCCAGGCAGGGCCCTCAGTCACACACTGCAGGGTGACCCCCGCTTAGAGCTGCACAGCATCCCATTCCCCCCATGGTGCCTGTGCTGGAAAAGCCTTGCAGACTTGGTAAGCTAGGCAGGTTACCCCAAGCCTGGGGCAGATGATGGGGACAGAGGGGTGAAGAGAGCTGGGCCAGCAGAAATGCCAGGGGGCTTGTTTTGTTTTGGTTCAGAATATACTGAGGAACAAAACAGAAACAGACACATGGATGGAATAGACTGACAGCTGTCAGAGGGGAGGGAGAGAGGAGCCGAATGAAAGGAGATGAAGGGATTAGCCCCCAAAAAGTATACTGTACTTGTCATGAATAATGCGCACTCTTTTGCCCAAATTTTTGAGGGGAAAAATAAGGATGCGCATAATACATGGGTATTGCTAATTTTGTATCTATATAAATGTTTTTAATTCTTTTTTATGCTTATGCATTAAAAGTGTTACTCTAGAAAGAAATAACAATATCCATATGCAAAATAATACCCTGGAATACGATAATCAGTTTTATTTCTAAATACAAATAAATAAAAAATTGAATTAAAAAATTTAAATGAAAGATTTTTTTTCCTGAAAGTTTGGGCCAAAAACATGGGTGTGCATCACGCACAGGAATGCATTGTATATGGCAAAATGCAGTACACAGTCTGTCCAGAAAAAGTCCAGCCATTGTTAATGTAACAAGAACAGTTTGCACGGCATTGATGTAACCAGGCAGCCAAGGAGAGTGGCCTGGAATGTGCATGTGTGAACAATGATGACTTCACTGTACTGGTCAGTGGGGGCAGTAGATGCCATTGAGTGAGCATGTGTACTGTGTGGCTCTCACATTCAAAATGACTGAGTAGAGCAACAAATCTGCATCCAATTTTGTGTTAAACTTGAATATTCCTCCGAGGAAACTATTTGGATGATTCCGAAGGCCACAGCTATGGCCAACTGGCAACTGGCAGCTTCACCACAACAACACACCCACTCATGTATCACATCTCGTGCAGAGTCTTTTGGCAAAACATCAAGTCACCCAGGCGACTCAGCCCCACATCCTCTGACTTCTGGCTTTTCCAAAAACTAAGATCACCTTTGAATGGGAAGAGATTTCACACCATCGATGAGATTCAGGAAAATATGCTGGAGCAGCTGATGGCAATTCGGAGAACTGTGTGAGGTCCCAAGGTGCCTACTTTGAAAGGGACTGAGGCATCACTGTCATGTGTACAATGTTTCTTGAATCTTATATCTTCTTCAGTAAATGTCTCTATGTTTCATAGTGTGCAGATGGATACTTTCTGGACAGACCTCCATAGCACAAAAGACACAGACAACAGGGTGGTGATAGCCAGAGGGGAAAGGAGTTGGGGTAGGTGGTGGGGGACAGGGGTGGGGGGAATGGGAACAAAAGGAGAGCTTACTTGGGGTGATGGGCTCCCAATGCAGTTTGCAGATGATGTTTTATTGAGTTGTACACTTGATACCTGTATGTTTTTGCAAACCAATGCCACCCCAATTAATTTAAGTTTTAAAAAAGAGGTTTAAGATAAGAAAACTTAAGTGGTTCTGTTCCCCTTGTCTTAACAACCAGGACAGCATACCGGCCTTTGGGGATGTTTTTTGTGTGTATTTAAGCATTTGACCCACTGGTTCTCCAGTGGGCAGAACCCTGACTCTCGCTAATAGGGCGCAGCCCCAGAGATCTGGCTTGATGCCTGTGCTCTGAGGCAGCACCAGCTGTGCGAACAGGTGAGAAGCACAGGCACACCATGTGCTTTGATGCATCATGCCTCACAGATGTTGCATTTTTTACAAATCGACGGCAAGACCCTCCACCGGTTAAAAGATCAGAACTTGCTTTACTGCAACATCTGCTTAATTGTGGTCTAGAAATGAAGCCACAACATCTCTAAGGTTGTCTGTGCATGGGGTAAGGAGCTGCTGTGACTGAGGCCACCACACCAGGGCCCCTCCCCTGCCTCTATGCCTGTACCCTCTTCTGGGCTTCTACCCGCTGAAGCATCACTCCTTCCTGCTGAGATGACCCACATCCCCCATGCAGGGAGAGCGGGCTGTGCAAGGTTCCATGGAGGCGATGGTTCACAGAAGAGGTGATGGGTTGGTTGACTTCAGAATTTTCCTCCGCCTGCTGCAGATCAGCTGTGGAAGCAGACAGCTCTCTGCAGAGAGGAGGAAGCAGCTCTAATGTTGCTTCCTGCACATGCCAGTGGCTGAGTCTCCTGTCTGCTCCTCTATGTGGTGGAGGTGAGAACTCACGTGTGGGGGAAGGAAATGGAAGATGATTACTATAAAAGTGGAGGTCACAAGATGCCCCCAAACACTAACGGGCTGGGACAGGTTGTCAAATGAATCATTAATAAATAGTACCATCGGTAGGGATCCTGTGGTCCTCGCAGGCCTGGAAATGACTTGAGATGATTTGTCCAGCAGTTGTTCCAGAGAACAGACTTGCTGCAGTCTCCCTAAAGTCGCTGCCACTCCTGTACACCCTGCAAAACCACCACAGGGAACTGGACAGCTGGGGATCTCCCTTGTGACCCTAAGCACAGGCAGGCGGACCAAACTGGCTGGAACCCAACCGGAGGCCAGGATGGGGGGAGCACATGCTTTCAGGCTGAGCAAGTGGGCTGGCTGCATGGGAGTGTTGTAGGAAGAGCCGCAGAGCTGTCCAGGGTCCTGTGCTGTCCTGTTGGTTTGAGAAAACCTGCCAGGTTGTCTGTGCATGGGGTAAGGAGCTGCTGTGACCGAGGCCACCACAGCAGGGCCCCTCCCCTGCCTCTCATGAGAGAGCTCTGCAGCCATCAGGCACGGACTGACGGGACTCGGACAGATCAAGCTTTCATTGGGGGTGGAAACAGACCCCATACAGGTCTGAATTTGAATTTGAGGGTGAAAGGATTGTTTTCAATCTTATGTGTCCCTTTTCCCACAGACTCCAGCCCACCCAGCCTACTGAAGACAGCTGGGCAGAGCACAGTCACTGAGCCGCCCAAAGGTAGAGCAGGGCTGCTGAGGATCCTGGGCTACAAACAGGGTGTAGGGACCTTGGGCCTGTGGAGTCAGGGGGTCTGGAGGCTCGTGGCTGACCCTGGCAAACACAGAAAATAAACCCAGCTTGCCAAACACCTCCCTGGCTGCCCTGCCTCGGGTCCCGGCCTAAATTTTCTGAAGCCTGAACCAGCCAGGCTACATTACATGAAATGCATGTCACAGGAGCTCTTTCAAATTAATTTTAATATGCTTCAACACAAAGATGCAACACAGGAAGTGCTGGGGCCGGGTAAGAAACGTGTGACCCCATTCAAACAGTCACATTCAGTGTGCCAGCTGACCAGCCCTTCTCCCACTCTGACACCCAGCCGGAACCCTGCCCTGGTTGTGGGGACCAGGGGGCGGGGAGAGCACCGACTCAGCTCTCAATTGCCAAGAAGAGGTTGGTGAGGTTTGGTGGGTTTGTCTGAGGCAGGCCGGGGGCTATAGCATCTGTATGTGCAAACAGCTCCAGCCTGGGTGGTGGATGACAGGACTTCCACGTTGAGAGAGGTCCATGGCCTATGGCGCATGAGTGGAGTGGCAAAAGGGCACCACAGCTGCCACCCCTTGTGTTCCAGGATAAGGGCCGGACGTGGTGGGTGTCCGTGATGAAGGGATGAATCCATGGCAACGCAGGAATAAGTGCAAGTGCCCAAGGTGAGAGCCGGTCACGGCAGAGTTCCAGTCCACCTGGTGCCAACATCACTACACCTGTGACCGCACTAGGCTAACACACTGTAGCACATCCTAACAGAACACTGAAATCTGTATTGCTGTGTAACTGCATTTAGCAGATGCCCTTATGGGCACAGTTCCTAAGGTGGAGAGCTGAGCTACCACAGAACCTGTGTTTGCAGGTGGTGCCACTAACAGAAGACATAACTGTGTACTTTGTCAACGTGGCATGATCTATTCTAATAAACTGCCCAACTCAATATCACAGCATCATGCAGAGCACAAAAGGTAAAGAAAAATGTTTCTTCAATGAGTACCTACTGTGCACATCCCCGGGATGGGAAAAGACTCTGGGAGGTCTCCTAGAAACAAGATGGACCTGAGGCCACGAAGCCCAACCTTGACTCAGGCAGGGAACACAGACCAGGTCTGTCTTCATGCCAGCCAAGCAGGCAGGGCCCTCAGCAAGCCAACCCTTTCTTTCCATGGACCATCTCTTCCCCACCATGGATGTCCCTGCATGAGTCCACTTGCCTTGGTCATGTTCAAAGATAGCCCTGTGCTCAGGACAATTTCCAGGGGCTTTCGGGAGGAAAGCGCAGGGTCTCTGTCACAAACAGGAAACAAAGGCGTCATTATCATCATCATCTTATCAACTGTTAAAACTACTTCTCTTTTGGGTGTCATGCTCCTAACCTTCCACAGCACTACAGGAATACCTTTCACATTCTAATTCTATCATTTCAGAGACAGATGCCAGTCCAGTAGCCAGTGTCCGCTGGCTGGCTGCTTTGATGGGCTCCTCTCTGTGGAGGAACCTCCTGGGCTAAGATCGGACCACTGTCGGCTGTGGCGCTGCTCGATGATCCTGCAGAACATGCCCCTGGGTTCCTGGGTGGTCACGGGATGGTCTAGCACTGTGTGGAACTGGTTTCCCACGATGGAAGAACTGATTTTCTGGAAGCCCCTGCTAGACCCCTGAGCCGTCTCCAGGTGCAGTGATGGGCCTGAGCTGTTGAACCAAAGTCGAGGGGAGGTTGCTATGAAATGGGGCCCTGAAGGTCACAGCGGTGGGGGACCCTTTGCAGCATCAGATTGGAGCAAATCACATAGAAGGCCAGAGCTTCCCCACTCTGTGCTCGGTCAAAGTGCACACCCCATCAGTCTTTCTTGAGGCCAGAGGGCAAACGGTCTTGGTCAACTCCAAGGCCATCCTCACCCTCACTCCAGAAGGGCACACTCTTCCGTATTTTCCCAAGGGTGCAACAGCTGAATGACAGATTCCAAGATGCCATTTGGGAAAAAGCAAAACTTGTGTTTGCGAGACTGTAGATGATTCACTGTTATGAGTGACGTCTGAAAAGTTGCTAAACCCCACAGGGTTCACCACTGCTCTCTCCCTTACCCACTCATGACAGGAGCATTAGCAATTAAAACCTGCAAATGGAATAATGGTGACTTCACAGCATGCTGACCGAGAAGCTGATTGTGATCGTTCCAAAGGCAGCTACCGTTCACAAGTCGCTGGTGTTTGTGTTGAATATAGTACCACTTGGTGGCAGGTTGAAAGGCGCTTCTTCTTTGTATCTTTTTTTTTTCCTTTTTCTATTTTGGGTAGAAATATTCTTGGGAAGCTAGATAGAAATGCATTTTCCTTTCCCAATTATTCTTAGGCACAAGTTAGAAAACTGCTGACCTTCACCAAAATATGTCAGCATTTCATGTTATAAAAAATGAAATTCAGAACCACTGCGTGTGCACAGGCGTGCGTCTAGAGACCCACACACACCGGTGCAGCGCACAATGATTATTCAGCGTAGATTTCAAACCGAGCTATTTGTCACTAACCTGGAATTCTGCAGTGAAATTCATCATTCAGGAGCAGTGGGCATTTCTTTCTTTTGGCTCTAACTACGGTCAACACCTTCCTAAGTGTCGGTACCAGGACAGTCTCACACCAGGGTCGGCCGGCGGAGGACTACCGAGCATGCGCGCAGGACTCGCTGTGGGAGGCGCCGATCAAGACTCCCTTTCGGTGGAAGCACAGGGTGCAGGAGGAGGCGCAGCTCCGGAGGGCTGTGTGGTGGCATCATCTGGGCGTTGTGCTGACTCTGGCAGGTGAGGGGGGCCCGGAGGAGGAGCTGCGGTAAACAGGGGATGTGGGGGAGAGCTTAATTGGGCTGGTTGGGTCCCCAGTTTGGAGCTTCCAGAGCAGCTCTTCATTGGTCCGGCTCAACCTCTTCTTTTCCTGGGTCTCTTTCTCCACGTACTCCTGGAGATTAGCGTTTTCCTCCGACAGCTGTCTGCATGGGGAGAAGAGACCATCAGGCAGCCTTCATGCCAGGTTTGCCAGACCAAGGATGCCAGGTTAAGGGAGAAGGTGGCCGATGCCTGCGGAGACAACGGGGCGAATCGAGCCACCTTCACCCGCAACCTTGGTGAACCATGACTGCCCATCGTCCTGCCAACGCATCCACTCCCAGAGCCTCCCTGCCAACACCGGATCTGCTCACAGCCCTCTGCCCCCTTCAGGGAAGTGCCAGCTGTCCAGCAGACAGAAGAGAAGCTAGAGGCAAAAGGTAGGGTCGAAGAGGGAGGGTGGGGAGAGGCAGCTGGGGCAGGAGGGCCGCCCAGGAGGCTTGGAGATAGTGGCATTAGCAGTAATGAGGGCACAGGCATGGAGACTGTCAGCAATAAGAGACAGGAGCCAGAGATTGATTCTTTGAATCCCAGCATCCAGCCTGGTGCCTGGCACGGGTGTCCCAGAAACAGCTCGGCCCCATGGACATACATAACCTCCAGCTAGCTGCTGAAGCCCCAAACCCTGTTTTACTGTCCACTGACAGCAGAAGGAGGTATCCCCACATTCTCCTTTGGAAGTTGGGGGACCTCAGAACAGGCAACCAAGATGGAAACAATGTCACTCAGGAAGAGCTGCATTTGGCTACACGGCTTCTCTCTGACAGGTTCCATCCCTGCTGTCCTTGGGTCAGGGCTAGCCCCTCACTGCCCTGGCCAGGCTGGCCCGGGACGACAGCTCAGCACCCCAGGAAGACACGGGTCTGCACTGCTGAGCTAGGAGAGTGCAGGGGTGGCTCACAGGGCGGTTCCCTTTGGCCTGGGAGCACCCAGCTGACATCCCTTTCCAAAATACCCTCCAAGAACAAAGCCACTCAGCAGCCAGCTGTGCTGGGGGCTCCTGCCACCTGCTTTTGGACTGTCAGGGAGACCTCACAGCTCAGAGGAGTGAGGTGAACTGGTTGTTGGGACAAATACAGAGTCCTCAAGCTCAAGAGCAAAGCCACTTTGTGTGTGACACATGATTTGTCATTTTAGACACCCCGGTCTGCCTACCTCGTGACCACGGTATTCTGGTCAATCCTTGCTTTGAGATCTTCATTCTGCTGCTGGAGTACTTGGATCTTTTCCTCCAGGAGAATGTTCTTTTCTGCCTGTAAAGGGTGCAGTGTTAAGAGGTCCTCAGCAGGGCTATCTGACAGGAAGGAGACCAGTGCCTTTGGAGGATTGTCGAAAAGAATGTAGTTTTGCAAACTATAGTGTGCAGTGCATTGGTGGGTTGTAAAATTAGGTTAGAGGGATGTGGCCAGCATTTTTAAAAAACAAAATAAAGCAGAAGAGAGAATACCAAAATATACTGTATATAGAATATGTAGAATATATTTTTTATAGTGAGTGTCCCAGGCCCTTGCCATGGTCAGAGATCAGCTGTGATCAGCACCAAGACCTAGTCTGGCTAATGGATCCCCTGGTCCTTCCCAAAGGGTAATCTGTGCTGTATCACCTTCCCTGGCTGGGCATGCACGCAGCCTATGCCATTCTAAATTAGTGGAGAGGTGGAAATAAAATGTCGACACATTTTTCCTTCTGAGGCTCTGGACAGCCAGGAACACAGAGCACAAAGCCAGCTTGGCACATTTTCAGAAAATCACATCATCCAAGCCTACAATTTATGCTATTCTCTCTGTCAGAGGGTCCCACAGGGCCTGAGATCTGGCTGAAGTATAGCTCCACTGTAAGATGAATTTAAAAATAAATTATTGTTTGAGAAGAATGTAACAAGTTCACTATTAGTGTAGCTAATCTTGAAAGAAAACTGTCACGTCTCCAAGAATAAGGGTTAGGAATCAAAGCCAAAGGCCCAGGCTCTGTCTCTGCTCCGCAGCAAGGCACTGTCACTCCAGCCCTCCTCTTTGCTCCCAGGAAGTGGGAAGTGATTCAATAGGCTTTTGTTTGTTTGTTTGTTTTGGGAATGGTTTCTGGAATAAGTCACGCATGCCTGCAGAATGCCTGGAGTATGCCTAAAAACAGCCACATCAACCCCAAGGCTTGTGGGTGATCAAACGGCTGGATGTGGATGGCCCAGCCTGGGGAAGGAGGGCCCTGCCCCCACATTGGCCTGACTACAGGCAGGGCCAGGAAGGCAGGGCTTTGCCCGTGCACCTTCCGCTGATCTTAGGTGTGGTCTTTTGGGGAAGCTCTGGGCTGCTGAATGCTGCCAGGTGGCCACCATTAGCCAGGGTTCTGGAAACAGACACACACACCCAGGCCTGCCCCTCCTGAATGATAAGCAGCAGAGCAGCAAGAGCTGCCTGTAGGAAGGGACATCACAACTGAATGCAACATATGGTCCTCCGTCAGCCCCCTGTTTGCATGAACCAGCTTCCAGGACATTTTGGAGACAAATGGAGAACTTTGCAAGTTAGACCAGATGATCAATTACTGAGATGGTGCATATGGGAAGCAATCGATTGATGTTTTTCTCTCACATCACGGTTTCTTTCTTTCTCTTTCTCCATTGCCCTCTCTCTAAAAATCAATAAGCATATCCTAGGGTGAGGAGTAAAAAAATGACTGAGATGGCAAATTAAAGAGTTTCTAACTGAAAGGAAATGGAACACAACACACTTGTAAGTGCGTTGGGGGTGCCTAGGGTACGCATACATGTACACAGAGAAAGCTCTGGAAACCGTTTCCAGTGATAGAAATATATTTTAATTTTCTTATTTTTGTGTATCTTATCATTTCCTATAATGCACATATTTTCCTTTTATAGTACTAAAAGTTTGTTTCACATATAATAAAGAAAGAGAAAAAACATGATCTGTCTGAGAGCCTTGGGCCAAGTCCCACATCAGGATGGTGTCACCTTGGAAGCAGGCTTCTCTGCTACCAACTTTGGACAGCTATCTGCACCTCCAGCCCTGGCGTGGCTCTTGTGCCTGCAGGCAGGGGAGTGAACTTTGGGGTGCACTGTTCCACCAAAGGGGCGCCCTCTGCTGGTTCTGTAGGAGCCAGGCTGCAAGGTGAAGCAGAATGTCGAGAGAGTGCTGGGCCGGGGCTCCCGCCTGGGCTTGGCCACTGACCAGCTCTGGATGAGATGCCCTGTCCCTAGGCCTCCTTCTCCAGCCTGTGAAAGGAGGTCCCTGATGGCACCTCCTTCACAGCATGGCTGTCGGAGTTAAAGAACAGATGCAGGGAAAGCGCTCTGCGTGGTATCTGGCACACGCCAGTGAGGCGCGTCTGTGCTGGCCACCACACGGCCCCCAGGGAGGGGTGAGGGAACAGCACTTCAGAGCAATGGGGCAGGGACAGGGGCAGGCAATCCACAGGAGTCCAGAGTTGTGCGGAATGGGGCCTCCTCTGAGATTCCTCATCGGAGCTCCTGGCTTCCTAAGAAAGGCCTTGAGGCTCAACGATGGAGTTTTTGACTCAGGTTACGGGCGCATGTCCTGAAAGGTGTCAGTGTTGACATCAATGATGACAGTAAGGTTACTGGGATCTCTTCAGGAAACAGATGACTTACCAGCTTTTCCAGCTCAATGATCTTCTTTTCCTGCTGGTGTATTTGCTGATTCTTCATCTCTAGGACCTGCTTCAGACTCTTCATGTCTTCTTCCAAGTGTTGATAGGGAGCCAGTGCGACCTACAGGGGCACAGAACAGCAAGCTAGTCACAGGGTCTAGGCAAAGGCCAGTGTTCACCAAGGTCATGGGTTTCTCTAAAGCTAGTTTTCCTTAACAAGCTGCACAGTAGGCACTGGAGAGGGGGTGGGGGAGAGAACATGAGCTCACATATCTTCCCTGCTAAGATGCCCACTAGTTCCCCACTGTGGATGCCACTAAAAGTCTAGCTCCCCAGGGAAAAGATGAGAGAAAGTCGTCACCCCTGGGGAGGCTGGATGCAGGCACGGCTGGGTACCACCGGCCCACCCCCAGAAGGGACTTGTGTGGTAAAAGAAGCAAATTCAACGTTGGCTTTTGACGGTCACAGAGACCACTGTTTTCAGCGGGCAGGTGGGGGTTTCCAGGTCCCACCTGTGCCCATGGAGGGCCCCCACCTCAGCACAGGAAATGAAAAAAAGTGGTTTAAAAGGCAGAAAAGGCATTTCAGAAAAAGATACATTAGAGTGAGGTTGCCAGATGTAAATATATATGTATACACACACATATAAATTACATTGTTTGAATTTCAGATAAACAACTTTTTTTTTGAAGGTATAAGTTTTGAAAGGGACATATCTGTACTAACAGAACTCACTTATCTGTAATTCAGATTTAACTAGTGTGATGTGTTCTGTATGGCAACCCTACAGAAGAAGGAAGGAATTTTGCCAACTTCTGGGGAAAAACCCTCAACCTACTAACTCAGGTTTCAGAGGAGCCTCTGGTGCCAGCCTCACGGAAGCTGGGAGAGGACGGGTGCCTAGGTGGTCCCGGCCAGGACGGCCAGGACGAGAGGCCCGGGCCACGCTTGTCATAGGAGCTCAGGGACAGTGGCTGGGGAGCGGTGTGTGTTGTGGCAGGAATCACATTTGTATGGAGAAACCCACAGCTGTCCTGTCTCAGAAGAGTGCTGACAAGAACATGTTTGACATCCCACGGAGGCCCTGACCAGCTGTCACTTTGTTAGTGGATCAGCACAGAGGCCTGGTCCCTGGGGAGACTGCTGAGGAAGCCATGTGGCTTCCTGGGACGAGGTTCCGGAGACCTCTGGTGAGGCCCCGTGGGTGCCGGGAGCCTGGGAGCTCAACTACCTCCAGCTGCTCTTCAGTGTTTTTCCTCAGAGCTTCCTCGAAGCGTCTGGCTCGGTCCCGCAGAGACTGGCTCTGGAAGGTCAGTGTGTCCACCTGGTCCTGCAAGTAATGACACAAGAAGTCCAGCTCGGTCCCCTGCAGACGCTGCAGCCTGGGCAGCACGACGGGATGGCCCCTGTGTAAAACGCTACAGGCTTCAAAAGGAGGCCTGCACTCCCCACCGCGAGTCGGACCTCCCACCTCAACCCCGCCTGTCTCCCAGCCTTGGTTCTCGCTGCCCCCACCCCATCTCACATCCCAGCTCTCCCCGGCTTCACTGGCCAGCTCCCTCTCATTCCAGGGTCACCTCTAGCCTCCACTCGGCCTCCCTAGGCTTCAGGGCTGCGTGCATGTCCTTGAGGTGAGCTGAGTCTATTCTCCCTTTTTGGACCACCTATCCCCTCCGTTTAGACCTCCTGTTTAGACCGTACCCCTGGCCCTCAGCACACACCAGCCTCAGGGCAGCCCCCCCTGTGCAGGCTGAAAGAGGGCGTGTCTGAGGGGACACTGAACCGCTTCCCTGGGCCACCCTTCCCTGGCCACTCCAGCCATGACCGATTGCCAAAGTTCCCTGCCCAATTTCTGTAACATTAGAACCTAGGGTCTTTCAGTAACTCTGCTTACAAGAGAAAAGGACTGGCCTCCCAGTGTGAGAAGCTAGGTACTGTAAGTTATGTAACACTATACAACCACACTGTAATGTTTGAAGTGCTTGGCTGGACTGTTCATCGCAGTAGATGACCCTTGGCAGATTTCTCATCTTTAAAAAAAATTTTTTTATTTATTTATGTTAGAAAGAGGGGAAGGGAGGGAGAAGGAGAGAGAGAAACATTGATGTGTGAAGGAAACATTGATTGGTTGCCTCTCATGCGCCCCCTACTGGAGACCTGACCTGCTACCCAGGCACATGCCCCGACTGGGAATCAAACGGGTGACCTTTTGGTCCCCGGGATGACTCCCAACCCACTGAACCACACTAGCCAATGCGCGTCCTCTTTTTTGTGTGCTTGTTCCCAGTTACTTCCATTTCATATTTTAAGAAACAAACGCTTCCCCGCACCTCCCCCCCCCCCACCCACCCCACCCAGTGCCATTAAATGGAAAGGTGGTGTGTCCAGGCAATGGAGCTGTCAGTGGGAGTTTGCGCCACAGGGCCTGGCAAACGCAGGCCGGAGCACAGGCGGCCCTGCTGGAGTAGCGCGAGCATCCGCGCCTCTGGCGGCGGCCCTCTGGAATGTGACTGTCAGAACGCCCACTTCACCGTAGGGCTCCTACGCCACCTTTGTGGGCCCCGTCAAAGGAGGTATTTCTTTCAAGCCCTTAATCTTCCATTAAAAAACAGAAAAGCAGAGAACTCGTCAGGCAAATACCACCAAGGATGGATCTCAAATATCAAACTGCGGCTTCTTCGCCTTACTCACCATGACTCAAAATTGACTTACAGGCGCACACGAGCGCGCAGCAGCCAGGCAGCGCGGATGGTTCTCCAGCCTGGGTTGGCTCCTATGTGTCAAGTGAGAGGTAGGAAGACCCAGCTGGTGACCTGGCCCAGCGCCGGCCACTTAGGAGCTAACTAATGGCATGATAATAACAGTGATGTTGATAAAAAGAAATAAATATAACAAGTAATAATATATGTAACTACTAGAGTAGCAATGGCTGCTACTTACTAGCATTTTCCAGGAGCCAACCTAGTACTGCACACTTTACCCATGTTACTGCCTTTAACAGAGGAAGGCACTGTTGTCACCACCACTTCACAGACGAGTAAACGAAGGGCTGCGGACCTTGTGTATTGTCCAAGGCTTCACAGCTAGTTAGAGGGGGAGCCCTGGGGATTCAACCCCAAGAGCTCAAATCTCTCACCAGCCAGCCTGTTTCTCTAGCTGCTAGTTGCTCAAGGAACTTGGCTGAGCAACTCCACCCTCCTTGCACCAAACAACCTCCCGCCCAAACGGATCCTGCTCATGGGGTGTCGCAGCTAAATATGTGCGGTGCACGACCGTGACATGACAGGGGCAGAATGAAGATTCCCTCATGGATGAAATGAAACTCTTGCTTCCGTGTGGCTTGGGGCTGGATGGGGTTTCTGTGGCATCACAGTCTGGCCTTCACTTCCCCGGTGTGTGTTCCTCCAGGATGGCACCTCCCACAGTATGAGAGGAGGGTGTGTGGGGGAGGACAGGTAGCAAACTAAGGCATGGGGAGGAGCAAGGCATGTCTCACCCATTGATTCAGCAGCCCTGAGCCTGGTCTGATAAGATTGTCAAGCATTTTGAGCACCACAAGCAAGGATAGGACAGGAAGAAGGGAGTCCTTGAAACTCTGTGTACCGGGAAAGGGAGCCACTGTAGCAATTTTACTAACTTCTGTAGCAATTTCATTAACTAATGCAGAAAGAGCCTTTACTAGCTGAGAAAGAAAGCCTTTGTAGCTGAACATTATTCCCAGGGTTTAGAAGGGGGAGAAGGAAGGAGAACCGAGAAGCTCACTAAGGTATATAACCCCTGAACCCCGAGTCGGGGTACTCAGATTAGCTGAATGCCGACTTGTAGCCAGGTGCTCTAGTGTATAAAACAAACACTAACAAAATTACTAACAAACTTACCAACAAATTTACTAATACCTTATTTTCCTTGTATATTTCATAAATGAAACTCGTTATCTTATGTCCATCATACATGTTGTCTCTTGCTTGAATTCATCTCTTGCGAGCAAGACAAGAACTGAGGCAGGGAGCCCCTGACTCGGCCCCTCTAGTAACATCTGTGGTGCTGTGACTTGGATTCCACCCTTTGCCTCCAGTCACCGGGAATGCAGTGCATACGGACAGTCTCACTAACACAGTTTTATTGCCGGTTTCACCTTCAGGGTTAAAGGAGGCACAACAGCCCTGCGGAGGAGGGGTACTCGGACAGGCTGAGCTTGTGTTGGGAGGCAGAAACAAGGCTAAGGCCTGAAATGACTGCTGGGGCTCTCCTGGGCTCTGGAGACCGAAGAGGCACATCCTCCTGCTGCTCCGAGGTCTCGGGCGTCCTTATGTGAGTGGGGGGGTCTCATGGCGGTGTCTGGGGTTAATCCCTAAGCCTTAAAGGGGCCTTAGAGGGAACCCCCATCACTATAATGTACTGAAGACACAAGTCCCTAGTCTTTCCTGCCTCTAAACCATGGCCAGGGAACAAATAAGTCTGTCAGATGGCTGACCCGCTGCATCTCTCCCCCAGGGCACAGTGTTGTGTCTTCCAGGGGAGTGTCTTGCTCTCTCTCTCTCTTGAAAAACAGCTGTGCCCCTTCTTGGGCATAAACTTTTTATCGCCTTCTAAACGCTAAGGGTCCTAGGAGACTTGCAGTCAGGGGAGCAGTGGGCAGCGGAAGCTCGACCTGGCCTTACCCCCTGATCCTGTCTCCGGGGCCCCCTTTCCCTCGGACTTCAAGGGGAACCAGGGCAGCCCCATCTTGGCTCTCTCCTCTCCTCTCCTATCACTTTTCTAAGGAGCCAAAGTAGCTGCTAAGACTGCGCCTCCCTGCCCCCTTACCTCCTCCCCCCTTCTTAGTCTTTCCTTTGTTTTGCTGTCCCCAGAAGCAATGGTTGCCCCTCCCTCAATATAAAAGAGAAAAACTGGCACTTTTAGAACTGAAATGGCTGAAGGTTTCCCCCATCTTCTCCAGCTCCTTGCAGTTGCCAAGGTCACTAGACAATAAAAAAGCTCACTTTTGAGCACTGTGTGTATCTACCAGTGGGGATAAGAACTGTTTCCAAAAGTTATAAAATGTAGTCATAAATGAATCTAAAGAATGCTACTTACTTACTCTTGGTTTTCACTAAAGATTAAAAAATTCTAATCACGTTGGGAAAGAACATATAGTTTTAGCAATAAAAGGTAACATATAGAACTAAAGCTGGGTTAATACTTTCTAGATAAGTTATAAGGTATTAGGAAGGTTTCAGAGGGTTTGCGTAAGCTGCGGAAGGATTGCACCCATAACAGAAGGTCTGTGTAAGTCGAAAAGGGTCTGTGTGAGTTGAAAAGGGATTGTGTAAAGGGAAAGAGAAAAAAGAAAAGGAATTGAAGAAGTGGGAAAAAAGGGACAAGACATACAGGAAGAAATGACATTGGAGTAGTAAACTCAAGATGAAAAGTAGAAATGAGGAAAACTAGAAATAAAAAAGAAAAGAAAAGGAACATGAATAAATAGTAAAGATAATTTTAATGATAAATGAAAAAGGCAAAAGCTTCCTTTGATTTTCCAAAACCAATTGTTATTTCCCAACAGAAACCCCAGGTACAATTAAACAGTGGAACACAAATTAATTAACTCAAAATACTGTTACAAAAAGCAATTCCTTTGTCAAGTGTAATCACTGACTCAGGGCCTAACCTGGAGCAAATCATAGACTGTTCTCTCCCCCCGCTGCACTGTGATGAAAAGCGGCCCAGAGAGGGTCCACTGGGCTGACGCTGATAAACCAGCTGGCCAGCAGCTCAACAGTGCACAGCAGCCAGGGGGAAATGCAGTCCCAGGTCGGGACCCCAACGGGATCTGTCAAAGTGGGATTGACAAGGACTAGAAGGAACAAAAGTCCTTTGTATTGACTGAAGCCTTTACAAAAGGCCACAAACATCAAGCCTGCCCAGGGCTGAGCACTTCTGGGGATACATTTTATCCAGCAGACAACCCTGGACATCAGGAGAAAGTTACAAAAGCTAGCCTTAGAACTTCAGGCCCTACTGAGCAACTGGTAGAAATAACTTGCAGTGCTTTTAACAATTGAGACAGGGAAAAGGAAGAGCAGAAAGCCACCTCCCACCGATGGAAACAAAAGGATCACTTGCCAGCTGTAGCTTTAAGCCCTGTGCCATTTCAGGGTATCCCAGCCCCCAGAAATGCAGAAGAGGGGTGGGACAGTCTTGCCACTGCCCATATCTTACGCTTTTCCCTTTTCTGAGTGGCGAATCAAGAGTCCACTCCCGCTGGTACCCCCTTGAGGGTCAAAGCCAGATGACAACTGTGTGACTTAGCTCCTGTATCCTGAAGAATGGTCTAAAGCTCAATCTGAAGATTTGTTATAAAATTCCAAGGCTATAAAAATCATAAGGCCAGCTATTCTAGAAACACAGTATCTGAGAGGAGACACCTTTAAAATCTCATATAATTGTTCCCCTCAAAAGCAGGGGAGGGCCCCTTCACACTTTTCCAAGATCCCACCAATTGGTAGCTCCTTCTCACTGGCTTTACTGGCTGAAGGAAGGCAAAGAGAAACACCAATCATCGCCCAGGAGGACCGGTCCATAACGGAGATGTCTATTCTGGATACTCAGGGTCTCGGGTCCCAGGATGCTGAGCCTTCAGGTTATGACCCTAGGACACTGGGCTATCTAATCTCCTGGTATTTCTTCTGTCCAGATGGGAAATCAGCAGTCCATTCCAGGTGGGGCCCCACTGGGCTGCATCCTTTCCAACTGGTCACAGTTTGACCCTCAAACTCTAAACAAGACTAGTACTCTTTTGCAATGCTGTTTGGCCTCAACATCAGTTAGCTGATGGGAAATCCTGGCCACTACATGGAAGCTTAAATTACAATACCATATCCCAACTTGATCTCTTTTGTAATTGCCTGGGCAAGTGCCAGAAATCCCCTACATATAGGGATTCTTCTATTTGAGGGGCAGAGGGGGCCTGTGCTACAAATGTAAGCTAATTGCTTCCACAGTGCCATCTAGTGGCCATTGCATGCGCACCTCTTCATCCACATCCCCAGCCTTGGGAAAAGCCCCTTTAGAAGAGGTGCCATTGAGAATTTCTGGCCTAGATGGAGGCCCAGGCAGACACACTGTGCCTCCTCATACAACCAAAAGAAGGACAACAATAAATTTAAAAACAAAAACAATCAGAACTTCCAGAAAATCAAACTGTATGGAAGTCCAACAACCAAGGAGTTAAAGAAGAAACATTCATCCAGACTGGTAGGAGGGGCAGAGACAAGCAAATGGACAGAGAGGAGTCATGGCAAGGCAGCAGCTGGAGGACCAGGGCAGGCAAGGTGGTGACTTGCAGACTGGGCAGTCCCACATTCACGTGCAGATAACCAGGGGGAACAACTGGGGAGCAAGACAGACCATGCAACCCAGGGCTTCAGTGCAGGGAAATAAAGCCTCAAAACCTCTGACTGAAAAAACCTGTGGGGGTTGAGGCAGTGGGAGAAACTCCCAGCCTTACAAGAGAGTTCATTGGAGAGACCCACAAGGTCCTAGAATGTACACAAACCCACCCACCCAGTAATCAGCACCAGAAGGGCCCAATTTGCTTGTGGGTAGTGGAAGAAGTTACTGAAAGCCACTGAGAGCCTGGCAAGTAGATTGTTCCCTCTCAGACCCCTGCCCCACATACAGTGTCACAACACAGTGACATGGGTTGCCCCACCCTGGCTAATACATAAGGCTCCACCCCTTACTACGTAACAGGTGCACCAAGACAAAAAAATATGACCCAAATGAAAGAACAGATCAAAGCTCCAGAAAAAATATAATTAAGCGACAAAGAGATAGCCAACCTATCAGATGCACAGTTCAAAACACTGGTAATCAGGATGCTCACAAAATTGGTTGAGTATGGTCACAAATTAGATGAAAAAAAATGAAGGCTATGCTAAATGAAATAAAGGAAAATGTATAAGGAACCAGTAGTGCTGGGAAGGAAACTGGAACTCAAATCAATGGTGTGGACCAGAAGGAAGAAAGAAACATTCAACCAGAACAGAATGAAGAAACAATAATTCAGAAAAAATGAGGAGAGGCTTAGGAATCTCCAGGACAACTTTAAATGTCCCAACATCCAAATCATAGGGGTGCCAGAAGGAGAAGAGGAAGAGTAAGAAATTGAAAACTTATTTGAACAAATAATGAAGGAAAACTTCCCCAATCTGGCAAAGGAAATAGACTTCCAGGAAGTCCAGGAAGCTCAGAGAGTCCCAAAGAAGTTGGACCCAAGGAAGAACACGCCAAGGCACATCATAATTACATCACCCAAGATTAAAGATAAGGAGAGAATCTTAAAAGCAGCAAGAGAACAGGAGACAGTTACCTACAAAGGAGTTCCCATAAGGCTATCAGCTGATTTCTCAAAAGAGACTTTGCAGGCAAGAAGGGGCTGGAAAGAAGTATTCCCAGTCATGAAAGGCAAGGACCTATATCAAGATCACTCTATCCAGCAAAGCTATCATTTGGAATGGAAGGGCAGATGAAGTGCTTCCCAGGTAAGGTCAAATTGAAGGAGTTCATCATCACCAAGCCCTTATTATATGAAATATTAAAGGAACTTATCTAAGAAAGAGACGATAAAAATATGAAGAGTAAAATGACAATAAACTCATAACTATCAACAACCAAACCTAACATAAAAACAAAAACAAAGACAACAGCAAATTAAGCAAACCAAAACAGGGACAGAATAACAGAAATGGAGATTACATGGAGGGTTATCAGTGGGGAGGAGGAAGGGGGAGATTGGGGAAAAAGGTACAGGGAATAAGAAACATAAATGGTAGGTACAGAGTAGACAGGAGGAGGTTAAGAATGGTATGGGAAATGGAGAAGCCGAAGAACTTGTATGTGCGACCCATGGACATGAACTAAGGTGGGGAACACCAGTGGGAGGGGTGTGCAGGGCAAAGGGGAATAAATGGGGGGGGGAATGGGACAACTGTAATAGCATAATCAATAAAATATATTTAAAAAGTAGAAGAGGCACCATCAACATCTTCATCACTACTGCCATATCCAGGACCCTCCAACTCAATTAGCAACCCTCACGCCTTCCACTGATATGCCTTCTCAGCCAATGGCAGGAGAGCATGGCCCTCAGCTAGTACATAAACCCTTCTCTCTCGTGGAACTTAAACAGATTAAGGCAGACTTGGGAAGCTACCCCAACAACCAGATAAGTACATAGATGCATTCCAACCCCTTACCCTAGCCTACGAGTTAACCTAGAAGGACACTATGGTTGTCTTGAGGCAGACCTTATCAGATCTTGAGCAGGAAAAGGTAATAAAGGAAGCCAGAAAGTTTACTAATAACTTACTCATGCCTTATTTTCTCTCTATATTTCATAAATGAACATCTCATTTCCACTATATGTGTTATCTCTTGCTACAATTCATCCCTTGCAAGCGAGACAAGAACCGAGGCCGGGACACCTCTGACTCAGGTCTCCCTGGTAACAGGTGCGTGAGGAAGGCAGTTTGGGGTAAATTTGCCAAGGATGAACCATGTGAGGGCTGCATACTGCAGGCCCATCGATGGGTCAGTGGCAGGCTCACTGCGGGCTGTTTCCCGTTGAAAAATGTTGGATAGTGCCCTCAGGGGCTGTAACAGTGGTGTCCGCACAATCCTGGGCTCTGTTCTCAACAGGGCCACCTCTGTGTGGTGAGTGTTGCCGGGGAAAGAGAGCCATTGGAGAAGCAAAATTCCTGGTTTTGTATTAGTTATGGTAATCAGTGGGCATTCACTGTTACTGCCATCACAGTGTCCAGATGTCAGTGTCCCGAATATTTAAAAAATAACCTTGGCTTGATCAGGATGCTCATAGCTGGGAATGGGAGCAGGGCCTCCAACCCCACCTTAGCTTCCCAGGCAGGAGAGAGGTGCCGGTGATCTGGGGGACCCTTCACCCTCTTGTTAGAGGTCAGAAGGAAGCCAGTGTGTTCCCTGGCATCTGAGACCCACGTTTTCCCTGGACTGGCAGTGGCAGGTAGAGGTTCTTTCTATCCCCCCACCTCCAGGTAGTTACAGTGCTTTCTATAATTCCCAGGCATGCCCCATGGCTTCTGCCCTTCACGCCCCTCCTGACACCACTCCCCAGCCTAGAATGCTCTTCTGCCACATCCTCCCCGTTCCTCACACACAGCTCAGTGACTCCTCTGGCCACTGCAAGGGTGGAGCAACCTCCCTAAGCTCCTGTGACACTCACTGATGGGGGTTATTCATTTGGCACAAGCATGCATTACCTTTTGTGGGTGTCTGTCACTGTTTGTGTCACAACTTTCTGAGTAGACAGCAACTGCCTTAGGGCAAGGAGAATGTCCCATCTCCCTCTGTACTCCGGTGCTCCACACGGGGTCCAGCACACAGCAGGTGCTGGATAAATGTTTGTGGACAGGACTAATGGTGCTGCCATTAGCTTGGCATCACAGTGAAGGAGATACTAACCTGTAAGGACAGCCGCAGCTTTTCAAAGTTGTCTTCCAATTCTTTCTTTTCAAGCTCGTGGGTAGACATCAGTTCTGGAGAGAAAGACAGCAGATTGGTAAGTCGGTGTTTCTTCTAAGAGGGATCAAACCAGACTGTTTGGCCAGACTGTATGAGAGACTTGGGTGAGGGACACAGGTGTGCGGCAGAGTTGAGGCTACAGGGACTGCCCCAGTACTTTGGAATCATATGTGGTGTTATTTAGAAGAGGAAGAAAGAGGAAGGCCATAAGGAGAAAGGGGGAGAAAAAGGGGGAAAGAGGGAAAAAACGAGGGAGAAGCAAGCTGAGTGCGTGCGCGCGCGCGCGCGCGCGCGCGCGCGCGCGCACCCACACCCACACCCACACTCATGCATTTCTACACCCTGCTTTCCCACCATTCTGGCCAAGTCAGAGTCTCCATGTGAAGTCTCTTTCTTCTTCCCCTCCCAGGGTCACTCTTTCTTTCCACCACAAAGCAGCTCTCGGGGCTGAAGGAGGGAGCTCTCAGGGAGAGGGAGCCCCAGGCAGCCCCTGTGCAGTGCGCCTGCCAGAGGACGGCGGGTGAACGGGGCCAGTACTCTGTGCGCTGAGCCCCTTAGCCACACTCTGAAAGCCACAGATCTCCAGGATGTGCTTGAGCAAACGTCTTCATGTGAAGACAGCCAGACAGAAGGGAGGACCAATTGCGCTGATTCCTCTCGTGGAGCACGGAGCCACTGCACTGTGCGCAAAGTGGCCTTCCAGTGATGTCTGCAAGTCAGGCAGGAAGAGAGGCCACAGAAGACTTATTAAGCAAATGGATTCAATTTTCCTCCAGATGGGAGCAGTCTTATTAGCTGGGTAAAGCCCATCTCATTCTGGCTACACAAGCACTTCGTTGGCATGTTATAAACAGAGGGAGGGAAGGTCTCATTAATCAACCTGGGCCACATGTGCTTTGCACAGGAGAGCACTAGAGACCAACAATTATCATTCTGGCTGGCCAGAGCCGCAGTTCAGAAAATCTTTGCGGTTTCCATTGATCCAAACATTTGAACTAATGATGGTGAAGGTCTCTAAGAAATCCAGTTATTTTAGCTGAAATTTACATTTGAAAAAAAAAGTGTGTGCTGATTTCGTTAGCATAAAACCAGGTAGTCTTATGTCCACCTGCCTCTGTCTAAGTGATTAGTCATAATAGCCACTGAGGATAATAATGCGCTGACCATAATAATGAATGTTTTGCTACTGTTATATATCTGTTACCATGAATCTATACACATTTTAAATAAAGTCTTAATTTTGTTATTCCTTTTCTTCGTGTTTCATTGTCTTTTTTAATGTCCCTCCATTTGTTGTGATTTTATCTTTTTTTTTACAGCAAAATTACCTTACAAACAATTAATTATGTGTGAAAATGTGTGTGGCAAGCATGCTGGCGGCAAAGATGTGAAAACACCTGCCCCAGGGAACTGGAACCCTCGGAGGATGCGGAGGAGGCACGCCGCCAGACGTTTTCCCGCGCTAGCGCTCCCAGGGGGCGGGGCTGGGGCTGCCGGGAGGCTCCCTCTGAGGACTGATTACTGCACAGTGCGCTTTGCATCCACAGAGACCATTTAAAAATAATAAAACACTGATGTTAATTCTTAAAATCTGTAGATTTATTAATTTTAAGTTTATTAACCTGTTGTTAAATTTCTGGCTGGGGGAAAAGTGAGGGGAGAAAAAACTGAAAAATAAGTTGTATATGTAATATAAATGCATGTTAAAACTGTAAAAACTTCCTTCACAAAGCCAAAATCTTAGTAGCATTTGGTAAATGTTGCTATTGTTGCTATAACCTGCATAGAACCCTTAAATACCCAAGGACAACTAAAGTTGCCAGAAATATAAAAAGAAAGATCCAGAGACCACTTTAGCCCTTGGTGAGTGTGGCCCGTGGGCTCAAGGTGTGCACCCAGGTCCAGTGCAGTGCTGCTGCGGTCTGGGCAGCACCCCGAGTGTGGGAAGGGGGAAGGGTGTACCCCCCGGGGACTGACATTTAATTTCATAAGGCCAAGACAAAGCCCAGCTTCCATGCCAACTTTAGAATAGCGGTTCCCAAGTATGGCTACTCCTCAGACCTCGGAGCTTTATAAAATCTTGCTGTGCAGCTAGCTACATGGGAGCCCCGGAGTGGGTCCTAGGCCGGCGCCAGCCTCCTGGTACAGCTCCACAGCTCCAACCTTCAGGCGACGCTGAGAGTAACTAACTACCTCAGAGGAAAGAAGTGCCACCGGGATCCTGGCTTTCCATCCTTCCTGTCCACAGCAAGCAACGCAGAGGACACACCAGAAAGGACAAGAAGGAAGAAAGGAAAGTGGAACAGAGAGCAGGAGGTGTTCCTAGCGTCTGCAGCGGGAAGGTTGGGCTTGCATGGCCCATCCCTGCTGGCTGCACACATCTAGGATGGTAGCTACCTTGGACTTTGTGGTCGTGGTCATCCTGCAGGATTGCGATGGCCACTGTGTGGTTATTTTCCATCTCTAGGAGGGCAGCCTCATGGCTGGCGGTGATATCTTCTACCTGCGTGCGGAAGAGCCACAGTTACGGCTATGCAGAGCCGGGGTGAGTGGCAGTGATATCCTCACTGCTTGGAGAACAGAGATGGAATTCAACTAGTAGAAAGGTCAGTGGTCCAAAATATCAAGGAAAAGTCATTCTAGAGATGACACCTGCCCTCATCCATGTGCCAAGGCAGGAGAGCCAGGATTTGGTGGTGATGTGGCAGCCCCTGGCATCAGGTCATCCCAACGTGGGGTGGCTGCCTGGGCTCCGTCTTTACCATCCTGGGCCTGACTTCGGACCATCTGCTCCCCACTCCCATTCCTTCCTTCCCTTCGTACCAATTGCTCTGTGGGGTGATAAGGAAAAGAAGAAGGACATCCCGTCTAGATGGTCTGTCTGTTTCCCAGTGGCAGGTGGAAGCACAGTGCACAAGACAAATGGGAAGGAACAGTTACCAAGCTACCTGTTGTCAGCTACTCCATTTAATCCTCACAGTAACACTCTAAAATAAATATTTATGCCCATCTTACAGGAAACTGAAGCTTAGAGAGGTTCAAAACATTTTGCTCAAGGCCTAGTAAGAGGCAGAGCCAGCAGTTGGCCCCAGCCTGTCTGACTCCAAAGGCAAACCCTCCCTCAAACACACCTATGCTGTCTTCCCAGCAAGGCCACACCTGGTGCCTTAGGAGCCTCTCTCACCAAGGTCAAGGGAGCAGCAGACCTGTGTGCTTACTGCACCTGCTTCCTAGCCATCCGCTCGCAATGTGGGCTTCCCACCCAGCAATGTGAGCCTGGTCTAGGCAGTGGATGCTGTGTGTCTGGCTGTTGGTCATTTCCAGTAGTTTAATCACAAGTAGCACAGCCAGCCCAGGATTTTTTATTTTCATCTTTCCTGGTCTCCACCCCAGCCCCCATCATGTGTACTTTTCTTGTTATATTGTTGTTGTGGTTATTGCTTTAACTTCAAGTGTATGACTTAAAGGAATAATTGCATACAAAGACCTCTCCCTGCAGTAGCAAACTAGAACAGTATTTTCCAAATTCTTTGTCAGCGACCATTGCAAAAAATGCTCTTGTACACTGTAATGCAGCACTCACACAAAACCAAAGTGTTGCAAAACAATACTTTTCCCTCCTACTTGCAATATTCTGGCTAATTGTTTATTTCAAAATGTGGGTAGGCTTACTCACGTTTCAAAACCTGGCATTTGGAAAAGCACAGTAGCAGGAAATGTGTCCAGGTTGCTAAGTGCTTGGTGCACCAGTTACAACGTATTGCTTCCAGGTGGTAATACTCAGCCCTGCTTAGGGGTCTTTTGCTTCTCGGGGGATAATTCACAGGCTGACCTTTCATCTGAAGAGGAAGGGCTCTCTGAAGGAAAGGAAGCCGCCCACTTGGGCAGTGGATGCATGGAGTATTTTTATTTTAAAATGGGGTAGATTTTCATTCTGGATACTATAACTGCATGAAAATTTTGCCTAACTCTTCTCTCCTAAGATAAATGAGAACTTCATGCATGAAAACAAAAATATCACTGGCAAAACCAACAACGAACTCCACAGTGTTAGGAAAGCTGCATCGCAAATTTAAAAAGCAGTGATTCACTTTTATTTACTGGCCATTCTGGATTAAACAATGTTTTACTTAAGGCTCCAAACTGTACCTCGATTGGAAAGGCTGATTACCACAGTATATAACTGTCCAATTTCTATTTATATGAGGTTTTTGTAGAATCTTTGAAGCATTTCAGTCTCTTAAAAAATAAATCACTGGTTTTAAAAAATGAAACTATGTTTTCTTTCTGCTTCATTACTGATGTCAGTTGAGCCGAGAGCACCCTGCCTGTAGACACAGGTGCCCACGTGGTATGTGGTATGTGGATGTCTGTTACCCAGTTCAGTCTAAAGAAAAGTCTTCGATCGATCCTTGGTGTGATTCTAATTTATTACGCTCTTACACAAATTGCCATGTTCCAGGAGAGTCTCATGTGTCCCTGGTGGTGAAGAAGCCCTGGCTGGCAGCACTACATCACGTCTGAAGCTTGAACATACAGCTTTCTGGTTTGTTGAGAGGCAGGTCTTTGATTTAGTGGTGACACAGTGCCATGCCCAATGTATTAAGCATGATGGAAGGATATGACCTATTTGTTACAGCCCCTCAGAGGTGCTCTTATGAGTGAAACACTGATCCCCTAACTCTGAAAGGCCGTATGCAATAAGAGGAAACCAATGTTAGCTGAAGAGCCATGATTTGGGCCCAAGAAGCCTTACTCTTCAGTTAGTAAAGTTTCTATACAGTTTTGCAGTTTTTAAAAAATGTTCCTGCTGTGGGAAAGCAGCTGTCTACTATTGGCCATCCTCTTTCTTGTCGCACATAGTATCAGTCCCCAGGACTGCTCCTCCCTTGGCTTCTTTCCAGAGCACAGCCTCACACTCTGAAGTAGCCAGGGGGCGCTCTCAGCCCCAGGAGACCCTGAAACCTTCTGCAGGCATTTGAGGGGATTCAAACAAGCTGACTGAAGGGAAACACCAACCAGATCATTTGATTCGTTGTCAGGCCAGGGAAAACTTAGGCTGAGTGAAGCATCCTTCTCTTGGGGCCCCTTGCCACCACTGCTGGACCATCCTCCCTCCTCCTCCCTCCGGAAGACAGAGGCTCTGCCCACACCTCTGCCACTGCACCTAACAGTCCCCATCAGCGGAGAAGCAGCTGTTCCCACAACAGGCTCCATTCCCACAGGGCCTTTTGGTTCCGCTGTCCTCAGCGACAGCAGAACGAAAGGTTGGAAAGCCACCCTCTCAGATGGGTAAGATACAGCAGTGGGCTTCCTTTACTCAGCCATCTGCAAAATGCAATTATCTGTGGCTTCGGCAATTCATTGAGGGATGACTTACATTTAGAATGAAGATGCATGTGCTTTATATCCTCTCAGCTTTACTCATTCAACCCAAAGCAGCTTAAACTCCCACTTACCCCTCCCAGACACATACCCTATCTGTGGGATGGATGGAGCCACCTGTGTTTACTCTCTGCAGGGCTCTCTCACTGACGGCCCTTTCCCTCCTGTCCGTCCATGCCTGCTCACAATGGCTTGGGTATCTGTCTGCCCAGAGTCGGCAGCCAGGCCTCCCAGAGCACCCAGTCCCACTTCGTTGCACGCATTCCAGGATGTACCTTCTGCCCCCTCCACAGCCCACCACACAGAGCAGGCAGGTGTTCCCTGGGGCTCCCACCTTCCCCCAGTGCCTCCTCCCAGGGGACTGAGACTGTGAGCCATGCTGGGGGGGCTCCAGTGCTAGGAGACTGAGGGTCCCCAGGAGTCATTTTGTTTGATTAGAGAGAGTGTAGTTTCTGTTGGTGGCAGCCACGTGCCAGTCACGTAGGAGGACCAAGGAGCTGCAGTGCAAGGTGATGAACAGTGGCCTCTGTGCTTTCTGATGAAGGGTGGGACACAGAGCCTGCCAGTTAGTCTGAAAGGGTGATTTCCTTCAGGAAGGGGAGAAAGATGCTCAGAATATGAGACAAAGCAAATGTAAGTGCCCAAGGAGGAGCACTGCTGCCCCCGGAGGGGAAGGCACCTCTGTTCAGACTTCACTGAGCAGAATCCATAGTGACTTCAGGGCTAGGAAGACAAGGCCAAAGGGTCTTGGAGGAATGGGGTCTAAGGTCACAAGTCAGATCACTGAATGTTAGGCTCTGGGGCTGTATCTTTAGGGAACAGCCAAAGGCAGCCCAGAGAGGAGAACTGGAAAGCACTGTGTTTGGGCAAAAAGGGGAAAGCCTGTGCATTCATGGTGAGAGTCTGTTTCATGTGCTTTGAAATAGGGAAGCTCTGGCAATTTGCCTTCTATGAATGTAGAGTTGCTGTGGCATGAGTGCCAATTCTGATT
This sequence comes from Glossophaga mutica, assembly GCA_039655065.1. Taxonomy (NCBI): domain Eukaryota; kingdom Metazoa; phylum Chordata; class Mammalia; order Chiroptera; family Phyllostomidae; genus Glossophaga; species Glossophaga mutica. The sequence goes on from CM077304.1 coordinate 110,057,927, forward strand.
AAACATTTTATAGTTATACTCTTGAAATAAAAGTCAGATCCTATCTTTAAAGGTACTTAAAAAGGCCAGAGGGCGAGGCCACACCTCCTGCTTATTCCCCCAGACTGAAGAGCAAGGCTCTGAGTCTGGGGACACTGCAGGTCTAGGCCCGATGCTTGGCCCTGTTAGCGATTCCGATTCAACTAGTGTGGGGTGGGAATGAAGAGGGGTGTTTTGCCCCAAGTGCCCCAAGGGATTCCCATGGGTGGGCAGAGGGAGATGGTCTTTGTCCCTCCAGCTGAACAAACAGCTGGATTTGTCCCGAGGAAGACCCAGCGCCACAGTCAGGTCGCCAGCAGTGCATGAGCCCCCAGCCCGAGGAAAGCCTGCCTGCCGGGGCGTGTGGGGCCGGGGTGTGAGCTGAGGGGAGGCCAGTTGGTAGACTTTTAAGCTCACAGAGCATAACTTCTGACAGGGATGTCACTATCCATAAAGTCAGCATTGCCACGTGCAATTGTCCCTGTTAAGGAAACCCAAGGGTGGAGAGTCCGCAGACCATACCAGTCTCCACTGCAGCCCTGCACTTGAGCCTCTTCCCGCACTAAGCAGATGAGCACTGATTCTACTGGAAATCAAACTGCAGCTGCTCTACCTTGCCTTTTCTCCCGCATCACCTTACGCCCTCTGCCTCAGGCCATCAGCCAATGTTCAGCAGCAAGAGCAAAATCAGGGGCCTGAATAATCCACAGATTTAAATTACCCACCCCCCAAACCAGTGGGTATCTATAGGCAAGGTTTACTCAGACCCAAAGCACTCAGATGTTATTTCTTACACAAAGTGTTCCCTACCTTCACAGCTAGACGTAAACTCTCAATCCCTAAACACGTATCTGTGCTTCTCATCCAGTGTCATAGTTTCTTGAGCACTTTCTCAGAACCTCCCCTGGTTGTCACCTGAGGCATGGACCAAGCAAGCCCACGGTTTATAAATCTTGGCATCTCTCGCAGGGCCCTCACATGGTGCCTTCTGGATAGTGAGCATTCCCTAAATGTTCTTGGCATAGGTGAATGGATAAATAGATGACTCACTGTAGATGTCATAAAGGATCAAGTAGAACAGAACTCAGAAGCCTCATAAGACACAGCCCTTTTTTAAGTATGCAGAAGTAGCTTCTGTAACTCATTCTCAACGTCAGGGCCTTCTTTCCTTCAATGCTGCTGTGTCCCAGCTTAAATGTGGGTGAGAGCTCATCTCCCAGCCACGCTTCTGTACTGATAATGCTGAGGGGGCATCCTGTCCAGGCCGCACCCCACTGGTGGAAGGCTCTGCTCATCATTGGCCTCAGCAATGTATGGTTTCCATACATGGTACCCACACAGGAACCTTCACTCAGAGGGTTCCTCAAAGCACATTCTCCTGCTCCTCCTTGAGCTTAGGAGGTAAAATGCTGCAGGTTCAGTTTCTGAAATTAGCACCAGTGGTAACTTTAGCTGTAACTTCATCTGTTTTCTGGTCTCTAAGTATAAACAACCTCAAGCAGGCAAGTATATCTTGTTTCCACAGGTTTTTAGAAAAGAAGATGCTGAATAAAATAAAATGAATCAGATAAGAAATTTTTCATTACCACTGCAGTTCTTATTATTACTCTGAAATTCTCCTTGTGTCCCCTCAGATTCACAAGACTCTGGAGACCATCACTGTCCAGGGCATCTGTTTGGAAGCATTCCAAGGGGGGCAGCCCAAATGTTCATATTGTGAAAGGCCACCCAGCACTAGTGGGAGATTTAGAGGCTCTTTGCAAAGGCCAGCTTCCCTTAGGAATATCATAAACAGACCATGAGAAACAATACAGTGCTTAGAAGTTGTGTACTAGGGCCACAGACCTTGGGGACTTGGAAAAAGGAGAAAAGAACAGAACTAGCTTTCATGAAAGCAGAGTCACCTCTGGCTCTTACCCGTTGTCACCTGACAGGCTCCCTGGTGATTATTCTCAACTTCTTCCAGATGAATTCCCTCTCTAGTAAGACTACTGGGCTAGCAAGCACCATTCATACTTTCATTCAGCAAGTACGGACTGACGAACTGCTCTCTGCAGCCACATTTAGGTACCGAAATTCCAGCTGTAAGCCTGGAGACAACTCCAACTCCATGCGTGAGAGCACAGCTCTGCAGCAGAATGTGTCCAACTCTGGCTTTCCCATGAACAGCTCTGGGAATTCTCACAAGTTACTTAACCTTCAGGTTTCAGTTTTGTCTCACATAATTGGGGATAATAATGATACACACCTTGCAGGTGATTGTGAGGATTAAATGAGTTAGTACATGTACAGGGTTAACAGCAGCACCTGGTGCTCAAGTACTGAACATATGTTTGCCTTATCATCACCCTCCTCATGAAATATGCAGATGATAAATAGGATATGAGAATAAAAATTTTAATACATTGGATAGTGGTAAATGTTGAGGAAAAACCATTGCAGGAAGGGGAACATGAAGAGTGTGTATGTGGTAGGGGGAGGAGCTGTAATTTGAGATGAGGAAAAGCCTCACCCAGAAAGAAACTTTTGAGAAAAGTCTGGAAGGGAGGGAGAGAGGGAGCCATGAAGTGTCTAGAGGGAGAGCATTCCAGGCAGGGAGTGGGAGCATGCCTGGAGAACAAGGAGAGGGGAGTCAGAGAGGCTGAAAGGGAGGAAAGGAGGCAAGAGAAAAAAGAAATGAGGTTGGAGAGGGAACTTTACAAGAAGCTCACCTAGGAACAGGATTTCTGGCTCAAGTTGCGCTGCTCCCTGCCACCTTTCCCCTTCACGCCCCAACCGCAGAGGCAGAGCACAGAGCCCACACTGACCTGCTCCTGATGCTGATGCTGGATCCGCAGCAGCTGGGCACCGTGCTCCTCCTGAAGCCGCATCACCTCTGCCTGGAACTGCAGCTGCAGCCGGCCCTGCAGGTCTTGGAGCTCAGCCTGCTGCTGCCAGCCCAACTTCCTCACCTCATCCTCAAACCTCCTCTCCAGCTCCTCCTTCTCCTTCTGTAGTTTCTCACATCTGGCTGTGTTGAAGGCTGGGGATAGAACAGCATGTTTGTAAAAACTGGGGAGGAGGCACCAAAAGGCTTGAACACCCACAGGGAGGGCATCACTGTTAATGTCATAATGGGGACAAAACCCTCTCGCATTGGAGGAGCCTCACAGCTTGTGAAGGGTCTTCTCTTCTACCACTAGGAGCACTGAGGGGAAGCCCAAGGTTACCTAGTGCACAGAGCTGTGAGGGCAAATTTGAGCTTTCTGACCTCCAGCCCCATGGTGCTGCCACGAGAGCAGGGCTCTTGTGAGGAGCCCAGGGACCACAAGCATCAAAAATATTGGGCATTTGTTCAGCAGGCACTCTTCTAGTCTCACCCCGGGTGGGTCAGAGCCCCTGGGGCAGCAGCCCAGGATGTAAACTTTTCACAAGGTCCTTAGTGACTCCTCTACCAGTCAGGGCTTGAGACCTGCGCACTTCTGGGAGCTGAGATGAGACATAGGAGGCACTAGGTTGGAGGCTGTTCTAACTGGACAATCACAGAGATAGTATGGGTTTCCTGTCAGAGGCCTGAGGCTGCACAGTAACCATGCAACATCCCCTTGCATGGGCATGCCACCCTGTCCCTGTCCTAGTTTGTTTCTCAGGCCACCAGAAGGGGATGAACCAATGACAGCAGCTCACTGATCCACCTCCCTATCTGTGCCTCCCTCCCCTAGGCTGTGGGCAAAAGCAGACTGATTTTGTCTGCAAGATCTCTTTCTCAACTGCAAAGTGCTTCCAAGAAGGAGAAAAGCATCTTGACAGTCTCCTATGTTTGGGTCGAGTGATGCTGACTGCACATGCACATGGCACAGATGTCAAGCACATGTCATGTATGGTCCACAAGGACCAGTGCTGCCATGCTCTCTGCTCTGTGCACATACTAGGAGACCTCATAACTGACTTTAAAACAGCACGAGCATGTACATGGTCTGGTTCATGATAATCCACACCTTAGGGGTGCTTGGTTATGATTAGAAATATACATCCAAGGTAGTTGGACAGCCTTTGAAACATCCTGATCAGAAGTCCCACCCTAAAATAGGTTTCAAAACAAAGGCCATAGAAAGAGACCCAGAAGAACAGTTCATAATACTCAAGGGTAGAATCCACCAAGAAGACATAAAGATTGTAAACATATATGCACCCAACATAGGAGTACTCAAATATATGAGAAAAATCTTGAAGGACTTTAAGAAAGACAGCAACACACTTATAGTAGAGGATTTTAACACTCCGCTGTCAACAATGGATAGATCTTCCTAACAAAATATCAACCAGGATATTGTGGCATTGAACAATGCCCTAGATCAAATGGACTTAACTGATATATAGAGAAGCTTTCACCCCAAAGAAGCAAAATACACATTCTTTTCAAATGCACATGGAACATTTTCAAAGATAGACCACATATAGGACACAAAACAAGCCTCAGCAAATTCAAGAAAATTGAAATTGTATCAAACATTTTCTTAGACCACAAGGGCTTGAAACTAGAACCCAACCTCAAGGAAAAAACTCAAAACATTAAAATTCATGGACACTCAATAGCATGCTATTAAACAATGCATGGGTTAAGAATGAGATCAAAGAAGAAATCAAAAAGTTTCTGGAAACAAGTGAAAATGAACTCACAACAGTCCAAAACCTATGGGACACAGCAAAGGCAGTCCTGAGAGGGAAGTTCATAGTGATACAGGCCTACCTAAAAAATAGAGAAACATTTCAAACAAACAACCTAACCCTACATCTACAAGAACTGGAGGAACAACAACAAAGCCCAGAGTGAGTAGAAGAAAGGAAATAATCAAGATCAGAGCAGAATTAAATGACACAGAGACTAAGAAAACAATTTACAGGATCAATAAATCCAGGAGCTGGTTCTTTGAAAAGATAAACAAAATCAACAAGCCTTTAACCAGACTCATCAAGTAAAAATGAGAGCAGACCAAAATAAACAAAATCAGAAATGAAAGAGGAGAAATTACATCTGATACCACAGAAATACAAAGGATTATAAGAAATTACTACAAAGAACTATATGTAAAGAAATTTGAAAACCTGGGTGAAATGGACAAATTTCCAGAAATATATAATCTTCCAAAACTGAATCAAGAAGAAGCAGAAAGCCTGAACAGACCAATAACAGCTGGTGAAATCGAAGCAATGATCAAAAAACTCCCAGGACACAAAAGCCCTGGACTGAATGGTTTCACAGGAAAATTTTATAAAACATTAAAGGAAGAGCTAATGTTTATCCTTCTCAAACTATTCCAAAAAATCCAAGAAGAGGAAAGACTCTCAAACTGTTTTTATGAGGCCAGCATCATCCTAATCCCAAAACCAGATAAAGACACAGCAAATAAAGAAAACTACAGGCCAATATTGCTGATGAACATAGACACTAAAATCCTCAACAAAATATTGGTAAACCAGATCCAGCCATACATTAAAAAGATACACCATGATCAAGTGGGATTCATCCCAGGGATGTAATCGTGGTACAATATTTGCAAATAAATAAACCTAATACATCACATAAACAAAATAAAACATAAAAATCATATGATCATATCAATAGATGTGGAAAAAGCATTTCATAAGGTACAGCACCCATTTGTGATAAAAATATTCAGCAAAGCGGTAATAGAGGGAGCATTCCTCAGCATAATAAAGGCCATATATGACAGATCTACAGTCAATATCATACTCAATCTGCAAAAAATAAAAGCTTTCCCATTAAGATCAGGAACAATACAAGGGTGTCCACTTTTACCACTTCTATTCAACATAGTATTGGAAGTTCTAGCCACAGCAATCAGGCAAGAAAAAGAATTAAAAGGTAACAAAATTGGAAAGGAGGAAGTAAAACTCATTGTTTGTAGATGACATGATAATATACATAGAAAACCCTATACACTCCACCAAGAAACTATTTGATCTAATAAGTGAGTTTGGCAAAACAGCAGGATACAAAGTCAATACTCAGAAATTGAAAGCATTTTTGTACACCAACAACAAAATATCAGAAACAAATCAGGGGGAAAAAATCCCATTTGCTATAGCTACAAGAAAAATAAACTACCTTGGAATAAACCTAACCAAGGAGGTAAAACACCTGTACTCAGAAAACTACACAACACTGAAAAAAGAAATCAAGGAAGATATAAATAAATGGAAGCATATACCATGTTCATGAATAGGAAGAATTAACATCATCAAACTGGCCATACTACCCAAAGCAATTTATAGATTCAATGCAACCCCTATTAAAATACCAATGACATAATTCACAGGTATTGAACAAACATTTCAAAAATTTATATGGAACTATGAATGACCCTGAATAGCCTCAGCAATTTTGAGAAAGAAGAACAAAGTAGGAGGGATCATAATACCTGATATTAAACTGTATTACAAGGCTACCGTAGTCAAAACAGCCTGGTACTGGCATAAGAACAGACACATAGATCAATGGAACAGATTAGAGAGTCCAGAAATAAACCCATGACTCTGTGGTCAATTAATATTTGACAGCAGGGGCAGGAGCCCCCATTTACTCCATTTACTCAGTAAAGTAGACTAAAAATAGCCTCTTCAACAGATGGTGTTGGGAGATCTGGACAGCTACATGCAAAAAAATGAAACTTGACCAACTTATACCATACACAAATATAAACTCAAGATGAATAAAAGACTTAAATACTAGTCATGACACCATACAAGCCCCAGAGGAGAACATAGGCAGGAAAATTTCAGATATCCCACACAACAGTATTTTCACTGATATGTCCCTTAGAGTAGGGGATTTAAAGATAAGAATAAACACATGGGACTACATCAAATTAAAAAGCTTCCACATGGCTAAAGAAAACATCAATGAAGTGAAAAGGGAACCAACCGGTTGTATGGGAAAATATATTTGCAAATGATACCTCAGACAAGGGTTTGATCTCCAAAATATATTAAGAACTCACACTACTCCACACCAGGAAGGCAAACAGCTCCATTAAAATGGGCAAAGGACCTGAACAGATACTGCTCCAAGGAGGACATACAGTGGGCACAAAGATATATGAAAGGATGCTCAGCATCACCAGACATCAGAGAGATGCAAATTAAAACCACAATGAGAAACCACATCACACTGGTCAGAATGGCCATCATAAACAAATTAATAAACAAAAAGTACTGGCAAGCTTGTGGAGAAAAGAGAACCCTACTGCACTGTTGGTGGGAATGCAGACTTGTGCAGACACTGTGGAAAACAGTATGGAATTTCCTCAAGAAACTAAAAATGAAAGTGCCTTTGTTCTGGCAATTCCACTGCTGGGATTATACTCTAAGAATCCTGAAATACTAATTCAAAAGAACCTATGCACCCCAATGTTCATAGCAGTGTTTTTTAAAATAACCAAGTGTTGGAAACAGCTTAAATGCCCACCAGAAAATGAGCAGATCAAAAAACTATGATATACTTACACAATGGAATACTACGCAGCAGAAAGAAAGAAGGAACTCCTACCTTTTGCGACAGAATGGATGGAACTAAAGAATATTATTCTAAGTGAAATAAGCCAGCCATTGAGAGACAAATATCATATAATTTCACCTATAAGTGGAACCTGATCAACAAAACAAACAAGCAAGCAAGATAGAACCAGAGACATGGAAAAAAAGAATAAACTGACAGTGACCAGAGAGTGAGGAGGGGGATAATGGAAGAAAGAAGGGGAAGGGTCATCAAGGAACATGTACAAAGGACCCACGGACAAAGATGACAACGGGGAGGATTGAATATGGGAGGTGGGGTTGGGTAGGGCAGAGGAGAGTAAAGGGGGAAAATGGGGACAAATTCAATAAAACAACAATTAAAAAATTAAATTAAAAACATTAATGTGCAAAAAAATAGTCCTGCCTTAACGAGGAGCTAAGTCAAAGGCTTCTTTGCCATATTTGGCTCTAAAAGAGTTGGTTAATTAGCATGAGGGATGTTTCAAGTTATTTTTCCCCTGGTGAAATGAGTTGTGGGTTGGATGGACAGACACTTTGCCCTGTGGGGACAGTGTAACAGCCTAACACTGCCCCCAGGGCCTCTTTGGTCAATGCCCCAGTGTTCCATGTCCCAACCTTGCGTGAGGGATTCTGTAACACAGTCTGGCAAAGTTGTTAGCAGGCTCTGCCCCTGTAATTGGGGTGAGTCAAGGGGCCGGGTGGTGGGTACTGCCCCCACCAAGGGGTGGCCAATAAGAAGAGGTATTGCCTGCTGAGAATCTCAAAGTCACAACCACAATGACTTGAAAAGCCCTTTGCTTTTTATTGCCCCCTCTGCCAGTAATTCTAAAGAATGTTGGTGAAAAATACTTCTTAAAATAGTTGTTTGTTGGTCTAAGTTCTAAACAATTGCTACAATTACTATTGAGATTTTTAGCAATAATTTTTGTATTAAAAGAACTACAGAGAAAAGTTAGAAGTATGGTACAAGGACATTATCATACAAATGAGTTTTTATCCCTGAACCGTTTGAGAGTAAGATGCTGACCTGTTGTCTCATCAACCTCAAATCCCTTAGTGTATATTCCCTACCAACAGGGATATTTTCCTACATTAATTACAATACAGTCATCAACGTCAGGGAGTCAGCTTCCACCCAACAGCGCCACCCAACACTCAGACCTGGTTAAGTCTCAGCAATTGTCCCAATAATGTCCTTTGCAGAGAAAGAACCCAGTTCTGAATCACGAGTTGCATTTAGCTGTCTTATCTCCTTATTCTCCTTTTATTGAGGACCATTCCTCAGCCTCTCCTTGAATTTCAGGTTCTAGACAAGTTAAAAAATGACAGGCCAATTATTTTATAGCAGTTGTCCCCAACCTTTTGGGTACCAGGGACCAGTTTCATGGAAGACAATTTTTCCACAGATGAAGGTGGATGGGATGGTTTCAGGACAATTCAAGTGCATTACATTCAAGCTCACCTCCTTCTGTGTGGGCCAGACTGGTACCAGTCTGTGGCCTGGAGGTTGGGGACCCTTGTTTTATAGAATATCTCTCAATTTGGTGTGTCTGATGTTTCCTCATTATTAGATTCAGGTCATGCATGTTCAGCAGAAATGTTAAAGAAGTGATGCTGTGCGTGGTCTTCTAATTTGAATATTAATACATTTGAATAATCTTTAAAATAGAAATTTCTTCTTTTTAATTGTTTATATCAGGAAAATCATGCTTAAATAACCATCATTTTTGCAAGATTGTACTGAAAATGATTTTGTCAGATAAAAAGGTTTAAAAAATGAACAGAAGCAAATCAGTTACACTAGCGAAAAAAATTAAATGACACAGAAGTTTTAACCCAACAATTTCACAAGTGCACACAAAACTTTGGTTAAGGATTACTACAGCATGATTTGCTTTAGGGAACTATTGGGGAACTAGTTAAATAAATTATAATAAATCCAATGTACAAGGGTGGGCAAAGTAGGTTTACAGTTGTAATACAAACAAATGACAATACAAAAATAAACCACATGTTTCATGTACTCACTTTTGCCCACCCTGTGTATTTAGGACAAATCCTATACACAATGCTACAGGAAACCAATTTAAAAAAAAAGGAAATGTTTTTGTGCTGTCATGGAATGATATATTGTTAAGCAAAAAAGGCAAGATGCAGAACTAGTATGCTCACATAGTTCTAGTTGTAATGGAAATGTATCTACATTTCTGTCTCTCCTCCCTCAAGGCTTGTGTGGCTCAGTTACAGGACTCAGTGTCCAGCACACACGTGCAAATAGATGCACATAACAAACTTCTACTGCTGGCTTGCAAGCATGATGAGTAAAACATGTGTACATTACTGCCACAATGAAGAAGAAGATGGGATTTGTCCAGTGGTCAGAGACGCCATGCCTCTTTTATCTCACCTGTGGTTTTGCTCACATGAGTGGCAGGACGATTCATGGGCCTGGCGCTCTATCTGGGGGCTTGGGGACCGTCAGTTCCCATCCTTGAGCTGCCCTGGAATGCACTGCTGCCTTCGCTAACTCAGGAGCAGTGCAGACCTCAGTTGCCTGTCTATCCTCTTGTCTCGGGTAAGTCTTCAAAAATATATCTATTCAGGTATTTGGCAAACAGAGATGAATGGAGGCTAATGTAATAATAGTAGACAACGCCTGGAATATTTCATTTTTTCTTTATTTCTATTCATGTGAAAACATTTGGTCCTTTGCCATGAGAGGCCAATACCATAGTAATAAATCCCTAGAACCCAAAATCCTGAGAAAATAACATCTAAAGTAACAGGATTGTGATTGATCAAGAAAATGTAACACTTCCAATTCATGAGCATGAGTTTGGAAAACAAAAACAGAATTAGAATCTGTTGCATACATTAAATAATTGCGCATGTATGTGTGTATGAATATTCATGTGCATATATGATGTTAAAATACCTAAAATATTATTACAGCTGTATTTAGAACACCTTCAGACATATTCCACGCAACACAAAGCTACCAATCTACCATCCTATCTATGAGTGCCAAGCTCAAAGATGGATTCTGGCCCTTGGCACAAAGGCAGGCAGTGATTGCTGCAGAGCCATTCGGAAAGTAGGCTTAACTTCAACAACAGTTCATAAATCAAGTGAGAGGGAAAAACATTCAGTGAATAAGATCATGTTTCTTTAAACAGACACTCCACATGTCTGGTGAATAATTACAGCTTTTTATTGGTTTACCAATGAGGTAGCAAATTTGGTGGTTAATAACACTTGACTTAGACTGGAGAGAAGGATCTCACCCTGCAGCTCATGGATAAAAGCATAAGAAATATTATGTTGTTTTTTCTGTCCCAGAGTGTGCTTTAGATATAACACATATAAAACAAATAATTTAAATGTGATGACATGATATTGTACATAACTAAGTGGTACTATCAAAATAGTCACTGTTAAGAGCTGAATTGTGCCCCCCTCCCTCTGGAATTCCTATGCTGAAGTGCTAACCCCCAGGACCTTTGCAGAGGACTTTTACAGAGGTAATTAAGTTAAAATGAGGTTGTTAGGGTAGATCCTAATCCAATATGACTGGCATCCTAATAAGAAGAAATTAGGACACAGGTACCTAGAGACGGAAGAGGATGTGAGGACACAGGGAGAAGATGGCCAACTACACTTCAAGGAGAGAGGCCCCAGGAGAAACCAACCCAGCCGACCATTTGATCTCAGATTCTAGTCTCTGGGGTTGTAAGAAAATAAATTTGTGTTGTCTCAGCCTCCCAGCCTGTCATTGTTCATCCCAGCCTGGTGTGGTCATTGTTGTTATATACCGATGGCAGCAGATCTCAAGGTTAGGTAAAAGATTACATTGTTTCTTTGGAAGACGGAAGTAAATAAAAGGACAATACTTTCAAGGAAAGAAAGTAACTTAAAAATTACCCATTATCTCACTGAAGAAAGAAGAATGGAATTTCCAATTGCATAATCCCTTCTTAGCTGTTGAAGTCATGTGATTTCTTTATACTCTGCTAGGAATTTCCCATGTCTTCCAACCCAGTATCTTGATGCCTACCTTATACTCTCATGTTGATGCACTATAATTTATATGCCCTTGTACTGGACATTTAGTTTGTGCTACTTATATATTGTTTTGTTTATTTTTTTTTCATTAGGCTATGTTCCTAGGTGTTAAAGATTATTATCTTTATGCTGTGGGTTTCCTTCCTTCCTTCCTTCCTTCCTTCCTTCCTTCCTTCCTTCCTTCCTTCCTTCCTTCCTTCCTTCCTTCTTTCTTTCTTTCTTTCTTTCTTTCTTTCTTTCTTTCTTTCTTTCTTTCTTTCTTTCTTTCTTTCTTGTTTTTGTTTTTTGATGCCAGGGATCTTATAACAAATTGGTTGCCTGAAAGTGCCCTCTAGTGGCAATGTCTTTGTCCAGACTTGCCAGAGCTCAGGGACACGCAGGAGATGAACAGGGACAGTCTCCTGAAACTCGCTACCTGGGATCCAGGCCACACTGCCCCCTGCAGCCCTATTCTTTGTTTTTCTTTCCTCAAGACTCTTTTTTTTTTTGGATGAAAATATCAAGAAGGAGGGGCTGAAATGGACGATGAAGGGATCATGGACCAAGAGTAGAAATGGGAGTGAAAGGCCGTCTCAGCAGGCCCGTGCAGCACCTCCATGGCCCTGTGACCAAACTCGAACTTGTACAGCAGAAACAACAGCTTGCATTGATAGTGCTTCCTGGGTGCCAGTCACCTGGCTCACCTTGCCCACCTAGACAGGTATTGTCACCCATTGTTGCCACCCTCCTAGGTGTTCAGTAGGTAGCCCAGTCTCCATCTGCAAGGAGAAGACGAAGCTGAGGAAGGGTAACTAACTGACCCAAGGCCACCGAGGAGTGAGCCAGGCCCTATGGGCTCAGGCTTCTCCCTGTCCTCCACAGACGTTACTGTGGAGTATTCCTCTGGTCCACGGTGCCCAGGGAGGGCCTTTCTGGGAGTTGTCAGTTAGTATAAAAATAGGAAATTCAAGACTGCTGCGTTTTGTCACTTTAATGATTAATGACAAGATTCCATTTCCCATGGTATGCTATGGTCTATTTCATACAAGTGTCAAAGTCTTAAAAGCTTAAGACCTCAGAAGAGGCTAGTCATTACATTGCATGCGGTGATGTGGGGGCAGACTGACAAGTGTGTTTTGCTCCCTGCAGGTGCATAAATGGCTTGTGTAGGGACACCAGATGTGGCCGAGGGAAGATAAAGAACCTTTTCTAGCTGCCAGGAATTCTGAATAAGGCATCACAAACCAGAAAGATTTCTTACCACGGTCATGTTTGAAGTGCACTGATATCTTACTTATCTGTGGGTCAAACTTTGGGAACACAGATCCCAAAATGGATTATAGGAGGAGACAAAGGCAGGACCAGGAAGGCCAGGCAGGCGGTTACAGCCGGGTCCCTGGGCCTGGCCTCTGTTCCAGGCTTGCCAGCACACGGGGGGCATTTTCTCACCTGTGCAAGGAGGAGGCTGGGGGCACTGCTATGGGCTGATCTGTGTTCACTCTAAATTCATATGCTACATCCTACTCCCCTGCACCTCAGAACGTAACCATGTTTTGAGATGAGGTCTTTGAAGAGGTGATTAAGTTAAAATGAGGGCTTTAAGCTGGGACTCTAATCCAGTGTGACTGTGCCCTTATTAGACAAGGAGGAGACAGCAGGAATATGTGTGCTCGGAGGCCGTGTGAGGGCACAGGGAGAAGACGGGCATCTGCCAGCCAAGGGGAGAGGCCTCAGCAGAAACCACCCGCTGGCCCCCTGATCTGGACCTCCGGTCTCCGGCAGTGTGGGAACAGGTTTCTCTTGTAGAAGCCTCCAGTCCGAGTAGAGTTCCAGCAGCCCCAGCAGACTGACGCAGGCACTGTGAGGGCATGCCGCCTCTCTGCTCTACGTACCAGGGCTCCGTGGACACTGGAATGGTGACCCAGGCCACCCAGAAGAGTTTCTATCCTGTCCACAGTCTTCTCTTGAAGTAGACAGGGAAGGGCATCCCACTTTTTATTATGATTTCTTCCCCAGATGGACCCCTAAAGAGATAAGTTTCACCTTCAGAGAAAATGTGCTTTTTGTAAAATCACTCATTCCCCAGTGACGTGAAACATAAATAGTATTATCAGTGCCAGGCATTCGTATGTATTCAGTCTAGAATTTTCTTCAACAAACACTATTACCTTGCTTAATCTGCCCAGAAAATTTCACCTACTTTACCCGGGTAAAGCAGGTGTCTTTTCTGTGACTTTATGAAACAGGCAATAGAGGCTGAGAGGGGTTAGTCACTTGTCTGAGGAGACGCAGCTAGAAGATGAAACTTGGTAGAGCTCTTTTGAGTAATATGATTCTACTCTGCCTCATGTTTGGGAAGAAGAAAAGCAAAGAAATATAAGGAAAAACAGATACAGAAATCTCAAATAGTTTAAGTTCTATTGTCATGACAAATACTTTGTGCCATAGCTGTGTGTTCTTTAAGACAAAGGATGAGTATTTCAAGAAATGGATAACAACTGGTGCCATGTATGCATATAATTGTAATGCCTCTGAGTAGCTCCCTCCTTGTCTTGGGAGGAGAGAAACACATGGATGATTTATGCGGTCAAAAGAGGAAAAAGGAAATGGATTTAAGAGGTGGTTATAATGATATGTTTTGAAAAGAATAGAAAATACTGTCTACAGGAGAACTGATAACTACTGCCCCTGAAGAGGAAATGGCTTTATGGGGAAATGGTTTGAAATGAGCTTGTTGCTTCCTTTCTTCCACATTGATCGGGGCTGACAGAGTTGTCAAAGCCCAATCTCCGTGGCACCAGCTCACTCAACACACTGCCCCTGGGCGCCCTGAAGGCCCGGTAATGGCTCCACATGGGCGGGCGCACCGAGTAGTTACTGCTCTTGCATGCTTTTCTCCCACGAAAACAGCAGCAAAAAGGTGGTTCCATTTGTTACAGAAATTGTACTGGTAACATCATTTCCATGTCGAACATTCCTTTTCGAAGGAGTATTTAGTAACTTCCTCTAACATGTTTAAACAGAAGTATGAGTGGAGGTTCTGGACCCCTCTTCCCTGTAAAATCAACACCAGTGAGTTCTAAACACTGAACTGCCAGGACCTTCTCACTGAGCAAGCTTCACAGCTCCGGGTCGCACTCCTCAGCACACTGCCGACCTGATCCCCCTCCGTCCTGTAGTTTTCTATTTGAACAAGGAGGTCAAGGGGCTGCTCAATGATAAATGTTAAGGCATTTGAGGGTGGCAGGCTTAAATGCTGTCATTTCTTCTTTCACGATGTAAAAGGTGTGGCCTGAAGTGTCTGTGCTCTCCACAGACAGAGGTCTTCCCGGGCCTATGATTGCTTTAAGTACAAGGATTTACTGCTTTTAATTTTACACGGTAATGAAGGATTAATGTTTTCAATCTACAAAACCTCATTTTTCAAAAGTGTGCATTTTCCCATGAACACACCCCAGCCTCTCTCCGTAACTTCCAGTACATGAAATTGATTCCAAGGAACAAAATGGAGCACCTCAAATTGTTTCCACCCACTAACTTTCAGGCACAGACAGTCGATAGGCAGTCTGCAATAGCCCAAGTGTGTTTATGACTGGCAAGGATATTGTCTAACGCCCTGGATGAATTCCATGCTGCCTTCATCTACGGAATCCTGTCGCTTAGCACAAGGCCAGGACAATTTCCACAAAGATGCACTTGGTGGGACAAAGCCAGGCTGTCACTTTCAGTCTTTGAGGAGAGAGGCTGCTGGGACTGCAGCGTGGAGAAGCACACCCCTCCCAGAGCACCTGGAGCTTCTGGCTGATCGGTTTTGGTCCCCATTGCAGGGTGGGCCCATTTAATTGGTAACTGTTTCCTCCTGGGATGTGTCTAGAACGGAATCACTCCATCTGATGTGGCAGGTTCTCTGTGGAGTCCTGCTTCCTGCAACAAGCAGACTAGAACTTGTATACAGTCCCTAAAACCAAGGGAACCTTTAGAGACATGACCCTCAACTGAAAAATGACAAAAACTCTACCGCACAGAGTGCAGCCAGGACTGAACGTGTTCATGGCCTCTGGCTGGCCCAAAGCAGACCCACACTGGGCAGCAGCCTGGAAGCTTGTTAGCAATGCAGAATCTCAGGTCCATCCTGGACTCCCTGAATCAGAATCTGCAGATTAACAAGACCCCTCTATGAGAAGACTTGTATAAGAAGCACTGTTCTGAGAGATATGGGGTGTGCTGATGGTACCTGGAGGGGGTACCCCATCCCGTAGTGGCTCCCTCTCTCCAGGCATGCACCTCTAGGTGGGGGAGGCACTGCCTTCAAGATTACTAACAGAGGAAAAGTTCTTGGCACTTAAAACCTGGCAGGATGTCCTCCGTCCCCAGTGAGCACTCAGTAAAGGCGCGCTGTGGGAGCAGCCTGGCCTGGCACACCCGGACCGGGTGGCAGGCTGTGAGGTGGGCTCAGGACCAGCGTGGGCATGCTGGGGTGTGGCTGGCTTCACGAGACAGCCAAGGGAAAGGAGGAGTGGCTGAGGAATTTTAGAATGTGAGAACAGAAAGAACGGCAAGTTAGAGAAAATAAAATGAAATCCAACTGAGACCAGATGAGGAATCACACTGACCCCTTTTCAGGGCAGGAAATAGGGGCCAGACACGCAGCCCTACACCAAGCCAGAACAATAATGTAAAAGGTTCTAGAGGTAGCCTGCCTGGTTACCAGGTGTGACACATACAAGCAGAGACACTTGCACCTGTGGCATTTCTTAGCACTATGCAGAAAATGCCAAGGCAACGGTGTTGCTGGACAGTGTGATGCGAAGGGATGGACTCCTGTTTTGGTTCATTGTCCTGCCTTCCGGTGCTGCTTCGAGACTGTGAAACCCATGTGTGTGGGCGCAGTTCCTTCAGTTGGAGACAGAAGGCTGGTGACACAAACACAAGGGGTTACACAGCCCTGGCTGTGTAGGGCAGGCTTCTGTGGGAAGGCATGTGCCCGATGGAAGTGGTTTTTAAAGTGACTTTGAGCAAATCTGGCCCCAGAGAGTGCTGACCAGAGCCTGTAAGGAAAAGAGCCCACGCACACATTGGCACCAGGACAGCTGCGGGGGACCGAGCACTGGCTCCACAGGGTCGCAGCCACGCCAGAGGGGAGGTCTGGCTGGCCCACCACGACTGCGGGTGCCCTCAGCAGGCGACATCTGGAGAATTGTCAGAATTCCACCTTGCAGCTCTTAAGGCAAATGACACCATATCTGCAGTTAGGACGCTCGGTCACTTGGAAGAAGAGGTCCCATCTTTCCCATTGTCTTCACACAGGGTGAGTTAGAGCTCCTCCAAGTGCTGCGGCAAGGGCATGGGCTGTGGTGTGAAACAGCCATGGGCTTGATGGTCCGGTGCGGGGGATTACCCCCTCTAAGCCTCGGTCTCCTCGTTTGTAAAATGGGGATGTCAGCAGGAGTTACCTCCTAGGGCTGGGAGGTTTCAGCAGGACAATTCAGAGTTAGTGCCTAGCATTGTGCCTGCCCTCGGTTAATCAGTGAGCATTAGCTGTGGACTGTTTTCGAGGGGGTCCACAGAATCACTGCAGCTGTATGAATGGACTGTTTCCCACACTTTCTGAATGCGAAGGTGGGACCCAGAGTAAGAAACACAGACACCACGCACTGGTACTAGGTGCTGCGGAGAAGACACTGCCGCTCTTGCTAAGCATCACTTTCATGTAGTTACTGTGCCTCTGCCTGCAAGCACACACCTGTTGCTCGAGGAAACAGCTCCTGGGTAAGGACCTGTGACCACTGTCCTGAGTCTCAGAGACTAGGGAACGGCTGCTTGCATGCAGCCCAAAGCCGGAAATAACCGTGTCCACCTTATGTCACCACACAAGGGTGGCCAAAGGCACTCCTTGCCGGCAAAGGCCTGTGTGACGATGATTTCCATCGGAATCCCTGGCTGGTTAGAATAGTACATGTTTGTTTTTCAAAACACAGACACAGAGAAGCAAGAAGGTATCTATTACTCTAGGTTCCAGAAGATGCAAACATTTCTTTCTCTTCACAGTTTTCTGGAAAAAGGCCTTGGGCAGAGAGGAAGGACAGCAGCTACACTGCAAGGGGCTGAGACGCTCTGTGTGCTGGATGCTGTCTGCATGAAGAGGGTCATTGAATGTCACAAAAACTCCTCGAAGTGGGTGCGATTCCTAAGCGGGCATCAGAATTGTGTGCGAGGGTGTTAAAGCGCAGACTGCTGGGCCCACCCCAGAGCTTCTGATTCAGCGGGTTGGCATTGGTGGTGCAGCCTGAGAATCTGTGTTTCTGACAAGTTCCCTGGTGTTGCTGCTGCTGGTGGCCCAGGAACCACGTACTGAGAACCACCCCTGTAAGCAAAGGCAGATTATCTGAGGATCCTGTCACAGTGCAGGCACTGACTCAGAGGTGGGGTGGAGCCCTGTGCATTTAGAATAAGCCCCAGCTGGTCCACGGACCCATCTGAACTGCAAGGCCCCAGTGCTTAGGGCTCAGGTCCCAGAGCCCTGCCTCTCCCGCTGTGCAGAAAATCAGTAGCCTTTACCACCTACATCGCAGCAGAGGGCAGACAGTGTCCGTTATTGTCTACAGGACCTGCCCATTGCTGCCACTCCGAATTCTAGGCCTGCCTGTTCATTCTCAGCTGGCTTGAGCACCCAGTGTGACCCTAAGCCTGTATGTGCGGAGTTACCTCTGAGGATGTGCCTTTCTGCAGAGGTCGAATCCCAGGA
The DNA here is from genome assembly GCA_039655065.1 of Glossophaga mutica. Taxonomy (NCBI): domain Eukaryota; kingdom Metazoa; phylum Chordata; class Mammalia; order Chiroptera; family Phyllostomidae; genus Glossophaga; species Glossophaga mutica. The sequence continues at coordinate 110,076,270 of CM077304.1, forward strand.
CACTGCATTTCCTTCTGGGTTCCTATGTGGGACTTCTCATCCTCCTCACCTCGTTGGAGTCATAGCCTCCTGTTCCCCTGCCCCCTGCCATCATGCCTCCAGGCAGGAAGGAGACTGGCACCACTCACAGCCATTCTCTCCTGCCCAAGTCCTTCGTGACTCCACATCATCACTCGGAGGGATGAGTCCCCTTGTGAGCTCCCCCTGCCGGGATAACTGAGGAAGAAGAAACAGGGTTTGGGTATTTTAGAAAAGGGAAATAGAGCGGGTAGCAGAGCAGGAATAGAGGCATTTGCACTGCAGTTTTGATGGGAAGAATAAACTGAAGAGAAGTAAATTCGGACCTAAATGCCGAACCTGTTGGGAGCAGGGAGCTGAGAAACCAGAATGAGGAGCAGTTGGCTGAGGGGCAGGGCTGTCTTGGGAGGAAAGGGTCACCAACAAGTCCAGTCAGAACACAGGGAACCACTGCCTCTTGGACGGAGAGGCAGACATTAAAACAAAAGCACTGTCTCTGAGCAGGCATGGCAGCAGAGTGCTTACAGGGAAAGCTGACAGGGTTCTGGGACCTGAGAGGCCTCTGTTCAAACCCCTGGTGGACGGCTCATAACCCTGGAGAGTCAACAACTTTTTCAGAACCTCCACATTCCTGTGAAATAGGCGCAATACAAGCTAACTTGCAGGGTTATTGGGAGAATTATGAACATGTATGTACATTCCTGGACATGTCACAGGCATGCAGTCAATGGCGCCTTGATTATGAATGATACATGCATGGACCTCAGGCACCTGGTGAAAATCCTGGAAAGGACAGTCTGGAGTGCTTCGAGTGGGTAAGGGATGGAAAAAGAAATGAATCTAAACATGCAAAGTGGCATAATGTTATTTTTATTTAGCCTGCTGCATTATTTTATTTTAATACGTACAAAAGTATTTTTAAGAGGTTTCCTTGTAAGCTCTGTCTCTCCCAGTAATTTTTCCCATGTGGCCTTAAGTCCCTGGAATACAGTCTCTTGCACAAGGTGTTCAGGAAACTGACCTTGACTGCTAAGCACAGCACAGCTCCCTGAGGGGCCTTGGTCTAGTGGCAGAAAGGGAGAATCAGACGGATAAATGCAAAGTGATGGTGATGTGACAACTACTATGACACTGCGTGTATGGAAGCAGAGAAGCACTGTGAAGCAGGACTTCCTCCAAAGAGGAATAGCCCTGCTAGGGCGTCAAGGAGCTGACGACAGACTGCAGTCTTCCAGGAAGCTGGGGGAAGTTGCTGGGGCGGGAGGGGGAGGGAGAGGCCAGTTCAGGAGGAGGCAGTGAAGTGGGCAGGACTGCTGTGGGGGACGTGGAAGGGGCGCAGCAGGGAAGTGTCTGGGAGGGAGACAGCAGTCCCTCTATGCCGTGCTAAAACGTTTGAATTCTCCTTATCCTATGAATGATATAAAGCCACCGGGCATTTCTTTATTATAGTGTTTTAATTTTTATTTTTTACATGTGACAAAAAATTCAAGCAACATGGAAAGGAAGGTGGTGAACAGTGATTCCCCTCCCACTCTAGACCCCCTAGCTAGGGGCAACCGCTCTTCTTGTCACAGGCAGACGTGTTTCTGGTAACTGATGGATTTTAATCATGGAAGTGACAGAGGTTGGACCTATGGGCAAGGAGACAGGTAAGGGGGCTAGTGAGGGAGGTTTTGGCAAAAGGAGAGAACAGAATTAGGATGGACTCCCAAATTCTTATCAACAGGACCTGGTGACTTGCTGGACATCAAGTATGAAGAAGAGGGAGAGGTAGAGTCAGAGATGACCCCACCTGTCTGGACCAGTTTACTCTGTGGACTGTGGTCTCAGTAACTGAGTTGAATTTGCTGCCTTTTACTGGTCATTCATCAAGTTCTAACACACATGGCTGCCCCCCTGGACACTCCATCTTCTGGCCTCCCTAGTGGCTCCCTAAAGCCTGTGACTCTGCTTGGGTCAAAGGGACGTGAAGAAGTGACATGGAAACATCCGGAACACATTCTATAAGGAAGCAGCATGTCCTCTACTTTCTCTCCTTCTCGTTCCCTCGGGCTGAAATGTGCCCCTGCCTTCATCGGCCTTGACCACAAAGGCTTTGGGAACAGTGGAGCAGAGACGCATGGCCAACTCTGGGCCTCTCATTTTTGGACCATTACATGAAGAAAAATGTCCCACTATGTAATTTATTCCATATTTATATGAGGAGGCCCCCCAAATGGAATTTATTTATAAACAATTGTGTATTTCTTGCATGTTTAAACTTCAGTCACTTTCAGAGTACTCTCCATTTGATGCAATACACCTATCAAGACATTTTTCCCACTGCTCAAACAGTTTTTGAACTTGTCAATTTTGATTCCTTTTAGTGCTTCTGCTATTTTTTTTTTTTTTTGTTTCACCTCTTCCACATCAGCAAAACATTTCTGTTTGAGGATTTTTTCATCCAGGGAAACAAAAAAAGGCACTTGGGGTAAGACCTGATATGAGTAGGGATGGTGGGGTACAGGGTTCATGCTGTTGTTGGTTAAAAAGCAAAAAACAAAACTCTGCTGAACATTCAGTGCAGTGTGGGCAGGTACACTCATAAATGACCCACCATGAAATGGGGAAACATTGAGACTTCAAAAAAAAATTCACAGAAGCTGAACACAGCCCTTCACAACAACGCCAGTTGGTACACTGATACAGAGGGGTTCCTAGAACACTCACCTGGTGGGGAAGCCTGTACTACAAGGGGCCCAACCTCCAGAAGATAATTCCTGTTTTTTGGTCCCCCCTTATATAAACTCCATACATTGAGGACCTCTTTGTTACAGCAGCCTCACTTGTACTTGAGCTAATTTAGGTATATAGAAGAGGCAGAGATTTTGTTTTGTTTTGTTTTGCTCTGAGGTGGGGAGTGTGGGGTGGGTGGAAATAAAAGGGTTAGACCATGAAGAGGGGTACTGCTTATGGTTTACCACGGGGTTTCCTCACGAGAGACTGGGGCTAGGGATACGGATTTGGGTAAAATGGCTTAGGCAGTGGGTAAAGATGAGTGGTAGACGAGATCATGGAAAACGAGAGGGAAAAAAGCCTGGAGCAGCATCTAGGACAAATACTTGAAGGAGAGAGATGCTTCATTCTTATGTTACAATTATTTGCTAACACACCTGTTTCCTCAACTGATTATAATCTTTGAATTCATGGATTATAGCTTTCTCAGACCTGAATAACACACCCGGAACACTTTAATAAATAAATACAGAAAGAATGTTCAAAATTCTCTTAAGAACAGCACTCTTGAAAATTTTTATATTTTACCAATAGATGTGCTTTCAATTTTCCTGCTCATGACTGTAGACTCAGGCCATCCCAAGTCTGCCTTACATGCTGGGATTTGAAGGGAATATCACAAGCACAGGTGGGTGGTAGGCCAGGGGGACTGTGGCAAACTTGAGAGAGTTTGCCCCCCAGTGTGCCCAGGTGAAGAGGCAGTTGCCATTCAGTCGAAAGAAAAACAACATAATAAAAAATAGGCAAAAAGACACTTCACAAAAGAAGACATCCAAAGAGAGTTAGCACATAAAAAGTGCTCAGCATCACCAGTGATCAGAGAAATGCAAATTAAAGCCATAACAAGATACTCCTCACACCTACAAGAATGGCTAAAACAACAACAAAATATTATAACAATACCAAATGTTGGCAAGAATATGGAGGAACTGAAACTCTCAACATTGTTGGGGACAGTGTCAAATGGTACAGCCATTTCGAGAACTGTTTGGCAGTCTCCTGATGTTAACGCACCTCTGTCCTATGACTCAGTAATTTCTCATGTAGGAGTTTCCCTGCGAGAAGTGAAAACATCTCTGTCCAGAAAAAAGACTTGTGCAAGAATATTCATAACACCAAAATAGTAGAGACAGCCCAAATGTCCATCAGCAGACAAATTAATTTTGGTACATTCATGCAAATAGAACACTACTCAAAAATAAATAAAGGAACAGATTACTGATGTACTCAGCAATGAGGATAAATCTCTCATGTAGAACAAAAGCATCTAGACACAGAACATTCTATACTGTTTAATCTCATTTATATGAACTCAAAAAATAGGCAAAACTAATCTATGGTGCAAGAAATAAGAAAGTGGTCACTTTAGAGGTAGGCCCCGGAAAGAGGTCTGAGGGAAGTTTCTGGAGTGATGTAAATATCCGGTATTTTGTTTGGGTGTATGGATGTATTCATAGTCAAAGATCATCAAGCTGAAGATTTAAAAATAAAATTTTTAAACAACAGAATAGTCTTTTATATTATTTTTCCACATATTTGCCATTTTGATCATCTTAATTCTTTCCTATAGAGCCAAGTCTCTCATGTTTAAGGATATTTTCCTTGGATACAGAGTTCTGGGCTGACAGTTTCCCCTTTTACAACACTTTAAAAACGCCATCCCTCTGCCTCTGGTCTGTTTCTGATGTATCAACTATCACTCACATCTTCGTCCCCTCTGCGTGACGTGTGTCTTTTTCTAGTTGCTTTCAATATTTCATCTTTATTTTCGCTTCCCAGCAGTTTGACTGTGATGTGTGCAGGAGTGATTTTCTATTTGTATTTATCCTGTTTGGGGTTCAGAGTTTCCTGGGTCTGCAGGTTGCTCTGTTAAAAGCAAATCTGCAATGTTTCGGTCATCATTTTTTCCAAATACTTTTTCTCCCCGACCTCTCTTCTTTTGTCAATCCAATTATGCCTCCTTTAGACTGCTTAATGTAGTCCTATGGGTCACTGACACTCTGCTCATTTTTTAAAAAATCTTTTCCCCTCTCTGTCCTTTTGATTAGATGTCTGTTGATGTCTTCAGTTCACTGACTTACTTTTCTGCTGTCTCCAATCTGCTGCAAAGCCCACACAGTGATTTTTCATTTCAGAGGTTCTGTTTTAGGTTCTAACATTTCCATTTGGTTCTTTTTTTTAAGTTTTAATTTCCGTGTTGCACTTCTCTACTTGTTTACGCATTATGCTCCTCTTTTCCTAGAAGTGGTTGAACATGCTTGTAACAGCTTTTTAAATATCTCATCTGCTAGTCGCAACATCTGGGTTATCTGAATACTCATTTCAATTGACTTCTTTTTTCCTTGATAATAGGTCCTGCTTCTCTGTGTGTCTAATTTTTAATTTTTAAAACTTACACATTCAACATTGTGGATGATAAATTGTAGGGAGCTTGTATTGCAATGTCTTTCTTTAATAGGTGTTGGATTTGTTGACAAGCAGGTAAATTATTAGACTGCTTTCATTCTGTCAGGTGTGGTTTTATTTTTTACTAGGTTCTATGAACTCCTATTTTTCTTTAGTCCTGGAGGGACCCTTATTCTGGGTCAGGATCTTTCTTGTTACACCTGGCCTTTCTCAGGCCTTGACTGATTGCTCAAGGTGCTCAGGGAGATCTCTCCACTTTGGCTGGGCTGGAATTCCATCCCCTGGCACTACCCAACCTCTGACAGTTCCAATCAGCTCACAGTCCTGCAGCCGCCGCCCTGTGCCAGGTCTCTGTGCACCCACAGCCCGCCCTTCATCTAAGAACATGGGGGAACCTGCTCCTGGGGCCCTGCTCTGCTCAACTTACTCCTTCCTCTTCAGTGGCTGGCCCCACAGTTCCTAGGTACTTTAATCACCTTGAACTCTGGTATCTGCTTCTTTAGATCAGCGAGATGGTGGTCATTCCTAGAGCACTTCTCTGAGCTGTGGCCTGGGAAGTGGCCCCAGGCAGAGTGCTGGGGCTAACGTGGGACTCAGTGTGTTTCCCTTTTGTTAAGAATTACAGACTTGCATTGATCATTGTCCAGTGATTGAGAACAGCTGCCTCATCTACTTTGGCTGTTTTATAGTCATGTAGAATGCAATGTTAAGTCCAGTCTTAGTTACTCCACCCTGACTAGAAGCAGAGTCTGGGCAAAGGTAGTTGGTAAAGCTCTCAGGTGACTCTGGCAGGCTTCCGTCCCCTCCATGGGAACCCCTGACAAAGAATGAAGGTCCTCAGTAAGCAAGAATCATGCAGGTGGTTGCCCAACGCTATTTCTGGAAAGTGCCATTAGTATTTATAGTACGTGATTGATTTGGGGCCACCAGCAGTGTTCTGATTACAATTTTAGCTTTCTAGGCAGATCTGCCTGTAAGAAGATATATTTTTCATTATAAATTAATCAGTTGGTATTTCCTTTTCTAGATCAGGCTCTAGCAGACATGGTTAAAAGATGTTTCCAGGAAAGAGCCATTCTCGGTGTACTAATGAGGAAAACAGGAGAGATTAGACCCCTGTGACTCCACCAAGGTCCACGCCCACACTTTGCTGCCAGCCTGGTCTCTCCCTCAGGAACCATTATCTGATCAGCTGAACTCTGACCACATTCTTCATCATCAGATATTTTATAAAAGAAAACAGTGCATTAAGGATCAGATTGTTGAAACCTGGGAAGTCTTTACATAGTTACTTGTGATGTAGAATTAGTCTAGTTATCATCTTCATCAGAATTAACTTCCCAAAGACTCAACATTTGGCTGAAAAACTGTAATTTTGGTCAAAAAAGTGACCTGCATATTACATAAGCTTATATTGCAATTTATATATTATTTTGTTTCAATAAACTGCCAAATTAAGCAAACAGACTGTTAGTACCTGTGAATGCCTACATGTGGCCCTGGTGGTATCTGTGGCTATCTGAATGAGTAATTCACAATGGCATTAGACAAGAAAAACCAAATGCTAGCCCTGACTGGGTTTCGAACCCACCTCTGTACTCCTAACCCTCTAGCATCTTACTCAGTACGCTGGATTGAAATTACCTGGTTATGTGTCCAATACACAGGCGTTCCCTGAGGTCAGAGACTATGTTGCATCCCTCTATTACTCTGGGCACACTAACGGGAATGTCTCCTGAGTTCAATCAAGTTTATAAAATGAAGCAGTAAATGCTTCACATTCCATGAGCTCAGCCCTGGGCTGGGCTCATGATACAAAGAAAAACAAAAAGGGGATCGTGTGCATGAGAAACTTACAAGGGGAGGTGACTATATCTGCATCTGCATAATTTGTCTGTTATTTTCCCTGAAAATATGTATTTTGCAAGATACTCTTCAGCAATTTTCAAGTTAGATTGTGTAGCATGTCACATCTTCCTCTTGCTTTTTGTCATCTCCCTGAGACACCAGTTGAGATCTTACAACACAAAGGCAGCATGTGGTAACAGTGGAATAGATAAGGACCCAGCTCTGTTATTCCTCATAGTTATACGATGTGGGTTTTGCTCCTACTCTATAAACATGATTTATTCAGCATTCAAATGGTGGTGGTATTATCTAGGTTACCTTTCTCCTAGGGTTATTGTCAAAATCAAGTGAAATAATATGTGAAAGGGCCTTATAAACCGTATGCCACTGTAAACATTAGGTTTATGAAGTTACCATAAATCTAATGGAGACAGCTGACTCAAAATTTCAAGAAGCTGCTTGTCTTCAGGGTAAGTTAGGAGCAGCCCTCGGTATCCTGAGTTATTGTAATCGGTCAGTTCATGCTAGTTAAGAATTAAACCCACAGACTTAAAATATCAACATTAACATCTATCTGAAAGCAGAATTATCTTTATTCATAAAGGAAGGAAGGAATATTTTAGAGGATCACAAAACAGACATTTCCACATAAAATAACTAAAGTGTGCTATGCGTATAGATGTCAAAGAATTTTATAAATATCAAAAAATGTGTTGCCGCCAAGAGGAATACATCATTGTCTCAAAGAGAGTAGCAGTTTTGGAGACTTGTAGCTGGTAATGTATTTTCTCCATGGCAACCAACTCGGTATCTGGTACGTTTAAGAGAGTTTGCAGTTTTGTTGTTACTGTGCATGGGTAAGCACCTGTTTGAGGTAAAAACTGAAAGGACTTCAGAAAATCACATTCATTGAAATAAATATAAGCATGGCAGGTGATATCCCTGATGTGAATTTTTCCCAGCTCAGAGCAAATATCATTTCCCTAAAGGAGGGGCAGGCAATTCCCAGACCTAGCCTTGCTGAGTTGTTGGTCCTGCAAAGAAAGCATTATGTTTAAAGTGATATTACCACAGTCAAATTTCTGATAGCACACTAAATCTACTAGATTGTACCTTCTCTAAAACAACACTTCCACCGCTCCGCACGAGAGGCTAGGGCAGTGATGGTGCCTATCAGGTTGCTGGCCCCACCACCAGGTTGTTGCACAACTGAATGAAAAGATTCAACTCTGCTGATCAGAGAGAATTTTGCATTCCACAGATTTTGATATGTTATGTTTTTATTTTCACTCAAGTCAACATATTTTCTGCTTTCCTTGGTGCTTCCTCTTTGACCCACATTTGTTTAAAAGTATGCTGCTTAATTTCCAAACATTTGGAGTCCTCCTGGTATTTTTATATCATTGATTTATAATCTAATTACAATCCAAAATATTTAGTATGATTTCAATTCTTTTATATTATCCGAGGTTTGTTTCATGGCTTAAACTGTGGTCTATGTTGCCTAATGTTCTGTGTACATTTGAAAGGGATTCACGTTTGGATGGAGTATTCTTAATGTCAACTAGGTCAAGTTGGTTGATAAAACTGTTCAAGTATTTTTTATTTATTTTTAAATATTTTATTTATTTATTTTTACAGTGATGGGAAGGGAAGGAGAAAGAGAGGGAGAGAAACATCAATGTGTGGTTGTGTCTCATGAATCCCCCACCAGGGACCTGTCCCACAACCGAGGCATGTGCCCTGACTGGGAATCGAACCAGTGACCCTTTGGTTTGCATGCCCGCACTCAACCCACTAAGCTATAGCCAGGGCTGTTCAGGTATTTTTAAAATTATTTTTTTAATCTTCACTCATTGCTTTTAGAGAAAGAGGAAGGGGGAGAGAAAAACATCAATCAGTTGCCTCCCATATGGATCCAGATCAGGGATGGTACATGCCCAGGCCAAGAATCAAACCTTCAACCCAAGCATATGCCTAGACCAGTAATCGAACCCACAACCTTTCAGTTACCAGACGATGCTCCAACCTATTGAGCCACAGTAGCCAGGGCACCATTCAGCTCTTTTTTTTGCCCCCCACAGGTTTTTTTTTTGTTGTTGTTGTTTGTTTGTTTTGGTCTCTTAATCAATCAGAATCCCCGCTACAGAAGATGGCATGATTAGTCAATAATGACTTCAACCAACATATATGTTCTTAGAAGCAAATTCCATAACAAAATTTAAGCCTGATATTTAAAGGGGTTGTGATAACAAAGATACTCCCAGGAAACCTGTACTTCTATCACCGTATCAGCAATTGAGTGACAATTTTGGGGATTCAAGAGGCCAGAAAGGAACTGATCTCCACTATGTATCTTATGTTTCCTTTTCACACACCTGCTCTCTCAGGTAAGCACACCAGGTAAGACTTCCAGGTACTTGGGTGAGACACCCCAAATTGGTTTAAGGCTATAGTTCCTATCTTGTTTGCTTTTTAAAAAAATATATTTTATTGATTATGCTATTACAGTTGTCCCATTTCTCCCCCATCATTCCCCTCCACCCTACACACCCTCTCCCACCCACATTCCCCCCTTTAGTTCATGTCCATGTGTCATAAGTTTTCTAGCTTCTACATTTCCCATACTATTCTTGCCCTCCCGTCTATTTTTTTCCTATTATCTATGCTACTCATTCTCTGTACCTTTTCCCCCTCTCTCCTCCTCCCATGCCCCTGTTGCTAATCCTCCATATGATCTCCATTTCTGTGGTTCTGTTCCTGTTCTAGCTGTTTGCTTAGTTTGCTTTTGTTTTAGGTGTGGTTCTTGATAGCTATGAGTTTGCTGTCTTTTCACTGTCATAGTTTTATCTTCTTTTTCTTAGATAAGTCCCTTTAACATTTCATAGAATAAGGGCTTGGTGATGATGAACTCCTTTAACTTGACCTTATCTGAGAAGCACTTTATCTGCCCTTCCATTCTAAATGACAGCTTTGCTGGATACAGCAATTTTGGATGTAGGTCCCTGCTTTTCAAGATTTCAAATATTTCTTTCCAGCCCCTTCTTGCCTGCAAGGTCTCTTTTGAGAAATCAGCTGACAGTCTGATGGGAACTCCCTTGTAGGTGACTGTCCCTTATCCCTTGCTGCTTCTAGAATTCTCTCCTTCATTTTAATCTTGGCTAATGTAATTACAATGTGCCTTGGTGTGTTTCTCCTTGGATCCAACTTCTCTGGGACTCTCTGAGCTTCCTGGACATCCTGGTAGTCTATTTCCTTTGCCATATTGGGGAAGTTCTCCTTTATTATTTGTTCAAATAAGTTTTCCACTCGTTGCTGTTCTTCTTCCCCTTCTGGGACCCCTATAATTCGGATGTTGGGACGTTTAACGATGTCCCGGAGGTTCCTAAGCCTCTCCTCATTTTTTTGAATTCTTGTTTCTTCCTCATTTTCTGTTTGGTTGTTAGTTTCTTCCTTCTGGTCCACTCCATTGATTTGAGTCCCAGTTTTCCTTCCATCTCTATCAGTTCCCCATGCATCTTCCTTCATTTCACGGATTGTAGCCTGCATTTTTTCATCTAGTTTGTGAGCAAAATCAACCAATTCTGCGAGCATTTTGATGACCAGTGCTTTGAACTGTGCATCTGACAGGTTGGCTATCTCTTCACTGCTTAGAGGAATTGGCTCTGGGGCTTTTATTTGTTTTCCGGTTTGAGCCATTTTTGGTGGGGTTTTTTTGTTGTTGTTGTTTTGGTTTTAGTCTGGTCTCGGCTATTACGTAGTGAGGGGTGGAGCCTTAGGTGTTCCTCAGGGCGGGGCAGCCCAGTCGCTGGGTTATGACGCTGTATGTGGGGGCGGGGTCTGAGAAGGAGCAATGGCGCCTGCTCCGCTCTCTCCTGGATTCAGTCCCTTCCGCCACTTCCCCTCTGCCTGGACCGTCTGTGTGCGCGAATGTGGGACCACCTGGTCAGCCAGCCGCCTTGTGCGGCCTCACTGGGTCTGCACAGTTGCCCCCCTGTGCCCGGGGTCCGCCAGCCGCCGCCTGTGCACCTGGGAACTGCCAGCTGCTGCTGCTTGCATTCCTGGGTCCGCACCTCCACTTTCTCCTGCCGTGACTCCGCCCCTCTTACCGGTCTGGATGAATGGTTGTTGGACTTCCATACAGTTCAATTTTCTATAAGTTCTGGTTGTTTTCTTGTTTCTAAATATTTGTTGTCCTTAATTTTGGTTGTGAGAGGAGGCACAGTGTGTCCGCCTACGCCTCCATCTTGGCCGGAAGTCCCATTCAGCTCTTTTATCTACCTCTTGACTTTCTGCCTGCCTGTTCTATTGATACCAAGAGAGGAATACTAACACCTCCCATGGTAATTGTGGGTTTGTCTATTTCTCATTTTAGTTATATCAGCTTTTGCTTCATGTGATTCGAAGCTCTATTATTATGCACATAGCTATTTAGTATTGTTATGTCTTTTCAGTAAACTGATTCCTTTATCATTACGTAATGGCCATCTTCATCCTTAGTAATATTACAGGTCTGAAGTTTACTTTGTGTGATATTAACAGAGATACCCAACTATTCTTTTGATTGATGTTAGCACAGTACATCTTTTTTTCTATTCCTTTACTGTAAAGTCATCTGCCTTTATATTTGAAGTAGGTTTAACTGGTGTGCTTAGAAGAGATATTTTTATAAATCAGAAAATATCCATTTTTTATCATCCCAAGATTAGTTTTTTCTGGGTTATTGTCTTAGTTTTTGCATTTTGACTCAGCTTTTTTAAAGCTAAGAGATAAAGGAAGATAGAAGAATCTAATTTGAAATTTAAGGGAATTAGCACATACTAAGCCCCCTCTATTCTGCCAAGTACTCTGCAGACCCTTTGCTCTCAGTCATTTAGTGTTACAGGAGTTTTCTCCCCAACGTACTGACAGAGGCAGTTCCGGCCCCATAGCACAGGTTGCAAGTAGTCCCCCATTTTCACTCTCCTCTTCTTCCATAGTAATAAAATAATATCTGGGCAAGGTATTAAAGCACATTTCCCAGTCTCTGTTTTGATGAAATTTGCCTTGTGATTTAGTTCTGGCCAATGAGATCTAAGCTGAAATATAGTTCCTGGAAACCTTCCTCCAGAGAGAGCTGACCTGCTGGTTCTTTGCTCATTCTCTCCTGCACCCCACTCCCCAGAATGCGGAGATGATGTCTGTAGCACCACTGCCACCCTGGACCATTAGGGGAAGGACATCAGTCTTGGGCATAGAACAGTGAGCTGTAAGAAGCCTGAGCCCCTGTAGGCTCTGCAGAGCAGAGCCACGCCTGTCCCTGGGTGCTCCTCCTGGATTTTATATAAGAGAGAAATAACAAGCTACCTTGATTAGCTACTACTCTTTGGAGAGTTTGTGTTTTATCCCCGAACCCAACCCTAATGGGTTAGTCTAGGATCGATGATGATCACACTGTGTTACAGAATCACTCTCTGCCGCACATTTGGCCAGATGCACACCAGCACCCTTTATGGTTCTGTGTCAAAGTCATATAGAATTTGGGGAAAGGGCTATTTTATTTTGTTTACCAGATTTTCCAGTTTACTAAATTAAAAATTAAAAAAAATAATTTGGTGGGGCTGACGTGCCATGGAAATCTTATACACCCTGTGGAAGATAGACACTTGGGCTGAGATCTGTCTGTGTCCCACACCAGCTGTGTGCTTGGGGAAGTTACTTAATCTGTCTGAGCCTCGATTTCCTATAAAACAGAGACACCAACACCTACTTCAGTGAGTCATTGGAATGAATAAATAAAATGTTTGTGACAGAGCTTGGTAAGTACTAAGCACAATATAAATATACAGGGTTATGATGATACAGTTGGATGACAAATGTCATGCATAATCCTGACAGGTAAAATCACCCCACAAATGCACTCGCAGTATCATTTGTATGTATGTGGGGGTTGCTAGTTACAAATGAGAAAAAACTGAAAAATCCATTCTAGTTAGTAACTTAAAAACAAATATACAACCATTTGTGGTATACTGACACCAGCATAGATTCCTATCATACCTTCATGTCAAAGCTATCAGAATTCTTTAATATATCTTTGTTATATTATAGAACATCCAAGGTTTTTTATTATTTTTTTTTTGCTATGTTTCAATAGGTTGACTTTAATCAAAATGTGGATTTAACTTTTTAGTGTTCTGTATAATACCTGAGACACTCTGCCAGAATGATTGCTTTGTTTAATATTGCTTTCTGCTTTAAAACTATATTTCATACTAAGTGTTTTAAAGTATTCAGTAGAGATGAAAAATTCAAGGCCAACTTAAGTCCGAAGCTGGCAGAAAGATAAAAACCCGATGGATCTGGCTTGGGGTGGGAACAGGCAAAGCACATGTGGTAACAAGCTTGAGAGAGGAAGGGAGCTAAGAGAGGATGACGGAAGCCACCTGTTTGTCCATCAGCCTTGGGGCCTGGGGAGCAGTGGCAGGTAAATAAGACCCGAAGGAGGACAGCTGGGGTGACTGAGAACCTCTACGATGAGTGGCCGTTTCACACCAGATTCAGGTAGTCACGGCTGTGAGCAGCCCAGAGGCTGGCAGTGGAGTCAGTGTCGTTCCAACTCCAGCGTGCTTGTGCATCTCAGTGGGACTGCCGTCTGGCCAGGAGAACAGCAGGGCCCATGAGGAGTATAAGCCAGAGGCTCCCTCTGAACCTAGCTATGCACTGTGAGTATTTTTCTGCCTGGTGGACTTCATTTAATGTGCCTTTTTCTTAAGGCTTGGATTTTCTAATAAGGTGGCTTAGCCAGAGAGAGGATCATAAACATCCACCTGATGGCAGGTACTATATTTTTCAGACCGTAAGACGCACCTAGGTTTTAGAGGAAGAAAATAGGGGAAAAAATTTTGAAGCAAAATATGTGGTAAAATATTTCATAACACAAATAACATAGTATTTCACCAATGTAAATGTAAACAGAACTCAACAGCATCACTAACAACCATTATTCCTCCCAAATTTGGGGGGAGAATGTGCATCTTATAGTCTAAAAAATATGTTAACTTGAAGCCTAAGGTCTCAAAAGGAACTCTGCTCCTAGGAAAAACTCTTATAAATTTATTTCAGCAGTTGTACATTATGAGAGTGACCCTTCAACTTATTCAACATTTGACTTACAAATTTGGAGAATGACAGTCTATCCAAAGACCAAGGCTCATATTTTAAGAATTACATTTTCTAAGAGATCCTAAAATGTGATAAATACCAAATATAAACTTATTACTAGCAATTTTGCTCCCCCTTTCCTGGATGTGGTGCTGGATCCTGGTTTCCTGGAGATCCAAGTACCCTTTCATTACCTCAAACACTGTTGCTGGGGAAGGCTTTTCCAAGCATGAACCCAGTGAAGGCTAACTCCAAAGACAAGGCAAGAGCCATCACCCTGGGAGGGTGACTTGAGGATGAGATACTTTCATGAGGATGACCAGAGATCTCTGTCTCCAACATAATACAACTGACAGCAATTTTCAGCCACTCCGCAAGGATCGTACTCTTGGACCACAAAAAGCTCCATCCGAACTACTCCCTGGTACATATTTGGATATTATCTGTCTCTCCTCAGATGTGTGTGTGTGTTGGGGGGGGGGGCGTTGAGAGTGAGAGAGATTGATTTAATTTCTTCTTTATATGGCAATACTAGATAAAATGAGATTAGATCCACTATAATCTTTTACCTTGATTTATAGTATAAATATTCAATACTAAGAACATTTCACATACAGAAGAGTTCAAAACAAATGTCAAATGCTATCAAAACTATTGGTTCATACTTTTGAGAATATATTCCAGGAAAATAATACAAGAGGAAAAAAGTAATTTGCAAATAGTACATTTGTTGTTGCATAATAGCAAAAAATGGTAAAAACCCAAATACTCAAAGGGGAAGAGTAGCTTATTCTAGTTAATTAGCATGATCGAATGTTTTGTAACTATTAAATGTCAGACATGAACAGCTTTTTTGATATACAGAAAGAGGAATGGAGAAATAAATAGCTTTTCTTTCTGCAAGTGTGCAGAATGAGTCATGTCTGAAGTATGATCACGGCACCTGTTGGTCCAGGGCCCATTCATTGGGGCAACAGGCTATAGTACGTGCTCAATAATTGTGTTCTTTCCCTTCCTACATGCATCTACCCAGATCTCAGTCATCCTACAAGGCCCATCTCAGACAGTTGCTCCTCTGTGGAGACTTTGGTTGTATGCTTGAGGACATGAGTTGAGTCTTAGTCACCATTAATGGTACATAGCACTGGGTGACAGCTGGCCCACATGGTACCTTTGGGCAAATAGAGAAAAAAGTCCTGTGTCTCGGCGGCAGCAGCCCCATGCCAGCTAGTGCAGAATGGGGCACAATGGGGCTGCAGTTTAGCCCCCATTCAGAGGGCTGCCCTATTGCAGGCTACAACCTACTTTTTGCAGCTTCTTCCCCTCTTCCATCTCTGAATTCACAATCTTTGTAAGTTCCTAGTTTCTATTTGGCTTGACCATCTCTTTATCTACGATCATTTGTAAGCCAGGTTTGTAAGCTTAATTCTGTTTCCTGTCAGGGGAATGTTATACAGGTCAAGACACTGGAATTTACAGATTTTCAGTTAACGTTGAGCCCATATCCCCCTGTCTTTCTTCTGTCACAAATGCAGTCTCTACAGAGGCTCAGGTGCTTGCTGCTGCAGTGTCTGCTGGGGCTGGATGTGGGGCTCAGTGGCCGGGGCTGTGGGACTGCCAAGGCCATTCACCCTCCCCCGCCACCCTGTGGTTTTTTCATTTAGCAGGCAATTTCTGTTTCTATTCTTAGCACTAATGCAGAAATGAAATAAGACTTAAATACAAAAAACAAACAAACAAAAAAAAAAACACTCAATGTGATCTTTTTAAGGCTCCTGATGCATTTAGAAGCTTCTGGAAAGGACAGAGGAAGCTGCCCTGGATTTAGCCCACCTTACCCAGATGGGTCAGGGTGACACTCCCAGATCCATAGCTTGGCCACAGGAGTGCAGACATCTCTGTGGGGAAGGATTTGCCCTAAAATGGAAGATTTCCTCTCTGTTTTCAGATGGAAGGCACTACAAACCTAATAGTTATGAGAGTCACCTTCACAGACTGCTTCATCACCAGTCTCTTCCTTATCTGACCTCCCTCTTTATGAAGGGGAACAAGGGACAGAGAGGTTAGCCAACCTACCCTGTTTGACCAGATGGGTCATGTGCCTGCAAAGTCCATGCTCGGAACCACCTAAGCCTTCCTCTACTTCAGGGAAAAGCACAAGCCCTGCAGACCTCAGCTCTTAGGAGCTTCCTTCACAAGCTCTGCCTTGGCTGTTGCTGGCAGACCTTGCTCAGAAAACCTGTGGGGCTCATCCCCAGGGCCCCCCAACTGGCGTGGCCCAGGTGAAGGTGCCCTGCAGCAGAGGCTGGGAAGGAGAGCTGTTATTTCCTGCTTTCCCACAAGGGCTCTATTCTCCTTAGAGGGGAGAAGCCGCCATTGCTGACCCCTCTCAATGACAAAAGAAGTCACAAAAATCACTATGAAGAAAAAAATTTTAAGGTTAAGGAAAAAGGGTTGGGAAAGCTATGTTTGGCCATCACTACCCTGTCTACTGCACATCCTCAGGGGCAGGTTCCCCAGAAATGTCTGGCCTTCAGACTCAATCCCACATGCATGGCTGGCCTGGAGGCAAAGGTGCTGGGGTGGCTGGGACTGTCCCAGTTCCTCTGCTCCTGGAGGGAACCACACCTGCACAGAGGAAGCTGTGACAAGGACCACACTGGATGCAGAACCAATGCTCACTGGAAAGAGAAGAGTGGCATGCCAAGGGGAATAGACTATGGGTAGCTCACCTTTGCTGACTGCTTCTTGGGGAGAGAGAATAACAAACAGGTCCTCAAGAGAGAAATAGGATCAAAAAAGGGAAGATAGCAAACACTTGGTCTAATCTTTGGCTTTAAGTGAAAGCCCCAGCACCTGGGGATCGTCCCGTCATCTGCAAGGTCTCTTAGGGTTCAGACTGAACAGCACCATCCAATCAGCAGAAGACTGGGAATTTCAACATGAACCTCTGCATTTTAATCACCCAAGCTTGTGTTGTTGACCTTGTGCTATGTCACCGAGTATTTTGTGGCTTTGTACAACACTAAAGTGGCAGCAGCCACGGAACATTCGCATGCTTCAGAGAGCACCTCGTGTAGTCCACCAAAGCTGGGCTGCTTCTCTCGGAGCTCTGCCTGCCCAGGGGAAGCCTAAATAATCCACTGCTTGTCACAACACAAACACAGATGATGGATGGGCTGCCATCTGTGAGGAGCAGAGTCAGGGCCTGATTAGCTCCACTGTGAACTGTTGCGAAGCTGTCTTTATGACCACAGAGATGTAAAAATTATGTCTCCCTGCAAGGCTGCAACAGCCCCCTGCTGTGCTGGGTAAGACACTTCATTTGTCTGGTCTGGTTTGCTCCGGCTTATTACATGAGACTTAATTGCTTTTGTTACACATTCACAGGTATCAGGAGAAGACATTCTGTACGTTCCTCGTTTTCAAGGCCTTACTTACCAACTTCATCCCTGACGTTTGCAAGTTCGATTGACAGCTCCTTTCCTTTCACAAGGGCACTTTCACTCTGAAAAAAGAAAACGGACACCGAGAGTCCCCTAGTTTCATGCTCGATAAGCACTTTCACATGTTTAGTTAATGAATCATATTAAGCAAATATTTATAAGCCTAACCCTTAAGGAGATAATTTTCTAATTATATAAGCATATAAAAACTTACACAGCCAAGTCTGACTCATTTGTTTGGATCACATTCAAAGCACGAAGCTTGCAATATCATAGTAATAATACCCGTGGCTGTGCTTTCCTCTACACTGCTCTCGTACAGATCATCCTTCAATACTTTTTCGCACACCTACATCCTTTGCATTAATTACTGTTATGGATTACTGTACCTTGTTAATTATTATCCCTTTTACAAGATTTTTGACCATGAAAATGTCCATGCCATATTGCTCTAAGGGGCAAATTTTGCCCACGGTCCTCTTAAATTTACTTTGTTCACAAATGCATGGCCAGTTCCCTAATGAATAGTGAGCGCAAGGCATCATAAAACATTTCAGTAGTAAGACCAACAACAAAATGAAAGGCTTCAGAGTTTTTTTGTGTTGAATTCTGTATCAGTAGAAGAAATAAGAGGAAATCTCACACTTGAAGTATCATTTAGTATAAAGAATGTTATTCGTAGCTAAATAACTAAGTTCAAATCAATACTTCCTATGACATAAAAGTAGTTGAAGCGATGCTGAACATATAACCTTTGTTACTGAGTTACCATAAATATTTACCTTTCTTATGGTTTTATTACTACTATAACAAGAATCATGTGCTATATAAACTCTCTTCAAGTTACAGATCCCCAACATAGAAAGTCTCTGTCATTCTGAAGAATGTACTCCCAAAGCAAACATTTCTAAGAGGAAATATTGGTTAAAATGTGTATCAAATATCTAGCACGAATATCATCAAGGTCTTATGCATGTCTTTTCTTTATTAAGCCCCTTGACCTTGATTTTAGCACCTTCAAAGAACATGCGCCAAACGTGAACAGACAGCTGTCCCGGTCTCGTTCCTGTGTCTGCTGTGTTTAGACCTGGGTAATGTGTGTCACTTTGGGTTAAGACAATGGTCTCAGGATATTCAAAAGGCATTTGCTAGGCAATGTCACCATTCCCTAATGCCAAAATAAAACTCTGTTTGCAGAATAAACTGACAGCTATTTCAGTCCTAGGCATCAACAGTTACTAGCTCATGGTTCTCTTAGGAGCAATGTAGCAATGATACATCCTTTGAGGGACAATGGACCTCATCTCATTCATGAAACTCTCTCCTTCCATCACAGCCAGAGCATCCTTTCCTTTCCTGAATTTGAAGGCTAGGGAGCCCACCTGGGAGTGTGTATTTTCCTAATCTCTAAGTGGTGCTGCCTCTAGGCCATGCCCACTGCACAGAGTTGTCATGAGGGTTAAATAAATTAATATATGTGAAGTAGTTAAAATGGTGTCCAGTACTTAGCAAGCTCTATACCAGTGTTAGTTGTTATCATAACTCCACTGTTTCCTTTAATTTTATTTGTAACTGGATAACATATAGAGAAGAGGTGCTTTTCATACTAAGTATCAAAATGTGTTTATAATTGTTATACCAATCTTATACTCTGTTTTTAATTTTTTTAAAGCACCTTCCTTGCTCTGTCCTGATTCTACTCTAAGTTCAAAGACTGGAGAACCCAGAACCTATTCTAATCAGGCCGGTCACCAGGTCTGATTAGACCTGTGTTCGTTCTATACAATATGTTTGTTCTATACAATATTGCCAGCTGACATTCAACTTATTACTGCAAGTTAAGAAAATCTGGTATTCTGGATGGGGTAAATTTCAGTATTTACCCTGCAATAAATCTTTACTGAAAAAACTACCTCGTTTCTACTATCAAGAATAATTTTGGACATTCACATCCTTAGTCCCTCAGCAGAGCCAGAGGATCAGAGCACTGTACTTATCAGACCAGAAACAGCATCACTAAAGTATTCGCTCTTGAAATTGCGCAGAGGTGTGGAGACTGAGAGGGGGTTAGGCAGTGAGCAACCAGAACTTAACAAAAACAACAAAGGATCTTGAATTTCTAACCCAAAGCCAATATTTCCCTCTGCTCCAGGTAGAAGTCTTTGGAAAATAAGTCCTGAGGAGGGACCTCCCTTAACCTAACAAACCCCTAGACACTTTTGAGCCAAGGGACAATCAGGCATTTTGGAGAGGGGAGGCCTGAGGTCCTCGGCGGGGAGGAGGACTGGCCTCAGCTGGGGACAGTGCTGACTCTAATGAGGATTACTGATGAAGACTTTGGGACTTGATTGCTTTGTTGAAAAGCTAATTCTGATACCTGTGGCCAGGCCTGCTTCACTATCTTTGTTGTAGGAGGAACACGAGGGAGATAGAAAAAGAAGAAGCAGCAAGAAAAGAAAGGGAGAGAATGGGAAGAGAGATGAGATGAGAGATTGGAAGAGAAGGGAAAGGAAAACAGGAAGGAAACGGTGAGATTGGAGACCCTGCACCCTCTCCAGGAAGCAGAGGCCATTGAGAGAAACCGAGAAGACTGAACGAAGATGGCCCACACCACCCACGCTCATCCCCACCCTTCCACAAGCGCAGGCTATAAAACCAGCCAATTTCAAACTGCAGTCATCAAACGGCTTACCAAGGAAGGGTCAGCTGCCCAAGGTGAGCAACAAACCCGAAGGCTCAAATGTGAACATTAGCATACGTGCCAGACACAGCGCCAGGGAACCCTTGACCTCCCAGCTCCTCCCAACTCTGTCAAATGGCTCCTGGGTTTCCTTCATGGAGGACTAAACTGGAGCTGTATGGTTATGTAAGCAGCCAGGAAATGGCAAATGCAGGAGTTCTAACCCGGAATTCATACTCTTCATCAAACACTAACACACCGAGAGCCTCCTCTCCTAACCATGCTTACATAGACAGAACATCAAGGTTCAAACTGCATTCTCTGAAGACTTGGATCTGAGCACTTCTTACCATGAAGACCTTCATGGCTGATGGCAGAGAGGCAGTGTCAGCTTCTGATCACTCTGTTTCAATGAAAAACTCCCCTGGCCATATTTACACCCCACCCACCAACTGAGTGATGCATATGGTGTTGATGTGCCTGTTGTGTGTCAGGATTTCCAGCGTAGCCTGCCTGGGGCTGTAACTTCTGGTAGGGTGGCTGTTTCCCTATCTGCTGCCCCCTGACCCTCTTGCGTGGCTTCCGGTGGCCTCCGCGTGAATTCACTGCTGCTTGGGTCTGGCACAGCTGAGCTCTGCTTGCGAAGACCAGCCTGTACAGTTTGGCCACAGGCCTTCCTTAAGTGCTTGTGCTTGAAATATCAACTTTTCTCATTTATGAATTCTCTGCAGCAATATGTTTAATGCTGGCCAAACCAGAATGACGGGCACAGCCCTGCCGTGGAATGAGTCAACTGCAGTGACCGCAGGGATGCTGTTCCCCAGGCAAGAAGCGAACTTAAGAGACCTTCGCTCTCCTCTCCTTGCCTTGAAAAGCTGTCCTCCATCCACTGTTGTCAACAGAGCCCAGCAGCAGCCTAGCTAGGCCCTTAGGTTCTGTTGAATACGCAGGGTGAGGCTGTCCTGAAGACTCCCTTGGAAAGGACCTCGTGCCACTGTTCCCCTTTGTCCCCTTACCTAAGCCAGTTCCAGGCTGAGGACATGGTGAGATGATGGAACTGTGAGCCAGGCCTCCTCCGCTGGCCCAGCACCAGGTCAGTGCCTCCCTACACGGGGGATGATCGGAAAATTCCTTACTGTTGCCAAGCACGTGAGCTCCTGCTTTCACTCCAAAGGGCCAAAAATAGAATTTAGAATTAACTATCCAAACCATCCTAGTGATCCAGTCCAGAAATCACTAGTCTAAGAGGGCCACCCCTCTAATATTACTCTTAACTGTGTGACAGGCTTAACTGGAAATGGATCCTTGGAGAACACTCATCTAAGCCCCAGACCAACAGCTGTGTCTTCTTAGCTGCCTCTTTTATTTGGTCACGTACCTGTGCTTTGCCCTCTGACTTCTCTGTTCTCCCCGGTGTGGTGCATTGCAATCACAGAGGAGCTGACAATGAGCCATGCCCGTGAAACCTCCAGCTCTCCCTTCCTCTAGCCCTCAAGAGACCCCTGCATGTCTGCGACAGTGAAGCCCACAGTTCTGAAATGCGGCTGCCATGCTGGGGCCACTCACAGGTGCTGGGAATGCTGCTTCTGATCTTCCCTAGCTACAGAGTCTGGCAAAGCATACCGCCTGCCATCATTCCATTAACTCCAAGCAACTGGATGTGTGGCCGAGCCCCAGGCAAGGCTGCCACACTTTGTTAAAATTTTAAGATGCCTGGTCAGTGGGAGTTATCTGTTCAAGTGGTTGATGCCACCTACGTGAACTTGGTGGTAACAGGATGTGAAAATGCCTCTCCCTGTTAGTGTCATCCACGTGACTCTCAGGGGGCCATCGGCCATCTAAGCCCCTCCTTGAATTAGAAACCAACAGAACAGCCTGTTTATCATTAAAATTGAATGTTGGGTGCATCTGAAGTGCTTTCACCCCAACTAATCCAGAAATTGAAAACTTATACAAAACAACTCATATTTACTGAGTGACCACTATGTGCCAGGCAGACATGCCAGGCAGGATATTTCTGCTTCAGGGAGTCTTTGAGTCTGCCAGGGTCAGTGCATGAATGAGCAATTATAAAAAAATGTGATATGACTTATGGGGCAGGGCTGGTGTGAAGATCTCCTGGGGCCACCGGATGAATAAGCAGAAGGATGTGAAGGCAGCGCCCCAGGCCAAGGCCAGGGGAACTGGTGGCCAACACAGCACCTGGGGCTATTTCTGGGAACCTGCCACCCACATCAGAGGGGCCCTTCTCTTTTCCTCACCAAGTCTTCCCCTTTGGTCCAATTCTCTCTGAAAGAATTCTTCTTCTTTTAAAGAAGATTTTATTTATTTATTTTTAGAGAGAGGGAAAGTGAGGGAGAAAGAGATGGAGAGAAACATCAGTGTGAGAGAGAAACATCCATTGGTTGCCCAAATGGCAACCAGGCCTGCAACCCTGGCATGTGCCCGGACCAGGAATCAAACCAGTGACCTTTTCCTTTGTGGGACGACACCCAACCAACTGAGCCACACCAGTGAGGGTACCCTGCAAGAAGTCTTGACTTATGAGGGACACTGGTGACAATTTCATAAAATTCGCTGTCATCCTGGGTGTTTTTCTCAGCTCCCTCTCCTCCATATAACATTTTTTTTAAAGGGTGGGCATATATTTGTAAATTAAAAAAATATATATGTAAGCCCAAAGACTCCTAGCTGATTTCTCCTATCTTTTAAGCCAGCCCTGAAATCTGTGTGGATCAGGGAAAATCAACCACATACGCTGGGCCACGTTTTCCAGGCTAAACAAAAGCCCCACAATAGAGAGCTGAATGAGGAATCTATAAAATTCTCATTTTTGCGGAAACATCCTGATCCTTTTTGCGGTGAATTTGTGAAATTCAAGAGTATACACATACACATGAAATTACAGAGGTTAAGAAATTCTTCACTCTTCCCAGAAACAATATTACTTTTTCACTGTGGGTTCCAGGAGTCCCGGCTGGGCTTTGACTCCACACGGTACAACTGGGTCACAGAGGGAAACATTCCCTTTGTATTTCAGAATGGAGCAGCCACAAGGTGCTGTCAGCAGAACTCCTACGTCTTCAGCGTGGCTTTCACGCCACCCTTGTGGATGCTGCATTAATTTTCAAAATCAGCGTCGAGGGGACCGGCCAGATGCACACACAGCTCTGTGGAAAATCCCTCTGGGAGGCGCACCGAAGGCAGCACGGATGCCGTACTTTGACTGAATTAACCAGCAAGATTTACCGTATTTTTCAGACCATAAGATGTGCCTACGTTTTAAAGGAGGAAAACGGGAAAATTTTTTCAAGCAAAAAATGTGCTAAAATATTTAATAACATAAATAACATAATATTTCACCAATGAAAATGTAAACAGAAGTCAACAGCAGCATTAACAACCATTATTCCTCCCAAATTGGTGGGGGGTGCATCTTATAGTCCGAAAAATATGGGTATTTCTTTCACATATAATTAACACAGGCCACTATATTTTATATCTGGCTTTCTATGCTGAAACAAAATTTAATATAGACTGGTCACAAGAAAGGTTTTGTTCACATTTGGGTTAATGTTCTCAAATATATGGTAATGTCCACTTGTATGAAAAATGAGCAGAACTGTATCTTGTTTTAAAAATCAGAATGACTAAACTTAAAGGGGCTTCATCCAGCCTTCACCCTTGTGCATGCTGGGACTGTCAGTGGTTACAAAATGACTTGCTTCCCTAAGAGGCTGCAGTTAATCAGGGGATCTCAAGTCACACTTGGATCGCTAGCGAACAATCAGAGGACAGAGACTTACCAGGCCCAAGGAGAAGGACTGTGAATCCGAAGAAGTAACGCTAGAAAGTTTGGGATCTCAGAGTGAGCAAAAGAAGGGACACTTAGCCAGTACTCTGATTTTTAACCCATTTGTGTATCACTTAAGAAGTTTCTTGCCCTTTCTGGATTCAAGCTTCCTCTGATCACCTCCTCAAATTCATTGCTGTCAGGTGACCCCCACATACCTTAAAGGAACAGTTGTGGCACCTTCTCCCAACTCCCACCACTACCAAGGATTTAGAGGAAAGGTCTATAAGGTTTCCTTCTGCCATCACAATCAACACAGAAAGGTTAGGGTAGAGATACGCAAATTACCTCCGAAGGACTAGGGCAGTAAGTAAACCTGCCGGGTGAGTAGTAGTGAAAGCAGCAGTGCAAAGAGAGTTTGGAGAAAGCAGTCGCCCAGGTAATAACAATCGCACAGCCTCGAACCTGCATTAATTGCAGGCTCGAGGGATGACAGGACACAGACACGCCAGGTTCTGAGGCCACCTCAGGCCTAAATTATGTGGCTTAGATTCTGCTCTTATCAAAGCTTCTTATGAAGCTAGGCCTTGACTCTAAAAAGAAATAACATGTTTCTCAAGCAGATTATCCTCCGCTTGCTTGTCATTTGGTTATTATTTATTTGCTTGTTTTTTATTGTTAAAAAACAAGGGGGCATTCTGGTTTAGACATCTAGTTTATTTATTTTAATAACTCAACATCCCAAGAAGGATCTGCTTTAGCAGGTTAAAGGTGAGAGCATCTGAACATGCAGAGCTGCTGGCTTGATCCAGGACCAGGCTGAGTCCACAGCTTAATGGACTCTTTGGGATCCACCTGGGTGCCCCACAGTTCCTCCTGGATCACACCCTTCCTTTAAAAATACCTGCAGAATAAGCCTTTCTACAGATTGTTGCTCTGCTCTATGGATGAAAAAAGGGCTCTGTAATGAATCTGACTGAAAATAGCCTCACAGGGTGAGCTGATCGCAAATTCCTGACTGTGCAGGTCATGGTGGGTAGTCCCTCTCCAGGCCTGTGAAAGGTTTATCTGTGCCTCTTGTGCATCTATGCTAATATGCCTTTGAGATGCCAGAGTAATCCCCTTTTTCAGACCCCTCGGAAGCGTAAGCACCCACAAGGGAGCACCTACTCTTGGCCCTCTCCTGTACCTTGCTTTCTCTAACCTTTATATAATCTTCCTTACATTCCCTCCTTAATTCCAAATGCATAAGAAAAACTGCAAAACCATCCTTCTCTGGAGAATTTGAGATCTTGTTTCTTGGCAATGTCCTCGGTTTGGCTCAAATAAACTGTTGCAAAAATTCTCTACAGGTTTGAATATTTCTTAACAGCTCAGACTCCCAAGATGGACACCTACTTTTTACTAACTCAAGTTCAAAAACCTGGGTCTGGCTTTTAGCCTGGAAAGTAGTTCTCTACACTCCCGATGTGCCCATACCCGTCTGCGTTTCCTCTCGGCCTTCATCACCCTGGGCTAACACACCTTCACTCAGGCACTGCTTGCTCAGAATTCTATTCCTTCTCCTCACCAGTTTGCCAACCCACCCCCCCTCCGCTCCATATTCTTCCAAGTGAAACTCACGTTCCACTTTTTCCAAGAAACGCTGCCTATAATTCTAGTATGAACTTCTTTTTTTCACTAGATTCCAGGAACACATAAGGTAAGGACCACAGAATCTCACTTAATTATACAATTCTCCACTCCTGTACTGATGTTTTAATTGCTCTATATATGTTATTGTTGCCTATCCCACTTGTAATTTCTATGGAAAAGGTAGAAGTACAACCAAACAAGTAACTAGTAAACTCCATTGGGCAAAATGTGTCTTTTAATAATTCTTTGATAGTTCCCACAATATGTAGGCACAGAGTAAGCCAGAAATTAATATCGTCAGTGAAAAGGTTTTAAAAAGTTAAAAACATAACCAGCTCTTAAAAATCTTTTGTTCATTTAATATATTTTTGTTTATTTTATATTCTAGCAAGATTCTGTAGTTTCTCCCAATAAATTAATGCTAAAGAAGCAGATTTCTACTTCTTGGCCCCATCTCTGAAACCAATTACTTAAAAGTATCTTTAATTGTCCCACTACTCTTTTCGGAACTTCCTTAGCTGCTATATGATCAAACTGTTAAGAAATTATTTTTTATTTTTCAAAATTAAGTTTTTTTAAATTTTGCATCCATATAAAGTTCTGAGGAAATGTTTCTTTTTTTCTTTAAGGATTATTAAACTGGAATAAAGTAACCAGAAACAATGTTGCCAACCATTTCATCAAGCACCTTTCATAGTGATGCCGGGACGTCCTCAAGGTGATTGGTGAACTGAAGGGTTTAACTGTGGGATTTGAAGGAGAGCTGGTTCCCAGAGTTGGAGATGGGAGTGGAACCCCAAAACACTCCTAGTAATACAATGCCTGGCCCAACAGGTAACCACTGAATAAACAGGCCATTTTGGCATACTGCCTATGGAGTTATCCTGAAAAGTGGGAGACTAAATAAAAAATAATACTTTTTTAATATTTAACAAAAAAAAGCTCTCAATGTCTAGAATGAAAACCCATGAATACATGTCTACAAAAGCTCCATCAGGAATACGATTCTAAAATATAACAAAGAGAAGTCAAGAAATGTGGGCGTCAACATAGCGAGAAAGCTGACAGATACCGGGGAAGCATTTAAGTTTTCATCAGTAAAAAAATAATTTGATTAAATTGGAGGTTTCAAAGCTCAAAGGTTTGAAAGTTACTTAAATATCACACTGCTAAAGAGATGAAATAACTTTTAATTATCTTCCAAAATACCCGAACTAAGAAGAATGACACAGGAATAATTATTTTCAAGAACTTGATTTGAAACATAAAAGGGTGGTTTCACTTTAAAATATATTTTTCTCAAAAAAAGGTCTGCATATTATAGCTTCTATTTCTAAAAATTCTGTATCAGGGGTTAGGAATATGAACATAATGTTGTATGTGTAGCAAATTCTTCCCTTTTGTTATAATTATTGTTATAAAGCTTTCTTCAGTGCCTTTTTGTGACCACTCCTTTGGGAAAAGGGCTTAATTACTTCAATGTTTGATTTACAAACAACTCAGTATAAATGTCTTATATTTCTATTTGTTGTTAAAAGCACATAAATGTATAGATAAATATTTTAGTTCATACTCACGGTAGCAAAAGCCAAACCTACCGAAACAGTTATTTCACTGAAATATTGGGACAATAGTTCACTGAAACTATTGGAACAAAAGTACTAGGTGAATTTTACAATAACAGTTTAGTTTTCCTAGGTGATACGTAATCTGACTTTAGTTTACAGTTTACAAACAGACTAATAACTAATGTTCCCAAGTGACCTCCTTGTAATGAGTTTCATATTAATCCACATTGTTCCTTCACCTGGTTGCATACTATACCTCAAGCTGTCTCTGCAGCTGATGTCCACATGGGTAGGAAGGAGGCAATTTCAACCACTTATTAAATCCCATTTCATGTATTTTTGAGAAATCATAGTGGGCATGAGAATAAAATATATCATGGAGACAAGATTTCTGGCCAACATATTTTTAGTAGTAGAATTAAAAGCATATCCTAACCCATGTGCAAGCTGACAGGCAAATGCCAAAAGCAAAGAACAGCTTTGTGTTGGAACTGTCATACAGTTCTCCCTTATAGTGTATTTCCAGTTCCCTGGCTGGGAGTCTCCTGCCCTTGGAGACCTGAACACATCCACGGACTCTAGCTCTTAGTTTTCACCTCCCTGCTATTCACCCCATGTGATGCAAGGAAGCACAGAGAGAATAACTGTACTGGTGCTTCCTTCTCTGACCTTAAGAACACAAATTACAAGGATGGATTCTGTTTGCAAAAAAGTGGTAAACTTTCAAAGTTAGCAGTTGGCGGAGAAAAATATGTCTAGCTAATCTAAATTCCCCACTAGAACATTTTAGGTTTCACAGGTATATTAAAATACATTGAGAACATTCCAGGGATTTCTTGGCAGCTTGGATTTCAAGCTGCTCGAGCAGAGCCGAACTGTTTCAAGGATATGCAACAGTTACATCTGAGACTGCAGGAACAAGAATTATGTAAGGCTCTGCAGAGTGGATGGATGAGACCAGCACTTTGGAACCAGAAGGCAGCCTCCCGCCGATCAACAAAGCGCGCACACACACAGGCTAGGGAGAGGGACAGAGGTGGCGGCTCTGGCTTCTCTCTGGCCTTTCAAAGGAAGAGAGGGAAGAAGAGAGAGGGAAGGCAAAGTACCGTCTTGTCCAGGCACTGAAGGCAGATATAAGGCTTGCAGCAGCAGTGGCCCATCCCGGCAGGTTGGCTGACACGGGGACTTCCTTCATTCAACGTGTCAGTGGTAATTCCTAAGGCGAGGTACTGGCTCAGAAGAAAGGGGCGCGCCGCTGGGAGCTGTCACAACTTCCATGTGGTCCCCTCCCCTTGGCTACCTTATTTCTCCTAATAACTTAAGGAATCCCGGAGCCAGAGGAACGGGAGGAGGAGGAGGGGCGCCGAGCCAGCGCTGGGATCCTGCTGCAAGGAGAGGGAGGGCGGGAGCCACGATGGGAGGGGACGGGGGGGAAGGGGGATCACTTTGCCACTGGAATCCTCAGAGCGAGGTGAATCAACAGTCGCGTAACAATAGGGCATATACCTATTGCCATCTCCTGAGAAGTCAGCCCGCCTGCCGGAAAGCGGAGGGGTTGCGCGGGGCGAGGCGGGGCCGGGGGCGGACGGCGGCCTCCAGCCCCGCCCCGGCGCGGACGCGCCCCTGCACCACGCAGACGCGCCCGGAGAGCGCGCGGGGACACAAAAGAAGAGCCTGGCGACCACGGGTGCTGCGCGCCGAGGACTGCGGGGAGGGCTAACGGGCTCGGCTCTGTTGAGACGGGCTCTCTGTTTTCCTGAGAAGTAAACGTAGAGACGTGATGTATACATCTGGCTTTTCCTCTCCTGTAACTCCTCCTCTCAGGGTATTGGTTGTCTCTGGGGACCACCAATCGCTGGTTTTCACATTTCTGTGCAATTTTTGCCTTATTTGATGAAATCTTTATATTTGAAATACAATTGTGAAATTGCTTGCCTAGGCAGACATTCACAAACCTTTCTAGTAGCTTAAGTAATTAAACTTGGGGTTGGGGGCAGATATCCCCCTGGGCGAATCAACGTAAAAGCCTTAGGGGACTTGATTTTTCTGGGAAATTTGTAATTTTGCAAACAGTTGACAGGAAAAGGGGGAAGGGGTAGGGAGCAAAGGTTAATTTATTTATTTCTTCAAAAGGTACATGGGGTTTCAAAAATACATTTGTGTAATCCTGAAAGTAAAAGATGTGAATATTTACAGGATTAACTTTGTATTTCCTGATACTTCAAAGGAGAAATCCTGAAATGTATCATTTGCAGAAACATACAACTACATTTTTACCATTAAATTTGCCTAAAATTATAAATAGACAACAGTTGTTAAAATTATATAATTTTACTAGCCTGAGATTTTCCAAGCAGATTTTAATTAAGCAGCACAAGCTGTTTAGACTTGCTTGTAAAGAGGGCAAGGGTACTTGGTGATCAGACAGGAATGTTTGCCCTAAGCTTGAAATAATAAACTCAAATCTTTCTTTTAAACTAACAGGTAAATTATCATAGTCCATTAGGGGTGCTACATGGCTGTCAGCATTTTAACTGTACCCACATTTTGAGCCCTCATTTCCACTTCTGTCCTGCAACACTCACAAAAACATGCAAGGGAGTATTTGTGAGGGCACTCAATTTAGTATTATTTGTGACAGCATAGGAATGGGAAATACTCTGGATACGCACCACTTTCCCACTGCATGGAAAGGTGACACGCTGTTGAGAGAGAAACTGTTATAAAGCACAGAGCAAAGCTATCCTCATATACACATTTGTATGTATCTAGAATAAAGCTTTTGGAAAGCTACGCACCTTCCATGTAACAGAAACCACGGCTTAGGGAATGAGAGAGTGAGTTTCCAATCTTTACCCTCTTGCCAGCACTTATTATTTTTATTGTTTTAAAACAAAGTGTACCAGGGAGAAGGCAACACCCACTGCCTGTTCATGCAGGCTTGCCCTCCTCAGCCGTGAGCTTGGGCAGAGCTCCCTGAGGGCGGGAGGCTCACAGTATCTGGAGCTCGAACCTGGTCTGAGAACTGTTCTGAACACTTTGGAAGCAGTGGGATACAGAAGTTTGTATTGCAAGAAGCAGTGCCCTATTCACCCATGTTCACAGCAGCGTTACGATAGGCAAAGGGTAGAAGCAACCGAAGTGTCCATCAACAGAGAATGGGTAGACAAAATGTGGTCTTTCTGTACAATGGAATAGCATTCAGTCTTAAAAAACAAAAAACAAAAAAACAAACAAAAACCCTCCGGCACATGCTACAACATGGATGAACCTTGAGGACATTATGCTGAGAAAATAAATCAGTCACAAAATGATACTGTGTGATTCCACTGATACAAGGCAGTGGTCAAATTTATAGAGACAGAAAGTAGTAGGGTGGTTGCCACGTGCTGGGGGGAGGAGTGGGAATGGAGAGCTGTTGTTTATTGGGTCAGTTTCTGTTTTGCAAGATAAAAGGAAGTCTAGAGATTAGTTACACAATAATGTGAATGTACTAAATGTACTAAATGAACTATACACTTGAATGAATGATTAAATTGGTACATTTTTGGTCATGTGTATTTCATCACAATTAAAAATGAAAATGGGGTGGCTTGCATTCCCCTGGAGGCACACAGTCCCGGGACAATAGAGGTCATCACGATGAAGTCAAGCCCCTGCGGTGGGAGGAGCCAGTGGAGTGGGGAGGCCCCAGGGTAGCCTTATACACCACTGTTTCTAAATTAGGATTTAGATCGCACTGTACTAGAAAACTACTGCTTATTCTTGGACGATGTATGAGAGTGCTTGCTCACGCAGTTCCCCATGGATTAGGCTGAGGGTTGGGGAGGCTGCCCTGAGAAAGATGACATTCAGCCTTTCTGCCTGCGCACAGACGACGGAACTAACTAGGGGGCGCAGGACCAGCGTTGGCTCAGTGCACGCAGACAGCATTGCAGCAATCTCGGCACATGCAGTGCAACGCCCTAAGTGCAAATAACCCAGATTCTGAGAAATGTACCAGTGTCCTCGGGGTGTGCCATGCTTGTTTTCTTTATATTTTAAAACAACTTTAAACATACTGAAAAGTAGAGGGATAAATACAAAGGACTTTCGTATACACATTTCCAGTTTCAACAGTTACCAAGATTTTGGCACATTTTTTACTCTTTTTTTCATGCACCCATTACCCAGATTCAACAATTATCAAGATTTTGTCACTTTATTTTTGCTTGTCACTTTTTTAATTTGTTAAACTATTTGAAAGCAAAGCCCTACATACTTTAGTATGCATTTCTGAAAATCATGACCATTTTTTTAAATCCTCAGCCGAGGATATGAGATCTGTCCAGAAAAAGCCCAGTCATTGTTAATATAATGAGAATGGTTTGCATGGCCTCAATGTAACCTGGTGGCCAACGAGAGTGGACTGGAATGCGCGTGTGTGAACAGTGATGACTTCACTGTACTACTCATGGAGGGCAGTAGATACTGTTAAGTTAGCATGTGTGCTGTGTGGCCATCACATTCAAAATGACTGAGTGAGTAGAACAATGAATCTGCACTAAATTTTGCTTTAAGCTTGATCATCACTCCATGGAAACTAGTCAGATGATTCAGAAGCCGCAGCTCTGGGCACCTGGTGACTGGCAGCTCCATCATGACAGCGCGCCTGCTCATGCATCGCATTGCATTCAGAGTCTTATGGCGAAGCATCAAATCACCCAGGTGACTCTGCCCCCCTACAGCCCAGATTTGGTGCCCTGTGACTTCTGGCTTTTCCCCAAACTAAAATCACCTTTGAAAGGGAAGGGATTTCAAACTTAGATGAGATTCAGGAAAATACAATGAGGTGGCTGATGGCAATTGGGAAAAGTGTGAGGTCCCAAAGTGCCTACTTTGAAGGGGACTGAGGCATCGTTGCCCTGTGTACAATGTTTCTTGTATCTTGTATGTTCCTCAATAAATGTCTCTATTTCTCATATTGCATGGCTGGATACTTTCTGGAAAGACCTTGTATGTTAATCGATTTTAGAGAGAGAGGAAATGAGAAAGAGAGAGTGAGAGAGAGAGAGAGAACAAGAAAGAGGGAGGGAGAGAAAGACATCGATGTGAGAGAGAAACCTCAATTGGTTGACTTCTATACACACCCTGTCTGGAGAAAGAACCCAAAACGTAGGTATATGTCCTGACCAGGAATTGAACCCACAACCTTTTAGTGTACAGCATGATGCTCCAACCAACTGAGCCACTCAGTCAGGGCATGAACATTTTTATATAACCACAATGCCATTTAAACATTGACCAAAATGACAATAGTTTTTGGCACCTAATACCTAGTCCAAAACAAAATTTTCCTGGTTTCTGAAAGAAAATTATTTTTTCATATTTCTATATAATGATCTTATTAATGTAACATATGTTTTCATATGTTGGTAAGTACCAAGGTTAATTTAAAATATGAAACCATAAATAGTGGTCAGAAATCAGACTGCTAGGAAACAGTACATTTCTTTGCATATAGAGCAAATGATGTAAAGGACTGTATTATATTTCAAGGTTTGAAAGCATCCGCATTAAAAAAAAACTTGCTTTTTTTTTTTTTTTTTAGCATGCACATATATTTTTTCCAATTATAGCTTGGAATTCAAAATGATTTTGTATTAGTTTCAGATATATAGTATGATGACTCGATAATCATATGCTTTACAAAGTGTTCCCCCAATATTTCCAGTGCTCACCTGACACCGCACATAGTTACTATAATATTATTGACTGTATTCTCTATGCTGTTACTTCACATCCCCATGACTATTAGGTAACTACCAGGTTGTACTTCTTAATCCCTTCAGCTTTTTGGCTGCTCCCTGACATCCCTTCCCTCTGGCAACCATTCATCTGATTTCTGTACCCATGAGTCTGTTTCAGTTTTGTTTGTTTATTTTGTTCTTCAGATTCCACATATAAGTGAAATCATATGATATTTGTCTTTCTCTAACTTACTTCAGTTAGAATAATACCCTCTAGATCCATCCATACTGTCACAAATATTAAGATTTCATTCTCTTTAATGGCTGAATGGTATGCCATTTGTGTAAATGTACCACAACTGTTATAGCCACTTGTCTATTTATGGGCACTTGGGTTGCTTTCAAAAGCTGCAATGAATGAAGGGGTGCACGTAATCTTTCGAATTAATGTTCCAGGTTTCTTTGGCTTTATACACAAAGTGGAATTGCTGAGTCAGAAGGTCATACCATTTTTAATTTTTAAAAATATATTAATATATATTTAAAATATTAATATATTTTATTGATTATGTTATTACAGTTGCCCCATTTCTCCCCATCACTCCCCTCCACCCTGCACACCCCCTCCCACCCACATTCCCCCCTTTAGTTCATGTCCATGTGTCATAAGTTCTTTAGCTTCTACATTTCCCACACTATTCTTGCCCTCCCCCTGTCTATTTTCTACCCACCATCTATGCTACTTATTCTCTGTACCTTTCCCCCTCTCTCCTCCTCCCACTCCTCTGTTGCTAACCCTCCATATGATCTCCATTTCTGTAGTTCTGTTCCTGTTCTAGTTGTTCGCTTTGTTTTAGGTGTGGTTGTTAATAGCTGTGAGTTTGCTGTCTTTTCACTGTCATATTTTTATCTTCTTTTTCTTAGATAAGTCCCTTTAACATTTTATAGAATAAAGGCTTGGTGATGATGAACTCCTTGAACTTGACCTTATCTGAGAAGCACTTTATCTTCCCTTCCATTCTAAATGACAGCTTTGCTGGATAGAGCAATTTTGGATGTAGGTCCCTGCCTTTCAAGACTTCAAATATTTCTTTCCAGCCCCTTCTTGCCTGGAAGGTCTCTTTTGAGAAATCAGCTGACAGTCTGATGGGAACTCCTTTGTAGGTGACTGTCCCTTATCCCTTGCTGCTTCTAGAATTCTCTCCTTCATTTGAGTCTTGGCTAATGTAATTCTGATGTGCCTTGGCGTGTTCCTCCTTGGATCCAACTTCTTTGGGACTCTCTGAGCTTCCTGGACGTCCTGGTAGTCTATTTCCCTTGCCAGATTGGGGAAGTTCTCCTTTATTATTTGTTCAAATAAGTTTTCCACTTGTTGCTCTTCTTCCCCTTCTGGTACCCCTATAATTCGGATGTTGGGATGTTTAAAGATGTCCTGGAGGTGCCTAAGCCTCTCCTCATTTTTTTTGAATTCTTATTTCTTCTTTGTTTTCTGTTTGGTTGTTAGTTTCTTCCTTCTGGTCCACTCCATTGATTTGAGTCTCAGTTTTCCACCCATCTCTATTGGTTCCCCATGCGTCTTCCTTCATTTCACATATTGTAGCCTGCATTTTTTCATCTAATTTGTGAGCAAAATCAACCAATTATGTGAGCATCCTGATAACCAGGGCTTTGAATTGTGCATCTGATAGGTTGGCTATCTCTTCATTGCTCAGAGGAACTGGCTTTAGAGATTTGATTTGTTCTCTGGTTTGAGCCATTTTTGATGTTTGTTTTGTTTTGTTTTGTTTTGTTTTTGGTCTGGTCGTGACTGTTACGTAGTAAAGGGTGGAGCCTTAGGTGTTCCCCAGTGTGGGGCAGCCCAGTTGCTGGGTTGTGATGCTGTATGTGAGGGTGGGGTCTGACAGGGAACAATGGCGCTTACTCCGCTCTCTCCTGGATTCCAATCCCCTCCACCACTTCCCCTTCATCTGGATTATCTGCGCACGAATGTGGGACCCCCTGGTCAGCCAGCTGCCTTGTGCGGCTTCACTGGGTCTGCACGGTTGCCACCCCATGCCCAGGGTCTGCCAGCCGCTGCCTCTGGGCCTGGGGTCTGCCAGCCGCCTGCACACTTGGGAACTGCCAGCCACTGCTGCCTGCATTCCCGGGTCCGCACCTCCATTTTTTCCTGCCGCAACTCCATCCCTCTTACCATTCTGGATGAATGGTTGTTGGACTTTTGCACAGTTCAATTTTCTGTTATCTCTGGTTGCCCTCTTGTTTCTAAATATTTGTTGTTCTTAATTTTGGTTGTGAGAGGAAGCACAGTGTGTCCACCTATGCCTCCATCTTGGCCAGAAGTCCCCATTTTTAATTTTTTGAGGGACCTCCATACTGTTTTGCACAGTGGCTGCACCAGTTTGCATTCCTATCAAACTGTTAGTTTTCTTGAATCAGGACTCAAACTAGGTCCACATATCACATTAGATGTTAAATCTCTTAAGCCTCTTTTATCAACAGCAGTGCTCACCCCTTCCCCTCAGCCCCCACCCTGCACTGCCAGCCACTGACTTATTCAGAAACTGAGTGAGCTGGCTTGGGGAATGTCCTGCACTCACCTGGATTTGCCTCTTTGCTTCCTTGTAGTGTAATTTAATTTTTTTCTACAGCCCTAAAAGTGAAATTTAGTCCTTGAGGCCAGATGAGACTCAGGCTCAATGTATTTTGGCAACAACACCTCAGATGTAATGTGTGGGTACCACCTTGCATCACAGCAGGAGGTATGGATGTCTGGATGTTCCACTGTTGGTGATGCTGCGGTGGGTCGGGTGTGATAGCCTCATCTGCAGCATAAATTTCCCCATCACCCTTTCTTCTAATGACTTCATTTGTTAATGCTTATTACCAGAGTCAATGACTTCATTGGAAGTTACAACATGATGTTCTGATTCCATCATCCTTTTGCATTTATGAGCTGGAATTTTTACATAAGAAGGAATTTTTCATTATCAACTATGGTGATGTCAGTTCCTTGCAATACTGTGTATACAGGAAAGATGGGATAAATGCTTAGTCCTTTCCTTTAAGTGCCAGTTTTCTGAATAAAAGACTTGGCGTAGCAATGGTATCAAATGAGGTTGTTTGCTCTCTCTTACTTTTTCAAAACATCAGCATGATCTCATGTTTTTATATTAATATACGCAATGTGTTTAAATCAGTTGCATTTATTATTAATTTTAGATGCTCAGTTTACCTCAGCTTTGGCCAATGAAAGTGCCTTCTTGTTGGTCTCTGTGTCCTTTCGAAGCAACTCATCAGCCCACCTCCTGTGCTTTCTGACACAACACAGTACCCTGGGCTCATTTTGAGTATTTCTTGCTACAGATCTAGGACTAGCCTTCCCCTTCAGGAGCTTTGGTTACTTCTAGTTCAGAATGGAAATTAGATACCACAATCCAGGGTGGTGTGCTGTCTTTTGAGGGCCACCTGGTAGGGGTGAGAAGTCCCTTGAAGGAAGTGAACCTTCCCACCGACAAAACATCTTTGGAAGAGGCCACTGAAAAACTCAGGATGGAGCCTTAGGATGGAGTGAGAAAATAGCAGCTCCTTCTCTGGGGCCTTTAGAAGTGAAAAAATGCTCAGTGAAGCTCACTCTGAGGGACATAAACTAGATTCTCTAACATGGTAGCAAGCCAAGGCTTAGGTGGGAAGGTACCTTCTGACATAAACATTTTCTAAGGAGTCCCTAAAGTGCTTGGATATTTGAAAAAACAAAACCAAACAGAACTGAACTTCTTGACAGCATATAAGGTAGGGTTTAGACTATTGTGATTTGGCAAAAAAAAAGGTAGCTGTGACCTCAAAGCCTGATGAAATCTAGGACATTGTGGTTCCTAATGTTTTTAAAAGGTTGAGATGGTTTTTATTCCTCGCATATTTTATTGCACTGGAGGAGGAATGAGCATTTAGAAGTTATGTGAAGGTCTATTGGTATACCTCCTCAGAGAAAGCATTATAAACATTATATGTTTTGGCGCAATGACTAATAAGGGGCATTAATTGATCATTAACAGATGCCAGGCACTGTGCTTGGGTCTTGCATGCAGTATCTCTAGTAACTCTCACAAAATAGTGTGAAATAAGCCCTATTACCATCCCATTTTGCAGGTGAGAAAACTGAGGCCTGAAGGTTGCATAACCTGTATGCGCAGAGCTAGGAAATGATCGAGTGGGGCCTGGGACTCAGATTTGACTCGGAAGCTGGTGTCCTTGGCCACTGTGCTCACTATTTATGTTATAATCATTGGGCGCTTTTATCTGTCAGTCTTACGTAATTGTGAATTTGTCAACTTATAATCTGGATGATGAATCTCAACATATGAAAATGTAAAAGGAAATTCAAACATACAGATAGAATTGCTCCACATTTTCAGATCTTGGAATAAGAGCCTTGACTGTTTGTTGTTTTTACTGTGCCTTCACAAACCAGTGCACAAACACCTTAAACCGACATGGTAGAAGCCATGTGTGTAAGCCAGTGTTCAAATGTTCGATGTTATTATTTCTGTTTGTCTTCCTCCAACTTGGAATTCCTCACCCAACCCCCACCCCCAATCACCCTCGTCAGACTCAGGTCTCCTCCTGCTCAAACTGGACCCATCGGTTTCTATCAGCATCACTTCACCTCTTTTGCCTGACCGTCCCATTCAGAGCGAGTTTTCTCCCTTTTCTGTGATATCCTGTCATCGGTATAATTGTTCTTGCTAATGACATTCTGCTCTATGTAATAATAATGGTTTACATCTGTTTCCCCCCAGTGCTCACAGCCCCCTGGAGGTGCCTCACTCACTGTCACACACACGACATGAGTGGCTGCCTTGCAAACAGGCCTCAGTGACCATTCCCTGAGGTGATGAGGGATGGACTCTCAGAGGAGTTGAAACAGGTAACCATGGCCTCTTGGCAGGGGAACTTTGTGTTTGCGAGCCAAGGGGCTATTTGAAGAAGGTCAAAAAGATAATTATATTGATGTTTCACCATTTATTTCAAGAGAAAGCCAGGAAAAGTGATCACGAGAGAGCTACTTGCAGACTGTCAGGGCAACCATGTGTTTCTTGTGGGTGCGTCCTCCAGGCACCTCCTTTTCCCATGCACCTGAAGCAGGAGCTGGAGGTCTTGCACTTGAGTTCAGCCAAGGGGATCACCTGGAAAATATGTGTAGCTCTTACCAAATGGGATCCACCCTAGAGATTTTAATGAGGTGGGAATGGGCTGGAAATGGAAAATATAAAACAGAAATCTTCAAACTGTAAGTGATTGGTGGCTACAGCCACCTGCATAAGACAGTAGGTGTTCTAAAACATCTTTGATGTGATCACCAAGAGTTAAAATATTCAGGGAATAAAACAAATGACATATGTACTGTTGTGTTCTTAGATACTTGCCATAAGAGAACCATAAAAATACCACTTTCCTGTAATGCCCAAGTAAAAGGTTGCTACTTAAGTAGGATGACATTTTTGTAGTTTGTTAATCTTTGACAGTACTTTTATTTATTTATTTTTTCATTTTAGGTCAATGAGTAGGATGATTGTAGGCAGGTATCTTCTTTAAGTCTCTGCACCATATTCAGAAGAATTGACTGCTCTCATAAGAGAAGTGAAATTCACAATGATCTTTACCAGCTGGGTAAATAGCTTAGACAAGATTGGACAACTAGCAGGGAGACTCAGACACAGAGATGGGCAGCACTTGGAGAAGCTCCAAGGTGCATCTGTCCATCCAATGTATATTATATGAGAAGGATGATCACATGGGCCATAGCCAAATCAATCAACAATGTGACTGTCATTATAAAGAAAGGAAGAAAGGATAAGGACACTGGCATGGTGTCCATGCCAAACTAGGTACCCCTTCCAGTGCCTTAATCCTCCCTACTATCCCATGGTGAAGCAGCAGTCTCCCCAAGAACAGACTGGGGTCATAGCA
Source organism: Glossophaga mutica (assembly GCA_039655065.1). NCBI lineage: Eukaryota > Metazoa > Chordata > Mammalia > Chiroptera > Phyllostomidae > Glossophaga > Glossophaga mutica. The sequence continues at coordinate 110,115,278 of CM077304.1, forward strand.
GAAATGGGAGTAACATGTCACTGATCTCAGCATATGGCTTCTTAACTTTGGTAAGACCAGCCCTCAACCCCTCCCACAGGTCAAGGTTCTCCCCAAAACCTCTACTCCTTTTCTGTAGTGTTTCTTACCATGGTAATTAAATAGCTGTGTGATGATTTTTTTTTTAAGATTTTATTTACTTTTACAGAGAAAGGAAGTGGAGAAAGGGAGTGAAACACCGATGTAAGAGAGAAACATCCATCGATTGCCTCTCGTATGTGCCTTGATCAGGGACCAAACCATAACCTGGCCAAGTGCCCTGAGTGGGAACTGAACCAGTGATCATTTGCTTTGTGGCACAATGCCCAACCAACTGAGCCACACTGGTCAGGGTCATCATGTGATTTGTTTGTATAATGTCTGTCTTTCATGAGAGCAGTAACCACATCTGCCTATATTCTTATTGCTTAGCACAGTGCTAGGCACATAGTAGCAGTAAATGTTATATAAATACATTCATGGTAAATGGACTTACCCTAGTTAAAGTTGAAGAACTTCAGGAAATAGAGACCCTGGGAATATGCAACAACACAGTGGTCATTCTAACATTTACAGAGTGTTTAAAACCCCTAAGGGACAGAAATTCTTGGGCCTGAATGCATACACATTGCCCAGCAAGATGGAGAAACTGCTCTGACACCTGTTGGGAACTGCCCTGCCTGGTTTCAGAAGCTGTAACCCCCCATGGCTAAGGCTGAGTAAAGAGACCTTGCAACCATAAGCCACTAAGGAGACAAAGCTTATTTTCCTGGTAGGGGTGCAGCCTCTGCCCCCTTTTACTTCACCCTGCTTGGCCCCAGGCGGATGGCTGGTTAGCTAATGACAGGTAAGATTCCTCAAGGGAGGGATGACCTAAGACAGGCATGGTCATGGAGGGGCGTTTAGAGAAGGACTTGGGGGACTACAGAAAAATGGGGTGATGGACCCTCACCCCACAGCTTTGACACAGTCTGAGTCCTCATTCTGTCTACAAGGAGTCTCCTAATCTCTTGGCTGCCTTACTTCTCCTACCTGACTTAGGCCTGAAACAATGCTGGAGGGCAGTGCAGCCCTGGGCAGGAATGGGTGGTTTCCCAGGGTGATCAGGCCTGAGAAAGAATGCATAAAATCCTGTGGAAACTGCTTTGCTAAGAATGTCCTCAATTTTCTGATAAGGGTCCAAGCATAAAATGAGTTTATTTCCCAAAGTTTTATGGCCCTTTAGCTAACTGACCCTGACTCACAATAAGCCCTCATAGTTCTTTGTATGTTAACAATAGTTTGATCCTTACTGCCTGACAATGAGGAATGAACACCTTCCTTGAGGTAATACTCTCAGAAAAGCAATAAAAGCCTGTCCAGGCAAGGGTCAGAGTGCTCTCTCACTCAGAGAGTGGCATGCCATCCCTTTTCTCCACAGGACTTCTGCAGTCCATGTGAATTTCTTCATCGCATCCGCAACACACAGACTCCGCTGGTCAGAGTCTGAATCAGATGCCTACCTGGACTTTTCTTTTGATTGGGAGATCTGAAAGAGCATTAGAATTCAAGGGGGGCACGTTCCATCATTATCTCTATAAGAGCGATAGAAAACCAACTCTCACCACCACTTTACCATTTCTCCCCTTTTCTCTTTTCTACCAATGGGAAGAGTCCGGACATCCTTCCCAACTGTATGGGGTTATCGATTGCTAGTGAGGCTCACTCTACATTGCCCCATAGACTCAGACCAGCAATTCCACACAGCTTTCACTCTGCACCACATGCCCAAATTCCCAACTACGCTGCCACTTCAGGGAAGGAAATGGTAGGTGTCCCATAACTAGTGAATACATATGATATTTGCAAAAAACTGCACTTTACAGTGAAGGTGACCATCGTTCTTTGGAAATAATATTTTGAACTATAATCCTACACACAGTCCAGCAGCTAATCCAGCCAACTCCACCTTAAAAATATAATCTGATGATTTCTTATACCTCTGCCTTAAGTATCTTAGTCTAAGCTGACATCCTATTTCATTTGAATTTGGGCAACAGCCTCCCAGTTGATGTTCCTATATCTACCCTTGCCCCTCCCTGCAGTCTATTCTCAACCAATTAGACTGGGAGAAATTTTATTTTAAAAAAGCCAGAGTCTTTCTCTCCCCTATCCTTTATCCTTCAGTGATTTCACTCCTTACCCAGAATGAAAGCCAAAGCCTTTTCAATGGCCCTTCATAAATTGGTCTTCTGTGACCTCTCCAATCTCATTTTCCAGTGTTCTCCCCATCACTGACCACACCCAGCCATGCCTTCTTCCTGTACTTCCAACAACGCGTGCATTTTCCCACCTGAGGCATTTTGTTCTCACTGATCATTGTGCCTGGAATATCCTTTCCCCAGATAGCCATGCCTTGTTCCCTAACCACTGCCATGCCACCAGAAAGCATTCCATAACCACTCTATATAAATTCACAACACAGCCTCACCTACCCCAATATTCCCTGTACCTTTTTTTCTGATTTTTTATTCTCTAAGGTACCTACCATAACTTGCCTGTTTGTTGTTCATCTCCTTCTACTAGAATGTATTCACAGCTGGTTGGGATTTTGATGGTTCTCTCCCTGCAGCATTCTCTACTTTGCACAGTGCCCAGCACAGAGAAGAACTGGATAAATATTTATCAGGTTAATGGATAAATGACTGAAGGGCAACAAATGTCTTAAAGAAAAAGGAGCGTTATTCTACAGATACTGTATAGATTTTAAAAAAGAGAAAGAAGATGACAGAATCTACCTATGTCCATATTTCCAAACATATCTTAATTGAGAAAAACTTAACCAAAAAATAGCAAACCACTAGCTGATTTAAAAAAGAGAAGAGAAAGCAAAACAAACAAAACAGGAAAAGACAAGAGGGAAACTTAAAAAAGAACTAAAAATCTTAAGAGGCTACATTGCAGAGCTCTATATAAATAAATTTAAAATACTATACTAAATAGATAGTTTTCTTAAAAAAAATTACCTAAATTGATTCCATCAGAGAAAGAAAGTTTAAACAAATTTCCACAGAAGATATTGAGACAATTATTAAAAAACGACCACCCAGAAAAAGCATCAAGCTAAGATATTTTTTTCATGGGCTCTTCTACTAAACCATTGAAGATGAGATAGTTCCAGTGTCCTACAAAGTGCTCTGGGACATTGGAGATTGTGGCAGGCAGAATAATGCCTCCCTTTTCCTGAAGGGTGTCTATGTTTGAATCCTCAGAACCTATGGGTATGTTAGGTTACATGGCAAAGAGGAATGAAGGTTTCAGGTAGAATTCAGGCTGCTTTAAGATGGGGACATGATCCTAGATTATCTGATGGGGGGGCAGTGTCTTTAAATGTGCAAGAGGAAAGCAGGAGAGCCTGTGTCAGAAAGATGTGATAAAAGAAAAACTGGACCATTGTTGGCTTTAAAGATGAAAAGAAGCCATGAACCAAGGAATAGAGGTGGTATCTAGAAGCTGGAAAAGGAAAAAAAAAATTCCCCTTAGAGTCTCTAGAAATGAACACAGCCCACCAATATCTTGATTTTAGCTCAGTGAGACTCACTGTGGACTTCTGACTTCCACAAATATTAGATAATAAGATTGTTTGTGTTAAACCACTAAGTTTATAGTGCTTTGTTACAGCAGCAAATAGAAAACTAGTACAAAATACTAATACAAAATTAAAAATGTCCTAATTTTTTTAATAAATTGAGTATAACCTAATTTTGATAGTTAAACCTGATAAAGACTCTTCATAAAAAGTAGAAAAAAAGAAAACTATAGACCATTACTGCTTGTGAATACTGATGCAAAAGGACTAAATAAAATATTAGCAAACAGAGTCCAATACCACACAAAGAAAATAACACAACATGACCAGTTAGTATTTATCCTAGCAATTTAAGGTTGTTTCAATATTAGAAATCAATACTGATAGATTGAATAAAAAATATGATCATCTCCACACATGCTGAAAATGTCTTTGACAAAAATTCAATACCTATTCCTGTTAACAGCACTCAAGATAACAGGAATTGAAGGACAGTTTTTAAACACTATGAAACACCTTAACATGACAAAATAACTAGTACTAAAGCCATTATTTTACTTAATGTGTAAACACTGAAGAATTTCCAGTCAAATCAGGAACAAAACAAGGATACCTCTTATCTCCATTATTGCTCAACACCATACCAGTAATATTGGCCAATGTAATTAGAAAATAGAAATTAATTAGCAGCAAAATATTTGGTAAAGACAAAGTAAAACTCTATTTTTACACAATAAGATAATTTAAGTGGAAGGTTCTAGAAAATCAAAGTCAATGATAAAACTGACTCCAACAGTACAAGAACGTAGTAAGTAGCAAGATCTAAAATTAATAGGTGAATCAATAGCCTTCCTATATTTAAACAAACAGTAACTATAGAAATGATGGAAGAGAAACCCTGCTTACAAACCTCAGCAACAGAGAAAATTAAATATGTAGGAATCAACTTGTAAAAAATATACAAAACTTGTATGAGGAAAACTTGAAATTACTCCACAAAGACACAAAACTAGACTTAGACGAATGGGAAGCATCTTGTGTTACATCATAAAGGTATCAGTTCTCAGTTAATTGATAAATTTAATGTCATCCTGTTAAAATACCAACAAATCTTTGTTCCATGGAGTTAAGACACACTGATACTAAAGTTTATTAGACAAGATAAATATGCAAAAATATCCAGGAAAATACTAAAAAAGAAAATCTATGTAGGGGACCCAGACTGATTAGACATTAAAACATACAAACGTTGTGGCACTGTCCTACAGCTATAGACCAGGGGAACAGAATTGAAAACCCAGAAATAAACCTCAGGTCACATGGAAATTTAGTATGTGATAAAGCTGGCATCCCAAATAATTGGAATGAAGATAGACTTATTAATAATTAGTGCTGGGTAGCCAATGGATAAAGATAAAGCTAGATCTACCACTCATACCATACCCCAAAATAAACTCCAGATGGACCAGGGATCTAAATTGAAAAGTACTGGAGAAAATCAGAGTGGGTTTCTCTTTAACAGTAGCATGAGAAAAACTTTCTAACACTAAAAGTACTGAGGCAATAAAAAACTACTAAATTTGAGTATATAAAAAATTTTTTAAATTTTGCATGGTAAAAACTACCATAGGCATAGTCAGAAGATCACTGACCAGCTAGGACAAAGCATTTGCAGCATGCGTCATATCACAGATAAAGGGCTCATATCCCTAACACAAACAAACTCTTCAAAATTGCAGACCCAAGGACCAAAACCCAACAGAAAAATGGGAAACCAACAGTTCACAAAAGTAGTTCACAGCCCTTACATGTACAAAAATTGTTTCAAGTTTCTCCTAATTTGAGAAATGCACTAAACCAACATAGAGATACGTACCACTTCTCATCTGTCGGGTTGGCTTAAGTGAAAAAGCATGACAGCATTTTGATTGGCAAGGCTTTGGAAACATGCATGCATTGCTAGTGGGAATGCAACCTAGTGCAATTTGTGTAGGGAAATTTGGCAAAAATGTAACAAAACTATATATGTTCTTATTATTTTTTATCTAGAAGTTGCACATCTAGTTTTCACCTTGAAAGTACATCCATAACAATGTGCAGGTTGTTCATTATAGCATTATTTGTAGTTGAAAAATAATTAAAAAAACCTAAATGTCCATACACAGAAGAGTTGTTCAATAATTTATGGTATGTTTATGCAATGGAGTACTATGCATTTTCTTTTAAAAAAGGAATAAAGAAGATTTATGTGAACTTATTTAGAATGAGTTCCAGAATACACTGATAAGTGAAAAACAAACAAGGTGCAAAAGAACATCTATACTGTAGGGAAGAAAGAACATAAGGAAATAAACATATATCTGTTCCTTTGTAAAAAGAATAGACCAGCAATGATCCCACCTACAAGAGGGCTAGTGGGAGTGAAGAAGAAAGAGTGACGAACAGGAAGGAACGTGGTACAAGGGATGAGGGGAGAGTGCCACTTCTCTGAAATTTACTGTCTTGCAAATGTTTGCGTGACAAAGCCATGTCAACGATCACAAACTCATTAAAATAAGAAATAAGTAAAATCAACCAGATGTGTGGGGAATCCAAAATGGAATACGAACAATTAACCCAACTTAAAAAAAAACCCCCACCCTGGCTGGTGTAGCTCAGTGGACTGAGCGCGGGCCTGTGAACCGAAGGATCACGGTTCGATTCCCAGTCAGGGCACATGCCTGGGTTGCCAGGCCGGTTCCCGGCAGGGGACATACGAGAGGCAACCGCACATTGATGTTTCTCTCCCTCTCTCCTTCCCTTCCCCTCTAAAGATAGATAAATAAATAAATAATAATAAAAATTAAAAAAAAAAAAAACCCAAACCAAGAACAAATGAATAACATACCTACAATGAAACCAATGGGGAAGAAAAAGATTAAGTAACTTCAAAAAATATTACCTTGCCTCTATATTATAAGGCTAAAGACAAAAAGAACTATACACAAATGGGTGAACAATTGAAACTACTTTGTGTTTATTTTCAGATAGAGCAAAAAAGTAAATATATTATGATCAGGAGAGTCATGTTTCTCACTGTTGGAGAAAGAAGTTACACATAAGCTAAGGGGGCAGCCTGGAGTAAATCTTATGGTGCTGGTTGAATGTAAAGATCTCAGGTGTTTAATGAGTGCACAAGTAGACAGCCACAGATGTGTAGAGACTTGATAAATGACACAGATTTCACTGTACGTAGTGAGAAAAGAATGGACTATTCAATCAAAGGAGCTGGGACAAATGGCTCTCCACATGAAAAACAAAAGTGATGGCCAAACAAAAACTAATTCCAATTGTGCTAACAACTAAAATATGAAATTAAAAAGGTTAAAACACTAGAAAAAAATTTTAACAACAGTTTTACACCATTATGGAGAGAGTTGTTTTTCTTTTTATCAAGACACAAAGATCAATGTACAATAAAGAAAAAGTAATGATAAATTTGACTCCCATTGAAATTAGAAATTTAGTTTAGCAAAAGACACTAAAAATAAAGTAAAAATCCAGTCACAAACTAGAAGAAAATGATTGTAATACTTTTAAGTCATAAGTGATTAATATCCAGAATATGTAAAAATTATTCTAATTGTTAAGAAAAAGACAAGTAACAGAACAGACAAAAGAACAAAGGATATTAAGAGGTAATTCTCAGAAGAGGACACCCAAAAAGTCCTGAAACATACAAAAATATAGTCAATTCTTAAATATTAATTAGCAAACTGTGACTAAACGCCACAGTGAGATACGCCAACAGGCTGGCAAACATCACAGTCTGCGTCCATGTTGGTCAGGATGTGGAGGGCAGGGTGCAATCAGCATGGCAGGTACAAGTACCAATCAGGGCACCCACTGTGGAGAACGACAGGGCAGCCCAGCAAAGTCAGCGATGTAGGTGTGCTGGGACTCAGTAATTCCACTCCTGAATATATACCTTAGAGAATAATGTGTGTACATGTGTACAAGTTGACATGTTTAAGAATGTTTGGCTCATTTTTAATAGTAAAAGGTAAAAACAATCTCTCCTTTAAGTAAATCTGGATATCCAAATTATGACATAGTTCTACAGTGGGATTCCAAGAGCAGAGAAAATGGATGAGTGAGATTTATATGAGTCAACATGGAAACATCTCAAAAACGTAAGTTTGTATGTAGGATGATATATATATCATATTTATATAAATTAAAAACTTGCAAAAATCAGTGTTATGTAGTTTACGTTATAAATATGTATTTATGTAGTCGAAATATAAAAAAACTTCTTGGAGTAGCAGTAATGAGCCTTCAAGGTGGTGGCCAATGGTTCCTACCTCTTGGTGTTCACACTACTGTGTGGCCCCGCCCCACGCTGTACCAGGGTTGGTCTTTCACCAGCAGCCCAGCTGGACAGAAGTAATAATATGTCAGTCCCACATTAGGTTACAATGACTGTGGTGTCTAGCTCCAGCACCCATCTTCAATCTCTGACCTGCTGCCACGGAGGGAAGCACGTTGCCATGCTGTGAGCCGCCCTAGGCAGAGGCCCCTGAGGTGAGAACCGCAGCCACAGCCAGCAGGAGCTGAGTCACTAGCACAGATGAGCTTGGAGGAGGCTTCTCAGCTCCAGTCCAATCTTGAGATGATGGCAGTTCAGACAACAGCTTGACGGCAGCCTCGTGGCAGAGCCAGAGCCACCAGATACTACCAGCTGGGTCTCTCCTGCCTCCTGACCATCAGAAGCTATGTGAGGTAATAATGGTCTATAGTTTTTAGCTGCTATGTTTTGTGGCAACTTGTTACACAGCAAAAGCTTGTTAACACAGAGTAGGTTTCCTCTTGGGAGGCTTGGCCCTAAGACCATGGAGAAGGACAGGGAGCTTCACCTTACCTGAAATATTTTGGTTTTAAAATAAAATATCTAAAGCAAATGTGGCAAGATATTAAGTTTAGTAAACTTAGATATCGAGTGTATGGTTGCCATGATGTAATTTTTTTGTACTTTAGGGTATGTTTGGAGTATCTTACAATCAAAAGGACAGTGCGGTCAGTGTTGCACCCCACTGTAGCAGGCCACTGTCCACAGCCAGGGCCAACCTGAGTGGGCGATGGTTTTGCTCTCCTGCTACTAAATAGACCTCTTCTGAAAGTGTCAATCAGTTACTTACACTCCGCAGGATTAAAATACAGAACTTCAGAAGCTAACTCTTTGGGGTGGGCTCTGCTGTGTAATTTGGTTTTCTGTTATGATAAATGAGAAACAGTGTTGAAGCTGACATTTTCATTTTAAGACTTGTGATGCTTATAAAGGATCTAAAAGCCTTTATATTGGGACAATAAAGATGTCAAAAACAGGTTGTCAGTATGATTTAAAGCTGAAAATTTTGTATAGGTTCTGGTAAAATTATTTCAGTAAGAAGCAAATCAAAATGCTTAAGCCATACATACTTAACATGATTATAAGTGCTGATTACTCAAATTAAATGAGTCACAAATTCCCCGAGAACATTAAATTACTCCCCAATGCTAGAAAAATGGATGGTTTTGCTCTTTCATTGAACATATGCTACATTAATTTATTTTCCTGGAAACATGGAGAGCAATTGAAGACTTATTGGTCAGTATTTAAAGAAGATCAGGAACCCTGTAATTTTACAAACAGTAAGAAAAGCTTCTTGAGGCTTAATAACTATACTTAATTTTTAAAAAGAAATTGTCATTACGGAGCATGTCTTCAGTGACCTCTCAATTTGGGGCTGAGTAGGGACTCCAGAAGGGGCTTTCGGGAAGACAAAAGGAGACCTAGCTTTTCTGTTTATTAGTTATTTAGCTTAAAATGCTACTTTGAGCATATTTTGTGCTGTTTGGTGACTCACCATCCTTTTTTCCTTGCCTATTCTGTTTTGTCATGAGTGCAGCTCTAAGGAGAAGAGGACAAAGCACATCTTTTTTACTACCCAGCCCTTACCCTGCCTCATTCTGTTTGAAATCCAGGTTTAAACTCTAGAGGTGATTCAGAAAAGCTAGTGAGGTATGAGAATGGCACTCCCAGCCCCTGCAAGGGCCAGTCACTGACGGCTGTGGGGGCACCAAAGCTCTTTCCCTTGAGACAGGACAACTCCGTGGGGTGATTAGAACATAAATCACCCCACAGAGTTATCCTGTGTTGTAAAGCAGCAGCGATGCTTTGAAGAGACAATGATAGATCAGGGCAATCAAACATTAATCAAAATAAAGTATGAACAAGCTTCTGAGGGCTGTAGGACACAGAGCTGTAGCAGACACGGGTCCGCAGTATCTGGTACTAAGTACTATCGCGCATGCCCTGTTAGAGCAAGAGCACATGGGCATCGGTAATAAATGGAGTCCTGGCCCAGGTTCAAAGTAAAGTGGACCTACAGAGTCCATGGACCTCAGTGATTATTCCCTTAATTTCCTAAAGTCTTATCAGAATGGATGTCCTTGGCTATTAGCAGAACCCTCACATTGGTTCCTTCACCTGTGGAATAACAGCTATTGTATCAATAATAGGAAAGTCGAGTAGCAGTCCATGGAACTGTCCCTTCTACCCCAGGTAAGACAGTAAATGACAAACACTGTGGTATCCTAGAGGGAATGGCAGAGGTCAGTGCCACTCTCAAGGACTTACAGGATGCAAAGCTGGTGGTCCTCATCCATCCCCATTAATTCTCCATCTGGCCCCTGAAGAAACCAAATGAATCAGAGTGAAAGACCCTGCTCCACCACAGACGTGACCAGACAGCAGGCTCAATACTGGTCACCTAATGTGGTACTCTCTACTAGAGCAGCTGAACGCAGACTCAGAGTGTGGCCACGTGGCCATCAGGCTGGCAAATGGATTCTTCTCCACACCAACCACAGTGGAGGCTAAAACAGTCAATCCCACATGGGATGAACGTTACTCATTGAACCTTGTCCCAGGGCCACAGTAACTCTTCTGCTTTCTGTCATAGTCAAGTCTGAAGGAATATAGGCCACCTGAGCATTCGCAAAGTATCATACTGGTGCCCCACGTTGATGAAATCATGTTAATCCAACTGGATGAGCAAAAAGCTGGCAAGTGACCTGAAGGCCTTGGTAAGACACGAGCTCCAGAGGTGAGTGATAAACTCTTCTTGAGAGAGGGGGCCCCACACATCAATGAAGTTTTCAGGGGTCCAGCGGTCTGAGGCAAGGCAGAACACTTCCTCCAAGGTAAAGAATGAAGTGCTGTACTTTGCAGGTCCTAACACTAGGAAAGAGCAACAATCCTTGGTGGGCAGCTTTGCATTTTAGAGACAGTATATTCCTCACTTGAGAATAAGACTGTGGCCCATTTGTCAGGTGATGGGGAAGAGCTCTCCAGAAAGTCTCAGCTCTGACCCCAGCAGCCCTATCTATTTCCCTTACTCCCTATGGGTTTTCTTGGAGCACAATTCTCCAGTAATTCATGTGCTGAGATCTGTCTCAGACTCTGCTTCTAAGGAGCTCAAGCTAAGACAAGTTCAAAAAGGGTGAAGGGGGGATTGTGTATGTGTGTGGCTTGTCTTTGATGGCCATGGATTTCAGGAATGAAAACAAAGCATGGTTAAATGGGAATGGCCTCCCATTCATTTGTTAAATGAACAAACAAAACAGAAACAGACTCATAGATACAGAGAACAAACCGATGGTTACTAGACATGGGGGCGGGTGGGAAGCTGGGGGGAAAAGGTGAAGGCAGCAAGAGATACAATTGGAAGTTAGAAAACAGTTATGGGGATGTAAGTACACCCTAGGAAATAAAGTGAGTATCTATATTTGGTGTCAGGTGGATACTAGACTTATCAGGGGAATCACTTCTTACATTATATAAATGTCTAACCACTCTGCTGTACACCTGAAACTAATGTAAAATAATACTGATTTTCAAATTGTAATTTTAAAAAAATTAAAAATAAAATAAAAAAGTAGATATCTATTAAGCAATGTGAGAGTCACAATCATAAGTCTTAAGATCACATTTTTTAGATGTCTGTCACAAAATGTATAACACTCGTAATAATTCTTTTCATGCTATGAATTCATTCAACAAACATTGTTCCATGTTTATTAGATACCAGACACTATTCCAGGCTTAGTGGATAGACTTTCAGAGTTTTTCAACACAGCACTTACACACAAAGATTTAAATGCCAAGGACTGAAACATACATATTAGGAGTTAGTAGATATTGAGTATGTGTCCCTGTGTGTTTTTCAGTGTCCTGGTCCTACTTATTTCTTTGGAATATGGGGCTTCTATATTATGTGAACCATGTGACTATTCTTTTAAAAAGTCTTTTTATCACGTCTAACAGTGTCCTGCTCCCAGTGGGTGACTAGTGACATCTGAGTCACAGCTGAGCACAAGCACACAAACATACGAGTTCCTTAGTTCACAAGGAATTTGTGAACTAAGCTTCATTTTCATGAAGTTTGTGAAGCCAGACCCAAAACTGTCTCAGCGTAGGAGTCACAGCTGGGTGTTATTTCCTTTCAAATTTGACCACAAGAGAGACAGACAAGGACTTTTTTTTCCTCTTTTTCTCAGGGTACTGCTGATACATTTTGTAGGGCACCAATTTTACAAGATCTGAAAGACATCTTATTTTGAAAGCATGATAATGTTTCCCCTGTGTAATAAATCTATTAATGAATTCTCACAAAAAGTTACACAGTTGTCCCTCGCTATATCGTGGTTCACTGTATCGTGGGAACCTGCGATACAGTGAAGCCGCAATAAGTGAACCGTGATATAGTGAGGGACACCTGGATACTTCACTGGTGAGTACCCATATAGAATTTCATATGTTAAAATTATGTAGGTTTAAGAGTGTAGAAAGTGTTTAAGAGCATATGAAGTGTTAATAAGAGTGTGGGGAAGATTAATAAGAGAGTGGGAAAGTTTTATAGGAGTGTGGGAAGGGTTTATAAAGCCTTAAAATACATACAAATAATAAAATAAATATAATGCTGCTACTTAGCAGATTTTCACCTATCACAGAGGTCTCTGGAATGCAACCCCTGAGATAGGTGAAGGATCACTATATTCTTGTCTTCTTAAAATAGCCATTTAAGCAAAAGCAGCGGGCTCCCAGAAGGGTGTGCTAAGCTGCAGTCCAGCCCAGCCTAGTAGACTGGTGGTAAGGATAGCTCTCCACCCTGATTAATGAGCCTGGCCCTGCCACGTGTAAATGCTGCAAACATTCTTTTCCCTTCTTTTCTTGGTTTTTTACTGAGGTATAATTGATGTATAACATCATCTTACTTTCTGGTGTACAACATCATGATTTGATATCTGTACATACTGTGAAAGGACCACCACAGGAAATCTAGTTAATATCTGTCACTGTTCATAGATACAATTTTTTTCTTGTGAGCAGGACTTTTAAGATCTACTCTCTCAGCAACTTTAAATACGAATACAGAATTATTAACTATACTTGCCATGCTATACATTACATTACATCTCCATAACTTAATTATTTTATAACTGAAAGTTTCTTCCTTTTGATCCATTCCACCTATTTCATCCCCACCCTCCATTTCCTGCCTCTGTCTGCCAACCACCAATCTGTTCTCTGTATCTACTAGCTTGGTTTTTTATGTGTTTTCCTTTTGTTGAGTTGTTTTTCAGATTCCATAGATAAGTGAGATCCACTGTATTTGTCTTTCTCTGATTTGTTTAACTTAGCATGACACTCTCGAGGTCTGTCCCAGGGCTGTCACAAATATCAAGACTTTATTCTTTCTATGGCTAAATAATATTCTAATATATGTGTATATATGATATATGGACTAAGGAACTTGTATATATCACATATACAGAGTGAGGCAAAAGTAGGTTTAGAACTGTTCACATGGAAAATAATAGAACAATTAATAAATAACAATACAAGAATAAACTCTGTGTTTTACATACTTACAACTGTAAACCTACCTTTGCCCACGCTGTATATAATATTTTTTTTACCCATTCGTCCATTGGTGAACAATAAGCTTCCACAGCTTGGCTATTGTAAATAATGCTATGATGAACATGAGAGTACATGTATCTTTTTGAGATAGTATTTTCGTTTTCTTTGGATAAATACCCAGAAGTGGGATTGCTGGATCATAGGGTAGTTCTATTTTTAATTTTTTGTTTACCAGAGTGGCTGCACCAATTTTCAATCCAACCAACAGTGCATGAGAGTATCCTTTTCTCCACATCCTCCACAACACTTGTTGTTTGCTGAATTATTGATAATAGCTATTGTGACAAGTGTGAGGTGATATCTCACTGTGGTTTTGATTTGTATTTCCCTGATTAATTGTGATATTAAGCATCCATCTTTACATGTACCTGTTGATCATGCATGTCTATATGTCTATATGTCTACTCATATTTGCCCATTTTTTAATTAGATTGGTTTTATTTTATTTTACTTTATTTCAATTTTTTATCTTTCTTTTCTTTTTTAAGTATATTTTATTGATTATGCTATTACGGTTTTCCCAATGTTTTCCTCTTCTTTATCCCCCTCCACCATGCACCCCCTGCCCTCTAGCATTCCCTACACCCTGCCACCTTAGTTCATGTCCATGGGCTGTACATAGAAGTTCTTTGGCTTCTCTGTTTCCTAAACTATTCTTAACCTCCCCCTGTCTATTTTATGCCTACCAATTATGCTTCTTATTCCTTGTACCTCCTGCCCATTCTTCCCCTCCCCCCTCCACTGATAATACTCCACATGATCCTGTTCCTGTTTTAGTTGTTTGCTTAGTTTTTGTTTTTGTTTTTTAGGTTCAGTTGTTGATAGTTATAAGTTCGTAGTCATTTTACTGTTCATAGTTTTTTATCTTCTTCTATTTTTTAGGTAAGTCCCTTTAACATTTCATGTAATAAGGGCTTGGTAATGATGAACTCCTTTAATGTGAACTTGATCTGGGAAGCACTTTATCTGCCCTTCCATTGTGAATGATAGCTTTGCTGGATAGAGTAATCTTGGATGTAGGTCCCTGCCTTTCATGACTTCAAATACTTCTTCTAGTCCCTCCTTGCCTGTAAGGTTTCTTCTGAGCAATCAGCTGATAGTCTTATGGGAACTCCTTTGTAGGTAATTGTCTCTTTTTCTCTTGCTGCTTTTAAATTCTCTCTTTAGCCCTGGCTGGTGTAGCTCAGTGGATTGAGCACTGTCCTGTGAACCAAAGGGTCACTGGTTTGATTCCCAGTCAGGGCACATGCCTGGGTTGCAGGCCAAACCCCTGATTGGGGGGCACTTGAGAAGCAACCACACATTGATGTTTCTCTACATCTCTTTCTCTCTCCCTTTCCCTCTGTCTAAAAATAAATAAATAAAATCTTTAAAAAAGAGAGAGAAAATAGTCCTGGCTGGTGTAGCTGAGTGGATTGAGTGCTGGACTGTGAATGAAAGGGTCACCAGTTTGATTCCCAGTCAGGGTACATGTCTGTGTCGCTGGCCAGGTCCTCAGTAGGGGGTGTGCGAGAGGCAACCACACACGTTGATGTTTCTCTCCCTCTCTCTCTCCCTTCCCTTCTCTAAAAATAAATAATTTGAAAAAAAAGATTCTCCCTTTATCTTTAATCTTGGGCAACTTAATTATGATGTGCCTTGGTGTGTTCCTCCTTGGGTCCAATTTCTTTGGGACTCTTTGGGCTTCCTGGGCTTCCTGGAAGTCTATTTCCTTTGCCAGATTTGGGAAGTTTCCCTTCATTATTTGTTCAGATAAGCTTTCAATTTCTTGCTCTTGTTCTTCTCCTTCTGGCACCCTTATGATTCAGATGTTGGAGTGCTTAAAGTTGTCCTGGAGGTTCCTAAGCATCTGGTCATTGTTTTGAATTCTTGTTTCTTCATTCTGTTCTGGTTGAATGTTTATTTCTTCCTTCTTCTCCAAATCATTGACTTGAGTCCTGGTTTTTTTCCCTTCACTGTTGGCTCCCTGTATATTTTTCTTTATTTCACTTTTCATAGCCCTCACTTTTTCCTCTATCTTGCAACCATACTCAACCATTTCTGTGAGCATCCTGATTACCAGTGTTTTGAACTCTGCATCTGATAGGTTGGCGATGCCTTCATTGCTTAGTTGTATTTTTTTCTGGAGTTTTGATCTGTTCTTTCATTTGGGCCATATTTCTTCATCTCAGCATGCCTATTATGTAGTATGGGGTGGAGCCTTAGGTATTCACTAGGGCAGGGCAACCCATGTTGCTGGGTTGTGGTACTGTATGTGGGGGAGGGGTCCAAGAGGGAACAATGCCACTTGCTCAGCTCTTGGCCCACTTTTAGTCAATTCATCCCCTACCCACAAACAAATTGGGCCCTTCTGGTGCTGATTCCAGGAGAGTGGGTTTGTGTATGTTCTAGGACCCTGTGGGTCTCTCCAACAAACTCTCCTATGAGGAGTTTCTCCTGCTGCCTCAACACCCACAGGTTTTTTCAGTCAGAAGTTTTGAGGCTTTATTTCCCCACCCTGGAACCCTGCATGGTCTATTGCTTCATCTGTCTCACTCCCTAGTTGTTCCTCCCAGTTTACCTGCATGCAAATGTGGGACCACCTAGTCTGCCAGCTGCTGCCTTGCCTGCCACATATCCTCTTGTCCCTGGCTCCCCATTTCTGCCCCTCCTACCGGTCTGGTTGAATGTTTCTTCTTTAACTTCTTGGTTGTTGGACTTTCATACAGTTCGATTTTTGGAAGTTCTGATTATTTTTTGTTTCTAAATTTGTTGTTGTCCTTCTTTTAGCTGTGTGAGGAGGCAAAGTGTATCTACTTCTGCCTCTGTCTTGGCCAGATGTGAGATTTACCTTTTTAATGACATTAAATTCAGGAAGAATTTATTGAGTAGTTTAATGTGCTCACTGTGGTATTGACCTTGTGGGGAAAAAATCAAATGGAAACACATCCTGAGTGCATTTTAAGAGTCAGTCAAAAACTGGGTTCTTCAAGTATAAAGGACACATGGACAATAATAACAAGGGGGGTGGTGGAAATGGGAGGGAGGTGAGGAGGGCTGGGCGGGTGGGCTGGGATGGGGGTAAAAAGCAAAAAACTGTACTTGAACAACAATTAAAAAAAAGAACTGGGTTCTTTACCCCAGGTGGCTGCTGGGTCTTGGTGACTGGCTGACTACAAGAGAAGGGAGGGAAGAACCCAATATCTCATGGAGATTCTAAGCATAGCTGATGGGAGAATGGCTGGCACATTGACATTAATTAGGAAGTTATAGGGTGAATAAGAGTTCACTTGGGAGAGGAAGCTAATGTAAAAGTTGTCAAAGGGACAGTTCCACTTGGTATCCAGGAAACTGAGAGATGAAGTTTTCTGGAGGTCATGCCAGGTATTACTGTCAGAGAAGGAAAAATCAAAGGGTATGTGGTCTTCAGAGTCTGTGATATTTTCCAGACAGAAGTTTGCTAAGAGTGTTCTGGGAAATCCCAGGAATCAGGAGGACCTGCAACATATCGAAATGATAGTAAAAGGCATTGGTAGGTTTGGTTTGAGTCTGCGTGTGTTTGCCTGCTTCCTTCACCACTTTGCTCGGCTGGCCCTGGAAGGAAGAGGTGTGGTGCAGGTATGCTCCCTGCGTTCGTGCTTCCTTGAGAGCCTCTGTGACCTTGTCTTATGTGTGGAGTTCTCTAGTTCAGCCCAGGAAAAGGAACAGATTTCTTTTTCTCCTTGCGATTAAAACCATTCAGATTCCCATGTATCACATACAATTGCACAGATACTACAATTAAAACCATTTTCAAGTGTACAGTTCGGTGGCATTAAGCATATTCACATTGTTTGTGCAGCCACCACCATCTCCAGAATGTTTTTAGCTCCCCAAGCTGAAACTCTGTCCCCATTAAACATTAATTCTGTCCCTTTGCCCCCAGCAGCCACCATTCTACTTTCTGTCTTTACGAATGTGACTAGTCTAGGAACTTCATATATCCATTTATCAGTTTTATCAGTTGGTCAGCTAGGAATACTTCAAAACATCAGTGCCTCAGAACTCACATATTGATAAATACCAAGAACGGTGAATTTTACTGGATGTCAAGGATTCTTAAATATACCTGACAAAAATTCCTGCTTCATTTCCTGAAGGCCAGGGGAGTCCAGAGAGGATGTGAGGACTCACGTTGGCTGTGTGTTCCTGCAGTGCTGGCTTCAGTTCAGTTTTCCCAGCACTCTGCGTAGATCTCAGACTCATGCGGCATGAATGAACGTGGGGCATCACGCTGAGTGAAACCAACCAGACACAAGAGGACGTACAGTATGATTCCACACGTAGGAGTTACCCAGAATTGTCAAATTCACAGGGACAGGAAGCAGAATGTGGCAGCCAGGGCTGGGAGGGAGGGAAATAGGAAGTTATTGTTTAACAGGGATAGAGTTTAAGTTTGGGAAGATGAAAAGTTCTGGAGATGGATGGTGGTGATAGTTGTACAACAATATAAATGTTTTCAATGCAACTGATTGGTACACCTAAAAATAGTAATCTCATTTTATATTTTATTTATTTTGTTATTTATTATATTTATATTCTACCACAATAAAAATTGGGAAGAATTAAATGTAAACACACACATGCACTACGACAGAACTGTGCAGACATGCACTTCACACATGCACTGTGAAGAAAAGACCCTAAACCTCTCAAGGGCACCCTTGTTCTGAGACGTTTCCCCTGAAGTCATCTGGCATAAGGAAGTAGACCTAACTCCACTCTGTGTACTACACATGGTGCCTCACTAGAATAGAATTCCTGTCACCATCATCACAGCAAAGGGCTGGGGAAAGTGGCAGCACCCATACTGTGAACACCTACTCAGGGTTAACAGAGCCTTCGGGTTTCTGTGGAACCTGAGGCCAACTGTAAATATAGACGGCTTGTCAGAAAGTTCAAGAGTAATATGGTGGAGCAATGTGCAGTGGCTCTGTTCCTAGTCAACACATACTTCAACCCAACAGGGACCTCAAAACACCTTTTCAGGTTCAGTGCAAATACCTCATACACACTCATGATTTGTCCATGAGCTACAATTGACCCTATTATATACCCTTGACATACAAATGTTTTGGGTCTCATGACTCCTTCCTCTTCTTTCCTTCCAATGGTTTCTCATTTTATTTTTTTCTAAAAAAGAGTGTTGTCAAAACAAACTTTGGTTTCTCCTTTCTGTCAGTAAGAGGACACCGTGATTAAAATAACCCAGATCTCGTTGCAGCATTATTCACAATAGCCAAGACATGAAAACAACCCAAGTGTCCTTCAGTGGATGACCAGATAAAAACATGGTACATGTATACAACAGAATACTACTCAGCCATAAAAAAGATGAAATACTGCCATTTGTGACAGCATGGATGGATCTATTGTGCTAAGTGAAATAAGTCAGATGGAAAAGGACAAGTCTGTATGATTTCACTCATATGTGGGATATAAAACAAGCAACAAATAAACAAAACAAAAAGATGGACTCATAGATATAGACAACAAAATGGTGGTTACCAGAGGGGATGAGGGGAGGGAGAGGATGATGAGGGTAAAGGGGTTGAATACAAGATGATGGAAGGAGACTAGACTTTGGGTGGTGAGCACACAATACAATATACAGATATCGTATTATAAAATTGTACAGCTGAAATTTATATAATGTTGTTAACTAATATTACCCCAGTAGATTTAATTAAAATTTTTAAGTTAAAAAGAAGAAAACAATCCAGATTAACTTCAATGGGAACAAAGGCAACAAAAATGTAACAGCACCTCTGAGCAGTTATTGAGCTTAATTTATAGATTATCATTGCTACTATGAAAAAAAGCAAGGCTGTGAATGGATGCAAGTGACCCTTTTAATGGCAGTGCCATGAGGAAATACTACCAGGGGCAAGACAACAGCCTTGAGCAAACTATACAGAGTGAGACGAAATATGAACCTGTCTTTTCATTTGAAATGGATACAAAAGCCGAAAATGTGCCCATATAAAATCATGTGCCAATGAAACAAAACTCAAATTTTAATCACGGGTGATAATTCAACATAAGTCATTCGCAAACCATGTGTCATAAGACATTTCCCTAGTTTTTTACCCCAATTTGCAATGCTTGCAGAGATGGTTTAATTATTTTTCAGTTTTAAAATAAAAATGGACTTTGATGACTATAAAAAAATGAAGTTAGCTTTTAACAGTTTTGATAACTAGGTAGTCAAAATAAATAAGTATTGGATCTAAGCTCTAGGTGTGTAGACAGACTCCGGATCCTAAAGAACAAAATTTGGTCTCAGTAATCTTCCTGAGACAATTACAAAGGAAGGAACCAGATGCTACTTTGCTGGACTCCTCTGTTTAGAGAGCATCTAGATATGCTGCATTTTATTAAGTGGCATTTCACTTTACCCACATTATTAATCAGGTAAACTATAAAAGATAATGAGGAAAAAAAGCCAACCTTCCTGATCTCATCTTCATTTTCTCACTGGTGATGCTAGCAACTCACGGTAGCCTGTCACAGTGCTAAACTGAATGGCAACTAAGGGAACTACCCTGGGGTTGAGGCCAGACCTGGAATGAGTTACAACCTCACCATCTGGTTGTCTCCCCAATGCTGGGTCAGTTCCACAAGGTTGGTGATGTTGAGGGACAATCCACTTTGGGCTCTGGGGATAGCGACTGCGTGGGGTTTTTGCAGGGCAGCCTGACCACGTGCTCTGCTCCAGTCAATATGTGTTCAGAGTGAAGCAGTGACCCCATCACAAATGGTGAGTGCTCTATTTCTCGTTGTGACAGGCTAAGGGAGTTACTAGTTTTTGTAGGAACAGCTGCAAGTATCACTAGCAGGATTTTAAGGTGCTGGCTGTACATTAAAGTCTCCTACTGACAAAGTGCAGCCTGGGAGCCTGTGTTGGTTGTGTGCACTCCTGGGCGCTGGTGCCCAGCATCAATTCTGGTGTTCCATGGGTCCAGAAGAAAAAGTAATGAATGGATAAATCAGAGACTGGGATTAAAATCCAGTCCCAACACTAGTGTTACAAACTGATATATATGGTAGTCCCCACCCCACTCATATTTTTAAAACTACAGCTAGATGTTATTAGGCCACCAGCAGTACTTGAGCAGGAGTTGTGGTTTGTTTTCTGATGGAAATGATGGTCTACAGTTAAGTAGTTTGAATTAAGACAGGCTGGACACAGGAGCAAGGCCAGGGCCATTGCTGACAAGGGTCCAGGGCTCACAGCTGCCATGTTTGAATGATTTTGGGGTTGAGCAGATGAGACTATGTCTTATGGAGGCTCTTGGCCACCTGTGGTAAGGGACCTGGAGTAATGTCAGGAGCTATGGCTGGATAGGTCTTGTGTACTGAAGCTGTTCTCAGGACTGAACACCATTCTTACAAATCTCATACCTTTATTTCATCCTGTCTGTTAATAGACATAGGAATGCAGAACTCAGTTTGGATTAAGCTCCTGTTCATCCCCTGTCTGGGGTCCCTCTCTACAGGCTGAAACAGTATCCAGAACGAGAATGTGCACACAAAGTTCTGCATCCGAAGCTATCTTCTTTTGGACAGAATGCGATAGGTCCGCCCCTGGGTTACAAAGAGCCGATACTTGCTCAGCTGATTAGAGTATTGTCCCAACACACCAAGGTTATGGGTTTGATCCCCAGTTAGGGCACATACAGGAATCAACCAATAAGTGCATAGATAAGTGGAGCAACGAATTAATGTTTCTTTCTCTCTAAAAAATCAATAAAAATTAAAAAAAGCAAGGCTGATACTTTTATTGAGTGAGGGCATAAATCATGATTATATAGAAAGTTCAGATAAAACCAAGAGTCTGATGAACATAGGGTCTTCAGGGCCTGAGAAAGTCTCTTCTGGTGGAAAGGAGAATTATTGTTTTGGGTCTAAAATTTCACCTTGTTGTCTATCTCTCATAAAGATGATCATACAAAGAGGATTTTTATGGCTATACACAAGTTTTTTTCCTCCTTGTCTTTGGGGATTTCACTATGACACATCAAAAAGTATTTGTTAGTGAAAAGGCATTCTTTAAAACACAATTCTACTCCTACATATAAAATAAATATAGGTCAACTTATTTTATTTTTTAAATTTATTTTTATAGTTGTTCAAATACAGTTGTCTCCATTTTCACCCCATCACACCCCCCCCCACTCCATCCATCCCACCTCCCACCTTCAAGCCTATCTCCTTTGGCTTCGTCCATGTGTCTTTTATTCAGGTTCCTTGATGACACTTCCCCTCTTTCCCCAATTATCCCTCTCCCCTCCCCTCTGGTTACTGTCAATTTGTTCTTTATTTCAATGTCTCTGGTTATATTTTGCTTGCATGTTTGTTTTGTTGATTAGGTTCCACTTATAGGTGAGATCATGTGGTATTTGTCTTTTACCACCTGGCTTTTTTCACTTAGCATAATGCTATCCAGTTCCATCTATGCTGTCGCAAAGGGTAGGAGTTCCTTCTTTCTTTCTGCTGCGTAGTATTCCACTGTGTAAAAATGTACCACATTTTTTATCCACTCATTTACTGATGGGCACTTAGGTTGCTTCCAACACTTGGCTATTGTAAATTGTGCTACTATGACCATTGAGATACATAGGTATCTTTTGAATTGGCATTTCAGGATTCTAAGGGTATAATCCCAGCAGTGGTATTGCTGGGTGAAAAAGCAGTTTCATTTTTAGTTTTCTGAAGAAATTCCATACTATTTTCCATAGCCTCTATGGTCAATTAACATTCAACAAAGGGGGTAGAAATGTAAACTGGAGTAAAAATAGCCTCTTAAACAAATAGTGTTGGGAGATCTGGACAGCTACATGCAAAAGAAAGAGAAAGAAAGAAAGAAAGAAAGAAAGAAAGAAAGAAAGAAAGAAAGGAAGGAAGGAAGGAAGGAAGGAAAGAAAGAAAGAGAGAGAAACTCGACCAACTTACACCATACACAAAAATAAATTCAAGGTGGATAAAAGACTTAAATATAAGTTGTGATACCGTAAGAGTCCTAGAGGAGAACAATGGCAGGAAAATCTCAGATATTCCACTCAGCAACATTTTCACTGATATGCCCCTTAGAGCAAGGGACATAAAGGAAAGAATAAACAGAAGGGACCTCATCAAAAATAAAAGCTTCTGCATGGCTAAAGAAAAGAGCAATACAATGAAAGGGGAACCAATCGTATGAGAAAATGTATTTGCAAAGGATACCTCAGACAAGGGTCTGATCTCCAAAATATATGTCAACTTATTTTAAATGGGCCCCAAAGTGGCTGTCCCTGAACTACAATACTCTGCAGGTTCTGCAAGAGTAATTTGCCTTAAGACTGAGAGAAATAGACAGTTACAAATTAAAAATAAATGCTGCCTTTGCACAAGTCACCTGTGGATGATCTTCCTGGACATAATAATCAGATGCAAGTGGAAGATGCTGATTCTCTGGGCACTGTGTCTTCTTTCCATCAGATTCGGAAGGCGAGCCCTCCCTCAGCCCAGCAGCTGCCCTCTCCCTGTGCTCCCATGTGTGCACCTGACCTGACAGGCTCTGCAAGGACAAGTGCTGGTTCTGACCCTAAAGAAGGTGAGGAAAGAGGGCAGGCCTGACATGGCAGGAACACAGAGCAGAAAGCCTAGGACGAGTCATCTTCCTTATATGGATATACTTTATTCAAATCTGAAGACATTTTTTCATGCGAACCAAAATTTGAAGGTCATTTCTGCAATCTCCTCTGGCTCTGTGAGTTATTGCTTCCTGTCATTGCAGGGCCTCCAGGTTAGATGACAGGGTCAACCCAGCTGCCCTCAACAACCAAGACTGTGAAGGAGTGGAAATAGCCATCATTTCCTTTTAGGGCCCTCACATCTTTTTTAAAATATCATTTTTACTAAAATGGCTATTAGGTACTACACTGCCTAAAGCCTTGCACAAGGCAAACAAATGCACACACACCCTCAATTTTCATGTTATTTGAACTTGTGTTTGCTATTTGCCATGACTGACTGTTTTAACAAGACCAGAAGCCAATGAAATAGAAGCTGACAATTCAGAGAACATGTCTCATCTTCAAATACATCTCTGTGCTAAGTGGCTGAACTCTGTGACCCAATGCCATCTAACATGAGCACTGCACTCTACAGTCAGTCTCCCACCTCACCGCCTCCAATGCAATGCTGTGTTTCTCCTCTCTTCTGTTGCTCATCATTGTATGGCTGTCTTCCTTACCACTCATCCCTCGGCTGGCCAGGTGTCTCCCGGGTGAGCCTCCCTTTCTCCAGGAAGCTTCTCCACTCATTTCCAGCATACCCCAATCTTTGATAATCAGTCACACACTGACTAACATTTTCTCTCGGTGTCATCTGTTCATCTACTCTCACAAATGAGGCTTACTCATTAAGGGAAGGCACTGTGTCTTATACAAAAGAGAAATCTCTTTGTATTTACAGCAGGGACTGTCATTAAATGTCACACAGAATGTACTAGTTATGGTTTTAAGAGTGCTAGGTCTGTTTAGCCTACCTGACCTCTTTACTTGATGTCTCAAAGGCACCTCAAACTCTACCTGTCTGAGTTCCCAGCTCGTGGAGCTCCATGGGAGCCCACTTGTCCTGTACCTTGATCTCAGTGAGTGGTACTACTGTTCATCTGGTTCCTCAGCCAAACATCTAGACCTTATCCTTAGCAGCTACCTTTTCTTTACCCCTCATTCCAACACACCACCACTGCCTACCTAAGTCACCTCCTAAACACCTCTCTGACCACCCATGCACTTCTCTCCACTGTCACATCCATCATGCTGGTCTAAGCCACCACACCTGCTGCCTGTGCCCCCAGCCTCCTATTTGGTCTCCCTGCCCATCTGTTTTTGAAACAAGAGTCTATACAGATCACCCTCCACACAAAGTTTTCTTTTTGCTCTTAGATAAGGACTATGATCCCCATCACTGCTTAGGGAGCCCTGCAAGGTCTGGCCTATCAATCATGGCCCCTCCCCAGCCTAGGGTTCTATGGGCCTCCCCTGGCCTCCTTCAGCTCCAGGGGCTTGCATGCTCCATCCCCTCCACAGTGATTTTTACATGCAACTACCCTCCCCAACCCCCAATCTGCTAGCAATATTGTTCTGTGACCTCTTTCATCTAGCTCAGAGCACAAGTTCCTGATCTCCTGGACTAGGCCACAGCCTCCAGTACTGCTTTTTATATTTATTTTTGTGGTGACTTGATCAATCCCTCCTGCAGTCTGAGCTCCATGAGCGCTCAGACTGTGTCTCTGCTATATTCCTGGTCCTGAGCACAGTTTCCGGCCCAGAGCAGGTGCTCGAACAGCCGTTATCACAGAGTGGTCATGTGCTCACACCACACCCACACAGTCTCATTATACAGATGGGGACATGGAAACACAGACTCTGTGCCCTTTCCAGGCCACAGAGCTGATAAGGATCAGAGTTGAAGCAGGTTTTCTGAACCCTAACTCTGTGCTTTCTCTACTCTGTGTTTTCTCACGTGATTGTACTAAGTAGCATAGTAATGAACACAGACTTGAACAGTAGAGAGAGCTTGCCTCGGATTCCAGTCCTGCTTTGACCTACTTGTATGACTTTAGGCAAAACAGTTCATCTCTCTGACTAAGGACAGTGCCCATCCATGGGGCTGTGATGAAAACTGAACAGGACAGGTGCAGTGAGCCCCTCTCTGAGTGCTTGGCATGTGGTGAGCACATGCAAATGTTAGCTAACGTTAATGATGGACAGATGGTGTATGCTGTAACTATGCGCTGAGCTATAGCACTGAAGCTTCTGACTGTACAGTATAAAACCCTTTGCTTCACTCTGTTAGTTAGCCATTCCACCAGCTTACTACAGTTGCAAACTCTGTGTAGTCTACTTTTCATGGCCCTGACTTTGCTCCTGGCACAGAACTTTCTCTTTCTTCCTCAATTCCAGCACCATTTGTACTTGGGCAGGAGCCTGGAAACCTGCCTCTTGGGTACTCAGGTATAGATTTCCAGTGGCAGAAAGGATTCTAGCCAGCTGCAGACTGCAATTTGTGTTGTTCTATTTCTTTTTCCCCTCCTGTGCACCATCCTCCTAAAATCAACACAGAGTTTCTCAGAAGGGATTGCAAAGGCAGACAGTCACAGCTGTCCCCAGCCTGGGAGCTGACCTGCAGCAGCCTGCACTGACCTCTGTTTCTTCTTTGCTGAAAAAGGCAGAGCTTCCATGAGCCCATCTCAGGTGCATTCTTCCTTCTAGCAGAACAACTTTTTTATGGCAAATGGAGTTTGATGAGACCACCAGCATGGCACAAGACACTGGAGAGGCCAAATCCAATCCATATAGAAAAAAGTGGGGGGTGGGGTAGCCCCTTCCTCTTGGGAACTCCTCACTTTAAACTCCTTGTTGTCTTCCAATATACAAACAACGTAACAATACAAACTCACTGGAACAAGTGCGTTCACACTCTGAGACTATTCTCTAGTGTCAACCAAGGTCCACAGTTGCCCAGCATCAGGGCTGATGTTGGCCACTCTGATGCAGCATTACCACGTCCCTCTCAGGCTCTCTACCTGCCCTGCAGCGGGACAGGGGCACCCTATGAGCTTGTGTTTCTCCTGTCCTGAGAGGTGGTGTGGAACCGAGTGAGGAACGGCACAGCTGAGAGTCAGATGCCTTCAAACCCCAGCTCTGCTGTGTGGCCTTGTCTACTCAGCCTCTGGGAGCTCATTCTCTAATTGCAGAAAGAGATTGTCTCCAAGCCCGCAGTGGGGCCACCTCTGGAGGCTAGAACATGTTACCAGAGCAGAAACACGAATATTCCCCCATTCCTTCCTATGTGCAGTTATAACCGGCTTTTTAAAAGGTATGGTACAGACGTGGACTACAAAATTCCAACAGGGTAATTTTCTCATTCCCTGAGTGCCCTTATCTCTAACCTTGAGCCTCTATTTTTCTCAATAGAGAAATGTAACCCAGTTGCTTTTAGGTAAAGAGTTAAACCCTGTAATTTCTCAGTTTAGGTTCACATAAATCAGCTACTTTCTCATTTGAAAACTCCCTGCTGGGTTTAATTTTGACTCCACCCTGGGTGGATTCCAAGTGCTAGGGGACTCATGTCACACAGGTCATAGTGACAGCAGGGATTTGTTGTTTTCTGGCTGTCCTTCCATCCTGCTCCTGGCTGGCAGCCTGTGAGCTGTGGGTCACCTGGAAGGGTCCTGGGGTGCGGCCCTTACAGCTCTGCTCCAGCAGCTGTGTCCAAGCACACCTCGAGGGCTGCGGGCTGTGGCTGTGTCCTCACATGGTCCTGCGAAGACTGTGGCCTCTGGTTGCCAGGTCCACGTGGGCTCCTGTGCCATCCCCTATCGCTGTTGCTGTTGTTCTTTACCCTCTGAAGCTTTTGGGACACTTGTTCTGCCCTCACCCCTCTCCAGCATCCTCTGCTCTGTCACTTTCAGTCCACTGAAGTTCAAAGGAAGTCAGTGGGGTTGGCAAGGCAAGGGTCCCCGCCACTCTGGGGATGCCCCAAATTATGGGAGGTCCACTGGGTTTGAGTTGCTCCTCTAGAACCCAGCCTGAGGTGGGTACAGACTAAAGCTCAAATCTTGAGAATCTTCTGGAATATTCCTTCCCCTTCCCAGTTTGGATAATTTCCCTCTAATTGAGGGGTAAGAGGAGGCTAGATTAACTGTACTTCTCAAATCTTTTTCTATCTTTCAGGCTTCTCAGCGTGAGGGTGAAAACTCCACATTGTTGAGCCCCATGGCTGTATGACAAGTGTGCCTTGTGCCTGGTTGTCCGCGACAGAGGCTGGGCAGGAGCACGCCCATGGCTGCTCTGAATATTCCTCACTACTGACTAACACTGCACAGAGGCAAGCTGCTTCCATGAAGAATTGAGAACCCACCCCACCCAACCCCAAATGTATTTGCATTTCTTGTAAATTTCCATTGAATAAGACCTAAAGACAATAAGGAAATGACCACATGAATTGTGGAGTTTTTGCAAAATTTATTCTAAAAATTAATATACAGTGACACTGTGTTGTGAATTTTTGTGCATAGTTCTACGAATTTTAAAACAGATACAGATTTATGTAACTGTCATCACGACCAGGATACACAATAGTTGCATCACTCCCCGAAACTCCTCCTCACATCCCCCTCCCATCCCTGACCCCTGGCAACTGCTAATCTGTCCTCCATCACCACATTGTGTCTGTTGGACAGTCTCATGTAAGTGGAATCAAGGAGTGTGTTAGCTTTTGACTAGCTCCTTACACTTAGCACAAGGTCTCTGAGAATCATCCAAGCTGTTACACATGTCAATAGTTCATTCTTTTTTAATATTCATGGGATCTGTGGAGCTGTCCCCTCCTTCATTCCTGTGAAGTTGGTCTCTTCTCTCTCTTCGTTGTTACCATAGGTTTATCCATTTTATTAACCATTTTAAAGAACCATCTTTTGGTTTCATTGATTTTCTCTATTTCTCTGTTTTCAATGTCATTGATGTTTCCTCTTATCTTTATGATTTCCTTCCCTTTACCTGTTTTGGGGTTATTTTTTGTGCTATTCTGTGACTCTACTATATGCTGTAAGCACATACATCATCCCACTGTATCCACAGGGGTACTGGTTCCGGGACCCCTGCAGATACCAAAATCCATGGGTGCTCAAGTCCCTTACATAAATGGTGTAGTATTTGCACATAACCTACACCCATTGTCCCGTATACTTTAAATCATCTCTGCATTACTTTTACTACCCAATACAGTGGAAATGCTATGTAAACAGTTACTATACTATGTTGTTTGGGGAAGAATGACAAGAAAAAAGTCTGTACATGTTTAGTACAGATGCAACCATCATAGGCCTCACTACATCAGCAATAATGTACATTTTTTTCTGAGTGTTTTCAATTTGCAGTCTTTTGAATTCCCAGATCTACAACCCATGGGTACAGAAGACTGCATTATTTTTCTAGTGTGTTCAGGTAGAAGCACAGATAATTGATTTGGGACCTTTCCCCTTTTCTGAGTATTTAATGCTATAAACATCATTCTAGGCACTGTTAGCCACATTCTACAAATTTCTAAATGTTTTATTTTTATTTTTCTTCAGTTTAAAATATTTTCTAATTTTCCTTAAGACTTCTTTTTGACCTATGGATTATTGAAAAATGTGCTATTTAATTTCCAAATGTTCTTACTGATTTTTGTTCAGTTTCATCAAGGTCAGACAACATACTTTAAATTAATCCAATTATTGTCAATTTGTTTGTTTTATGACCCAGAATATGGTCTACATTGACCAGTGTTCCATGTGTACTTGAAAAGAATATATGATCTGCTGTTGTTGGATGGACCATTTTATAAGCACCGAGAAGATCCTGCTGGTTGATGTGTTCTTCAGTTCTCCTATATCCTTGCTGATTTTGCCTGCTGCTTCTGTTTATCATGGGGAAGGGGGGCAGATGGGATGGTGAGATTGTTGAATTTTCCAAGTATAATTGTGAATTCATCTTTTTCACTTCTTAGCTCTCAGTTTTTGCTTGATGTATGTTAAAGGTTTATTGTTAGATGCAAACACATTTAGAATTGTTATGTCTTTGTGGTGATTGATGCCTTATCATTAAATAACAACCTCTGCTGAATGCAGAGTATTTTCTCTGCTCTGAAGTCTACATTGTCTGATATCAATATAGCCACAATCAATCTGGCTTCCTTTTGACTTGCACTTCCACGCTTCATCCTTTCCTAACCTTTTATTTTCAACTGACATATAGCATTCTATTTGAATAAGTTTCTTGTTGACAATGTAGTGGGTCATGTTTTTTTAAATCTGCTTTCCACGCATGTTCTAACAATCTTGGTCTCTTGATTGGTGTGTCCAGACCACAGGTTGACAGACATTTTTATAATGTTGAGTAAATATATTGGACTTTGTGGCCCTGATAGTCTGCTTTACTGCTCAGCTCTGCTGCTGTAGCATGAAAGCAGCCACAGGTTGGCATATGGGAACGAGTGTGGCTGTTTTCTCATAAAAGTTTACTTAGAAAAATAGATTTGGCCCATGGGCCATGGTTTGGTAAAATCATTACATTATGTTTAATGTAATTATTGAACTAAAAATGTATGTAATTAACACATGTAAATATCTGAACTCAGACCTGCCATTTTATTGTTTTCTTTTTATTCCCTGTTTTCCCTTTCCTACCCTTTTTTGGGATTGTTTGGACATTTTCCAGTATTCCATTTTAATTTGTTTATTGCATTTGGACCGCATCTTTTTGTATAATTTTTTAGTTGTTGGTTTGGGAATTACAATATGCAAATTTAACTCTTCACAGGCTCATTAAAATCAATACTGTACCACCCAAGTGGAATGCAGAAACCTGACTGCCGTAAGTGCCTCTGCACTCTCTCCCTTGTGTGCACTGAAAACCCCACCAGGCAGTGCTATCACATTGGCCTCCAGATTTTAACTGTATTTTAAAGAACCCAATAGGAAAAAAATAGTTTATTACACACCCAGGCATTTACTAATGCTGTTGCCCTTCATTTCTGTAGTTCCAAGTTTCCTCCTGATACCATTTCCAGAAACTGCCAAACAAAGCTCTGTCTGGAGAATTGTTGTTCCCTTACAAGTAACATGCCATTTTGCTCTGACTGCTTTCAACATTTTCTTTTTTTTTTTGTTTTTAGTTTTCAGCAGTTTGATTATGGTATGTCTGGGCATGCATTTCATTGAGCTTATTCTGTTTGAGGTTCACTGAGCTTTTTGATCTGTAGATTTATGCCTTTCACCAAATTTGGAAACATTTGGATCTTTATTTCTTCGAGAATTTTTCAACACACAGTCTCTCCTTTTTTTCTTTTTATATTGTTTCTCAGGTCTCTGGGTCTTCTCTGTTGTTGTTGCTCTTCTTTTAAAATCTATTTTCTTTTGGTTGTTTGGATTGGACAATTTCTAATTTCTATTGATGGAGCCTTAGTTTTACTGACTCTTTGTCATCTCCATCCAGTGAGTTTCTTATTGTAGTTATTATATTATTTAGTTCTATATTTTCCATTTGATTCTTCTTAATATCTGCTATTTCTTTGATAATACATTCCATCTTTCCATTCATTTTAAGAGTACTTGACTTTAGTTCTTGGAACATTTTAAAGATAACTGCATTTAATGTCTTTGTCGAATTAATTCAACATCTGAATCACCCTGACTTTGTTGTCAGTTGCCTGACTTTTCCCATACAAATTGAGATTTTCCTGGTTCTTTGTATGCTGAATAATTTTAGATTGTGTCCTGGGCATCTTGAAGATTATGTTATGCAAACCTGGGTCTTGTTCAAATGTTATGGAAAATTGATAGTAGGTAATTGATCAGATAGAGTACAGGCTACTAGTTCCATCCAACATTCTGTGGGCTGTGCTTCTGGTGTTAGTTTAGTTTTTAAAGGCTTCGAAGTGCTCTTGGCATCTGGCCATGTGTGCACCAAACAATGGCCAGTCTGGCACTGGGTGTTGGCCTATCCTATAGTTCAGTTCTCAGAGTCTGCATATGCTGCTAGGGTGAAACACACATGTGGACCCCAGGGGTAGGCCAAGGGGCTCATAAACACTTTTAAAGGTTCACATTTCCAAGTTCCTCCCTCTCCCTAATCTCTGCAGTCTTCTCTACTTTCCTGGGGCTCCTCTTTAAAGTGCTCTAGTCAGAAGGCTGGGACTTTAGCACCCTACCTGTTGTGCAGTTCTTACAACTACTCACATCTGCAGCTAAATGTTAGAAGAGCAGGGAGAGAATAAAAGCAATTAAGTTGCCCCACCCTCGTGGGACACAGCTCCATGAGGAAGCAGAGAGGAAGTTTCCCCTCCCTCGGGGTTTGGCTTTGGTAGGCTCCTGTGGCCACCACTGCTACGGCCATCACCACTTGTAGGTTGGGGATATGAGAAAATGGAGAAAAATGGGGAGGTTTACTTGGCTGTCTCTGAGTGCTGGGAGTTCCCTCTCCTGCTTCTGCAGCCAGAAACAGAGATGCTTCTCATGGAACTCCCTCTGCCATGTCCAGGTGTCCACTTCCAGGTTTCAAACTGCACTGGGTTCAGGCCAGAAAATATGGGAGAGAAAAGCTTGTAAATTTACCATGAGTTCTGTGATACTTCAAATTCTGGCCTTCCTTCAAGTCTGCCTGCCACCTGTTACTTTCCAGAATTCTCAAATTGCTACTCCATGCATTGCATCCTGGTGCATGGCTGTGCTCAGCGGTGGAGGCAGGGTGGAGCATGCTCCCTCCGTCACACCCAGGACCAGAGTTCAGCTGGGATCTTTTGGATCACCTGCCTGGTTGTGTGTTGGGTTTTCATATAAGAAATGGTGTTGTGAGGAGCTGCTCATCAGCAATAGTATACATTAATATCTGAAGAAGAAAAGCTTTCTGACCATATAAAGAAGAAAAACATCTGAATATCTCAGGTCTGAAAACTTGCCCAGGCCTTTACTTTTGGGAAGAAACAGCATCTTGTGGATCTTGCTCAATAGCTGCTTGAATTTGTTTCATAGCTTGCCCTGGGCATAGAGGATCATCTTCTATGGATGGGTATTTGTCCCAGGAGTGGGGCAAAATACTGAGCTTTTGGCCAACCTCATAGTTAACCTCAACAGAGCAACAATTGTTACTTAGGGTTTGGCAACTCAGGGCTGTATGAAACCAACATGGTACCAGTGCCCCTCGGCGCATGGCACTAAGTTGTTGAGTGCAGCATGGCTTTTCCCGGCTGTTCTCCACCAACTGCCAGAAGTGTGACCTCTCCGCATGCGGTCAACGTGCCATTTTGCATTGAGATTTTGGTCTGCTGGTGTTGCTAGATTGATATAGGAATAAGGAAAGCCAAAGCAGAAACACCCTCACCACTGCCTGAGAAAGGGTCCTGTGCGACATCTTGGAGAACTGTCACTTTCCATGCAGCCCTGGTTAGAAGCAGGGCCTGCAATAAATGTCACACATGACTTCCTCCAGCTACCATGTTGATAGGCTAAACCCACCTCTGCATCATTTTGGTCACAATAAATCAGTTTCATGTCTTTGTCAATGAAATAGCATGGCTGGAATAGAGGCAGGAGCACTGGATTGGAGGTAGGAGACCTCTATGAAGTCTTGGGTCTACTGCTTAACTAGCCAGTTTAGGCTAGGAACTACCCCTCTTGCCCTGTTTCTGTATCTGGAAAATGGGAGTACTAAGAGGTCTCCTGCCTGTCTTTGGCAATACTAAGAGGAGCAAATAGCTTTACAACTATTGGGTGGGATATTTGACTGGGATCTTCTTAAAGGAAGACCCTGCATCATATCTGTTTTATTATTCTGAGATTTAGCAGGTGCTTGCTAAGCGTAGGAGTAGAAGTAGGTTTACAGTTGTTCATTTGGAAAGTAGTACAATGATTAATAAATAATAATATAAGAATAGACTCTGTGCTTTGCATAAACTCAGAACTCTAAACCTAATTTTGCTCCACCTTGTATTTGATGAATGAAATAATCAACGAAATATTTAATCAAAGCAACCTTAGTTACCTATAAGATGGGCACCAAAACACCTGCCTCAAAAGGTTAATGAGAGGATTAAATGAGATAATGTATATAAAATATGACAGGCAAAGATGTGCCCAGGACACATATGGGGTTCAGAATTAGTTTCTCCGTATATTATGCAGGCTTTTCAGCAGATTTTTGAGATTAAAGCAACAGAGTTCTCAGAACTACACCAAGGGAATATTATTCAACTTTTTACAGAGTCAGCCTGATACCAACTATCTTCATATTCTCCAGGTCTTTTGGAGAACTGACCCCTTTATCGTTATATAATGATACCCCTCTTTGACTGATTGTCTTCCTTGTCTTTGACTCAGCATCTTCCTTGTCTTGAAGTCCGCTTGTCAAGTTAATATAGATAGCTATTCCACCTTTCTTTTGAAAAGTGTTAGCATGCTGTATCTTTCTCCATCCCTTTATCTTTAATTTGTGTCTTTACATTTAAATTGGGTTTCTGGTTGACAACATATAGTTGGGTTTTTAAAAAGTCATTTACGAACATCTCTATCTTTTAACCAGTGTGTTTGAACCACTCACATTCAGTGTGATTATTAATATAGTTGTGTTAATTTCTGTCATCTTTGTAACTTTTCTATATACTGCGTTTCTCCTTTGTTTCATGTTCTCCCCTCTTCTTCTGCCTCCTCTATACTTGTAAAATAAACATAGTTGCCTTGCTCTGTGTTTCTTTCAAACTGACACAAAAGTGGAGAAATACTACTAAAGAGAATTTCAGAAATGCTATCACCTCCTGCCTATTCTATCAGCACAGCACTTAGGATAGTTGTTGTTTTCAAAAGAACACTGTCATGTAACACAGCCTCAATGCTTTTGGGATTTTAAATGTTTCTCTTTATGTTCCTGGTACAGCCAAAGTAATGGGCTTTCACTCTCTCCAGGGGCTGAATTACAGATATAAAACTGTTTGACCCTTAGGTCTGTGCAACACATAATTGCTTTTGTGAATTATCTCATAGGCAAACCACTCGAAATATACATCAATCTTATTCTTGCTGTCTTAGTAATTTGATTACCAGGAATAAAATGAAAAATGAAAGCAGTTGTGTGTTTTTAATTTCAAAACTAGTTTGAATGACGGCTGTGGCATGGGCAGGCCTGTAGCTCACACCTTAGTGCATGGGGGAAGGGAAGAGCACCTGCTCTGGGAATACTCCCTGGGACAGGAGGGAATGCTTGGCAGGTACTCTTCTCACTGGGCACAGATTGCCACTTCCAGACAATGCCCTGTAGATGTCACCATCGCCACTTCTCACAGGATAAAGTGCCTGCTTTACAGTGGGCAGAAGGGAGGCCAGACTTTGCTGAAACACTTGATTGTCAAAGAATCAGGAAAATCCAGTTTTCTTTACCTGTTTACAACTGAAATTGCCAACTTATAGGGTATTATTCATTCTTTCTCATGTTCATCCACTGTCTGGTACCTGGTGTTGCAAAGCGTCCTCACCTTTTAGAAATCCCTCTCTCCCTGTCTCCCTAGCTTCTTTGAGGTGGGATGCTCCTGTTTTCAACAACACCTTTTCTCACTGCTCCTGTTCCTTCTGCTTTCCTCCTCCTCTGGCCCCTACAGGGGTGTGCCCTGTGTCTTCTTCGCTCCTCTGTGCACACTATCCTGTTAGTCTCATCCCCTTTTATATTAATTCTGTATAAATGGCCCCCGTATTGATTTTTCTAAAGCTTTCTTTTTCTCTTCTGACATCAAACTCCATACTTAACTCTGCAATCATAACTCTCCAGCATCATAAAGCAGAAAGAATCTCGGAAATCAACATACGTGTGGGAGTGGGGAGTGGGGAGGCTATACTAGGTGTGGAGGGATGCTGCTGGAACACACTAGCACAAGCAGGATGGTAGGAACCATAAATTAAATTAATTCAAGAGAAGGAGAACTTCAGAGCCACAGGTAACTCTAAAAAACAGAAGTTCCCCCAAGCTGAAATTCCTGGGAGAATGGGACATAGGTTACCCCTGAAATGTGGGATGAGATTCTAGACAATTTCTTCTGAATTTCAAAGGGACAGGCAATATTTGGGTTAAATTGTGTGTGTGTGTGTGTGTGTGTGTGTGTGTAAATGTTTTTTTAAATGTGCTTGTCCCTACAGGCCCACTGGCCTGGACCTTGAGAGTTTGTTGATGCACAGAGTATGCAGTTCCATAGAAGATATTTAACAAGAGAACCTGTGACACCTTTAAATATTTCCAAGCTATAAACAACCGCAAGTCCTAAGTTCTTAACACTTACCATTCCGTAGTGCTATGGTTTTGCTTGGGAGTTGCTGGGGTGAGAGTTTGTCACTTACCATCTGGAACACTTTGTAACCATTAAAACCCCACCAGGCCCCTTAATCACAACCTGGAGCCTCACATCCTATATCTGCCTTTTCCTTCCTACCCTTGATCCTCCTTCCAGCCCTCTTACCTCTCACCTTGATTGTTAGTTACTCTAGCAAAGCCTCCTAATTGTTTCTCTGTAGGGAACCTCTTTGCATGGTGTGGAAATGGAGCTCAGCCCTCACGTGGAAAACCAGTGGGGAGTGTGTGGCACACAGGACCATGCTCATGGAGAGGTTTTTCCACGGGAAATCAGGCTTGCATTGTACCTAGACTGCTATGAGACTTGCTTTTGCTAAAACTCCCTCACCCTGAATTGAGGCAGCAAGGGCTTGCTGTAACTTCCTAAAGTCTGTGCTAAACCTCCCCAGTATGGAGTGTGATGGGATCAACCACTTTTCCCCTTGGTCTGCAACATCCTTCTCTTTGAAGTAATTAGCAGCATTCTTTCCTTTGTTGTCTGTAAAAGGTAATCCCCTGCAGTGAACCTGTGCATAGTAAATGAGGACTACCCTCCATGTAATGTACCCAGAGAAACAATAAAAGCCTGGCCAGGCAGGGACTGGGATCTCTGGAATGCGCTTGCGCTCTCTCTCTCTCTCTCTCTCTCTCTCTCTCAGAGAGTGGTCATGTCATCCCTTTTTTCTCCACAGTACTTCTGCTGTCCGTGTGTATTTGTTCTCTAGCAGCCACGACATACACGGATCTTGCAGGTCAGGATCCGCCACATTTCTCTACCTGGAGTTTTCCTACCATGCGTCTCACCTGCTAACATATTTGTCTTCCTCAAATGCAGCTTCAAACACATTTGTACTCTGTCCAAAACTCTCTGCACCTCCTGACTGCCTCAGAGTCCCTTCTCTTTACTGTGCTATGCAAGTCCCCAAACCCTTCTGCCTAGTTTCTGGTTATTGCCAATCTCACACTCCAACATTTAGGCAAGTTAAATTCTTCCCAGAGCCATCCTGTCCTTTATCAGGACTGTGCCTCATGAAGTGCTGGATCCCTCCACCTGTGATGACTGAAATGGTACTTACTCTGGGGGGCTGGATCATCAGCATCTGTCCTCTCTGAAGGGCCCCCAGGGACCCTGGTTGGAGGAATTCCTCCTTTCTGCAGCGATCTAAACAAATATTTGGGACTTCTGGTCAAGATGGAGGCACAGAAGGACACACTTTGCCTCTTTGCACAACCAAAAAAAGGACAACAAGAAATTTAAAAACGAAAAATAACCAGAAATGCCAAAAAAATGAACTGTATGGAAGTCAGACAACCAAGGAGTTAAAGAAGAAATATTCACCCAGACTGGCAGGAGGGGCAGAGGCAGGCAGCTGGGGTGAGAGGATTCAGGGCAAGATGGTGGCTTGAGGACCAGGCAGTCTCACATTTGCACGGATAAACCAGAAG
Organism: Glossophaga mutica; assembly: GCA_039655065.1. Lineage (NCBI taxonomy): Eukaryota > Metazoa > Chordata > Mammalia > Chiroptera > Phyllostomidae > Glossophaga > Glossophaga mutica. Next base: position 110,152,236 of record CM077304.1, read on the forward strand.
GAACAACTGGGGAGCTAGACACACCATGCATCCCAGGGTTCCAGCATGAGGAAATAAAGCCTCAAAACCTCTGGCTGTAAAAACTGTGGGGATTGCAGTGGTGGAAAAAACTCCCAGCCTCACAGGAGAGTTCATTGGAAAGACCCATAGGGTCCTAGAACATACACAAATCCACCCACCTGGAATCAGCACCAGAAGGGCCCAATTTGCTTGTGGGTAGCAGGGGAAGGGATTGAAAGCCAGCTGAGGGCAGATCAAGTGACATTGTTCCCTCTTGGATGTATCCCCCACATACAGCACCTCAACACAGCAACATGGGTTCTCCCACCCTGGTGAATACCTAAGGCTCTGACCCTTACAACATAACAGGTGTGCTGAGACAAAAAGCAAAAACAAACAAACAAAACAAAACAAAACAAACAAAAAAAAAAAACATGGTCCAAATGAAAGAACAGATCAAAGCTCCAAAAATAGAACTAAACAATGAAGACATAGTCAACCTATCAGACACAGAGTTCAAAACACTGGTAAGCAGGATATTCACAGAAATGGTTGAATATGGTAAAAAAAAAAAAAAAGAGGAAAAAGTGAAGTTTATGCAAAGTAAAGCAAAATATACAGAGAACCAACAGTGAAGGGAAGGAAACTGGGATGCAAAGCAATGATTTAGACCAGAAGAAAGAAATAAACATTCAACCAGAAAAGAATGAAGAAACAAGAATTTAAAAAAATGAAGAAAGACTTAGGAACCTCTGGGACAACTTTAAATACTCCAGCATCCAAATCATAGGGGTGCCAGAAGGAGAAGAGGAAGAGCAAGAAATGGAAAACTTATTTGAAAAAAAAAAACAATGGAGGAGAACTTCCCCAATCTTCCAAAGGAAACAGACTTTCAGGAAGTCCAGGAAGCTCAGAGAGTCCCAAAGAAGTTGGATCCAAGGAAGCACACACCAAGGCACATCATAATTACATCACCCAAGATTAAAGATAAGGAGACAATCTTAAAAGCAGCAAGAGAAAAGGAGACAGTTATGTATCAAGGAGTTCCTATAAGACTATCAGGTGATTTCTCAAAAGAAACCTTGTAGGCAAGGAGGGGCAGGAAATAAGTATTCGAAGTCATGAAAGGCAAAGACCTACATCCATGATTATTCTATCCAGCAAAACTATCATTTAAAATGGAAGGGCAGATAAAGTGCTTTCCAGATAAGGTCAGGTTAAAGAAGTTGATCATCACCAAGCCCTTATTATATGAAATGTTAAAAGGACTTATCTAAGAAAAAGAAGAAGATCAAAGATACAAACAGTAAAATGACAGTAAATGCACAACTATCAACAACTGAACCTAAAAAAAGAAAAACAAAAACATACTAAGCAAACAACTAGAACAGGAATAAAATCACAGAAATGGAGATCACCTGGAGGGTTATCAGCAGGGAGGGGGAGGGGGAAGAATGGGGGAAAAGGTACAGAGATTAAGAAGCATAAATGGTACGTAGAAAACAGGGGTATGTTGAGAATAGTATAGGAAATGGAGAAGCCAAAGAATTTATATGTACAACCCATGGACATGAACTAAGGGGGGTGGATGTGGGTGTGAGGTGGGGTTCAGGCTGAAGGGGAATAAGGGGAAAAAGGCATGACTGTAATAGCATAATCAATAAAATATATTAATTAATTAAACCTTATCTTTCCTCCAGACTTAGAAGTCAGGGTCTGAGACCTAGTTTTCAGATCTTCCATGTAACAAATGGGTGTTGAATTACACAGGATGGCTAGGGTAGACTGTGATGTATCTGTGGGTCAGAGATAGTTCTGAGTGTACGATGCCAAGAGGGAAGACGGGTAGGAGGTGTGGTGGGAGGTTCTCAGCACACTTGACTACGAGCCACCAGGTGCCTTACACAAAGGGACCCGAGTTCCCAGTTCTAACCTGTATAAAAAGGTACAGCCCAGCCCAAACCTCCACCTCTCAGAAAGCAGATGGCAAAAGCAGGTGAGGAGAGGGCTCAGCCTCATCGGGACACTACTCCACTGCTCTGCCCCCGACTCCCTTTGTTCTGGCAATGTCCCTGAGAGGCTGCAGGAGATGACGATATCCTTAGAAATTCATCCATGTTTTAAATGCTCCACAGAAGTTGGCTGCTTAAAAGTGGTTTTCCCAAAGAGAAAAATCTAATATATTTTCTAAACTGTGATGGTCATAGCATGCACATTGAAGGTAGGCTACACCAATTCACAGGCATCCTCCATCACCCAAGGAGGAGCTAGACACTTGGGTGTTTAAGTGGCAGCATTGCCACAGTTGTAAGAAGGAATTAAATCAGAGATGTCAGGGCACGAGAGCCCCTTCACTGTAGTCTTGTCCCTGACGTTGGACCTTCAGTCATCCCACTTTATACTGATGAAAGGGTGAAGAGTGGGAGTATACAAGATGGAGTCACTGTGACCAAGCTGCTACGATTATTGTCAGCATTATGAAGGTTGCGTCATGAAGAAAGACTCCATTCTTATTCTAACTAACATGGGAACTTAAACCTTTTTGAACTTTCCAGTCCTGCATGAATGCCGGAATCTACCTCTGGACCTATGAACAGCCCTCTAATTACCCCTGAAGGACTCACATATCCAGGTCACCTGATAATCCCCTGAAGGGCTCATGTTTACATCCACCTGACATCCATTATCCAATCACCGGACATGACCAAATCACCTGGCATCCACCATCCCGACTGCCTGACACCTGACTGATAATGATTCGGGACCATCTTAGGGCTAAAAAGTGCAGGATTCATAATTCTCAAGAATGTACTTTTTACTATAAGAACGTTGAACTTTCCTTTCTTCTTTGGAACACTTCTGGGTTTTTGTCTAGCTGTATTTCCAGTTTGTAAATTCTAAGGCCCTTGAATAAATCTCTATCATTTATTGATAGAGATTTATTCAAGGCTAAGAAAGCCTCCAGGCTCTTTGAGTTCCTTTGGCAATAGAAAAACTGAGGTCTAGGAAAGTTAAAAAACTCATCTCTCACAGAAAAAATGGGTTTAAGGCTGAGGCAACCATATTGCCTATCTCCTCAGGCAGTAATTATATTAGAGTTATCATTTATTCAACTTGTTTTCACTTTAAGAAAAGTTTACAGCATTTAATTTATTTAAAATACATTTCCAGTGACACAGAAGCAGAAACATTGGTATTTATCAGAGGACAGGGGTCTAGATGGGTTGAATAGCACAGCCTCTTGAGGTACCCTTCCCTCTATGCGCTGCTGCCCCCACAGGACTGCAGTGAAACCACACTGGCTTCCACATCTTAGAATATTTTAAACGCATGTACTTTTACTACAGACAACTTTTACCTGACTGCCAACCAGGGTCTGGGGAAAGTGCGCAGGTCTCCTTTAGAAAGGAATAGGCGGAAGTTGTCTTTCTCTTCCCATGGCATCTCTCTGTACAGTCACATACCACTTAAAGAACAGGGTAGGTTCTGAGAAATGTGCTGTTAGGTGATTTCATGCTTGTTTGAACATCACAGAGCACACTTACACACACCTGGGTGGTATAGCCTACTAATGTAATTGTACGCGCTATACTTTATACTGCAGGCAGTGCAGTTGCACCAGCATCACCACACGCACTTGTGTAATTGTAGTGTTAGCCCTGATGGTTGGCTGCTTTTCTTTCTTTCTTTTTTTTTTTGAACAAAAGTGCCTGACTGAGCTTAGGTGGCTGATGCCCTGCAGGCCACACAACTAGATAAAGGGCCAGGGTGCCTCCCCCTATAGAGGGGCTCTTCGTTTTAGGTCTTCCTCAATTTCAACAACTGACCATTTGGGCTACTTGTTTTTTTCTCTTCCCAAACTTTAAATCTCACTCTTATGTTTAAAGTCATCAATAAAGAGTGAGTCAGAGGAAAGCATAGGGCCACCCTTGATGCCAGTGTAAGCGGACCCTGAGGCACCTCCCTCTCCTCTTCTCTCTCTACGAGCAACTTCAACCTCATACACCCCAGGACCTGCAAACAATAAACTTTTTTTCCCACAAAGTTTCCTAATGGTTATCACTGAAGGGCCTCGTGCAATGATAAGAAACAAGTTAGTCTAGTAGTAACATTAGTGTAGAAGGGAGAGATGTCTGTGAGAAGCTCATAGTCCAGGTGAGTGCCCCCAGGCACTTCAGGATTCTAACATTGCTATTGCTAGAAAGAGAGGCACAAAACCCTCATGTGTGGCATTATGATTTACTATGGCTATGTGGTCGCTAGCTGATAGGAATCTTCTTAGCAGCTCCATTATCATTTTATGGGACCACCATCATACATGTGGTCCATCTTTGATCAAAATGCTGTTACACTGTACATGAATGTATTCAAAAGGTGTGTCATTTTATTAAAAAAAAGCTTTTATGACAAAGTGTAAGAGAGATGAACTGAATGGGGCCAACTTGATTCTGCCCTAGTTAGGTATCTATTTTTAGCTTATTATCTCACTATGAAATTTATATTGTCATCAGTGAAGTTGGGTCTTATTAGGCCCCAGTATTGGGGCTCTTCCCTGAAAGTTGAGAAGACATTACAGTTTTGAGTTTATTTTCTACCTACTACAATGTTTTTCATTTTTGACACCCAGGTCAGGGATTCTTATTAATTAAAAGCCCTGCTTGTCATAGCTGGGTGATTTCTATTCATTGATATTGGGAATATTGTGGTATTGAGGGTATTATGCTAAGAATTTCCTTAAGTTAGATTCCTAAGAATAAAAGCAAATACTCATGGTTCTCCTGGCCAGGTAGCGGGTGACATTTACTTCTATGAACATAATATTCTTTCAGAACAGCAATCACTGAAGCAATTTACTTCACTAACATTTCCCACCAGGTTACAGCCTGAAAAACTCAGAAATGCCAACCTAAGTTTGATGTTTTCTCTAAGCCTTTAGTTATTCAAAGTAAAATTTAGTTACTCAAAGTAAAATTAAGGCAAGTGAAGATTATCACAGGACACTGCTTATAAGGGGGAGGGACACAACACTGTATTTAAATGGTCATTTTTAGGATTTAGGGAACAACAAAGAGCTTCCTGTTTTCCATTTTGATCAGGCGTAATTACTGCTCTCAGAGTTGCACTCAGTGGGGAAAATCTCTGAAGTATGGAGTCTTTTGGCTGGTGGACCTAATAGCTTCTTCTCTGCTGCTTTTGGGGCTCAGGGCAGACATTCATGCTGGTGAATCTGAGTTTAAAATCTGAATATATTCAGTGACTAAAGCAAGCAAGCATTTATTTCACAACCAGATTCTATCCCTGTCTCTTCTCTCCTCCCTTTTTACACATACAGACTGCTTTGACCCCAGAACCGGTCCCAGGGCTACTGAGCAAGGACAATGAAGCAGGGCTGTCTTCACAACCATGAGCTTGCGATCTGTATAGAGAAATCACTGCACTGTATAGAGAAATCACTGCACTGTTAGAAACAGTTCTCATGTCCTTCAGTCTCTACTCATCAAGCACTGACTCATCTATTTATCAAAGAGCTCAAAGACAGGGAGGGGACACCACTCTGCAGATAACCAGCTCTAGGCATCCTCTTTCCACACATGCTCTTCCTCCCTCCTTACTCATCCCAAATCCTGCCCATCTCTCCATCCTGGCTCTCCCAGCTCTCCTTTCCAGGCCAACCCCTCCCCACTCACACAAACTGGGCATTCACTTGAGCACATACCAATGTTTCATGGCAACAGGTGAAATTTCACCTTAGGTCGTTTTATTTTTACATCCTGTGTAAGTGTTTAAATTCTGGATCATTGTTTCACTTTTTGTTTTTCCAATTATGTTTCTTCCCCGTAACTACACCAAGAGCACCTGGAAGGTTGGGGTAGAGGCAGAAGTAGTATCGTTATGTATAGAAAAACACCTGCACCTATGTTGTGGCACCATCACTTTTCAATTATGCTGTCTTTGAGAGGCTACACAATCTCCCTGAGCCTTAGTTTCCTCAGTTGTCACATGAGGATAATATCTATACCAAGTAGGGTTGTTGGGAGGATTAAAATAATATATGTAAAGTGACTAAGACATAGGTGACGGCCAATAACCAGAAGTGATATCCAGGAGCTCTGCCATTCACCTTCCGGAACCATTTATAGAAGGTTTCTTTTTAAAAAAAAAAAATATGTTTATTGATTTTAGAGAGAGAGAAAGGGAGACAGAAAGAGAGAAAGAAATATCAGTTGTGAAGGCACCCCACCTGGGGATGGAACCTGCAACTTACATATGTGCCCTGACTGGTAAGCAAACCCACATCCTTTTGGTCTATGGGACCATGCTCCAACCAACTGAGCCAAACCAGTCAGGGCAATAAAACCTTTCATATGGTAGATGTAGGGCTGATAAAAATCTTCTACTAACACAAGTGAATGGAATAGTCAAGTTGAAATATAGCAACTATATTTAAAAATATGTACCTTCGACTAATGATACAAACATAGATACAGTGAATATACGGCAAAAATGTTCATAAGTATTAAGTACAGATGATGGGTATCAAATAGTAAAGGCATACACACACACACTTTGGGAAGAAGGGGGTTGATGAATTAATTTTTATTAAACTTAGAAAGTACATAAATTATTGACATTAATTTTCATGCCTTTTATGCTTAAACTATTTAATAATAATTAAAAACCATCACATGGTTTGCTATCACATTCACTGATAAAAATGACACATAAAAATAGTTAATAAATATAATACATCTTATTAAAATAAAATGAAAATAAATACACCCTAAAATGTAACTTAGATAAAAGTTAATGCTACAGGGCAAGACACACCACTTAACACAGGACCACTGACCACTGGCTAGATTGTTCCCTGGATTAGCCAGCAGGGGCTGCTAAAGAGCAGTATTCTCAGGAGAGAGATCCAAGATGGCTGTGGAATAAAGGGATGCAACACTGGACTTCCTCCCATGACCAAACTGGAATTATAACTAAAATATAGAGTGATCAACCTGAGTAACCAGCTGAAGACTAGCCGAAGAGAAGTCTTAAAACAAAGACTTTACAGAAGAAGCCATGATGAGACTGGTAGGAAGGAGGGAGTGTGAAAAGGGCTGGCTCCACTCCCATAGGCAGTCACTGAAATTCCAGAGAGATAACTCAATTGCAAAGCTTCCCCCTGACAACTGTGGGAACCAAAGCCCGGCTCCAAGCTCAAAACACAAGAAGCGGGAAAAGGCATCCACATGACATCTGGCTGTGAAAATTAGTGGTGATTCTGTCCACCAGGGAGAGATACTGATCTGCTAGAGACACATGCACCCCCTTAAAGGGCCAACATAAAATCTCATTCACAGCCAATCACTCCGGGCTCTGGTGGAGGGAAGGCAGAGTGGACTGGAGTCATATGGGGAGAGACTGGTATTTGTGGCTCTGGGGAGAAAGCTGAAGGGACAGCTGCCAGGATCCCTGTGCTGAGTCCCTCTCCCACACTGCAGATGCCTTCTTTCTTGGGCGGAGCATACCTCTCCATATGACATCAGCCTGGGAGAATGCAATAGCCATAACCGCTGAACTCCCAGTAGCTCCCCATTGCAGATCTTGTGTCCTGCTGAGGAGTCAGTTGCCTGGGCTGGGATGTAAAAATGTGGGCAGACTCAGGGAGTGTCAGTGACTGAGTTGTATGGCTTTGAGGTGGGGGCCATTCCTCTAACTTTCCAATGAACTTGACTGGCACTTCCTCCTCATAGGAGATCTGCTAACCTCACTCTCTTGGCTCCCAGCAACTTCACCCTCCCAACTCCTGGTGACTCTGCCCTGTCAGTGTCTGGTCAGAATCCGGGACAGACTGAGCTACATGGCTCTGAGGCAGGGCACTTTCCCCACTTTTCCCCAAGCCTGAACAGTACCATCCCCTCAAGGGAGACACACTATGCCCATCCTATCAACTCCTGGCTCCCCCACCCTGCTGAGATCAGGCTTCTGGCAGAATCTGAGACAGACTGAGTTGTGTGTCTCTAGGAAAGAGGCCATTTTTCCCTTGCTCAAGCAGTATAGAGCTCCCTCTTCACATGGTCAATCATGATCTGTTTGGGCCTGATAAACTTTGCTGACCTTACTTTGATGACTCCCTGAGATCCCATCCAACCACAAAGGTGTGTGAGCACCCAAAAGTGGCAGCTAGATTTGGTATACCCTGGGACATTTGCTCAGTGGCTTCAGACCCAGCATTGGCACCAAGTTTGAACCTGTATAGATCTCGTGAACACACTTGCCCCTACCTGGTGACTCACCAAGAACCTACCTTATGCAACTCAAGTACTACCAGAGGCTCTTTTAGTGAGTGAGCCTACCAGGCAGCCAGCAGGTAGAGGTGAGAAGAAGCAGATCTTGGGGTGCCTTGGAACTTTTGCTGAACTGCCTCTGGGACTGGTGCACAGCTTTGTCCTTCCTAAATATACCCAGGCCCAGCACAGGCAGCCACAAACTGTAGTTCACTTTGTAGCTCCAAAGAGGATGCCCTGGGCCAGTCACTGGCAGTGCCTGACACTGTTGTGCACCAGAGTCCCTCCCAACAGTCCCCAGAATGTACACACCCAGAGGCCAACTTTAGACAACATCAGAGCAAGGTCCAGTTAGCTTCACAAGCAGCATATATCTAAAGGGAGATCTTGGCAAGCACCAGACCCTGGTGAGGTGAATTCTACTTGATGTGGTCAGCACCTTGCACACTGCAGCTTGCACACTGAAGTACAGGTTGATCCTCACAGTCAGCCCACCTGAGAGTCAAGCCCATGCACAACAGGCCAATAGGAAACAAGACTCAATCACCACAGGAGGGCCAACATAACCTACATAGGGACATTCCTAGAGCACACATCTCAGGTAATCAAGGAGACTCTATTACTGGGTCACACAGGTGGGCTATTATATAAGCCCACCCCGCAAAGACTGGGAGTCATAGCAGATCTATCTAATACATAGAAACAAACACAAAGAAGTAGCCAAAATGGAGAGACAAAGAAAAAGGTGCCAAGTGAAAGAACTTTCCAGAAAAAGAGCTAAATGACATGGAGACAAGCAGTTTACCAGATACAGAGTTTTAAAAAATGGTTATAAGGATGCTCAAGGAACTAAGTGAGAACTTCAACAGAGACAGTAAGCATAAAAATGATATAGAAACCACAAAAAATAAACAGCCAGAAATTAGTAACATAATATCTAAAATGAAGACTACACTAGAAGAAATAAACAGTAGATTGAATGAAGCAGGGGACTGAATCAGCAATTTGGAAGACAAGGTAGCAGATTAAACACCCTATCAGAGAAGCAAAAAGATAAAAGAATTTTTAAAATGAGGATTGTTTAAAACACTCTTGGGACAACATGAAGCATCATAACTACATCTGCATTATAGGGGTACCAGAAGGAGAAGAGAGAAACAAAGCCTCAAGAACCTATTTGAAGAAAGACTAAGAATTTTCCTAATATGGTGAAGGAAAAAGACACATAATTTCAGTAAGCACAGAGAATCCCAAACAAGATGAACCCAAAGAGAGCCACACCAGGACACATATTAAAATGGCAAAGGTTAAAGATAAAAACAGAATCTTAAAAGCAGCAAGAGAAAAGCAATTGGTTATCTAGAAGGGAGTTCCCATAAGACTGTCAGCTGATTTCTCAACAGAAAAATTTCCGGCCAGAAGGAATTGGCATGAAATATTCAAAGTGATGAAAAGCAATGTCCTACAACCAAGGCTGCTTTACCTAGGAAGCTATGATTTAGAATCAAGAGCTTCCAGAGAAGAAAAAGCTAAAGGAGTTCATTACTCCCAAATTAATATTACAAGAAATGTCAAAGGGTCTTCTTTCAGAAGAGGAGGAAAGGAAAAAAAGAGGAGGAGGAAGAGGAGGAAGAAGAAGAAGAAGAAGAAGAAGATGACGACAATGATGATGATGATGACAACAACAACAACAGAGGAACATAATTATAAAGAATAAAATAGCAATAAAATACATACCTGTAAATAATTATTTAATGTTTTTATTTTTTTATCCTCACCTGAGAACATTTTTTTATTTCTTTTTAGAGAGGAAGGGAGAGAGAGAAACATTTATATGAGAGAGAAGAATCAGTTGGTTGCCTCCATATGCCTGTGGACTGAGGATTGCACACATGTGGACCAGGGATTGTACACACTCAAACCAAGAATCATATGCATGCAGATTGGGGCTTGCACATGCCCAGACTGAGGATAGTATGTGCTCAGACTGGGGACTGAACTGGCAACCTAGGTATGTACCCAGATCGGAAATCAAACCTGCAACCTTTCAGTTATGAGATGATGCTCCAACCAACCGAGCCACACTGGACATGGATCAATAATCCCTTCAAATGTAAATGGATTAAATGCTCCCAACCAAAAGACATAGGGTAGCTAAGTGGATAAGAAAACAGACCCATATACATGCTGTCTACAAGAGACCCATCTCAAAACAAAATATACACACATATGAAAAAGGATGGCAAGAGACATTTTGCATTTCATGCAAATGGAAGTGAAAAAAAAGCTGGGGTAGCAATACTAACATCTGACAAAACAGACTTAAAGGCTATAATAAGAGACAAAGAAGAACACTACATAATGATGAAGAGAGGAATCCAACAAGAGGATATAACCTTTGTAAACATTTATGTACCAAACATACAAGCACTTAAATATGTTAAGCATATCTTGATGGTCATAAAGAGAGAGATTGACAGTAATACAGTCATAGCAGGGAATTTCAATACCATATTGACATCAATGGATACATCTTCCAGACAGAAAACCAACAAGGAAACAGAAGCCTTAAATAACACAGAAGACCAGTTGGAATTTAATTGGCATCTTCAGAGCATTTCACCCTAAAGCAGCAGAATATGCAATCTTTTCAAATGCACATGAAACATTTTCTCGGATAGACCTCATGTTAGGGCACAAAACAAGTCTCAATAAATTTAAGAAGATTGAAATCATCAATCATCTTCCCTGACCATAATGGTATAACCCTAGAAATCAATTATACAAAAACACACAAAGACATGGACGTTAAATAACATGTTACAAAACAATGAATGGTTTAATAATGAGATCAAGGAAGAAATCAAAGATACCTTGAAAAAAATGTGAGAACACAACAAAACAAAAATGATGAGCAAAAGTAGTCCTAGAAGGGAAATTCATAGCATTACAGGCCTCCCTTAAGAAACAAGAAGAATCTCAAATAGACAATTTATTTTTATACTTAAAGGAACTTGGAAAAAAAACCAACAAACAAAGCCCAAAGTGAGTAGAAGGAAGGAAACAATAAGGATCAGAGCAGAAATAAATAAAACAGAATCTAAAAAAATAATATAAAAGATCAATGAAACCAAGAGCTGGTTTTTGAAAGATAAACATCACTGACAAACCTTTAACCAGACTCATCAAGAAAAAAGAGGCAGGACACGAATAAATAAAATCAGAAGCAAAAAAGGAGAAGTAACAACTGACACCAAAGAAATACAAGGGACTGTAAGAAAATATTGCAAACAACTACATGCCAGCAAATTGGACAAACTGCATGAAATGGATGAATTCCTAGAAATATACAATCTTCCATAACAGAATCACCAAGAATCAGAAAATCTGAATAGACCAATAACAGCTAATGAAATTGAAGCAGCAAAAACAAAACTCACAACAAATAAAAATCCTGCAACAGATGGCTTCACAAGTATATCTTATCAAATACTCAAAGAAGAAATAACCTATCCTTCTCAAATTATTCTCCCCCAAATCAAGAACCGGTAAGACTTCCAAGACAATTTTATGAGTCTGGCATTATCCTAATTCCAAAACCAGATAAAGACACTACAAAAATGAAAATTATAGCCTAATATCCCTGATGAACATAGATGCTAAAATCCTCAAAAAAATATCAGCAAACTGAATTCAGCAATACATTTAAAAGATCATATACCATGATCATGTGGAATTTATTCTGAAAATGCAAATTGGCACAATATTTGCAAATCAATAAACACAATACACCACATAAACAAAATAAAGGATAAAAATCACATGATCTTATCAATAGATGCAGGAAAAGCATTTGATAAAATCCAGCACCCAGTTATGATAAAAACTATCAGGAAAGTGGGATTAGAGAAAACATACCTCAGTGTAATAAAGGCCATATATGATAAACCCACAGCAAACATACTCAATGGGCAAAAACTTAAAGCATTTCTCTTAAGATCAGGAGCAAGACAGGGATGTCCACTTTCACTCTAATTCAACATAGTACTGGAAGGTACTACACCAGAGAATAAGGAGACAATAAAAAGCACCCAAATTTGAAAGGAAAAAGTACAACTCTCATTATTTGCAGATGATGTGATACTGTATATAGAGAACCTTAAAGATTCCACTAACAAAAGTACTAGAAGTGATAAATACATTCAGTAAAGTAGCAAGATATAAAATTAATATCCAGAAAGCAGGTGCATTTTTGTACACCAATAATGAACTACCAGAAAGGGAAACTAAGAAAACAATCCCACTTATAATCGCATCAAAAAAATAATATACCTAGGAACAAATTTAACCAAGGATGTAGAAGACCTACACTTGAAAAACTGTAAGACACTGAAGAAAGAAATTGAAAAAAGATATGAATAAGTGGAAGCATATACTATGTTCATGGATTGGAAGAATTAACATCATTAAAATGTCCATACTACCTAAAGCAATCTATGGTTCCAGTGCAATTCCTATCAAGACTCCAATGGCATATTTTTCAGAACTAGATCAAATATTCTAAAAATTCATGTGGAACCACAGAAGACCACAAGTAGCCACAGCAATCTTAAGAAAGAATAATAAAGTAGAAGGAACCACACTACCTGATATCAAACTATACTATTGGCCATAGTAATCAAAACATCATGGAACTGGCATAAAAACAGGCATATTCATTAATGGAACAGAAGAGAGAGCTCAGAAATAAACCCGTGCTTTTATGGTCATTTAATATTTGACAAAAGGAGGCAAAAAACATACAATAGGATAAAGATAGTTTATTCAGTAAATGGTGTTGGAAAGATTGGACAGATACATGATAAAAAAAAAAGTGACCACTTTCTTACACCATAGACAAGAATCAACTAACAATGGATAAAAGACTTCAATGTTAGGCTCAAAATCATAAACATCCCCCCCAAAAAACATAGGCAGTAAAATCTTGGACATTTCTCATAGCAAAATCTTTTTTTCTGATCTATTGCCTCAGGCAAGGGAAACAAGACAAAAAATATATGAGACTAAATATATGAGAAAACTAAAAAGTTTTTGCATAGCAAAGGAAATTAGTAACAAAATGAAAAGACAACTCAATGAATTGGAAAACATCTGATAAGGGGTTATTATTCAAAATTTATAAAGCACTTATACAACTGAGCACCAAAAAACCAAATAATCCAATAAAAAATGGGCAAAGAACCAAATAGACTATTCTACAAAGAGGACATACAGATGGCCAATAGACATATAAAAAAATGCTCAGCATCACAGAAATGTAAATTAAAACCACAATGAGATATCACCTCACACCTGCCAGAATGGCTGTCAAACAACAAGTGCTGGTGAGGATGTGGAGAAAAGGGAACCCTAGTGCACTGTTGGTGGGAATGCAGACTAGTGCAGCCACTGTGGAAAACAGTATGGAGATTTCTCAAAAATTAAAAATGGAACTGCTTTGTGACCCAGCAGTCCAACTTCTGGGAATACATCTGAAGAAACCTGAAACACTGAAACAACACATGCACCCCTATGTTCACTGCAGTTTATTTACAGCAGTCAAGCTATGGAAGCAGCCCAAGCGCCCATCAGTAGATGAGTGGATAAAAAAAAGCTGTGGTACACTTACACAATGGAATACTACTCAGCTATAAAAGACAAGGAAATCTTACCTTTGCAACAGCATGGATGGAACTGGGGACTGTTGTGCTAAGTGAAATAAGCCCATCAGAGAAAGACAAGCACCACATGATTTCATTTATGTTTGGAATCTAATGAACAAAATAAATGAACAAACAAAATAGAAACAGAGTCATAGATACAGGAATCAGACTCACAACTATCAGAGGGGAGGGAGATTGGGGGCCTGGGTGAAAAAAATGAAGGAATTCAGCAAGGAAAAAAACCTCATAGACACAGACACAGTACCGTGATAACCAGAGGGAAAGGGGAAGGGGAAAGTGGGATGAATGGTGATGGAAGGAGACTTGACTTTGAGGGGTGAACACACAGTACACATTTGTATGATGTATTATAGAGTTGTATACCAGAAACCTATATAATTTTATTAACCAATGTCACGTCAATAATTTCAATAATTTTTTGAAAAAAGTAGACATCTCACGAACCAGGCAGCAATAGAAAAATAACATCATTCCACTTGACCCTCAGAGGTGTGAGTCCCTGGCAGTCACACTCATCACCACACTGCCCAGAGGTCTGAGCGTCGGAGCGCAGCAGATTCATCCGGTGGGTGGTTAAGGGCTGTGCTTTGCCGCAGGGACAGAGCTGCCTCAAAGCAGTACAAATGAGAGGCTGGTGTTGGCACCTAAATGTGGCACCTTAGAATTTCTGGACACTAGACTCAGGCTGTGTCACAGCTGGCAGTGGTCACAGCCACTCTGCCAGGAGCTGTAAAGCATGGGGCAGGAATGAAAGATTCTTATCCAGTTTCTGAGTCTCTTTTTCTGGTGATTTCACATATACTGAGACTGACTTCCCATACACACTTAATGGTATCAGCACATTGTGGAGAAAGTATAAAGCAGCAGCTTAATAGCTCAACTAGAAAAATTACTTCTATTCTTAAAGTACACCCTGGCCAAAACCTTTACATACATACAGAATGAAATCAGAGTGGTTTGTACTGTTTTAACTTTATGTATTATATCTCATCTATGTCTTATTCATCCTGCTTGAGAGTGAAATATTTGAAGGTAGGGCTTTGTCAGATTTCCTTGTACTCAAAAAGAATGTTTCATTGAATATTTGTTCAGAGTTCCTTTACCCATTAATTCACAACACTATCACAATCACCTTGTGAAGAGTTATTAGTCCTATTTGAAATTGAAGAGACTGAGATTCGCACAGAGGTGACTGAGTTAGCAGGGACCCAAACAAAGGCAAGGATATTATCCCTTTTGGTGATGATGAGGCTTAAAGAGGGCCAGGAACTTGCTAGAGATCCATAGCTAGAAGGAGGGGGAGGCAGGACTGACTCCTGGCTGGCACCGTACCCTCTCTCCACTGTGCCATGCTTGGCAGATGAATATGCCACAGTGCAGGAAAGACAGATGTGTTGAGTTCCAGCAGGGTCTTCTATCAGAAGTTCAGAAGTGTAAAAAATGATGTTGTTGTCTTCTGAGGCTGGGTAGAAAGACCATGCTTTTCACAGTGGGCATGCGTGGCTATGACCATTTTCATACATAATAATAATGCGTTGGCTTCCCACAGAAGTGACGCTGAGCATCTCAGGATCACTGGCCCATGTCACAGATGCTCCATCGTTGGAGGCTTCCAGCTACCTTTGCCTCTGTTTCCCAGGTGCTTCACCCTGACCCCCATCATACCTCTTGGTCTCAATTGGTGTTACTGGAAAACACTCAAACCAATCGTCTTAAACCACATAGGATATATGACAGCCTTGGTGAAAGCCACTTATGTTCAATTACAAACTCCTTTTTAACTTATCCATATTTTCTTCTGGGGTTTATCTGGAGAGAGAGTTGAAAAGAACACACCATGTGGGAGGCGAAATGTCATGGCTGTTGGGAGGCCTGTCTGGAGTTGCTGGTCATGATTTACTGAAAAGAAAATGAAACTCAGGTCCACCATCCATCTTGCTGGAATGTCAGGCCATGCACAGCTCTAGTAGTAGGAGGGCCGATGGAGATCCTTGCAAACCACCGGCCAGCCCTTTTGGTCCCTGATTTAAAAGCCATGTGTATGCTGCACAGAAATAAAATTTGTGGTCCATGGGCCAATGAGGAATTTTCCTGGGACACAGAAATCCACAACTACAGGGAACTGACTCTTAAGTCTGGCACAGAGACTCTCTTCTCTGCGATGATGCCATAAATGGGGTCCAAAAGTTCCCACTGGAAAACACAGCTCATATTACCAATATGTTCCATCAATGTCTGCCCACATGAACACTAGATCGAGGATTTACTGTGACTCTGTGAAAGATGCGTGAAAGGAGTAACAATGGAAACGTTATCACTGACCTTCAGTGAACCACCGTGTTTTCCTCCCTTCGCTAAAGACTTGACAGTCAGTGGAAAATATACATCCAGCTGAAGAACAAAAAACATGCCGCTCTTTCTCAAAGAAGAAAAATGCTCACTATTTACCATGGCAGAGCAGGCCTCTTTGGCACCTCAAAAACGCATTTGTAATTTTTTCTGTTTGTTTGTTTTGCTTTTACAAAATGTCTTTTTTTATTATTTTATTGTTGTTCAATTACAGTTGTCTGCATTCCTCCCCCCCCCCAGCCAAACCCACCTCCCTCCCTTGCTTTCACCCTCCCCCTTGGTTGTGTCCATGTGTCCTTTATAGTTGTTTCTAAAAACCCTTCTCCCCACTGTCCCCTCCCCCTCCCCTCTGGCTATTGTTAGATTGTTCTTAATTTCAATGACTCTGGTTATATTTTGCTTGCTTTTTTCTTTTCTTGATTACATTCCAGTTAAAGGTGAGATCATATGGTATTGGTCCCTCACCACCTGGCTTATTTCACTTAGCATAATGCTCTTCAGTTCCATCCATACTGTCGTGAGGGTTAGGAACTCCTTCTTTCTCTCTGCTGCATAGAATTCCATTGTATAAATGTACCACAGTTTTTTTTATCTACTCATTTACTAATGGGCACCTATGTTGCTTCCAGCACTTGGCTATTGTAAATTGTGCTGCTGTGAACATTGGGGTGCACAGGTTCTTTTGGATTGGTGTTTCAGAACTCTTAGGGTATAAACCCAGCAGTGGAACTGCTGAGTCAAAAGGCAGTTCCATTTTTAGTTTTCTGAGAAAACTCCATACTGTTTTCCGCAGTGGCTGCACTAGTCTGCATTCCCACCAATAGTGCACTAGGGTTCCCTTTTCATGGGAATATAGCCACTTCAGGTGTTCAAGGTTGACATTAACAGTACTAGGCCAGAAAGCAAGATAGGAAATTCAACTTGGTACTTTACTGCTAGTGGTAACATTTTGGCTAAGGAAGAGGCTAGAATGATTGGTAACCTGAAACCTGTTCATCTTGCCCTTCATTGCAACAAATTGATAATTGACTCTTTCTGCTGAAAGCTTTAAGCAGAAAAGCACACCGCAGCAGAGTTTAGCTTGGGCTCCTGTACTGGGGATAGAGGAGGGCAGAGGGCATCATAAAAGGCCAGAGTCCCCCACACTTCAAAGTTCACATGATAAATAAAACCAGAGGACATGGTGCTACTTATCATGTGTGATTTTCTCCTTTAAATTAGCCAGGAATTTTGTTAGTCTACTTTCTTATTTGGAGAGCATTTATATTGCATTTTACTTCCTCCCATTTATAGATACCAGAAAGTCCCTATGTGAACCTGAAAATGCTCTATTGGTTTTTAATATGCTAACTCATAATATTTAAACCTAAACCTACCAGGTAAATGTTCATTTTCTCCTTTGAACACGTCTTGGCTGCTTCATGGTGAATCACCAATACCCTCACTCAGGCCCCAGGCTTCCCCTAGCCTCCATTCCTGGTTGAGGACAGGAAGCTTAACTGTACCATGACTAATAACAGACTCTCCGTCTGCATGGCCCCAGAGCCTCTGGACACTTACTTGCTGAGAAGAAACCAGCCCTGTCTGCATTTCCAGAAACAACCCAGGGAGCAAGGCCTCCCTAACTCCCATGAGGTTCTGGGAAGCATTGAGGAGATGCTCTGGGCCCAGCCCCTCCCATCAGCAGCCAGCCCTGTGCAGGTCTCCCTGTGACCTGAAATGGGCAGGAATTTCAGAATCTGAGCATCTCCTATCTCCAGTGCAAACAATCATATGCTCCATTTTCTCCAAAGATGTCACTTTCAAAACATTCATTTATGTCCTTTCCTCTTTTTATGACATAATTTTTCCTTTTGGAATCAGGTTAGTAAATCATTGTTTCCAAACTAATTTCTTTCAAACGTAACTATAAACTTGTCTCCCAAACATGTGGCCGGATATTTTATAGTCTCCTGAAAATCGAATCCCTAACCCAAATTAACACACATGCACACACCTGCACACACACAAAGAGCCTTCACCATGACTGCCCTTCACCTAAACAAAGGGCCCTTCAACATTCACAGAATAGGCCTCACCTTCCCAAAGAAGTGCTGAGTGGACACCGCAAGCGCCTGGAAGCCACGGACAGCCCGTCTCAGCTCTGCCTGCAGGAGGCCCAGCTGCCTGGCCTGCTGCTCACTCCTCTCCTTGAGTCGCTGAACCAGCTGCCGTTCGGCCTCACGGGCCTGCAGGTCCGGCTTGGGGGAAAACCCATTCCGGGGAGCCGTGCTCCTCTGCTTGGGGTATCCTATTTAAAATAAAAACAGTCACTTGTGAAAAAAACATTCAGCTCAAATGGGACAACAGCTCCTTAATACAGGATTTCATCAAGAGCAAGTGGCCAAAAAGGAATTGCCATTGTTTGTCATTGCAGGTATTAGAAGGAAAAAAGCAGCAGGGACTTAAAATACTTGCTCTGTTTATGTGATTCTAAGTGCAAGGTTCCATGCTTGGAAAAAGAATAACAGGCCAAATTGCCAAATTCTTTCCAGCTTCCTCCATTTCTTCCAGATCTGCTTAGAGAGATGGAGCAGATGTTTTATATTCATGGAATTACTCCTTGAAAACGTCTAATAGCAAATAAATCAATCAGTTCAGGTCAAAACCATAGTTGTAGCCTAGCAACCTTTAATTGGGCACCAGGGAGTACTACCCACATGCCTTTCCCTCCTTTTCTGCTATCCTTCTAGTTACCCCTTCTTCAATGTCAGGTTCAAGCCATGCCTCTGATGACCTCTGTTCCAGGGTTTTCTGGCTTTACATTTCTACAGCATCAATGTCCTCCAAAATCTTTCCCCATGTGACAACTCACACCACCTCCACAGCTCAAGGTTCAGTCCAGGCCACCGTGACCCCTCACCTTCTCATGGGAAACCCTGCTTCTTATCTTTCACTGCACAGTGGCCAGAACGATCTTTGTAAATACAAAACAGCTCACGACCTGTGTGGACTGCCCCTCTCTGGTTATGCTCCACTGCAGTGAGAAGAAAGGGCTCATTTCTTCTGAGGGCCATGAAGCCTCTGAGGTCTGGTTCCTGCCAGGCAAATGTTAGGTGTGCGTGTGTCTTCGGGTGGGGGTGGGGCAACATGGAAGGAATCAGAAACTCCTCCTGGAGTTGGGGGTGGGGTGAGCAAGGCTTTAAGGAGAAGTGAATGTGTAAAGGCAAGGCCCCAGGAAAGGGCACAGAGGCAAGTACTGTGTCATGGTCCAAGGCCCCTGGGTAAGTAAGGCTCTTCCTCAGAGCTGCTGCCCTCATGGGTGCTCAGGTGGGCCTGACACCCAGAGAACCTCCCTGGGGCACAATGGACTTATATTACAGAAGCACACTCTTTCCTTTGCCCAAGAAGATCCTGGAGAACGTGGCATAGACACTGACCACACGGTCATGAATAAACTTTAATATTTCAAACACTCTTATGTCTTGGCCTGCCCACCTCTAAAATGCCAGGGAGTAACATATAAACAAATGAGAAAAGGTAGCCTCTTCAGTATCTGATACACAGACAGAGTAGAGTAATGGGCTTGAAACACACAAGTGGCCTCATCTTCTAAGGGAAAAGGATGGTTAACTGCTCTACTTCCGGTTACTAATTTAATGGTAACAATGACAACTTTAACTAAATCTCCCTCCTGTTAAGAAATCATCAAAGAAGTTGGACCCAAGGAGGAACACACCAAGGCACATCATAATTCCATTAGCCAAGATTCAAATGAAGGAGAGAATTCTAGAAGCAGCAAGGGATAAGGGGACAGTCACCTACAAAGGAGTTCCCATCAGACTGTCAGCTGATTTCTCAAAAGAGACCTTCCAGGCAAGAAGGGGCTGGAAAGAAATATTTGAAGTCTTGAAAGGCAGGGACCTACATCCAAAATTGCTCTATCCAGCAAAGCTGTCATTTAGAATGGAAGGGAAGATAAAATGCTTCTCAGATAAGGTCAAGTTAAAGGAGTTCATCATCACCAAGCCCTTATTCTATGAAATGTTAAAGGGACTTATCTAAGAAAAAGAAGATAAAAATATGACAGTGGAAAGACAGCAAACTCACAGCTATTAACAACCACACCTAAAACAAAAACAAACTAAGCAACCAACTAGAACAGAAACAGAACCACAGTAATGGAGATCATACGGAGGGTTAGCAGCAAGGGCGTGGGAGAAGGAGAGAGGGGGAAAAGGTACAGAGAATAAGTAGCATAGACGGTAGATAGAAAATAGACAGGGGGAGGGCAGGAATAGTGTGGGAAATGTAGAAGCTAAAGAACTTATGACACATGGACGTGAACGAAAGGGGGGAATGTGGGTGGGAAGGGGGTGCAGAGTGGAGGGGAGTGATGGGGGAGAAATGAGACAACTGTAATAGCATAATCAATAAAATATATTAAAAAAATAAAGTCAAGATCAGTAAAAAAAAGAAGAAAAAAGAAATCATCAGAGATTGCAGTGTGACCTCACATAGGACATATCTTTTAAAAAAATTTTTATTTTTATGTATTTTTATTTAATTGCTGTTCAAGTACCGTTTTCTGTCTTTTACTCCCATTCCAGCCCATCCCCCAGCCCTCTTCACCTCCCTCCCTTTTCCGCCCCCCATAGTTTTTGTCCATGTGTCCCTTACACATACTTATTCCTGCAAACCCTTCCCCTTTCCCCCTGAAATTCCCTCCCCTCTCCCCTCTGGTGACTTTCAGCCTGTTCTCTATTTCAGTGTCTTTGGTTATATTTTGCTTGCTTGTTTGTTTTGTTGTTTAGGTTCCTGTTAAAGGTGAGATCATATGGTATTTGTTTTTCACCACCTGGTTTATTTCACTTAGCATAATGCTTTCCAGTTCCATCCATGCTGTTGCAAAGGGTAGGAGCTCCTTCTTTCTTTCTGCTGCATAGAATTCCATTGTGTAAATGTACCACAGTTTTTTGATTCATTCATTTACTGACGGGCACCTAGGTTGCTTCCAGCACTTGGCTATTGCAAATTGTGCTGCTATGAACATTGGGGTGCATAGGTTTTTTGGATTAGTGTTTCAGGGTTCTTAGGATACAATCCCTAGCAGTGGAATTGCTGGCTCAAAAGGCAGATTCATTTTCAGTTTTCTTAGAAAATTCCATACTGTTTTCCATAGTGGTTGTACCAGTCTGCAACCCCACTAACAGTGCACTAAGGTCCCCTTTTCTTCACAACCTCTCCAACACTTGCTGTTTTTTGCTTTGTTTACAATGGCCATTCTGACTGGTGTCAAGTGGTATCTCATTGTGGTTTTAATTTGCATCTCTCTGATAGCTAGCGATACTGAGCATCTTTTCATGTGTCTCTGGAACTTCTGTATATCCTCCTTGGAGAAATGTCTGTTCAAGTCTTTTGCCCATTTTTTTTCACTGGGTTGCTTGTCTTCTTAGAATGGAGTCTTGTAAGTTCTTTATATATTTTGGAGATTAAAGCCTTGTCTGAGGTATCATTGGCAAATATGTTTTCCCATATGGTTGGTTCTCTTTTTATTTTAATACTGTTTTCTTTAGCTGTGCAGAAGCTTTTTATTTTGATGAGATCCCATTTGTTTATTCTTTCCTTTATGTCCCTTGCTCTAGGGGACATATCAGTAAAAATGTTGCTGCGTGAAATATCTGAGATTTTCCTGCCTATGTTCTCTAGGACTGTAATCATGTCATGGCGTATATTTAAATCTTTTATCCACCTTGAATTTATTTTTGTGTATGGTGTAAGTTGGTGCTTGAGTTTCATTTTTTTTGCACGTAGCTGTCCAGTTCTCCCAACACCATTTGTTGAAGAGGCTATTTTTACTCTATTTTATGTTGCTGCCCCCTTTGTCAAATATTAATTGAGACTTGGGTTTATTTCTGGGCGCTCTGTTCTGTTCCACTTGTCCATGTGCCTGTTTTTATGCCAGTACCAGGCTGTTTTGATTACTGTGGCCTTGTTATAGAGTTTGGTATCAGGTATTGTCATCCTCCTTATTTTGCTCTTCTTTCTCAAAATTGGAACAGCTATTTGAGGTCATTTATGGTTCCATACAAATTTTTGAAGTGTTTGTTCTAGGTCTGTGAAATATGCCATTGGTACTTTAATACGTATTGCATTGAATCTGTAAATTGCTTTGGGTAGTATGGACATTTTTTTTTAATTTTTATTTTAATTGTTGATCTTGTACAGTTTTCTGTCTTTTATTCTCACCCGAACCCACCACCCCAGCCCTCCCCACATCCCTCCCATTTCCACCCCCGCCATAGTTTTTGTCCATGTGTCCTTTATACTTGTTCCTGTAAATCCTTCCCCTTTTCCCCTGAAATTCCCTCCCCTCTCCCCTCTGGTGACTTTCAGCATGTTCCCAATTTCCATGTCTTTAGTTATATTTTGCTTGCTTGTTTGTTTTGTTGTTTAGGTTCCTGTTAAAGGTGAGATCATATGGTATTTGTTTTTCACCACCTGGTTTATTTCACTTAGCATAATGCTTTCCAGTTCCATCCATGCTGTTGCATAGGGTATGAGCTCCTTCTTTCTTTCTGCTGCATAGAATTCCATTGTATAAATGTACCACAGTTTTTTGATCCATTCATTTACTGATGGGCATCTAGGTTGCTTCCAACACTTGGCTATTGTAAATTGTGCTGCTATAAACATAGGGATGCATAGTTTCTTTTGGATTGGTGTTTCAGGGTTCTTAGGATATAGTCCTAGCAATGGAATTGCTGGGTCAAAAGGTAGATCCATTTTTAGTTTTTTTAGAAAATTCCATACTGTTTTCCACAGTGGTTGTACCAGTCTGCACTCCCACCAGCAGTGCACTAGTGTCCCCTTTTCTCCACAACCTCTCCAACACTTGCTGTTTGTTGCTTTGTTTATGAGGGCCATTCTGACTGGTGTCAAGTGGTATCTCATTGTGGTTTTAATTTGCATCTCTCTGATAGCTAGCGATATCGAGCATCTTTTCATGTGTCTCTGGATCCTCTGTATGTCCTCCTTGGAGAGGTGTCTGCCCAAGTCCTTTGCCCATTTTTTAATTGGGTTGCTTGTCCTCTTAGAGTGGAGTCGTGTAAGTTCTTTGTATATTTTGGAGATTAAAGCCTTGTCTGAGGTATCATTGGCAAATATGTTTTCCCATATGGTTGGTTCTCTTTTTATTTTAATACTGTTTTCTTTAGCTGTGCAGAAGCTTTTTATTTTGATGAGATCCCATTTGTTTATTCTTTCCTTTATGTCCCTTGCTTTAGGGGACATATCAGTAAAAATGTTGCTGCGTGTAATATCTGAGATTTTCCTGCCTATGTTCTCTTCTAGGACTTTAATGGTGTTACGGCTTATGTTTAAGTCTTTTATCCACCTTGAATTTATTTTTGTGTATGGTGTAAGTTGGTGCTCAAGTTTCATTTTCTTGCATGAAGCTGTCCAGTTCTCCCAACACCACTTGTTGAAGAGGCTATTTTTACTCCATTTTATGTTGCTTCCCCCTTTGTCGAATATTAATTGACTATAGAGACTAGGGTTTATTTCTGGGCTCTCTATTCTATTCCACTGGTCCACGTGCCTGTTTTTATGCCAGTACCAGGCTGTTTTGATTACAGTGGCCTTGTAATACATTTTGGTATCAGGTATTGTAATCCCTCCTGCTTTGCTCTTCTTTCTCAAGATTGCTGCCACTATTCTGGGTCGTTTATGGTTCCATATAAATTTTTGAAGAGTTTGTTCTATATCTGTGAAATATGCCATTGGTACTTTAATAGGTATTGCATTGAATCTGTAGATTGCTTTGGGAAGTATGGACATTTTGATGATGTTAATTCTTCCGATCCATGAACACGGTATGTGTTTCCATTTATTTGTGTCTTCCTTGATTTCCTTCTTCAGTGTTGTGCAGTTTTCTGCATACAGGTCTTTTACCTCCTTGGTTAGGTTAATTCCTAGGTACTTTATTTTTCTTTTTGCTATATAAAATGGTATTTTTTTCTTGATTTCTGCTTCTGTTGTTTCATTGTTGGTATACAAAAATGCCTTTGATTTCTGGATATTGACTTTGTATCCGGCTGTTTGGCTAAATTCATTTATTAGGTCGAGCAGTTTTTTTGGCCGAGACTATAGGATTTTCTATGTATACTAACATGTCATCTGCAAACAATGATAGTTTTGTTTCCTCCTTTCTGAGTTGGATGCCTTTTATTTCCTTTTCTTGTCTAATCGCTGTGGCTAATACTTCCAATATTATGTTGAATAGAAGTGGAGAGAGTGGACAGCCTTGTCTTGTTCCTGATTTTAGTGGAAAAGAATTTAGTCTTTGCCCGTTGAGTATGATGCTGGCTGTAGGTTTCTCATATATAGCCTTTATTATGTTGAGGAATGCTCCCTCTATTCCCACTTTGCTGAGTGTTTTTATCATAAATGGGTGCTGTACCTTATCTAATGCTTTTTCCGCATCTATTGATATGATCATGTGATTTTTGTCTTTGCTTTTGTTTATGTGATGAATTACATTTACTGATTTGCGAATGTTGAACCATCCTTGCATCCCTGGAATGAATCCCACTTGGTCATGGTGCATGATCTTTTTAATATATTGTTGGATGCAGTTGGCCAATATTTCATTGAGGATTTTAGCATCTATGTTCATCAGCAATATTGGCCTGAAGTTCTCCTTCTTTGTTGTGTCTTTATCTGGTTTTGGGATTAGGATGATGCTGGCTTCATAAAAAGAGTTCGGGAGTCTTCCATCATTTTGGATTTTTTGGAATAGTCTGTGGAGAATAGGGGTTAGCTCTTCCTTAAATGTTTTGTAGAATTCTCCTGTGAAGCCATCTGGTCCAGGGCTTTTGTGCATTGTGAGTGTTTTGATTACTGATTCAATTTCACCAGCTGTTATTGGTCTGTTCAGGCTTTCTGTTTCTTTTTCATTGAGTTTTGGAAGGTTATATTTTTCTAGAAACCTGTCCATTTCACCTAGGTTTTCAAATTTCTTGGCATACAGTTCTTCATAGTAATTTCTTACAATCCTTTGTATTTCTGCGGTGTCGGTTGTAATCTCTCCTGTTTCATTTCTGATTGTGTTTATTTGAGTCCTCTCTCTTTTTTTCTTGATGAGCCTGCTTAAAGGCTTGTCGATTTTGTTGATCTTTTCAAAGAACCAACTCCTGGATTCATTGATCTTTAGTATTGTGCTTTTAGTCTCTATGTCATTTAATTCTGCTCTTATCTTGGTTATTTCTTTCCTTCTACTTGCTCTGGGCTGTCTTTGTTGTTGTTCCTCGAGTTCTTGTAGGCGAAGGGTTAGGTTGTTTGTTTGAGATGTTTCTGTCTTTTTTAGATAGGCCTGTATCGCTATAAGCTTCCCTCTGAGGACTGCCTTTGCTGTGTCCCATAAGTTTTGGGTCGATGTGAGTTCATTATCGTTTGTTTCCAGAAACTTTTTGATTTCCTCCCTAATTTCATTCTTGACCCATTCATTGTTTAATAGCATGCTATTCAATCTCCATGATTTTGAGGGTTTTGGGTTTTTCTCCTTGGGGTTGGTTTCTAATTTCAGTCCCTTGTGGTTGGAGAAAATGCTTGGTATGATTTGAGTTTTCTTGAATTTGTTGAGGCTTGATTTGTGTCCTATCATGTGGTCTATCTTTGAAAATGTTCCATGTGCATTTGAAAAGAAAGTGTATTTAGCTTCTTTGGGATGGAGGGCTCTATATATATCAGTTAAGTCCATTTCCTCTAGAGTGTTGTTCAATGCCACAATATCTTTGTTGATATTTTGTTTGGAAGATCTGTCCATTTTTGACAGTGGGGTGTTAAAATCACCTACTATAATTGTGTTGCTGTCTATATCTTTCTTGAAGTCTTCTAAAATTTTCTTGATGTATTTAGGTGCTCCTCCGTTGGGTGCATATATATTTACAATATTTATGTCTTCTTGGTGGATTCTTCCCTTGAGTATTATGAAGTGACCTTCTGGGTCTCTCTTTATGGCCCTTCTTTTGAAGTCTATTTTGTCTGATATGAGTATTGCTACCCCAGCTTTTTTTTCCTGACCATTTGCTTGGAAAATTTGTTTCCAGCCCTTCACTTTGAGCCTGTGTATGTCTTTTGTCCTGAGGTGGGTTTCTTGTAGGCAGCATGTGTGTGGGTCATGCTTTCTTATCCATTCAGCTATTCTATGTCTTTTGATTGGAGCATTTAATCCATTTACATTTAAGGTTATTATTGATAGGTATTTATTCATTGCCATTTTCGTACCTGTGTTCCTCTCTTTCTTTCTCTCTCTGTCTTTTCCTTTCTTCCCTTAAAGCAGTCCCTTTAGTATCTCTTGCAGCATTGGTTTGGTAGAGGTGTATTCTTTTAGACTTCTTTTGTCTGGGAAGCTCCTTATTTGGCCTTCTATCTTGATTGAAAGCCTTGCTGGATAAAGTAGTCTTGGTTGCAGGCCTTTGGTTCTCATTGCTTGGAATATTTCTTGCCATTCTCTTCTGGCTTGCAGCGTTTCCATTGAGAAGTCAGATGCTAACCTGATTGGGGCCCCCTTGTATGTTACTTCCTTTTTCTCCCTTGCTGCTTTTAAGATTCTCTCTTTGTCTTAGAATTTTGCCATTTTAATTATGATGTGTCTTGAAGTGGGCCTGTTTGGGTTCCTTTTGATTGGGGCTCTCTGTGTTTCCTGGATTTGTGTGGCTTTTTCTCTCACCAAATGAGGGAAGTTTTCCATCATTACTTTTTCAAACAGGTTTTCTATCCCTTGTTCTTGTTCTTCTCCTTCTGGTATCCCTATTATACGAATATTATTCCATTTCATGTTGTCTTGCATTTCTCTTAAACCCTCTTCATTCTTTCTAAGCCTCTTTTCCTTATCTTGCTCATTCTGAGTGTTTTTTTCTATTTTGTCCTCCAACTCGCTGATCCGATCTTCTGCTTCATCGATTCTGCTTTTCATTCCTTCTACTGTGTTCTTCAGTTCAGAGATTGTGTTCTTCATTTCCTCTTGGCCCTTGTTGATAGTTTCTATTTCCTTTTTCATGTTGATATAGTTTGCCGTGAGTTCATCATAACTTCCCTGTAGTTTATGGTAGCTCATTGAGAGCTCATTGAGCTTCCTGACAACCATTGCTTTGAACTCGATATCTGATAGTTGAGTTGCCTCTGTCTCATTTAGCATTCTTTCTTGAGCTTCCTCCTTTCCTTTCGTTTGGGGATTGTTCTTTTGTCTTCCCATTGTTTGTAAGACTCTTGTTGTTAGCCTCAGCTTCTTAAATTGATCTGTTCTGGTTCCCTGGGTTTGTGGTATGACCTTCTGTGGTAGAATATCTGTGAGATTCAGTGGTGGATTCTCCTTCAGATATCCTGTTGTTCACCGCTTTCACTGTCTCATCAGCTGGAATACCCTCTTTTGGGGGCCAACTCTGGTTTTTGTTTTTGTTTTTGTTTTTTTCCCCCCACAGTTTCAGGCTTGCTTGTTTGTTTGTTTTGTCTCACTTGTGGGTATTTACAAAAAGAAGAGGGGGGAAAATGAAGAAAAGAAGAAAGAGGAAACGAGAGGAAGGTAGAAGAGATAAAATTGAAAAGAAAGGAAGAGGGGATAAGAGAAGAAGTAATTCAAGGGAGGCAAAAGGAGTTGGGGAGTAAAGAAGAAGATATAAACAATGAAGAAGGAGTAGTTAAAAACTCATATAGATAGACAGGCTTACAAACAAAAAGACACTAACAAACTGGCAAAACAAAAAAGAGACACACACACAGACACCCCCACACAAATATAAGCAGCCAAAGGGGGGGGGAAGAACAAGCAAAGCACAACAAAATATTTTTAAAAAATAAAAATATATTAAAAAATTAAAAAACAAAACAAAACCAAAAAAAAAAACAAAAAACAAAAAACACCCTCTTGTTGTTTTCAAACTTGCCAGCCGGTTTTTCAGGTCTTGAAGGCTGCAATGGCCGAGGGGTGATCTTATTGCTTTTCTCTGTGTTCAGAACTCAGTCCTCACTGTGCTATGTATCCCAGAGTTAGTGGGCACCTCTCCCCACAGGGTTTTCAGCGTGTGATCTGAGCCTCCTGGTGTGTGCGCACTTCTCCAAGTTTATGGGTGTGTGCTAGGTTCTCCAGACGTGCACAGCCGCCTGCCTTTGTCCCTAGGAGGCTTTCAGTGTTCGGGCACAGCTGCCTGCATTTGCTTCTGAGAGGGGCCTGCGTTCCAGCTGCTATCCGGCGCCTGCACCTTGGGCCTGAGCTGTCCGCGTTTGAGCACCCGCCCGTGAACTGGCACCTCTGGCTCCACAGCTGTCTCCAGCGGCCTGAGCCTATGTTTTCACGAGTGTCCACTAGCCCGCGACCGTGTGCAGTCCCCTGAGGGTGTCTATTTTCATGCAGTTGTCTCACTTTGCCCGAGCCTCTGTCTCTGTTGGGGCGCCTGTGCTTTCGTAGTCGCCCGGCGACCATGAAAACTCGGTTCAAAGTCGCGCAGTGACCTGGTGCGCCCACTTTTGCTCCGGCCGCAGTTGCGTGGTGGCCCCTGAGATCTCCCAGCCGGTTCAGTGGCTGACCCAGCTCCCTCCCCAGAGCCCTGGGGCAGGCTTGGCAGAGTGCCAGGCCGGGGCCTCAGCCGCCCCGTTCTCTGCGCCCTGGAACCCTGGGCTCTTATTGTTCCGAAGAGCTCTCCTTACCGCTTGTTTTTCAGTGTCCGCTACAATTTCCGACCTCTTATTCTCCAATATGCTGTGTTACTGTTCCTTGTCTGTTCTGGTCTTTCATAGATTGGCCCGGTTTTTCTCCCATGTGTAGAGGGGGAATAGGGTCTGCTCCCTCCTACCACGCCGCCATCTTCTCCCGGGTAGTATGGACATTTTGATGATGTTAATTCTTCCGATCCATGCACACGGTATATGTTTCCATTTGTTTATGTCTTCCTTGATTTCTTTCTTCACCGTTGTGTAGTTTTCTGAATACAGGTCTTTTATCTCCTTGGTTAGGTTTATTCCTAGGTATTTTATTTTTCTTTTTGCTATATCAAATGGGATTTTTTTCTTGATTTTTGCTTCTGCTGTTTCATTGTTGGTATACAAAAATGCCTTTGATTTCTGGATATTGACTTTGTATTCACTGTTTTGCCAAATTCATTTATTAGATTGATCGATTTTTTGGCAGAGTCTATGGGATTTTCTATGTACACTATCATGTCATCTGCAAACAATGACAGCTTTGTTTCCTCCTTTCCAATTTGGATGCCTTTCATTTCCTTTTCTTGTCTGATTGCTGTGGCTAAAACTTCCAATACTATATTGACTAGAAGTGATGAAAGTGGACAATCTTGTCTTGTTCCTGATCTTAGTGCAAAAGGTTTTAGCTTTTGACCATTGAGTATGATGTTGACTGTAGGTCTCTCATATATGGCCTTTATTATGCTGAGGAATGCTCCCTCTATCCCTGCTTTGCTGAGTGTTTTCATTACAAATGGGTGCTGTACCTTATCAAATGCTTTTCCCACATCTATTGATATGATCATGTGATTTTTGTCTTTGCTTTTGTTTATGTGATGTATTACATTTACTGATTTGTGAATATTGTACCATCCTTGCAACCCTGGGATGAATCCCACTTGGTCATGGTGCATGATCTTTTTAATATATTGTTGGATGCAGTTGGCCAATATTTCATTGAGGATTTTAGCATCTATGTTCATCAGCAATATTGGCCTGAAGTTTTCTTTCTTTGTTGTGTCTTTATCTGGTTTTGGGATTAGGATGATGCTGGCTTCATAGAAAGAGTTTGGGAGTCTTCCATCATTTTGGATTTTTTGGAATAGTCTGTGGAGAATAGGGGCTAGCTATTCCTTAAATGCTTTGTATAATTCTCCTGTGAAATCATCTGGTCCAGGGCTTTTGCGCGTCAGGAGTTTTTTTGATTAGTGCTTCAATTTCATCTGCTGTTTTTGGTCTGTTCAGGCTTTCTGCTTCTTCTTCATTGAGTTTTGGAAGACTATATTTTTCTATAAACTTGTCCATTTCCCCTAAATTTTCAAATTTCTTGGCATATAGTTCTTCATAGTAATTTCTTACTATGTATCCTTTGTATTTCTGTGGTGTCAGTTGTAATCTCTCCTGTTTCATTTCTGATTGTGTTTATTTGGGTCCTCTCTCTTTTTTTCTTGATGAGTCTCCTTGTTGGGAACTGTCCTGCCTGGTTTCAGGAGTTGTAACCCCCCATGACTAAGGCTAAGTGAGCGACCTTTGGACTGTAAGCCACTAAGGAGACAAAGCTTATCTCCCTGGCAGGAGTGCCAATTCTGCTTCATCCATAACTGGCCCCAAATGCTTGGTTGGTTAGTTAATGATGGGTAAGATTCCCTCAAGGGAGGGGTCACCTAAGACAGGCACAATCACTTGGAAGGCCCTCAAGGAAGGACTCGGGGGACTGCAGCAAAGGGGGGGTGATGGACCCTTGCCCTCCTGGCTATCCTGACATAGCCTGAGTCCTCATTCCATCTGGGAGAAGTTTTCCTTATCTCTTGGCTTCCTGGCCCTGATCCACTTAAGCCTGAAACTATGATGGAGGGCAGTGCAGTCCTGTGCTAGGTAGGGCGGGCTCCCCAGGTGATCGGACATAAGAAAGAATTCGTAAAGTCCTGTGAAACCTGCTTTGCTAAGAGTACTTCATTTAAATGATAAGGGTCCGAGCAGGAAATGAGTTTGTCTCCCAAAGTTTTGTAACCCCTTAGCTGACAGACCCTGTCTCAGACCAAGCCCTCAGAGTTCTTTGAAATATTATCTATTGTTTGATCCTTGCTGCCTGACAATGATTGATGAGCTTTACCTATATTCCTGAGTAAAATGGACCTAATAAAAGCCATTGAGGAAGGGGCTCTTGGCCCTTCTCCTTTGAGAGAATGGTCACCTATCCTCCCCAAGCAGATCAAGTCTTGGTAGACTTATTTTCATTCGTGGTGGACGGATGGGGCTCTGTGGGTGGAGCCCCTCCACATCTCCTTAAAGGCTTGTCAATTTTGTTTATCTTTTCAAAGAATCAGCTCCTGGATTCATTGATCCTTAGAATTGTGCTTTTAGTCTCTATGTCATTTAATTCTGCTCTGATCTTGGTTATTTCCTTCCTTCTACTTGCTCTGGACTGTCTTTGTTGTTGTTCTTTGAGTTCTTGTAGGTGTAGGGTTAAGTTGTTTGTTTGAAATGTTTCTATCTTTTTAGGTAGGTCTGTATCACTATGAACTTCCCCCTCAGGACTGCCTTTGCTGTGGCCCATAAGTTTTGGGTTGTTGTGAGTTCCTTTTCATTTGTTTTCAGACACTTTTTAATTTCTTCCCTAATTTTATTCTTGACCCATTCATTGTTTAATAGCATGCTATTCAATCTCCATGATTTTGAGTATTTTGGGGTTTTTTCCCCCCCTTGGGGTTGGTTTCTAGTTTCAGTCCCTTGTGGTTGGAAGTATGCTTGGTATGATTTCAATTTTCTTCAATTTGTTGATGCTTGTTTTGTGTTTATCATGTGGTCTATCTTTGAAAATATTCCATGTGCATTTGAAAAGAATGTGTATTTAGTTTCTTTGGGATGAAGGGCTCTCTCTATATATATCAGTTAAGTCCATTTCATCTAGGGTATTGTTCAATACCACAATATCTTTGTTAGTATTTTGTTTGAAGATCTGTCCATTTTTGACAGTCGGGTGTGAAAATCCCCTACTATAATTTTGTTTCTGTCAATATCTTTCTTAAAGTCCTCTAAGATTTTCTTTATGGATTTGGGTGCTCCTATGTTGGGTGCATATATATTTACAATGTTTATATCTTCTTGATGGGTTGTTCTCTTAAGTATTATGAAGTGACCTTCTGGGTCTCTCTTTATGGCCCTTTTTTTTCAAAGTCTATTTTGTCTGATATGAGTAATGCTAGCCTCGCTTTTTTCTTCCTGTCCATTTGCTTGGAAAATTTGTTTCCAGCCCTTCACTTTCAGTCTGTGTAGGTCTTTTTTTCCCCCCCTTGGGGTTGGTTTCTAGTTTCAGTCCCTTGTGGTTGGAAGTATGCTTGGTATGATTTCAATTTTCTTCAATTTGTTGATGCTTGTTTTGTGTTTATCATGTGGTCTATCCCAAGGTGGGTCTCTTGAAGGCAGCATATGAGTGGATCATGCTTTCTTACCCATTCAGCTATTCTATGTCTTTTGATTGGAACATTTAATCCATTTATGTTTAAGGTTATTATTGATAGGTACTTATTTATTGCCATTTTTGTACCTGTGTTCCTCTCTCTCTCTCCTCTCTCTCTCCCTTCCTTCCTTCCTTTCCTTAAAGCAGTTCCTTTAGTATCTCTTTCAGAACTAGTTTGGTAGAGGTGTATTCTTTTAGACTTCTTTTGTCTGGGAAGCTCCTTATTTGGCCTTCTATCTTGATTGAAAGCCTTGCTGGATAAAGTAGTCTTGGTTGCAGGCCTTTGGTTCTCATTGCTTGGAATATTTCTTGCCATTCTCTTCTGGCTTGGAGCGTTTCCATTGAGAAGTCAGATGCTAACCTTATCAGGGCTCCCTTGTATGTTACTTCCCTTTTCTCCCTTGCTGCCTTTAAGATTCTCTCTTTGTCTTGGAATTTTGCCATTTTAATTATGATGTGTTTTGAAGTGGGCCTCTTTGGGTTCCTCTTGATTGGGACTCTCTGTGTTTTCTGTATTCATGTGACTTTATCTCTCATCAGATTAGGGAAGTTTTCCAGCATTACTATTTCAGACAGGTTTTCTATCCCTTGCTCTTCTCCTTCTCCTTCTGGTATTCCTATTATACGGATATTATTGCTTTTCATATTGTCTTGCATTTACCTTAATCCCTCTTCATTCTTTCTGAGCCTCTTTTCCTTTTCTTGCTCTTTCTGGGTGTCTTTTTCTACTTTGTCCTCCAACTCGCTGATCCCACGATCCGCTTCATCGATTCTGCTTTTGATTCCTTTTACTGTGTTCTTCAGTTCAGAAATTGTATTCTTCATTTCCTCTTGGCCCTTGTTGATAGTTTCTATTTCATTTTTTATGTTGATATAGTTTGCAGTGAGCTCATTGTAGTTTCCCTGTACTTTCTGGTAATTCACTGTGAGCTCATTAAGCTTCCTTATAACCATTACTTTGAACTCAATATCTGATAGTTGAGTTGCCTCTATTTCATTTAACATTCTTTCTGAGCTTCCTCCTTTCCTTTCATTTGGGGATTGTTTCTTTGTCTTCCCATTGCTTGTGAGATTCGTCTTGTTAGCCTCAGCTTCTTAAATTGATCTGTTCTGGCTCCCTGGGTTTATGGTGTGAACTTCTGTGGTAGAATACCTGTGAAATTCAGTGGTGCAGTCTCCCTGATCTCCTGAGCTCACTGGTCTTGGGCTGTCATATAAGTTGGCTCTGTATTTGTCTTGGGGTTTTGATTGTTGTTGGGTCTTTTTTTGGTGGGTCCTTCCCACAAGCTTGTTAACTGAGGGTCACTCTGTCCACCACATCTTGTATTCTGTTGTGCTGGTGAGGGCAGGTTGTATTGAAGTCGTTTCTTCCACGTGTATAAATTTTTGAGGATTCTCTCTTGCTCTTATTCAGTTGTTTGTTCTGGGTAATTTCTCCACTATGTAGTTGTATTTCCAGATTGGTCCTGGATTGAGGTTAGTGTGGCTTCCACTGCCTCCTTCACCTTCTTCTGTTGTTCTCTCTTGGTGGTTCCTTTGTTGTTGGGTTTCCTCTTCCAGTGGGTATCCTGGTGTTCACAGCTTCCACCTACTCTTTTCTGTGATCAGTTGAGGGGGGAAGGCAGAATGGTTTAAGATAGCAGGAGTGTATTCTGTGATATTTACAGTAGCAGCAGGTAGAGAAGAGATAGGAGATACTTTGGCTATGTATAGTGTTAACTGTGATATTCCACCCAATTAGCCACTATTTAGAAAGAATGGAGAGAAGATAAGACTCTTGTTGTGGAGGTAAGGGTTGTGAGTTGGATCTAGAAAGCAGCGAGGTTGTGGGAAGTCAGATTTTGAGGTAATGTTGAGAGTAAAGGATAGTAAATAGGTATAGTTTGTGAGAGAATAGAGTTAACCACTACAGTAATAGAGTTCAGGAAACTGTGAAGTGGGCTAAGATCTGGGAGGGGTGTTGTATAGTATTTACAATTGTATGGAACAGCTATTATTTACAATAATATTAGAACCACAGTCATATGACAGAATCTATGTGATTTGGATAATAAGAATAGGAAGTATAGGACATTGAGTAGTGTGCTAATGGAACAGAAGTGAAGTGAAGGACAGTAAATTAGCAATACACTATGAAAGAGAGAACAGGGGACACCTGTCAAATGATACAATATAACCAGCCAAGCAAAGAAGACTGAACAGAAAGAAGAGGAATACTATTAAAATAAAAGATGTAAGAATAATGAAAAAATAATAATACAAATATGCAATAACTTGCAGGTTCTCTGTAATAACAAAGTGAAATTTGTATCACTGTGTCAACTGTTGGGATGCACCCTCTTTGGGTCCAACTCTAGTCTTCACAGTTCTGAGTTTTTTGGTCTCACTTGTGGGTATTTAAAAAAAAAAGAAGCAGAAGAAGGAAGGAAGAAGAGATAAAATTGGAATGAAAGGAAGAAGGATAAAACAAGAAAGAAGGAGAGAGAGGGCAAAGGGATTGAGAGATACAAAAATAATAAAAATTTAAAAATAAAAAAATGACTTAAAAAAAAAGCCTCTTGGTGGTTTCAAACTGGCCACACATGTTTTTCTGGTCTTGCTGGCTGTAGCATGCTGAGGGGCTTCTCTCCCTTCCTAATCAGCTCTCAGTCAGCCTCGAGGGCACTCTCCCCATGGCTAGCCACACACTCTTCCCAGAGCTAGTCTGGTGCCTCTCCGTGGGGCCCTGGGTGTGGGATCCAGGCCTTCCTCAGAGCGCACTTTCCCCAGTGGGCTGGGGTGTGCTCGGCCAGGCTGTCTCTGGCCCCACGAGTTGGGACATGCACCCTTCCCAGTGCTGTGGGGGCACGCAGGGCCTCCTGCATCCCCTTGGAAGTGTTGCCTGGCTGGGTGGGGAGGCGGCTGTAGTGATTTCTGCAGGAGAATTCCCCAAATAGTGTCTCTCTTTTTTTTTTCTTCACTTTTTCTTTTTGAGGAATTCCTCTTGCTCTAGCCTGCTGTCCTGTACAATAGCATGGCCTCTTGCACAGCCCAGAACTCCAATCAGACCTGGAACTATCAGGGTCAGGGCCCATCAGGGTGTGACTCTCAACTCTCCTGAGCTGGTGTCCACAGACTCCTGGGTGCTCACAGCCCCTGTGTGTTTGCCACTTAGTCCTTATTCCCCCTCTGCAACTTCAAGCAGCCAGGTCTCTCCCAGTGCTGCTCAATCCTTGTTTTGCTGGGGAGGGAGCAGTTGACCCAGCTCTCTCCCAAGGACCCTGTGGCAGACCCTGTGGGTGCTGGGCCTGGGGCTGCAGCCACCCTAGTCCCCGCACCGGTCCCAGGGACCTTACTGTCCTGAAGCACTCTCCTTACCGTCTGGTTTCTCAATGTCCACTATAATTTTTGGTCTCCTATGTTCATATACGCTGGGGTACCGTTGGCTGTTTGCTCTGTTCCTCTGCTGATCAGCCAAGTTTTTCTCTGGTGTGTAGGGGAAGTGGAATCTGCTCCTTCCTACCTCACTACCATCTTCCTATTTCACATAGGACACATCTTAAAATGCATGACTTAACAGTACAACGTGAACTTATTGCTTCTTAAAACTGTCTTTGTGACAGTACATAATATTCCAGAAAATTCACTTGCATGTTGTAGGCAAATCAATCTTAATATGTACTTAACCCCAACATTCTGAATACCGAACACAAAAGAAAAATAACTACCAACAAAATATGTGAGAGTTACTGCACGCATTGAACTCTAAGACACAGCCTAAGACCTAAGGTGGATATTTTTCATGATTACTGTTTGCCATTTTATTGTTGTGGCTGGTGATTTTATGAAGCACTCCAATGTTTTAGTTACTGTATTGAGGTACCAGGTGCCTGACACTGATACAATAGAAGACACTTCTTTTAGACATCTCAAGGAAATAATGAACATTCTTCCAGCTCAGTGAATGAAAGCTAATTGCAATTTAGGACACAGAGAGTCATGTCTGAGCTTGTAGATATTAGTAAGCACTCATGTTGTTGTGTATTTTTGTCTGTCAGATTTATTCCCTATTATCATTAATATTACTGTCAATGTCGTCATCATCATCATCATCATCATCATCATCAGGTTAGCATTTACAGACAACGTTAAGTAGACAATATAAGCGGGTTTGGTGAAATCCTGTTCTTGGTGCTGAAGGGAAGCAAAGTCTGCCACCCCCAAATATGCCTGTGGAATATTGATAATCTTAAGCTGGTTATTAAGGAACAAAAGTCTCCAAAAGAACCTTTGTCCCTCCCCCTTTACCTGTGTAAAGGAATTTAGGCGGATGACCTGCTCCAGGTAGGAGCCATCCTCATAGACAACAGCAGCTTAATTGGAACCAGGAGTGATGGACAGGGAGAGACCCAGCAAGGCCCCTTGGATCAAGTCCTCTCTGTGTCCCATTGTAAAGATGACCCAGCAAACACTCATTTTCCCAACATCTGCTTTCCATCTCCATGTGAGTGGTCTTCCTGCCCTTTGAAGTCCTACACCACTACCCTCCCACCTTTCTCCATAGCTCAAGATGACATTTAAGTCTCAACTGCCCAATGCCTCTTTGGGTCTCATCTTGTGGCACCCCCAAATGTACATCTGTAACATAATATCACTTTCATTCACACATTCAACTTCAGTGTTCCATTGAATGTCGACACACTCAGTCCACATTTCTATTCCTGGAGCCAAAAAAACACATGCTTGATCTCAGTCAAGGCTCCCCTGAGAACACCAGCTTTTGGTATCAACACACCAAGTGAAAGTTTAGCTCATTCATGGCACCAAACTACTTTATGAAGCCAGTCCTTGTTGGGAACTCCTGGCTGGCTGCACATGTGACATCCAACCAACGTCCCAGCATAGACTAAAGTTCTGGACCCAGTGCTAACACTGTAGGAAGGAAATACAGACAAACAAGGCTGGCTGTGGAGTTCTCTACTGCTTTTAGATAAAAAAGTGTTCTGCCATTTTCTAAATACACCAAATAAAACACCTAGGACTAATAATCACTTTACCATCATCGGCATAGTTTTGGTCCTCAGTAAAAACAGTATACTTTCTTGTGCTGTCAATTTTTGTTAAGTACTTTTTTAGTTAATTCCATGAAGTGTTATTCTGTCACTTACTCTCCTGTCTGCCCAATGTGATACCATCCCCAGGAGGACACACAAGGACAGCAGCCCAGGTTCACCTACTGTCTTGGGGATGGGGAGCTTATGTTGAGAGATGACTGACACACAGCCACCTTCATCTATTTCATTAAAATTTAAGGAGGATCTTGTGTGCTTCTGCTGTCTTTTCTTCAGAGCCAGCTATACTGAAGCCAAATGACAATCTGCTTAGGAGGCGAGGGGCTAACAGAACCGTGAGATGAAAACCTCTGCACAGCAGCGACCACGGGGGGAATAGGCGGAGCACGTGGCCGGCACTGGATGGGTGTGGGGACCATGGCTCACTTCTGATTTCTCTGGAAGAGCCAACTTGCACATTTTAATGAGGGACACACCATGTCCCCAAGACACTTCCAGGCACTGAAAGGTTTTATTATCACTTCCTTCCCTGTCACTTTCCGTATTCACATTGCTCCCAGGGTGGCTGAGGGCTCCCAGCGGGTGGGCAAGCCGGTGAGCTCTCCCTGCAGTCAGGCAGAGCCTCCTCGTGGTTTTGTCTCTTCAAAGAGTCAGCGCTCTGGCCTCCTCCACTCTCCTGGTTTCCACCCAGTTGAACCAGGACATTGACACTAATAAATAAAGACCTTCAAAATAGGGCCTATCGATGGTTCTTTCGTTGAAGTGAAAAAAGGAAGTAGAAATACCAGTTTAAAAAAAATTTTTTTTTACTGTTTGCCCCTTGTAAACCTCCCAGTTGTCAAAGAAGATTATCCCCAGTGTATCTCTTTGGCATGGATACATAGGAGCAGAAATACCCGGACCACTGTCTCTCCATGGCCCAGAGACAGCTGATTTAATACGTATGCTTTCCGTAATATGCTTTACGTTGTGTGCTTTGGAGGGGGCCAAAATACTTGACAGCTTTCACCGGGCACGTTCTCTACTCCCAGGGCTCTTAGCACTGAAGGCTGCGTCCGCCTGTGGCTGATCCCCTCTACAGCATCTCCAACAGACCTCATGGTTTTGGGGACACAGGCTAAATCTAGAACATCCTCCTATTATCTCAATCTTGCCCCAGTCGAAATTTCTCTGTAGCCATCCTGCTGGCTCCATGATGCTGGTTAGGGGCAGTAGGCTTTATGATGACCCCAGCGACAACTGCCAACTCAGAGGAAAAAGTCAGTAGTATCACAGTCTCACAAGGATGAATACAGGCCCTGTGCGTGCAAAGGCTGAGCACTGGGGAGAAGAACAACCCTAGAGAGTGGAAAGAGAATATTAAATATTCATCTGCAGCCATCTGGCACTATCCAGAGGATTCTAATGGATGTAAAAGCTTGATTTAATCTTAAAGCTGGGAGCTTTACTGACATGAAAACACACAAAATGCAGCACTGAAACCTGCATGTATACACCATACACAGGCTCATGACCTTAACACTTGTAAACAAGAAAGGACACAACTTTGATAGCCTTAAGAAAGCGTTTCATGACTTAGGTCAACAACCTGCTTCTTGCAGACTGGCAGCACAGCCCAGGGCACAGGTGCTGAGTCCCGTGTTGTCTTAGACAGGCTTCATGGTTCTTAAACTGATCTAAATTTGTTTCAGAAAATTGTGTCTGGTCGCACACTCTTCTCCTACTCAGTATCAGCACTGTTTGCCTGGGGGTGGCTAGTGGTGGTGAAGGTAAAGAGAAGATGGCAGAGGGTGGGAATGTCCTTCCAGCCGGTCCTGAGCTTGGGTGAGGGCAGGGATGACTTAATGTAG
Source organism: Glossophaga mutica (assembly GCA_039655065.1). Taxonomy (NCBI): domain Eukaryota; kingdom Metazoa; phylum Chordata; class Mammalia; order Chiroptera; family Phyllostomidae; genus Glossophaga; species Glossophaga mutica. The sequence continues at coordinate 110,191,665 of CM077304.1, forward strand.
AGTTTTGTCCATGCACATTCATCAGGACATTTTTTAGTTAATTTCCAATATTTTATTCTTTCCCTTTCTCCCAACTCCCTCTCTGCTTCCCCTTCTAATTTCCCATTTTCTTCCCTCTACTTTATCTTTCTTCCCCTTTTGGTCTTCATTTGCATTGAAAGAAAACACTTTTACTCCTTATTCCAACTTTTTCCATTCTTTTTGTTTTAGAACTACATACTCTATTTTATTGGTTATTGTAGAAATTTTAACAGATATATTTTAACTTAAAGTCTAAAAGTACATGATACCTTTACCTCTCCTAGAACATAAGGACCTCACACGTGGTGGTTTATTTCCTTGCGTCTGTAATAATTTTGCTTTTATTTTCCTAAGTGGACACAAGTCCTATAGCATTTTGAATGGAATTTTCAGACCACAAGCGTAGCATGGAATCCAGTGCTCAAATTTCGGCAGGGCAGATATGGGGGAAGGAATTCCCAAGGGAGGGCTGGTTCCCCTACCCACCTTCTCAAGAGCCAAAGCTGCAACCAGTCAGGCTTCTCCTGCAGAAGGAGCTTCCTTTTTCTTCCTGATCCACCCAGGACTGCGCTGCCCTTCCCAAGTTCCAGATTTACACAGGCTTCTCCATCTGGTCTTTCACCCTGTTAGGCTTTGTCATGGCTCTGGCTTATTTCTTATACATTTTTAATTAACTAGAAATATTAATTTTTCTATTCTGTAAGCTTTCTGATTAATAGCAGAACAACTAAGCATGTAGTTTTGGGATTATGACTGTTTGGAGTTCAAATCAAGACTCCACTACTTATTTGCTGTGGCTCTGGGCAAATTAACAAACATCTGTGTGTACCTTGATTTCATCACAGGTAAAGGGAAGGGCACTGCCTCACAGGTTACTGTGTGCATGAAATAAATAGGACAGTGTCTGGTATACAGTAAGAGCTCAGACATGAGCTGTTGTTTGCTATTTTTGTGCTTAAGAAAATGTTCTGAGGTTATAATGCATTCTATTCTACAAAGGGGCTAATGCCTTACCATATGAATTTCCATAATAAATAATTTTTAAGTTTCAAGTGACATTAGGTAGCTTACTTATGTCTGAATGTAAAGAAATGGCTTCTTCACTGACAAAATAACAAGTATTTGATATGCATTGTTGTTCTGTTTTTCTTCCTTTCAGAAAATATTATCTCTTGAAGTTAGAGCTTCAAAGTCTGTTTTTCAATTATAAATTATTCCTATGTGCTGTTGGACTAGCAGGTACCCCTACACAGAGAGGATTCTACCTCTTAAATGTAGCATAATAATAACATTTGTGGAGAAAATGATGCCAACAGCTGGTTCATTTCATCTAGAGTCAGAACACATCCGTACATGCACGGCAGGCCAGGACAATCCAGCAGATCGCATGTGCTGGCATTGCTCCACTAATAGCACCAGAACAAAGAAATTCCACGTTCAAGTCTTCTACCCAAATAACACAGGTCCCATTTCCCAAATACCTGGCGAGTGAAGCTTGGGGGTTGAACCTGCCACTCTCTTCGGGGATGAAACAGCAGGCTTATTAGCATCTTGATCTTTCTGTAGTTCTTTCTTTGCTCCTATATATAGTTTAAAAAGAGAAGCAGAAAGAAAGCAAACCAGTTACAATTGGAACAGTAACACAAGCTGTTTGTGGAAAGGGAGGTTTAACAAAAGGCAAACAGAACAAAGCCATGTTTGGATGATTTGTTGCTATGCTCACCACCCCCAGTGCTTGAGGAATGACACAGTTGTTCACAGCGCAGAGAGAGAACTGCGTTGCAGTGAGCAACCCAGGGGAATAAGCACACTGTTGACTCTGATTTCATGAAACTGTCTCTAGAGGTCACAGCACCCCCATGACCCTGAAGAAACTACTTAAGAATTAAAATTATCCTGTCCTTTGCCATCAGCATGACCTGCCCACCTCTTTCTGCAGAAACGAATTTTCAGAAGACATGGAAGGAAGTTGTCACTGAACATAACTTCTAATGACTTCTGCATCGAGGGCTGAGCCCCGGGGGACTCGGTCTGAGCCTAATTACTGTCCGTGCAGCTGGCTCACACGGGTGGCCTACGGAGCCTTTGTGCTCTCTCTGCTGGGCCTTTGTGGGCCCGGGGCTGGCCCCGACAGAGCAGGGTAAACTGAGTGTGGTTGATAGGGGTACATGGAGTGGTTTCCCCCTGGGTCCTGGGCACGGACACTCACCTTCACATCACCTTCATCAGAAAGTCAAAGAAGAATGGATGGAAGATGAGAGAAGAAACACAGACTTTGATGAACCTACACCTGCCTCCACTTCAGCACACTTTATGTCATTTCAAAAACAACCCTCAGTGATGGTTTCTTAGATGCAGACCACGAACCTTCACCTTCCCCCCAAACTCTGCGACCTCATTCCTCATCCAGAGGTAATCACTGCTGGCAATTTGGCAGTTATTCTCCCAGACCTTTTCCTAGATATTGTATAAATAAAGCTACACATTTACAAATACAGCTATTAATTAACTGAATGAATCACACACTGCAATTTCTTTTTACCTATTTACATTTTTAAAAGATCTTTTTTAACATCTTTATAGATCTTTTTAAAATGCCACATTGAATTAATGGGCACAGATGTACCATAATTCATTTACCCATCTCTTACTGATGAATATTGAGATCGTTGGCAAGTTTTGGCTATTAAAATGGCTCAGGGTGCTACAATAACCATTCTTCCACTTGTTTCTTTGCACACATGCACCAGTACCTTTACAGGACAAATGGATAGAAGTGCTTTTGCTCATTTGCAATATTGCTAGACACAGTCAACTGTCTGCTAAAGGAGGTACTAATTTGCACTCCCAACCAAGAGCATGTGAGAGCAACTCTTTCCTCATACCCCACGTCCTACTGACGTTGAAGTCTCAATCATTTTAAATTTTGCCGGATACTTAGAGTGTTTCATATTGGTCATATGCACCTTTTCATTGGAAAACTACCTAACTAAACCCGTTGCCCATTTTTCTTACTGATATGTAAAGACTCTTCATTTATTCTGGACACCAATCCTTTGCCTACAACATAGGTTACCTTTTCCAGCCTTTCACTTTTTAAAACTTACTTACAGTATCTTTCATTGTACTGTGGTTTTACACAGTTTTAATGTGTTCAGGATGTTAACTTTCCCTTTTCAACTCTAAGAGCACTATTGTAGGTTATGTGTACATGTGTGTACATGCAAGTGTGTGTGCACCTATGTGACGGGGGGAGGGACTGTTTCCAGAGTTCGGGGAGGGAGGCAGGTGTTTGGTTCCCACCTTCTTCTCCCTTGCTCTTCTCTGGCCTGACTGGGCCACTGCCTGCCTCAGGCCACCACCCCTGCCTCAGCCCCTATCCATCCTAGGCCACCTACCTTCGACTTTGGCATTACAGACCTCTTTTTATGTTCTCTGTTTTACTGCCTTTGGACAATCAGTTTTAGTCTTATTGTTTGAATCCACCAGTGCCTGAATTCTCTTTTGTATCCCCCCATTTTTCTTCCCACCCTCAATATGCTTTGTGGCACTCAGCACACCGGAGTCTTTCACATCTCAGCACATGGTGTGTTCGTGCACTGTGCTCAGCTCAGAAACACCAGGAGTTACCTTGATTTGTTTCTTCACTCCCTGCCCCCATTTGGCCTATCCATCTGCTGACTTTCCTCTGGGGAAAAAACCCAGGTCTGGCCGCACCCCTGCCCTGCACTGGCCTGCAGAGCCCATGTCACTGACACGCATCTGCCTCCTTCTGCAGCCCGCTGCCTGCGTTGCTGCTCCACTCCTGCCCCCTGCAGCATGTCCCCCCACAGCAGGAGCTGAACCACTTAAAATGCCAGTTAGAGCAAGTCATTTCCAATTTCAAACCCCCTGACCACCTCCCAGGACACTCAGAGTGAACTGCCAACTCCTTACCACACCACAAAGCCTCGTAGACCAGCAGTCTCCAACAGAAGTCACATTCCCAAATTAAGAAGTACATTGAAATTAATTGTAATAATGTACTTTATTTGACCCAACATATTCCATAGCCCTTCAACATGGCACAGGTCACCGTTCGAGTGCTCGATCACTGCTCATGGGCCGGTGGCCACCACAATGGACAGCACAGCCCAGATGACCTGGTCCCCTGGCTACTTCGAAGACACACTGTGAGGGCCCATTTCGTAGGTTGACCTGACTGGGTGGTGAGGTGCCCAGATGCTTGGTCAAACATTATTCTGGGTGTACCTGTATTCTAGGTGCTTCTAGATGAGACTAATACCTTAATTGGTATTAAGGTATTAGACTGAATAAAGCAGATGGTCCTACTTAATGTGAGTGGGCCTCGACAATCTCTTGAAGGCCTGAGAAGAACAAAAGACTGAGAAGGAAGGAACTTCACCTGCCTGATTAATTGGGCTGGAACATCAGTCTCCTTCTGCTCTCAGACCTGAACTTACCTCATTGGCTGTCCTGGGTCCCCAGCTTGTTGACTGGAGACCTTGGGATTTCTCAGCCTCCATAATTTTATTTATTTGTATGTTACATTACATATATGTGATGTAACATATAAACTATAATAAAGAATACATGTTCTTCATATATGAGGGGGGACTCCCTCCAAAAAACCCCCAGAATCTTCTAGAGGACAGGCCTCTTGTAGTACAGGCTTCCCCTACTAGGTAAGTGTTCTGGGAACCCATCTGTATCAGTGTACCAGCTGGTGGTGTTGTGAAAGGCTGCATTGGGCTTCAGTGGATTTGTCTTTTTTGAAGACTCTTTCAGTGTGTTTGCCCCCGCACTGAGTGTTCAGCAGTTTTGGACCAAACAACAGCATGGCCTCCATGCTCCACTCTTCCTATTCACCCAATCTTGCCCCAGGTAACTTTATTTTGTTTCCCCGGATGAAAAAGTCCTCAAAGGGAAATGTTTTGCTGATGTGGAAGAGGTGAAACAAAAACCATCAGAAGCACTACAAGGCATCAAAACTGACAAGTTCAAAAACTGTTTTGAGAAGTGGGAAAAATGTCTCGATAGATGTATTACAGCAACTGGAGAGTACTTTGAAAGTGACTGAAGTTTAAATATGTAAGAATAAATACACAGTTTTTTAATAAATAAATTCCATCTTTTGGGGTGTCTCCCCGCATGCTGACGTCACTCTGCCCCCTGCTAGCATCCTGCAGCCATAATGCCAGCCTTGCTGGTGCTTAAACATGGTGCAGTTCCTCCTATTCTGGGAACTTTAGCCTGAGTTCCTTCTGCACATGGTTCCTTCATCCATGCATTCAGCTTTCTGCACAAACAACAATCTTCAGAGAAGCTGTGATTGACCCTCTAGGTGAAACAGTCCTCCTGCCCACTGCTACTCTTTCACTTGTTTCATTCTCCACATCATTTCTCATTACCCCCTAATATATTTCATACTTATTCGCTTGTTTATTGTCTACCTTTCCCGCTAGAACACGAACTTCACTGGTGGGCCATACCTACCCTTCCCTGCACAAAGTGATGGTTCTATCGATGCCCTTCCTGCCTCTCCCCCTCCCTCTGGGCTCCTTTCAAGACAGGTCCTGTGTAAGAGTTCTAGGGCTCCCAGAGGCTGCATCTCGGGATCCTGAAAGCCCAGCCAGCACTCCACACCTCTGATGGCACACCCACCCTTCAGAGTACCAATTCGTACCAATGGCTAATCTGTCTCTTCCATTCCTTCCCTCTGCTTTGACTTCAGGTATCAACAAATATGAAAAAGCACCAAGGCTTCTGGGAGCTAAGGAGGGAAATGTTAAAGGACGAAAGTCTGCACTCAACACAGTACTTTAAAAGAAAACTAAATATGCATATTTGTTCAAAGTTTTGGTATTTTCTATACAGCCCTCATTGAATGCAATTCTGCAACTGCTAGCAAATATCTAAAATTGATAGACTTGATTTGGCAATTCCACTTCTACAAATCTCTCTTTGGAACACTTGCAATGTGAAAATGTAGGTTTAAAGATACTTTATGCACTATGTGCAATAATAAAGAAGTGTAAATAACCAAATACACATTGGGGAACAGGTAAATAAACCATGGAATGTCCATACTACAAAGTACCATGCAGCCCTTAAAAAGAATGAGGCAGCTCTACACTGTACTGGCATGAGAGCTGCCCATGATAAACAACAAAGCAAATATGTACTATGGTTGTCAATGTGTAAAAAGATCTGAAAGTCAGGCACCAAATTTTCAATAGGGGTGACTTCTGAGCAGTAGGATTGAAGGGCTTTTACTTTTTATTTTAATAGGCTTCTGCATTATTTCCATATTGTATGATGAATCACACATTACTTCTATGGTAAGAAATAAACAGTAAAGGTAGAGAAACCAAACCAAAATGAAAATAGTTTGTCTGATCCATGAAAAGAGAAGGAGAGAAACCAGCATAGAACAACCAATTCTGCAGAAATTACTATGATCAAAAGTTTCGCCAGCCTCCTGCCCCCAGGAATACTACCCTGCCTGGAAGATTCCTGTGTGGTTCTGGGAGTTCTTGATGGAATTCTAGCACTCAGCCTAGACTTTCAGTTCTTTTTGTAGTTTTCTTGTGATCTAGACTCAGCCCAAATGTTTTTAAGTAACCATCAGCTTTCACTTAACACTAAGGCCTCTGAGTTGCCAGAAATGGCAGCACAGTTTTGGTCTCATGGTTCTCGTGTGGCACTCTGGTCACTGTCCCTCAGTCTCCCTGGCTCCTGTTCCCTCCCTCTTTCCACCTGAGTGAAGCTGTCCCAGGGTTCTGCCTTGGTCTTGTCCTGTTCACTTTCCTGGATGAGCTTGTCTACTCAACAGGCTTGCAGCAATGAGCTGTACACGCTGATGATTGTGAGATCTGATATTTCCAGTCTAGCTGGGCCCAGACATCTCTCCTGAGAGCCACCCTGTTCATGGCTGCTGACGAGACATTACCACTTACCTACTGGACAACCAAGTCATCATGTACCAAAAAGGACTAATTACCTGCCTCTCAAATACACTCCCCTTTCCGTATCTTCTTTCCGAGTCAATTGTTCCCACAGTCATTGAAACCAAAAGCCAGTGAGTCCTCTTCCTTATCCTCCCATGTCTGATTAGTCACTAACTCTTCCTGATTCTGCCTCATATGTAGCCCCTAAATCTGGCCCTTGATCCATTCTCACTTTTCCCCTTAGCTCAGTCCCTATCATTTCTTGGGGTTGGGGTCAACTACAAACATCTCCTGAGTGATTTCTTTGTCTTGTATCTTATCTTTCTCATCCTTACCTAATCCATCTCCCTTACTACTGCCAGAATGATCCTCCTTAATCATTAACCAGATCACATGACTACCCTTTGAAGAGCCTTTCCAAAGCCTCCTGTGATCTTCAGAAGAAAGGCCCAATTCTGGGACATGGGATAAGCCACCTCCAGGATTTCATCTCCTCCCCCATTTACCCTTGCTGTGACAACACAGCTTCTGGTTGATGCTCTGTGTCTTCACTTATGCTGTTCCCTTAGGCTGGACAGCTCAGCTCTCCCTTATCTGCTTGGCCCACTCCTGACCATCCTCAAATTTAGCTCATTTCTTATCTCTGAAGCATCTGGGTTAGTTTTCTGTTGCCACTAGAACAAATTACCACTAATTCAGTGGGTTGAAATGACACAACTTTATTCTCTTACAGTCCTGGGGGTAAGAAGCATGAACTCAGTCTCACGGGCTAACTGAATGTTTTGGCAGGGCTGGTACTTCTGGAAGTTCCAGGTGAGAACCATGTCCTTGTCTTTCTAGCTTCCAGTGTTCCCTGGCTTCCCATGCCTTCCTCCCTCTTTGAAGCCCATCATTCCAGTTTCTGTTTGTGTCACATCTCCTTTGCCTCATACTCTTGCCACTTCCTCTTATAAGGACCCTTGTAATTATACTGGGTCTATCCAGATAATTCAGGATAATCTCCCCATCTCAAGACTCTTAACTTAATCACCTCTGCAAAGTCCCTTGGCCATGTAAGGTGGAATTCATGGGTTTTAGTGGTTAAAGCATGGATGCATTTGGGGGCCATTATTTGCCTTTCACACCTTCTCTAACTGAATTAATAAATGAAGAAAACCTTTTTACTCACCAGAAAGGCAGCAAGTGCTTGGCCTACATTAGTCCCCTGAGCCCCTGTCACTTATTTATGTAGATTTTCCTAAATTTCCCAACTCCTCATGAATACCAGTCTTTCCTTAGACCCTGCTCAGTTATCCAATCTTCTTCCTCCAGTACAGATTATATGCCTCCAGTGGACATCTCATGCTTTGCCTGACCAGCTTCTTTTAATAGTACCCATGCTGGTCCACGTGGTTGCTGACCCACCTGGATCTACAGGTGGGCATGTGACCCAGGCCTGCCTAATCAGAGCTCTGCCTCACAGTGGTCCTGGTTTGAGAATGAAGGCAAGATTCTAGTTGGGATAATAAGAGGCCTACCTTGGGAATTTTGCTGGAATTATTAGAAAATAATTCTTGTAATAATAGATGACTAAGCTGTTGGAATGTGAATTCTGAACCACCACTGACCATCTTTGTGTCCAGTTGGGGAGAATCTTTGTGAAGAAAAAGCCAACAGAGGGAAAAGAAGGGTCAGAAGATGGAAAAGTACTCATGGTAATAACACTGTTCCAGTACCTAGGTTCAACCATCCCTCACTTTAGCATTATTACCTGAAATCTTCAGTTATGTAAGCCACGGACACTCCGACTTTTCTCTTCCTTTTTTGCCTAAAGCAGTCTGAATTGTGTTTCTCTAACTTGCATCCAAACAAGACCTGAATTATACAATGGGAGACAGAGAAAATAGCTCTTCGATAAATGTATGTCCATGCTCCTCTCTCATGGGGCTGTAAAAGGTCAACACTAGTCAGTGCCCCTTATGTACACATAAGTTCAGAGCTATGTAAGAGAATGTATGCATACAAAACCTAGAGCCCCACCACTGTGGCTCTGGGCGTGGGTGGAAGAAGGTAGTAGAAGTGGAAAGAAATGCCAGCCTCACTCTGGTCTCAGAGGAGACATTCATTGAGTTTCATTTGAAACTCCATCACTGATAATATCCACCCAATTCCATATACTACAAATCCAAATGTTCCTAAAATGTTTCATCATAGTAGAGTAGCAAGAAGCATCTCTAAGGCCTAAAAGTTGAAAGGTACTGCCTGGCAATCTATACATAGTTCCTCAAGAAAGGGAAGCGAAGGGATGGGAAGGGAAGGGAAGGGAAGGGATGGGAAGGGAAGGGAAGGGAAGGGGAGGGAAGGGGAGGGGAGGGGAGGGGAGGGAAGGGGAGGGGAGGGGTGGGAGGGGTGGGAGGGGAAGGGAAAGGAAGGGAAAGAAAATGTGCAAGCTTAGCTTTCTCACATGGTCAAGGGTCTTCCACTGTAACACGAGTGACTTTGACAACCACTGGGAGAAGATGTACTTTTGTGTTTTATTCCTGAACTGGACATCATAAAAGTGACTAAGAACCTGTTCATTGTGGATACTTAAAGCAAAGACCAGCTGCACAAGAGCCATGAGAATGACTGAAGCTGCCAAGGATCATGGGCTTGCTCTGAGGAGGAGGCTGTCATCTAAGAAAAAAATGCAGTGACAAATGACAACAGCTAATGCCGAACCCTTACTGAGCATATCAAATGCAGAGGAAAGTTAGATTTAAGATAATAGTTGGAAGGATGTTATATACTTGTTTCATAAAAAGAAATAAGCACATCAAAAAAGATAAAAGGAAATTTTTACAGGCTCTTAACTCCACATACAATAGGCCACACATTCCTGCAAGTAAATCTAGTATAAGTAAGGAAAGATAAGAAACAAAAAAGGATAAAGGAAAATACACAGCAACAGACTTTATCCCTCACCCATCTCACTTCCTCACTCCACACAGCTGTGAAAGCACAGGGATCGTGACTCTCCCCCATTTTTAGTAATTTTTAAAAATCAGAAGGAATATCTGACATTGGTGGAGAATACAGTCAGTGACGGGAATCTGAACCCCACAGGCCTGCTTCCCAGTGGGAACATGAAAAACAAAACAAGGGGAGGAAGATGAAGAGGAGCAAGGAGAAAAGTGAAATGCAAAAGTGGCAACAATTCAAGGGATTGTTATTGTGCCAATGTAGCTGAAAGGAGGTGCATAGGAAAAAACAAATGCTGTAATCAAGAAATAGGGATTCTGATGTCACTGACAAGATAAATGGAATGGGGAACATTTCAAGGAAAGGTTTGTGGGGATTAAATAGAATGAAGATAGGAAATGTTATCTAGATAGAAATATCTCAAATAAAAGAGGAACCTGGATGAATTGATGGGGGAGGGAGGGAGAGAGAAAAAGAGAGAGAGAGAGGATACTCCAAAGGAGTTAAGGGATAAGAGGAGAAGACAACAGTTTTTAGCTACCAATAGTAATTTTTAAAAATCAGAAGGAATGTCTGACATTGGTGGAGAATGGAGTCAGTGAGGGGAATCTGAATATTGAGCTATATTTGAGGAGAGGCTGCATTTTAACCTATTTAAGGCTCACTCCATTTCAACAACCATTTATTGCATGCTTGAGGGTAGACACTGTAGCTGGGAATATAAAGGAGAATAAAAAGGGTTGTTTTCAAAGAGGCCTACAAAAATTATACTTATAACACAGACCTAATTGTCCTCTGGGATAAGACTAAGGAATTATTTAACCCTGAAAATTGTTATGAAAAGGTAAGGAAAGAAGAATAAAGGAGTAGGAGTTGTTTTTGTTTTGTTTTGTTTTTTTGACATATATATGTGCAAAACCTTTACAAATATCTTCCTATTCATTCATTTTTAAGCTCCATGTATGCATCAGGTGCTATTCCAGTGAAAAGAGATGTGTGAGCTGTCATGAAGGTTGTATTTTTGCCGAGTGTATTTATTATAAGCTTTTATAAATGCCAGGTGCCACTTTGTCATTGCTTCTGTGTACTTGTATATTATCTGACTTCACCCCACTGCAAACACTGTTGGTGTTATTACTGGTATTGTTACTTTGCAAATGAAGAAAATGAAGATGTGGAGGTTGTGGCAACAGCCCTGTTTACCAGTAAGTGGCTGAGCTGAGATATGAAACTATGACTGCCTGCCATGGAAATGGCCTCTGCGAGTCCTGAGGAGTAGCAAGTCCTATTGGCTACCTGTGCAATACATTCAGAAGCATGATGAATTCAGGTGAGTGGGTTGGGACGGGGGTGAGAATGCTCACAGCAGAGCTAGGAGAGAGGACAGGAGAACACAGATGCTTTCATTCTGTGATGTGACCAAGAGACCAGAACATGGCTCAAGCCATTTGTTGTCTGAAGCTGGAGGCCAGTGAATCCCTAAATCCCTCCCATCCCTGGTCCCAGCCTTTCTCTCTCCAACTCGTGGTCTACACCGGATTCCTTACTCCTTTGTAAACCACCCTCTCCCACTTTTGTCCTCAATCTCTCAGAGCATGGCTGCCACTACCCTCCTCATCCAACTTACCTTCAAGTCAGGCAATCCCCTGCATACTCTCCAATGCCCCACCAGAACCGGAAGCTCTGATGCTAGAGTAAAACTGCTTTTCCGCCTGGCTGGGTAGCTCGGTTGCTTAGAGCGTCGTCCCTGTACACCAAATTGTGGGTTTGATTCCCCAGTCAGGGCACATACAAGAATCAACCAATGAATGCATAAATAAATAGAACAACAAATTGATGTCTGTCTCTCTCTTCCCCTTTCTCTCTCTAAAAAAAAAATCAATGAACATTTTTTTAAAAACCTGCTTTTCCACTGAGGTTCCAAATTTATGGTGGCATACTCTAACACTGCTGCCTGCCACCACCAAGCAGGTGGTCTTCCCCTCACCCCAGGTCCTGCCATAGTCCTGGCAAACGTCAATGACCCCATTCACATTTCATCTGATATTCCAGCCTCTCAGCCTTCTGACATCTACTACTCCTGCCGGGGCTTTTTAATCTCGACCCATGGGTACTACTCTGGGCCGTGTCATCACCTGAACTTCACCTCTGAAATCCACATACCCCACGTTTAGAACACTGTCTCACCAGGTTAGTGCTACTCCATCAGTTCATTCTTCCAATGGAGACTATGAATCCCTTTGCACCCAAACTCCTGGGCTTCTGTCTTCACCTCCTTTCTCATCCAACCTGAATTTGATTCCAAGGCCTTCCACCTCTGCTGTCCTCTTGCCCACACTCTTGCTCTAACATCATGGAGGCAACAGAAAGCACTGTGGTTACCCTGTCTGCCCAAGCCAACCCCAGTTTAATGCAGTTGTGCCCTCCTCTAATCCAGCTGAGCACATGACACAGAGGGGTCACCAAATCTACCGTCAGCTGCCAGCTGTAACTGCAGCCACAGCACCACCCAGCAATCCACATCATTCTGTAATAGGCTCAAACAGAAAACAGTATCTTGCACCACCTTCCATATGCCCAATTCTTACTCATCATTTCAAGTATTTTAAATGTTTTCCCTAATATCTATCTCCATAGATCTAAGTAACATGTCTATACTGCTATTTCTTGATATTCCATTTTGGACCTATCTTAATAGCTTCCTACTATGGAAAATGATGGATTTGCTCTCTGTAGGCTCTCTCATCACTATAGCTATACCATAATTTTTGGTTAAGTCAAAATTCATTGTTCATCTTGTTACAACTACATAAATATTATTCACACCCGAGTAACTTCCTTACTTGTATGACTTTTTGTTTTCCCTGGACTTACTAGCTTCCTTGTTTTTTGTTTGTTTAGGTTTCTTATAAACCTTGCTAATTTTTCTCAAAACTCTCTATCAGGGCACAACTCTCTTCTCACAATTATGTAAAAGGTTTGTTTTCCTGGAGCTGTCCTTTTCATTGCATTCTGGACTGGTAATTTCTGGGACTGTTGAGGGTTGTCATCCTCGAATGCCCCCTCATCACCATCCTGAGAAACTCCTTTGCCTCTCTCCTATGTTGGGTTCCTTTTTGCTGAACCCTTCATGTTTTCCTGTTTCTTGATCTGCTTCCTTAGTTTGGTAGAGCACCTTTTTAAAAATTATTATTATTACTACTGTGTGTTAGAGAGAAAGGTATATAGAAGGTAAATTATCTGACATCTTTCATGGCTAATATCTTCATACAATTGTTTGGCTTAATCCAGAATTCAAAAGTGACAATCATTTCCTCCAGAACTGTGAAGACATTTAGCTTTTTTCTAGTTTCTGGGGTTGCTATTGAGAAGTTTGATATCATCCTTAATTTCAACCATTGCATGTGACCTGTTTGCTCTCTTGGGAAGCTCTTGGTATCTTTTTTCCTAATGTTGTGAGATGTCATGCTGATGTGCCTTGTGTGGGTCTTGTTTCATTTATTAATCTGGTCCCTTGGTGAACTCTTTCAGTCTGCAAACCTTCATCCTACCATTCTGGGAATTTTCTTGAAATGTTGCTTTGATAATTTCCTCCCCCCTGATTTATTTTCTTTTTATGAACTTCTATTATCTGTGCCATGTATATATATATATATAAATATATATATATATTATGAATATGAGATTATCTCATATATATATATGAGATATATATATGGGATTATATATGTATATGTGTGTATAGGATATATATATATATCATGCACATGACATTCACTATGCCCAAGAATGAACTCCTTGTCGCCTAACAAAATTTCTTCTCAGTTCCATCTTTCCTATCTCAGTAAAGTGTTCTTTAGTCCACTTCTTTCTCGATAGTCATTGCAACTTGTTGATGTGGAACAGTGTCATTTCGCTTGCAGAACTTTGCAGCAGCTCCTGCTGCTTCTTTTCTCCAGTTAACTGTGCCCCATCTCACCCTTCAGACCTCAACCCAGAGGTCTCTGGATGCTGCTAATAAGCTCTTATATTATCAGCTGAATGACTTTTACCTGTTCATCCTCCTTGTTAGACAATGCATTATGTGAGAATTGCCCACTCAGTAAATGCTAGTAAATACATAAGTTAGTTATTATTACTAACTAATCATATTCTTCCTTGATGGAAAATGGAGTCAACTTTCAAATGAGGTAAATTCCTGACAGCTTGCAACCCATTATTTTCTACCTCTCATTTCTCCTTCAGTACCTCCCTCCCCCACATGATAAACAGGCAGGTCCTAAGTGAGTGATGAGAAACCATGTTACATACTGTTAGCAACAAAATGAGGAAAGCCCTGAATATGATGAATTTGTAGAAAGAAAATAATCCAGTTGTCCTGGGGAGTCAAGACACTGCGTGATCTATAGTGTCCTGAGAAAATGTAAATAAGTCAGTCACGGTGGGGAAAAGTCCTTTGTATATTTGAAACTGCACAAATAGATACCAGGGTGTCAGCACTCACCATGGCAGTTTCCGTTGGGTAAGCCACAGTGAAAGAAATGGTTTGGGTGCTTTGTCTCATTGTACCCAACAATTTACTTTCATATTAATTCAAGAGTACAATAAAACTGCGCTTTTTCACAGCAAACACTTTCCCCATATAAATACAAATATCCCTAAAGTAGTCTATTTACTATTAAATACATACATCATGTTAGTATCCTGCAGTTTCACTCCAAAGGCTATGTCCTCCCTTTCATTTTCTGAACTATCCCCTCTTTAAAATCTCGGAACCATCCTTTTATCATTCATGCATTTGTTTACTTTCTAGTTATTGGGTGCCTCCATGGTACTTGATAAGATATGAGCTTTTGGAGAGTCCAAGGTAAAAAGAAAAAATCTTTTTCTACAGAAACTCACCAAGTAGTGGGATGTGTAAACAAGAAATGAGAGACAACGTAGCAAGGTCCAGCCCAGGGGTTCGCTGGAGGATTTCTCTCTGGAAACTCCATGGAGAATGGGCCAGGTAGGGCTTCAGTGAAGATTATGTATGAGCTCAGATATGAGATATGCAGAAGAACCATAAAGAAGAAAAGGGCATAACAGGGAGGGCGGTCATGTGCAAAGAAACAAGTGGAAAGGGACAGTGTGTTCAGGAACAGCAGTGGGTTTGTGAGACTGCAGGAGGGTTTTCTCCTGAGGCCAGCCTCCATCAGCCTCCACCCTCCACGATCTTGAACTTCATCAGATCGAGGCAGAGCTCTTACTCAGTCTCCCTCTAATATATCTGAATTCCCCTGAAAATCCAATTCAAGGCTAAATAAGACTACTATTCGATTAAATACTTACTACACTCTTTATCTAGTTTATTTTGCTTTCTTTTTTATAAATGGGAAACTGCAACTAAGGTTGCTAATGAATGAAAATTATAATTAATGAAAAAAACAGAAAGTAACCAGGAATTTAACCTGTTTTTGGTTGCCGTTGCTTATAGTTCAAATGAAGGTATCTGGCTAAGATGACAGATCAAGACCCAGTCATCAAAGTGAAGCAAATATTTAAAGAAGTTATTTCCTCTTTTTATTTATTAAAGGACATGTACTACAGAAAATGAGAAAATACTTTTTCTTCATTTCACCGTATCCTCACCTGGCAATAACCACATGAACCTACTGAAATGCATTATTTCAGATCATATTATGTATATTTAAATTTTTCTTAATAAACTAGTACAATACAGTTTTGAACATTTTTATTGTGAAATATCATGCTTCAGACTTATTCGTATAGTTTAGCAATACCCATGAAGTTGCCACTCAGGCCAAGAATCAGACATTGAGATTAAATACGAAGTGGGGCACTGCCGGCGCCCAGAAGCTTCTTGTGTCTTGAGCCTCTTCTTTCCCATTCCCATTCGAGGAAACTGCTGTCACTAAGATTTGGTCATTTCTTGCTTTTCTTCACAGTTTTGCTACTCCACAGGTACCCTTAAACAATATCCTGAAGTCTGTTTGGAAACTGGATGTCAGTGAAATCACACCGAGAGCACGGTTTTGTCTTGCAGCTTTTAGGAAGCACTGCATCCGTAATGTTTATCTGCATTGGTGTGGCTGGTGGCCCGAGGTCATTCTCACTGCCAAACAGGCCCCGCCCTGGGCACGTGTTGCCATGAATCCATTCATTCTACCGCTATGAAGCGTGAACTGCTTCCACTTCCAGTTCTTAGACATTATAAGCAATGCTGCTTTGCACATACTTGTACAAACCTCTTGGTGTGTGTGTGTGTGTGTGTGTGTGTGTGTGTGTGTGTGTGTCTCACATACCTACAAGCAGAATTGTTAAGCTAAAGCACAGGTGGACTTGACAAAACCAGGCCACACTGCTTTCTGAGGTGGCCGCACCATTGCCCTGTCACCTGCCAGGACAGCATGTGAACGCTTCGCATACCACACCTTCTCGGGAAGGATGGATTTCACAGCATCACTGTTCTGATGAGTGCACACCTCAGTGCAATCAGGACTGCACTCTTCCAGGTACTGATGGTGAAGGTCAGCACACTTTTTAAAGGTGCGCTGGGCCTTCGATTGGTTTTCCTTTTGTGGAGTGTAGGCCAAGACTTTGTGTTCCTTATTTACCTTTTTTTCCCTCTGATTTGTAAATATTATAATTTTGTAAACTTTTAAAAAACTTAATTAAGTTATGATCATCTTTCAAAATCATATTCATCTACAATATTTTTTCAAATACAAACTAATTACTTGGTAGTTCGAATGATAATTCAAGGTTGAGACAGTAGCAGTGATAAAGTAGAAGCTGTGGTTATAAATGTCAATGACTTTTGAGTTGGAGGTGGAAGGAGGTAAAAGACAGAGCAGGAGATAGTTTAGATTATACCTGCATATCTGCTAAGGGGCCGGACACTGAACCCTACTGGGTCCTTAGCCGTGTGACCACAGGCAGGTTAAATTCTGAGCCTTCCTTTCTCACTTGTGCGTGATGTGGGGGAACAGCAGCAGCTATCCCAGGGGCAGCGGTGAGGATAAAATGGTGCCGTGTGGGAAACAGAAGTGCTTAGCGTAATGCCAGGCACTTCCTAAGCATGCAAAATAAAGGTCCTCGTTAGCAAAATTAACTCAGTTATTCATCTTTGTTTACAACCTATGGATTATAAACACTGTGCTAATATATTAAGTCATTACTGGATGAGGTGGGTGTTATTCTTCTTTTTCCAATGAGGAATCCGGGGTCAAAAAGGTTAAGTAATTGAATCAAGGTCACGCAGCTACTAGTGATGTGACCATAACTGGAATCTGGGTCTAACTTCCAAGCTCTTTCCTATTTCCTCTGCCATACAAATTCTGTGGGATAGGCATTAAAAATTCCCTGTGGCTGATTAATACAGCTGTTCTACTCATTGGAACAAAAACCATCATGTGTGTAGAAATATGTCCATGGTACCTTTTTTTTTAAACCTAAAAAGATGTAGCCAATTTAAAAAAAAAAAGGGCTCCTATAACTTGTTATTTCAGCCACATGATGGGCACAGAAGCACTGTGCACTGGGAGCCGGGGCAGGCCGGTCCTCCGTGGGGGGACGACGGTCAACCTGCTGTGTGAGGAGGGCTGTCGCTGTCAGAATCACCTGCTTCCAGGGCTACAAGAAGGGCCCTGAGTGCAAGCGCGAGCTCCACAGACAGGTGCCCAGGCATCAGCATCTAACCCTTAAATCTCCTGGTTTTGTTGCCCTGGACAAATGATCTGATCTCTCTAAGCCACAGATTCCTAACTTATAAAATAGGGTTAAGAACAGTACCTATGTATCATAGGTTTAAAAGTGAGGATGAGATGAGATGGTGGGTAAGGCTAAGCATATAGTAAGTATTCAGTAATTCAGAACACTGGCTATGATTGTTACAGTTGCTCATCAATGAGCCAGCCCCTCAGTTTGGGCTGTTTAATATTTATCCCATTGTCCCCTCACAGCACGATGTTGTCACAGCACTTTAAGTTGCACGTACTAAATAATTAGGCATTCTACTCTTATTCACCCCCATCTCTCCCCTGCCCTGTAAACTGTTCAATATCAGAGCTACTTCTAGGCCAGAGAACTCTGTGTTTCAGGGTCCCGTCTCTGAGGGTCCCATGCTGACTCCTGACTGTTCAGTATGTGGTCCAGGTGACCATGGTGGAGCCATAGAGAAATAAGACAACACATGGTTGCGAGCAAACTGTTTTTCTTTATCTGACATAGAAGAATTCCAATCATATTCATGCCCCTCTAGGGTCCCATCTTCCACCACACGCACTTCACAAAACACATATGGCTTCTCTCATAAGAGGAATCTTGCTTGATTTTCTCATGATATGATATATTATGGAGTCTTAAGTGAGCACTGAATTCAGCATTCTTCCTTAAGTCATAATCGATTCATATTTATTCAGCCAATCTTCCAATTAATAAATGAATGCAGGATATTAGAAAAAGAAGAGGCTTTGGAGAAAGACAGACTTTAATCCAAATCTGGGGTCAGCTACATAGTGACTGTGATGCTGGAAAAGTCATGGTTAGCTCATGTTTGGAAGCAGAAGAGGTCCTCCACAGTGGGGCTCTGGGGTAAGAAAGAATGCGGTGAGTTTAAAGCACTTAGGGCAGAGCCCGGCACATCACACTGATGGATGAGTGGTCGAGACCATGCTCCCAATGCTGGCAGCGACCTCCACTGTGGTCAATGCCTGACTCTTCACAGCTGTGCAGTCAATAGAGCTCCTGCACGAGAATCGGGTGTTTGGCAAGTGGTTGGAAACATCAGGGCAAGGAGAAGGGCGTGACACAGGAAACGATGAGGAGGAAAGATGCAGGGACAAAAAGAGCCTTGGCTTTTTCAGGGAACTGCAGTGCAGGTGGTGGCAGGGCCAGAAGCCTGAAGTGGCAGACAGGCACAGCTGAGAAAGGGCCTTCGGGCCAGGCAGGGAGTCTGGATCTGTGCCCACAGGCCATGGGGAGCCGCTGAAAGTTCCTACGTAGGAGAGGAACGGGACCGGATTCTCGTGTACGAAAGTGGAGAAAGGCCACTGCCAGCCCTGGGGGAGGGTGGGCTGGAAGGGTTCAGACTCATCTCAGGTGGGCTGGTTGGGTAATTATGGAATAGTAAAGTGTGGGGCCCAAAGTAGTTATCAATACAAATATGCTGATGGATGGATTAAAGATGAAAGATATGAAGACTTTGCAATGACCATGAAATGTGTCCTTGTTTCCTGTTATCTTTTTTTTTAAAGATTTTATTTATTTATTTAATTTTTTTTTAGCGAGGGGAAGGGAGAAAGAGAGGGAGAGAAACATCAATGTGTGGGTGCCTCTCATGTGCCCCCACTAGCGGCCTGGCCTGCAACCCAGGCATGTGCCTTGACTGGGAATCGAACCTGCGACCCTTTGGTTCGCAGCCCGCGTTCAATCCACTGAGCTATGCCAGCCAGGGCTTTGTTTCCTGTTATCTTAGAAAATGGATGACTGGCATTAATCTCTTCCTCTTGTATTTCTTCTACCCTCCTCCACCCCGAATAATGAAATACATTGGTATTTCATCAAGGTAAGATAACAGGTAGAATATATAAGTGGTCTGGAAAGAAAAGTTTTGAATGGTGACATGCAGTTAAAAGTTCCAGACTCATCATGTTAAGAAACTGAGCTACATCATGGTAGAAATTTGCATAACAACACATTTAGTACAGTAGGCAGAGTTCAAAACCCCTGAAATGTCAGAAAGCACGGTGGAAAACAGCTCTAAAAGACCATTTGCATTTATTACTGCTGGACCAGCTTCCACAGCTCTTCCAGGCTGACAGGCTGAGTGGGCAAAATACCAGGGGTTGACCTTTCAAATACACTATGTGTACACACCCCTAGGGGAGAGTTAGGAGCCCCCACTGAAGGAAAAGTTTCACACGGCCTGCAGGTGGCGTAACTGCAAGGTGACTCACAGCGGTGCAGGAATTCTCTGGCATTCCATGTATGTCTTATACTGCTTCCTAAATTATCTGAAATATCATTACCCTTGCTGTTGTTTCAGTGAAAGAATTTGAAGGGCAGAGCAGAGAAAGATAATGTTTCTTCCCCCTTACTTGGATCATTCTACAGCATTTCAATTATAACTGCTAAATAGCACCCTAGGTCACAAAACCGTCAACAGAACTGATTAGAGTTTTAAACTCAAGTGTTACCCCTCCAAACAAAATCAAACTGTCTTAATGAACTGCTTAAGGGGTAAGCTTTGTGTAGTGATAGTAACTAGGGTGGACTCGCCAGTAAAACCAGAGACTGACGAAGTAGCTATGATTCTGTGCAATCTTTTTCTGGCTGGCTGTCTTGACCATTTTACAGCTTGCAAGTTCAACCATAAAACGGTCAGAAGAAGGAGAGGGATATATTTTCAAATTGACAAAGTATCCAATTGTTAGCAGCCTAGTTGAAGACTACAAGGGGAGCGAGCCTCGGGACCTGTACTGTTTACCAAGAGGGAATTCACGTTGCTCATCCGCATGGAATGCTGTCCTCACCATTGCTATCTGCCAACTTCTACCGACTCTTCAGGTCTCTGCCTGTGTGTTTTCTGCACACTGTGTTGGGTCTATACAATATGCCTTATTGTACACTCATTTCCCTTTCACAGCTCTTAGCATAACTGTAATTAAATCATTGAATATATGACTTCCATGTTTCTCTCTCCTGTTTTACCATCGGCTCCATTTATCATGAGTTCCCCAAGTGTCCAGCGCAAAGCTAAAGTTAAAGAAGGTACTCAGTAAGCATCTGTTGAAAGAGTGGATGCCCATCCAAATTTCATCTGCCCTCACTGCCTGGGATGACTGAGAGCTGACTTTGGTGTCAAAGCTTGTTGTGGACCAATCATCCTGGTCTCAGGAGCTGTAACCTGCACCCCATGGTGGGCTGAGTAAGAGCCAAGGGACCTGCTTCATCTGGATCTGTTCTGTCAAGGGGACCTGAGCCACTAAGGAGACAAAGCTTATCTCCCTGGCAGGAGCACCGCTTCTGCCTCATCCATCTCTGGCCCCAATACTTGGTCAGTTAGCCAATGATGGGTAAGATTCCCTCAAGGGAGGGGTCGCTTAAAACAGGCATGACCACTTGGAAGGCCCTCATGGGAGGACTCGGGGGTTGCAGCAAAGAGGGGGTGATGGACCCTCCCTCCCCCGGCTATTCTGACATAGCCCTTTTTGAGTCTCCATTTCCATCTGGGAGATGCTTCCTGGCTCTAATCCGCTTAAGCCTGAAGCTATGACAGCGGGTGGTGCAGCCCTGTGTCAGCCAGAGTGGTTCCACGGGTGATGGGTGATCGGGCATAAGAAAGAATTTGTGAAGTCCTGTGAAACCTGCTTTGTTTGCTAAGAGTGCTCTCATTTAAATGATAAGGGTCCCAGGAGGAAATGAGTATGTCTCCCAAAGTTTTGCAACCCCCTTTCCTGACAGACACTGACTCAGATTAAGCCCTCAGATTTCTTTGAAATGTTAGCCATTGTTTGATCCTTGTTGCCTGACATACCTGTATTCCTGTGTATCTGAACCCAATAAAAGCTCAGTGAGGAAGGGGCTCTGGGTCATTCTCCTTTGAGAGTTTGACCACCTCTCTTCCCCAAGCAGATCATGTCTTGGTGGTTTTATTTTCATCTGTGGTGGACGGGGGGCTCTGCACACAAAGTTCCCCCACAACAGCTTATGATTCACGGTGCTTCTTGGCCAGCTTCGAGGATCTAGGACCCTCCCCACTGCTGGCCAAATGGAACAGCAAACAGAAACGGCTCTCAGAATAGTGAAATGTAGGGCTCCTCTTACCAGACGTCCCACACATCAACCCCACTATAGCCTCCTGTCTCTGTGACCTCATGAAAGGGATGGGTCTCAAATTGATTGCTTTAATTTTTTTCTCCTACAGATTCTTTCTAACGTATCTACTCTCCTACAACCTCCTTTATCCCAACCTGTTCCTGTTTCCTCTGTTGGCTTCGCAATGACAAATAAGTTGAAGCTGTGAATGCAGTGGAGACTCTGCCTCAGGGAGGACACAGTCGACACCACACAGTAACACCAAGAGCCCAGGGCAGCCTGACTGCTTGGAACTTGCCTCCTGCAGGTCCCACTCTGGGGAGGCTCTACACACTCCTGAATCCACCTGGGCTTCCACACTGCAAGTGCTGTGACTCTTTCATTAGCAGGAAAACAGCTTGCTCTTAGAGTTGTTAACATTCAAGGTGCATATATCACATGCTACGGTAAGAATCACCTCAGTTCATCTAGACCCTAGATTCCGGTGGCAGTTAAAGTGATCCTTTTACCTGCCTTGTCTATTCCTGAAGCAGACTATTTTAGGTCAGCAAGCTCTCCCTCAATTTCTTCATGTAAGATGTTGTGCCCAGACAGGAGAGATGATGCCTGGCCAGCCTAGAGGGAGGGCAGGGCACCTGTCAGCTCAGCTCTTTCTGGGCCCCATGCACATCGAAGTACTCAGTAAATACACGTCCATGACGTGGACAAGTTACTTGTATTTTTAAATTATAATATGCCTCCAAATACCAACATTTATGGAATTTAACACAGAAAGAATAACCTGCTTTAAAAATAGTAAAATTATTTTTTACGATACAGTGGAGTTTTGCGGTTTGTAGTATAACAGCCTCACTGTGCCCAGGGATTTTTTCCCTAGGTAGGGAGGAACCCAAACAATAAGACACCAGCTGTTCATTTTCCTGTGGATAACCACAGGAAATCCTTCTATGCCTTAGGCTGAATAAGGGAATTTTATTTTCTATAATCCATCATGACAACACGACAGAACCAGAGGACATATTGACCAAGAAGTAATCTATCTTCAGATCAATATTTTCAACTGAAAATATTTTCCTATTTGCCACAACAACTACAAAACAGTTTGAGGTGAAGCAGGACTATTCATGTAAAAGTATATAGAGCCCTGCTCTGGGGAGAGTTTGTGTTTTACATGGGAACAGTAGGAGAGCTTTTCCTGAAAATTTAAAAAGAAAGAACCATTGAGAAACCAAGGCTAATTTCCTAAAATTCTTGGGAAACTTCCCTTTACACAGTCCTGTGTAGGATGTTTAATATTTATTTTTACCATTAGCATTAAACCCACAGCACTTTCCATTGTCATCGCATTCGTGTCGGTGAGGCAATAATCTGACAGGAAGATGACATTACAGGACTGGGTCATATTTCACACCTCCTCCAAACATGTTTCAACACAGTCTCAACCTGTGTCTGCAAACCCAGGGAAGGAGGGACATGGACAGACTGTGGGATTATTGCAGGGGATCTGGGAAATCATACGCATTGTCCTAGAAAGAAGAACTCCATCTCTAAGAAGTATTTCCAATGGTAGTTATTTCAGTAAAATATAATTAATTGGCCTCCATGTGAGTAAACTTTCAAGCAGCACAGTGCTAGCAGAAGTTTAGTGTACAGGTTTCAAGTCAGACACACCCAGAAGGATAGCTGCTCTGCCACACAGAAGCTGTATGACCCTGGGTGGTGGGTTTCACTTAATTTCTCTAAACCCTGGTTTCCTCCAGCATCAAATGAGGCAGAGCACACATACCCCTAAGCACACTGAGTGGTGCACAGGGAATCCTCAGATGTTTGTGGCTGTTGACCACTTTCCTTCTACTGTGTCAATTACCCATCCATATCTTTGACCCATTTTTCAAATTAAGTTGTATTTTTCCTTATAATTTTCAATAATTCTTTCAATTGCTTGCATATTAACACTTCATTGTAGAATTTTCTATCAGTTTATCATCCTTCTTACTTCCATGATATCTTTTATTATCTTTTCATGTCTTTCATAAAGATTTTAAATCTTTGTGTAGTGGAGTCTATCATTTTAAAAAACGTTTCCAGGTTTCATGTCATGTTGAGAAAGGCTTTTCCTATTCCAAAATTTTAAACTAATTTCTAATTATTCCAGTATCAGAAAGCTGTTTTAAAAACACACAACTAAAGTTATTGTCCATTATGCTGTTCAACATAATGTTTTTACAGTCATAGATGTAAAATCTGAAATATTTGTGCTAGAAAATAAACTTCTCTCTTCTGCTGAAGTAACATGCTCTTCTCCCCCTGACTGCACTGCTTACTTTGCCTTTGTAGCCAGGAAGCTCGGAGCCCAGTTTTGTGTTACTTGGATTTTAAATCCTTGTACCTGTGTTACTTTAGGCCCTTTACTGCATGCTACCTTGGACTTTTCCTGAAATTAGAAAGTCATTAAATTAAAAAAATGAATAAAAAATAAGTAAAAACAGAAAGGGATTAATTAAATAAATAATACATAAAACCTATTTATATTTAACTTAAGCCTTTTCAGGTCACTCATTTCTTAATCCATCTCACTATGAATTCTTGGTCTGCTAGAATGAACTGGAACCCAGTAGCTAAGATTACAAATAATCTTGCTCTCACTCTTATTATTCATTTACAAATCTGTTCACTTCATTGTGGAACCCTGCAGAGTAAGGTCGGTTCTAAGTATCCTCAATCCAAGTCACTTGTGGCTTAAAATGAGCACTGAGGTGTTTGCTGAATAAACGGACCAGAAAAAAGTCACTCACAGAAAGCTCACATCAGGAGTCTAGTTTAAGGGGGCAGCCCCAGGACTCCCAGGGTATGTTTGATTGTGGGTACATGTGGCATCTATAATCCTGGATGACAGCATTGAGCAGGTGACCCAGAGGTGCAAGAGTTCACCATCACTAGGTTGGAATCACCAAGGGAAGAAAGCAAAGCATCATAGTTCGGAAATGTTTCCAATGACTGGGGTTAAAACAAGGTTGGCATGACCTAAGTAATAAAACAACCCAAACACCCCACAGTCCCAAGGAATCCAATTATTTCAGATTTACCTGTATACTGCATGCCTACCTTCTACTTTCTAATTAGCTTGATGATGAACAAATGAGGCAATGCAGAAGATGACTCTTTTTAGAAACTAGATTTCATTTAAATTAGAAATTGAAGCCACTGGAATAAATGAAAAGCTAAACTTCAGCAATAAAATTTATCTTTTAACGACAATAGTTTGGCAATACAAGGAAGCCTTAGGTGTTGGAGTTATATTAAAGAGAAAGTGTTGAAATATTTAAAATGAGCTTTCTGCTTGTTCTCACAGTTCATTCACACCTGATAACCTAATTCTACACTCTCTGGGTTTTCATGCAGCGTATGCGGTCTCCTTATCCTAGGCAGGGAACCAAATGAATGATCGCCTGCCCTCACTGATCTTGTTCTGCATCGGATTAGGGCTCAACATCCGGTCTCCCTTCCTACCAGTGTGCCTCCACACAGTGAGGAGGATGGAAAGCTAAGAACTACGTGCTTGGACATCTCTGCAGAATCTGTGCGTGAGATCAGATCAGGAGGAGGCAGCGGGGCAGGCTCACACTTGGGTTACTTCAGTGGTTTCCACTGACGAGCACCCTCCCTGTCCCATGTCTGCATCAGCTGTTTACTGCATCAGGTCACCAGCTTTGTGGATGTGAAGGGCAGGGTCATCTGTTTTGCTGGTCTGGATCCAGCCAGCAAAGCATGGCTCTGGGTCAGTCCTTCTGCAGTAGCCGTTGATCCCAAGATCCCAGCTTTGGTGGCTCGAGCCTGGAGCCAGCAGGGGGAACAGTGTCCCCAGGCCCCTGGAGAGGCAGCAGGTATGCCTAGGGTTCTGGGACTCTCTCCCAGAAGCTCACCTTACGGCTTGCTCCTACAGTCCTTCCAGTGATTTCATCAGCACCTCCTTCCCTGAGACTAATGTCAACCTGGTCTAAAACAGCTTGATTCCTGCTTCTTTCCAATCAAAACTATGTGATTCAACAGGTTACCATTCAGGTGAAGAGTGAGAGGCAGTTGTGATAATTTAAACACATGAAAAATGGATGTGCCTTAAAAACAATGCTATCATTATTATTAACTTTGCCATTTGAAACTCATCCATGATCCCATCTAAATAAATGATATACACAGGGACTTTCAAAAAACATTTTAATGCAGGAAGAGCACTCCAAGGCAAAAGTCTTACCAGTGGGTGTGGACACAGATTTTGGTGCTGGGAGCAAACTCCTGCGGGGTGTTGTCA
The DNA here is from genome assembly GCA_039655065.1 of Glossophaga mutica. Taxonomy (NCBI): domain Eukaryota; kingdom Metazoa; phylum Chordata; class Mammalia; order Chiroptera; family Phyllostomidae; genus Glossophaga; species Glossophaga mutica. The sequence goes on from CM077304.1 coordinate 110,217,705, forward strand.
CACTGGAGGACACTGGTGGGGCCATCCGGCCAGTTCCCTTGGGTGCTTCTTTGGAAGGCAGAGTTGCCTTCAGGGTGGGTTGGTCTTCATTCCCAAAGTTTGAACCTGTGAGAGGCAGACAGTAGGTTAATTATAACTTCATGAAAAATGGATGGATGTCCTTGCCATTTGCAGTTGCCAACCAATCCTGCCTTAGAACTCACCCTGACTCTCAGTGAATAGCCTTGAAAAGCATTTCTTCTGGGACAAGAAGTGGAAAAGAGCTCTCTTCAGATACCCCATAAAAGTCATTGTCATTTAAATCTCCTGTGCAGGAGGCTCCACAAAAGTCAAGAGTAGCCTCAGTCCAGAGATGTTGTATACATGCTCCATACACAGATACACACACACACAAGCACACACATGCACCCCATCCCCACACACTTAATTTCCTTATAAAAGATTTCACACACATGCACACATATGCCACCCATTGCCCAGACACCCAATTTTCTTATGTAACATGTGCACACACTAGCCACACCACCCCCACACATTTATTTGATGGCTCACAGAGGATAAGCAAACCCTCTTTTGGAAACCACTGTGAGTGACATGGGAGGGGTGAGAATAGGAACTGACACACTCGCCACCAATCCAGGCAGTTTATTTCAAGCTCCCTGGGACCCAGCTGATCCTACCTTCACAATAAGAAGCCTAGGATGAAGGGAGACGATAGGAAACAGGGACACAGAGAATCCCTTTGAAACTCATGAAGCTTTTGTTCGAAAAGTTGAGGCCTCACCAAACTTAGAGGATTCTGAATTAGAGCCTCATTTATTTCAAAGGCAGAAGACATTTATGGATAATTTCAGTTTACTATTTAACACAGAAACCGACTCTTTGCTTAGAAGACAGTTTGTTTATAATGGACTTCTCTGATGCTCTGACGGTATGCCGAATTGGGACATGTGTCAGGTTTAAATGCACAATGTGGCCCCAACTTTTCTTCTAGATCTTTCCAAACCTACAGACAGTGACACCACCATCTATTTCCTGTTAAAGGATAAATCTTCTAATCTGCTCTGAGTAGAGCTGCAAGGCCCAATCTACTAAATTAAATAGAGAGCCTTAAAGTAGTAAGACTGCTGCTTGTTGGGGATAAAACCATCTAGTCAGAGGAACGGGACAGTCTACTGTGGAACATGAGCAATGGCAGCTAGAAGAAGTATACAGAAGTTTAGTGAGAGATTAAATTTTTTTGTCTTCATCATTTGAAAAGGAGAGTCATAACATTCTATTTAGATAGAGACTGCATGAAAATGATAACATTATTAAAATGGCTTTAGTATTCAAACCATCCAGGGGTTTTATTCAAACACTTAAAGTAAGAGATTCAACCACTTTCCTCCTTCCGAAGACCTGAAAGTCTGTTTAAAATGTGTGAAATTTCATTTGCTTCTAAAGAAAAGTGTATTTGGAGAGGAAAAATAGTAAGATATCCTTTCCTAACACAGAACCTATGCCCTATACCTCTTTTAAGGCATTGAGCAAGATTTAAATAGTTCTGAAGAGTGCTAGGAGAATGAATTTGATCTATGCAAATGCATTTGACCTATGCAAATAGAATGAATGCACTGCAACTCCACCTAAAGGATTCACATTCTGTGCTAGATGTCAGATATAAAAGCAAGCACATTTGAGTCAAGCCTTGTCAGGAAAGGGGCCACCACACATCTGCACAACAGTGAGCCCCAGCTTCCGATTCACAGAGCACACTCACCAGTCCAATCCAGAACTTAGAATCTCTGGAGGTTTGTAGAATATTTTAGATGGGGCTAGGGAACTCAGCCACTTGAAATATTTCACATGGAATTATCTCATGTTTAGCCTACTGCAGATAATACTGCAGAATAATCTACTCACCAAAATGTGTAGTAGAAGCTAAATTGAGCACAAAAGCTTTCACACAGAGTCTTTTATCTATTAATTCATTAAAATTTCTTAAGAAGGAAGATATTGTATATCATCTGAAGAGTTCAAATGCCCTTTTGTCAAATGCTCTTGAACCTTGCATCCTTCTCTTACATAAAATTTATTATTCATTCGATGAACATGCCAATTTAGAGACTTGGCCACCAGGCTGGGAAGTAACCTGTCTGTTTGAAGTACAGTGTCAAGCAGGCTATGTACTCCCTTCTGAGAGAAGTTTTGAATTACCAAAAGTAAGATAAAACAACATCATAAAATAAAACTCTATTCATACCCATTGTCAGATACAGCTGGTGATAAACAGTACTATTCTTTGAAAATCAGCTGAAGAAGCCCAGTAATGAAAACAAGATCACTAGGTAAATCAAAAGTACTCTAGAGACTTCTGGTCAAGATGATGGGGTAGGTGGATGCAGTGGTCACCTCCTCTCATGGCCATGTCAAAATTACAACTAAATTACAGAACCACCACCCTTGAGAACCACCTGAAGATGAGATGAACAGAACTATAACTAAGAGTATAAAAAAGAAGCCATGTTTAGACCGAATATTAAATGTGAACTGTAAGAATTGAAACTTCTGGTCAAGATGGAGGCACAGGGAAACACACCTTGCCTCCATGCACAACTATAGCAAAAAATACAACTAGACTACAAACCAAATTTTACTAGGGTTGTCAGAAAATCAAGCTGTGTGGTAGTTCATCAACCAAAAATTTAAAGAAGCCACATTCATCCAAATGGGTAGGAGGGGCAGAGATGCAGAGAGGTGCAGAGAGGCGCCAAGAAGTGTGGAAATGGGAACAGGTGGTTGCCCCACACTGGTGATTACCTAAGGCTGTGTCCCATATGACTTAGCAGGTGAGCTAAGATAGGGAATCAAAGCAGCTCTACCTAATACAGATGCAAACACAGGGAGGCTGCCAAAATGAGGAGACTAAGAAATATGGCCCAAATGAAACAACAGAACAAAATTCCAGAAAAAGAACTAAATGAAATAGAGATAAGCAACCTATTAGATGCACAGTCCAAAACACTGGTTATCAGGATGCTCCAGGAACTCATTGAGTACTTCAATGGCATAAAAAAGACCCAGGCAGAAATGAAGGTTGCATTAAGTGAAATAAAGAAAAGTCTACAAGGAACCAACAGTGGAGAGGATGAACCTAAGAATCAAATCAATGATTTGGAACACAAAGAAGAAAAAAGCATACAATCAGAACAGCAGGAAGAAAAAGAATTTTAAAAAATGAGGAGAGGCTTAGGAACCCCTGGGACATTTTTAAACATACTAACATCCAACTCATAGGGGTGCCAGAAGGAGAAGAGGAAGAGCAAGACATAGAAAACTTACTTGAAAAAATAATGAAAGAAAACTTCCTTAATTTGGTGAAGGAAATAGACACACAAGTTTAGGAAGCACAGAGAATCCCAAACAAGATGGACCCAAAGAAGACCATACCAAGATACATCATAATTAAAATGCCAAAGGTTAAAGATAAAGACTCTTTTTTTCTTTTTTCTTTTTTTAATATATTTTATTGATTATGCTATTACAGTTGTCCCATTTCTCCCCCATCATTCCCCCCACCCTGCACACCCTCTCCCACCCACATTCCCCTCTTTAGTTCATGTCCATGTGTCATAAGTTCTTTAGCTTCTACATTTCCCATACTATTTTTGCCCACCCCCTGTCTATTTTCTACCCACTATCTATGCTACTCATTCTCTGTACCTTCCCCCCCCTCCTCCCAAGCCCCTGTTGCTAACCCTCCATATGATCTCCATTTCTGTGGTTCTGTTTTAGGTGTGGTTCTTTTTTTTTTTTTTTTTTAAGATGTTCTTTTTTTTATTATTTATTTATCTTTTTAGAGGGGAAGGGTAGGAAAGAAGGAGAGGGAGAGAAATATCAATGTACGGTTGCCTCTCGTGTGTCCCCTGCCGGGAACTGGCCTGCAACCCAGGCATGTGCCCTGACTGGGAATCGAACCGCGATCCTCTGGTTCGCAGGCCCGCGCTCAATCCACTGAGCTACACCAGCCAGGGCTAGGTGTGGTTCTTAACAGCTGTGAGTTTGCTGTCTTTTCACTGTCATATTTTTTATCTTCGTTTTCTTAGATAAGTCCCTTTAACATTTCATATAATAAGAGCTTCGTGATGATGAACTCCTTGAACTTGACCTTATCTGAGAAGCGCTTTATCTGTCCTTCCATTCTAAATGACAGCTTTGCTGGATAGAGCAATTTTGGATGTAGGTCCCTGCCTTTCAAGACTTCAAATACTTCTTTCCAGCCCCTTCTTGCCTGGAAGGTCTCTTTTTGAGAAATCAGCTGACAGTCTGCTTGGAACTCCTTTGTAGGTGACTGTCCCCTTATCCCTTGCTTCTTCTAGAATTCTCTGCTTCATTTTAATCTTGGCTAATGTAATTACAATGTGTCTTGATGTGTTCCTCCTTGGGTCCAACTTCTTTGGGACTCTCTGAGCTTCCTGGACGTCCTGGTAGTCTATTTCCTTTGCCAGATTGGGGAAGTTCTCCTTTATTATTTGTTCAGATAAGTTTTCTACTTGTTGCTGTTCTTCTTCCCCTTCTGGGACCCCTATAATTTGGATGTTGGGACGTTTAACGATGTCCTGGAGGTTCCTAAGCCTCTCCTCATTTTTTTGAATTCTTGTTTCTTCCTCGTTTTCTGTTTGGTTGTTAGTTTCTTCCTTCTGGTCCACTCCATTGATTTGAGTCCCAGTTTTCCTTCCATCTCTATCGGTTCCCCATGTGTCTTCCTTCATTTCACGTATTGTAGCCTGCATTTTTTCATCTAATTTGTGAGCAAAATCAACCAATTCTGTGAGCATTTTGATGACCAGTGCTTTGAACTGTGCATCTGATAGGTTGGCTATCTCTTCGTTGCTTAGAGGAATTGACTCTGGAGTTTTCATTTTTTCTCCGGTTTGAGCCATTTTTTATGTTTTTTTTGGTTTTGTTTTGTTTTGGTTTTAGTCTGGTCGTGGCTATTACGTAGTGAGGAGTGGAGCCTCAGGCGCTCCCCAGTGCGGGGCAGCCCAATCGCTGGCTTATGACGCTGTATGTGGGGGCGGGGTTTGAGAGGGAACAATGGCTCCTGCTCCGCTCTCTCCTGGATTCAGTCCCTTCCGCCACTTCCCCTCTGCCTGGACCGTCTGAGCACTCAAATGTGGGACCACCTGGTCAGCCAGCCACCTTGTGCAGCCTCACTGGGTCTGCACAGTTGCTCCCCTGTGCCTGGGGCCCGCCCGCTGCTGTCTGTGGGCCCGGGGACCGCCAGCCGCCGCCTGTGCACCTGGGAACTGCCAGCCACTGCTGCTTGCGTTCCTGGGTCTGCACCTCCATTTTTTCCTGCCGTGACTCCACCTCTCTTACCGGTCTGGATGAATGGTTGTTGGACTTCCATACAGTTCAATTTTCTATAAGTTCTGGTTGTTTTCTTGTTTCTAAATATTTGTTGTCCTTAATTTTGGTTGTGAGAGGAGGCACAGTGTGTCTGCCTACGCCTCCATCTTGGCCGGAAGTCCTAAAGATAAAGACTCTTAAAAGCAGCAAGAGAAAAGCAGAGAGTTACCTACCAAGGAACTCCTATAAGACCATCAGCTGATTTCTCAAAAGAAACTTTCCAGGCTAGAAGGGACTGGCAATAAATATTCCAAGTGATGAGAAGCAAGGACCTACAACTTAGGTTACTCTATCCAGCAAAGCTACCATTTAGAATGAAAGAGCAGATAAAGTGCTTACTAGACAAGGTAAAACTCAGTGAATTCATCATCATCAGTCCATTATTATATGAAATGCTAAAGGGAATTATGTAAGAAAAAGAAGGCCAAATGATGAACATTAAAATGGCAATAAATTCACAACTATCAATAATTGAATCCAAATAACAAACTAAGCAAATAAGCAGAACAGGAACAGAATCATAGATATGGAGATCATTTGGAGGGTTATCAGTTGGGAGGGGAAGGGTGAAAGTGGGGGGAAAGGTACAGGGATTAAGAAGCACAAATTGGTAGATACAAAATAGGGGAATCATAAAAACAGTATGGATAATGGAGTAGCCAAAGAACTTATATGCATGAACCATGGACATGAACTAAGTGGGGGATTGCTGGAGGGAATGGGGGTACAAAGTAGAAGGGGGCAAAAAGGAAAAATTGGGATAACTGTAATAGCATAATCAATAGAATATTTTTTTAAAAAAGAGAATAGAATTGAGCACTTAAAAATGTCAATTGTAATTGAAAAATTTTTTTAATTTAAAAAAGAAATTGAGAACAGGCTGAAAGTCACCAGAGGGGAGAAGAAAGGGAATTTCAGGGGAAAAGGGGAAGGATCTACAGGAACAAGTACAAAGGACACATGGACAAAAACTATGGGGGGGTGGAAATGGGAGGGAGGTGAGGAGGGGTGGGGTGGTGGGTTGGGGTGAGAATAAAAGACTGAAAACTGTACAAGATCAACAATTAAAATAAAAATTGGGGAAAAAAGAAAACTGTATTTGGAAGTGGTACTGAATTCTATAAATGCTCTGGATATTTCTCAACAATGCAGACAATAGGAAACCATTGTTTGATAAGAAGAAGAAAAGAACTGGAAATAAAACTGTGCTTGTGTATCCAGGAAAATGTTTTATTTTTTTTAGAGAATTTAGCCAGTGGAAGTGGTTCATGTAACTAACTCAGTCATCTCATCCCCAGCCAAGGTGAACCTACCTTTGCCTTAGGAGCTGAGTGGTAAATGGTGTAGACTCAAGAGAGACAGCCAATTAGGCTGTGGAAACCACAGCCTCCGCCTCCCACCTCTCTGCTCATCCGTTTCTTCCTTTGTAAGTGGGGATAATGGCAATCAAGCTCACAGAGCCATCGTGAGAATTACAAGAGCCAATGCAAATGAATTTTCAAAAAACTGATGTAGGAGTTAGTAGGAGAAAATGCTTAGAATAGTGTCTGGTGCAGGGAGCACTCTGAAGTGTTAGTTATTAACTTATAGGTTCCTTTTAAATTCAGTGGCTAATAACCACAGCAAATCAGTTTTCATAGGAACTTGGAAAGAGTTCAGGGATTAATATCAGAAGAGCTGCTCTCAGTGAGAAGAAAGGCTGAAGTGGATCTGATAATAACTGCAGCATGAAAGATAAAGAGAAGAACGCTATGACTGTCTTTTAAAGAAACGACGAACTACTTCAGACAAAGGGCAAGTGAGAATGGCAACAGAATGAAGCACCAAGCTTCAGAAGTACCACACATAGCCAGCTCCATGACCAGGGAAACCCCCAGGACAGAGGGCCTGAGTGGGTTAAGTTCCCTAGAGATGCACAGTTGTTTTCCAAATTGCTAGTTGCACCTCACACCAACCACACAGGTAGTGCCTGTCACACTTTATTTAATTAGCAATTAAATTGGTTTTAACTTACAAGTTTCTAATAGGTAAGTGATGTTGAGCATTTTTCTTCATACAGGTACAGGCCATTCAAGTCTTTCCTTCCATGAGATGCCCCTTCATAACTTTTGCCCATTTTTCCACTGAAGTGTTTTGCCTTTCTAATTGATGTATAGGAGCTCTTTGAATATTCTGCATAGTGATGCTTTACTGGCATATATTTCAGATGTTATCCTGGCCTTTGGCTTGTTTTCACACTTATGGTGCTTTTATTTATAGGTCTTCCATTTCAATGCAGTTGGTTTTTTGTCTTTTCTCACTTGATTTGTACTTTGTGTGTCTTAGTCTTTCATTCTCTATCTGATGTTATAAAGATGTTCGCCTACGTATTCTTCTAAAAGTTTTAAAGTTTATTTTTCACATTTAGATCATCAGTTCACCTGGGCTGGGGGAGAGATCAGATTTGTTATTGTCGTTTTCAACAAAGATAGCCATTTGCCCCAGCCCTGTATGCTGGAGAGTCCATTTTCTCTGCCACATCTTCATTGTCAGCTGTCGTATGTCAGGTTCACATACAGGTATGATTATTAAGGTAAACTAACTACCCCCAGATTTCAGTAACTTATAGCAAGAGTTTATTTGTTCACCATGAATCATCTAAACCAGGTGCTCTGGATGGTTTGCTGTTCTGGGGAGCTCTGCTACAGGAACTCGGGGACCCAGGAAATGGCTTCTTACATGTAGCACATAAAACATAAGTTACTGAAGAAAAAAATAGGTCAGTTAAACTTCATCAAAATAGAAATGTTTGTGCTTCAGATGGTACTATTAATAAAGTAAAATGACAACCCAGAAAACTGCAGAAAATAGGTGCAAATCACCTATCTGCTAAGATCCTAGAGACTTCTGGGCAAGATGGAGGAGTAGGTAGATACACTTTGCCTCCTCACACAACTAAAAGAAGAACAACAACAAATTTAAAAACCAAAAATAATCAGAACTACCATAAAAATCAAACTGTATGGAAGTCAGACAACCAAGGAGTTAAAGAAGAAACATTCATTCAGACCAGTAGAAGGGATAGAGACAGGCAGCTGAAGCAGAGAAGATGCACAGCAAGGCAGCAGCTGGCAGACCAGTCCCCCATTTGTGTGCAGATAAACTGGGAAGAGCAGCCCAGGGTTCCAGAATGGGGAAATAAAGCCTCAAAACCTCTGGCTATAAGAACCTGTGGGGGTTGTAATGACAGGAGAAACCCCCAGCTTCACAGGAGATTTAGTTGGAGAGACCCACAGTATTCTAGAACATACACAAACCCACCTACCTGGGAATCAGGAACAGAAGGGCCAAATTTGCTTGTGGGAAGTGAGAGAAGTGATAGAAAGCCAGCCAAGAGCCAAGAAAGTAGCAATGTTCCCTCTTGAACCCCTCCCCCACATATAGCACCACAGCACAGTGACATGGGTTGCCCTGCCCTGGCAAATACCTAAGGCTCAGCCCCTTACAACATAACAGGCACACCAAAACAAAGAAGTGTGGCCCAAATGAAAGAACAGATCAAATCTCAAAAAAAATACAACTAGGCAATAAAGAGATATCCAACCTATCAGGTGCAGAGTTCAAAACACTGGTGATCAGGATGCTTACAGAAATGGTTGAGTATGGTCACAAAATAGAGGAAGATGTAAAAGCTATGCAAAGTGAAGTAAAGAAAAACATACAGGGAATCAACAGTGAAGAGAAGGAAACTGGGACTCAAATCAAAGATTTGGAGCAGAAGGAAGAATAAACATACAACCAGAACAGAATGAAGAAACAAGAATTCAAAAAAATGAGGAGAGGCTTAGGAACCTCTGGGGCAACTTTAAACATTTTGACATCTGAATCATGGGGCTGTCAGAAGGAGAGAGGAAGAGCAAGAAATTGAAAACTTATTTGAAAAAATAATAAAGAAGTACTTCTCCAATCTGGCAAAGGAAATAGACTTCCAGGAAGTCCAAGAAGCTCAGAGAGTCCCAAACAAGTTGGACCCAAGGAAGCATATACCAAGGCACATTGGAATTACATTACCCAAGATTGAAGATAAGGAGAGAATCTTAAAAGCAGCAAGAGAAAAGGAGAGAGTTACCTACAAAGGACTTCCCATAAGACTATAAGCTGATTTCTTAAAAGAAACCTCACAGGTAAGAAGGAGCTGGAAAGAAGTATTCAAAGGCATGAAAGTAAAGGACTTATATCCAAGTATTCTATCCAGCAAAACTATCATTTAGAATGGAAGACAAAGTGCTTCCCAGATAAGGTCAAGTTAAAGGAGTTCATCATCACCACACCCTTATTATATGAAATGTTAAAGGGACTTATCTAAGAAAATGATGATCAATACTATAAGTAGTAAAATAACAAACTTACAACTATCAACAACTGAACCTAAGAAAAATAAAAACAAAAACAAACTAAGCAAACCAGAACAGGAACAGAATCACAGAAGTGGAGATCGAGTAGAGGGTTATCAGTGGGGAGGGGTAGTGAATGGGGGAAAAGGGATAGGGAATAAGAAGCATAAGTGGTTGGTACAAAATAGACAGGGGGAGGTTAAGAAGAGTATAGAAAATGGAGAAGCCAAAGGACTTATATGGACATGAAGTAAGGGGGTGGGAAATGCTGGTGGGAGGGGGGTGCAAGGTGAAGGGGAATAAAGGGGAGAAAAAGTGATACAACTGTAATAGCATAATCAATAAAATATATTTTTAAAAAGATAGGGGTTTGACCCTGACTGGTGTGGCTCAGTTAGCTGGGCATCATTCCTCAGAGCAAAAGATCACCTGTTCAATTCCTGCTCAGGGCATACACCTAGGTTGTGGACCTGGTCCCCAGTCAGGGCAAGTGAGAGAGGCAACTGACTGATGTTTTTGTTTCTCTCTAAAAATAAATAAATAAAATCTTTAAAAAAGAGTCTAATATCCAGAATATATAAACAGCTTTTATAACTCAATAGTAAAAAGACAAATAACCCAATTAAAAATGATCATAGAATTTGAATAGACATGTTTCCAAAGAAGGCATGTAGATAGCCAATAAGCCCATGAAAAGATGCCCAATGCCAGTAGTCATTAGGGGAATACAAATCAGAATCATGCGGTACCACTGTAAACCCACTAGGGTGGTTATAATATTGGCAAGGATGTGGAAAAATTGGTGGGATTGTAATAGGGTTCAGCTGCTTTGAAACAGTTTGGAAGTTCCTCAAATGTTAAACATAGTTATCACATGACCCAGCAGTTCCACTCTTAGGTATGTGCCCAAGAGAACTAAAAACATATGTCCACATGGAAACTTATACATGAATGCTCATAACAGCATCATTTGTATAATTGTCAAAAAGTGGGAACAACCCAAATGTCCATCGGCTGATGAATGGACAACCAAATGGGGTCTGCAGGCTGCAATATGGACAAATCTTGAAAACATTTTTGCCAAACAAAAAAAGACAGGTGCAAAAGGCCAAATCTTGTATGATTCCATTATGCAATGTCCAAAATAGATAAATCCTTTGAGACAGAAAGTAGATTAGTGGCTGTCAGGGGCTGGGGGAAGAGGAATGGGGAGTGACTGCTAATGGGTAAGGGTTTCTTTCTGGGGTTATGAAAATGTTCTGAAACTCAGTGCAAGTGATGTTGCAGGACCTGATGAGACACAAAAACTACGGGGGTTTGCACTTTAAAAGGGTGAACTTTATGGTATTTGAGTTATATCTCAGTACAAAAAAATCTCCCCTGTAAATTTTCCTTCCTGGATCCCCTGGCCAGAGCAAGTTCCTTGAACTATGATTCAGCTCTCTCCTCTCCCTTGAAGGATTCCTGCTATTCTTTTCTCAGGCAGTTATTGATCCTGTTTTCTGTCCCACATCCCTGCACTGGAGCTACATCTGACCCCAACCAGCCTGTCCCGACCAGCATGTCTCAGGATTGTTCTGTCTCCTGATGGCATACTCTTATATAATACAAGAAGGGATAATCCTCAAACCCATTATGGCATCCCATTCATTACAGCAGAATGACCAAGCTCCTGTGTGAGGAGAATGACAGTCGATTCCTCCCCAGACCCCTTCACCCTTCTCATCTACTCCCACCATATTAGGTGTGAATTCGAGCTGTTCAGCTTGCCTTGCACTCTACAGAGAGAGAAAGACACACGTAAGTTCAGGCTAGAAAGGTCTGCACTAAAGTTAGGCACTGGGTGGAGGAAGTTTATATCTGATCCAACACTGTACAAAGTTGTTTGTGGTGCCCACTCAATAGGATAATTGTAACTATTACTGAAGTCAGGATGAAAAGTTAGGCTTTCTGATGCAAACTTCAATGCCCTTTCCATGACTTCACTTATTAAGAATGCCAATCACTGATCCTGGATTTTAAAAAGAAGAAAGAATGGCAATGAGAACAAACACTAACCAGGCCACAGTAGTTTCTAAGGGGATGGCCTGAGAAGCAAAGCAAAGCAATTATTATTAATATGAGGCATTATAGCCAACTTTTAAAAATTGTATCATTGATTTTTGATATGTATCCATGTTATAATGATTACTATTCTACTAATTTTTTTAAAACAATCCCAGGCAATCAAGCCATATAATGTTCTGGCTACATGATTGTCTAATTAATGCACATTTCATTGATTTGGCAGCATTTATTACTTGGTTGAAAAATTTAGTTTAATTATTAATGTGTCAATGGAATGTTTTATTTCCCACCTTCTGCATTTTTTTACCTCAGGTATGTGTTTTATTTCTTACATTAAAAAGCTGAATTTTTTTCTTTTTTTTAATTAGTATTTCTTAATTGTTGATATTGTACAGTTTTCTGTCTTTTACCCCACCCCCAGCCCACCACCCAGCCCTCCCCACCTTCCTCACAAGCATTTAAAATATAAGAAAGCACCATGTATATATTTTTTACACTTGTATAGTACAATATGCTGTAAGATCCACATCTTATTTTTGAAAAAACTTAGAAATACTCTTTTTTGAATTCATCAATATGTGGTCAAAGTAACCACTTTGATGATGTCAAAAGTTCCTGGCCATTACAGCATTTCTATAACTTTGCCTGGTCTCTATTGGTATCTTTATTTCTAAAAAAAAAAAAAAAAAAGCTGAAGTAAACGTGCTATCTGACATTTCAGTGAAGCTCTTTCCTTGTCACAGTGAAAGAGACTAAGACTTCCGTATGCCAGTGCTTACACTAGGCAGGGGCCCAGGACAGATACGGCCTGTCACCACACAGCTTACATTCCAGTGGGGTGACACACAGACCACAAACAGACCACAGCCAAACAATCATCACAAACTGTGACTACTTAAGAAAGATACACAAGGGGCACAGCTAGAGGGAAAACTAGGGTGAAGGAGGGAAAACCTACATTAGGTGGAATGGCTGGGGAGACCTCTTGGAGGAGGGAACATTGAAGTAAACATTCAGCTGCACCTTGGCCCTCAACCTCCTCTATCCTTTATTATTATGGGCAGCATTGTTCTAGAAAATTAGTGTCAGAATATCCCTGCATCTCTCCTTCCCTTGTATCAATCAATGGAAGTCAGTCTCCCTTTTCCTAACAGACTTCAGAAGAGGCAACTGGAGAGAACTGTGGATCTTTACCTATTTTTCCCTGGTAACCTAGGTCCTAATAAAGGAGAAATATGTGGCATGCATTTCGCTACTCCCGCTTCACCTAGAGCAAATGGTAACTTCTCACAAAATTAGGGAGGCCTACAAATATTTCTGAATATAGGACTCCAGGGGTTCAGTAAATGACTCCAGCCCTAGACCAGGGGACATGTCCTCTGTACTCAGCACCCTCATCAGGTGACAGGACACCCTCCTACAGGTGGAGGATGGTTCCTCTAGGTTCACAGGAGTTTACTGGATTCCTGCTGTGAGGCCTCAGCCCCTGAGCGCTTCCAGCTGGGCAAGACAGCAAGCTCTTAACAGTAACCATACAAGTACATACAGGAGAGTCATGGATATCACAGGTTCTGCCCAAATTCAACAGTAGATTTGAAAGTATTCAGTACTATTCTCTTTAAAAAGTTAATTAAGCCTCCGGTTATTCTCTTTAAAAAGTTAATTAAGCCTCCGGTGAAACGCCTTCTTGTTTATGTATTCACCCTCTGTCATTAGGTTAACCTGATAATTAAGTAAGAAATGCACATAAAGCACTTTGCAAAGACCCTGTGCTCTGTAAACATCAGCAGTCATCGCCAGTATGGGTGTTGGCATCAGCAGGAGTGGCTGTAACCTCTGCAATCCCCTCTCTGTCCCACACAAGCCCAATGGCACCACACTTTGAGATCCTCTTCCATGGAAACACCCTCAAGATACCCCCAAGGCCACCAGGTCAGTGACAGGAGGCAGATGGTCTGCCTTCACAAGGTCCTGCTACCTCTGTGGTAGTCTTCCCAGCACCCCAAGGGTGGGCATCACTCCCCAAAATATCCTTCTTTGGACAATGATCACCACTAAATTATCATAGAAGAGAAGGAGATCTTTGTCCCTCCACTTTCTGCCCTGCCCCCTGCCCCAGGCACTCTCTTCTTGGAGTCCTTTCTAATATAGTGAAAAGAGGGTCCTTATTCTTATTTCTGCTCAGGAAACAGTGGGTATGGGTGCAGTTGAACTGACAAAATGCGAGTCAGAGTCTGGCGACACAAATGTGAACGGGAAATCAGGCTTCTGTCAATGGCGTCCTCGCTTGTCTGAGACAATGTGATATTCTGTGACAACTCTCCCAGTCCCTCATAGCCCCGTCAAAAGCCATCTTTACAATACCTTCTCTCAATTCCCCTCCAGGTAACAGCTACTTAAAGAAAGACCACTGGTTAACAAAGAAAGTGACGGCCAGGGGCAATAACACCATCTCCAAGTCACAGAAGTAACCACCAGACAGGAAAGCCAGCTCACCCAGCCCAAGATTCCTGAACCCTCACCACATAAGTAACTCAAAACTTCCTTTTGACTGAAGAAATTCTCTTTAACACGTACCAAGTCACACTTCCAAAGGAGAGAACATAGTCAAATATTGATGGAGGTTAGCTACTTAAAAGACCAAGGGCTAATATGATATAACAAGAGAGGTGTGAGTAATTAAAGCAACTTTTTACCATTCCTCTTGTATATCAATGAGACCAGCTGTACTAATTCCCTTCTAGCTATTCCGAAAACTCTGGTTCACTGATGCGTGAATCTTTTAGTGGTTGCTACCCCGGGGGAAATATTTAAGCTGGAGCATGCTTAACATGGGAGTTAAAGGGTAAGAGCATCTGATTTGAACTTGATTTAAATTCTGCTGGAGTTATTAATATGATATAAGAAGTAGGAGAAATGATCAAGGGCTTACTTATCACCTTTTAGTCATAGAGCAATAAGAAACCTTAGGTGTTCCATTTCTATAGCTTGGATTTGGTGTCCTAATATAATCTCCTTTTTGTGTTACAGATCCATTTAATTAGTTGTTTTGAGGCGCCCGAGGGACTCATGGATTATTGAGTCAAACACAGCTTTAATGAGCCACAATTTAGCAGGAAGCCCAGTTCAGATCCTAAGAAACCAAGTTAAATGTTGGAAAGTGGATCATCGCCACTGAGCCCCAGACTCCTTTCCACACAGTGATCACCACTGCAGGCCTGCCAGAAGGGGTCTGATGGTCCCGTCCAGCTGGCACTTCTTGCACTCTTAAAAAGAACCCTTTCTACTCCGTTGCTTCTGGGGAACATGGAGCCTTTAAGGAGGAAGGCGAGCAGCTTTTTAGGAAATGAACAGCATACTGACTTTAAGGAGGTGTGTCAAGTTGTAAATCAAAATAATATTCATTACTTGAACTCTGTGAATTTTCTCTTTCCTCCTGGGAGCCAGAAAACTCCCTCTTTCTTCAAAGTCCTTTGGATAGTCATCGTCCTTTTTGTCTTTTTAAATACATGGGTTTTGTTTCTAAAGAGCAATTTTAGGATTCTTTTCCTTTACCCCAGAGTTTTTCAGCTGGGCAGTATCCACATGGGGAACCAGATAGGCCTTGTGTGGGGTGGGCTGTCCTGTGCATTGTAGGACAGCTGGTGGCACCCCTGGTCTCTGGCCCGCAGCGCTCTCCCTCTTGGCCCACTCTCAAGTTGTGACAATCAAGAAATGTTCCCAGACATTATCGCATGTCCTCTAGGGGTAAAACCAGCCCCGGTTGAGAACCACAGCTCTAGCTGAATAAAAGACGTTAATCAAAATACAGTACATGTCTTTGTGAAAAGTAAGACTGCTAACATCTAAAATCCTGCTGGTTTAGCTGGATAGCTAATTCTTTAACAATACCTCCTAGCTAATTGTGGATCAATCCTTTAGATAAACTAGGGCTGTATAAATGTGCAATCTGCCATACTGAACAATGGTTTCATAACTGTTCAGTAATGAAACCTCCCCTGCTTTCCACATTGATCACCCAGATCAGTCTCAGTCAGAAAATGGGAAGAGGGACTGAAATATCCATGATTCTGACTGGGTTGGTTCAAAACTCCTAACCTCCAGGAGCTGCACTAAGTTCAAATGAAAATATCTTGTTACTCTAAATAGCAACTGATTTCTATTGAAATTGCACAGAGGAAACCCCAATAAAAAGTTGCTTGCAAGCAGTATAGTTTATGGTTTTGTGGACCACATATCATTTTGTTGGAAGAACCTAGGATTATGTAGAAAAATAAAGTTTTTAAAGCACTAAAGTTACTGGACTCATAAGCAGAAACCAATAAAAACAAGTTCTTTGCTTTAGCTGTTTGTGCCTGAGACCAGTCAGCCAGGGCAAGTGGAACAGGGAAACAGACAGAGAGCTGAGCAAACCGGCTGAGCAAATTACAGCCAGATGCAGAAGGTACCTCCCCAGAGGCAGCATGCAGGCCTCAGCTGTATTTCAGCTCCAGGCCCAGAAAAGCAGCAAAAACAGGAGGGTAACACCAGGACCAGCTGCAATGACTAAGGACCCCCTGACCTGGGGCTGACCAATCAGGAAAGACCACTACTCCAAAAAAGCACACCTGAAAACTAATGAGTATTCTGCTGAAATCCTCCCCTGAGACCTCCCCTAAGATTGTCATCAGCAAGAGAGATAAAAGGAAGGACCCAGCACACATGCGCTCTGTCCCTTTCCCTCAGGGGAGCAGGCCTGCACACCTTTCCCTTTCCCCTCTGCTTCCCCCACAGGTACACATCTCCTAAACTCTAAGGCAGGGGTGTCAAACTCATTTTCACCAGGGGTCACACACATCAGCCTCGCTGTTGCCTTCAAAGGACTGAATGTAATTTTAGGACTGTACAAATGTAACCACTCCTTAACAGTTAACGAGGTGCTGGACCAGATAAACCAAGGTGAAGGGCTGGATTCAGCTCGAAGGCCTTGTGTTTGTCACCTGTGCTCTAAGGGACCCCTGAGACTTGCAGTTAGGGGAGCAATGGGCAGTGGCAGCTTGTCCCAGGCTAATCCCTGAACCTGTTCCCAAGGACCCTTTCCTCTGACTTCCCAGGGAGCCAAGGCAGCCCACCCTAGCCTCTCCTGTTGCTTCCCCTACGCAAAGCCTTTCCTTGTTTCATTGTCCCCAGCTTTAATAAAAGTACCCTGATAGTCACCTGGACTCATGTTGTGAAATCTTTCCTACACAAAGTCAAGAACCCACGTGCTACAGTTGGCCCTAGGCAGACTCGCTCAGGGCCTGGTCCTCTGTCTGGTAATGGGCTTTTCTGACTATTAGTGCCCACGAAAGGGACCCATGGTTGCTGAGCCCTGTGGCAGGTGCTGCAGCACTGAGATCATGGCCGCCAGTGACGGTCATGAACTTTCCTTTCCTGTGTTTTCATTCATAACATCAGAAGAGCAAGTGCCACTAGGACCGAAAACCAGCACAGAGTGTGTGACACATGCTAAGCATCAAATAAATGGTAGGTTCCTCCCTCCTGGCCTCTGAAAACCATCTGTTCATTCCTTAGTTTATAAATACAATTATTTTTTCAAGTCCCTTCTAATACAAAATTTCAAAATGGTAAGCCCCATTTTCATCTATTTTTATCTCTGTGACTTGTACGTGATGTGCCAACCAACATCCATGCAAAATAAAATCGCAACAGTTTGAAAATCTACCGTAAAATTACTCAAAGGAGTATTATTCAAAGTGTTTTTTGTGAACAATCATACATGGCCTAATAAATGAAGTTTACAACCCCTTTAAAGACTTCAATTTTTTGTGAGAGAGAAGCAATGGCTTAAGTTGATCACTCCCTCAGGGAAACGCCTCAGGGAAGGCGCCAGCAGCCTCCACACCCGGCCTACATGGAGCAGGGAAGCCAGGCCTGTGTCGTGGCTTTGGGTTCTATGAATCCGACACCAACTCCAGCCCTCCTGAGCTTCCGCTCATCCGCATGCCCCTCTCCCGCTTCGTTGCTTTCCTCTGGAGGCCCTCCAACTAAGACAAGGTCTTCTGTGGGACAACGGGGAGGACAAAAAGCAGGCACAGGCCAGCGCACGGGCCCCTGCATGGCCGACAGAGCAGGGTGCCCCTGCCGCCGCCCCCACACCGGCACACGTGTGGGCCTTCTCTCCACCCCCGGCCCCCAGCCTGGGCAAGGCCAGCCAAGGAGTGCTTTTTCAGTTTGTTCTATTGTTGTAATGTTTTTAAAAATCCATAAAGTTGAAGGATGTTCGTATAAGTAGAAAGTGACTATACCTATCTATTATTCATAGAGCTTAAAATTCAAAAATAACGTTTGTAAGCAGAAGCATTTTAATCAAGTAGCAAAATCTGGATTCTTCATTGATTGGAACCCGTGGCTTAAGGGCACAGAATTCTGAGAGCTTCTCGGGAATTCCACTAGGAATTCCACTGCCACACCACTAGGTGGCAGTGGCAGCTCTGGCCCAGGCGGATACAACCAATGATGACTGAACCTTTGTTTACTATCCTGAATAGTAAGATGCCAAAGGCTGTGTGTACAGAAAGGAAAGAATGGGCCAGGCTGCTGCCTTGGGTCTTGAGCACAAGTGGAATAAATTGTTTCCTAAAATATTTATGAAATGCAACGTCTGCTAAAGTTTCATTCCCTAAGGATACTCCTGGTAAATGGTTTAGCCGCAGGTAGGAACAAAACTCTGGGCTACTCCAGGAGGAAAATTTCTATTTTAAATAATGGCAAATTCTGAACATAAATATAATCAAGGTGTGTGTGGGAAGCAGGGTTCTAAGAGGTCTCCCAAGGGCCTGGATCCCTGGGGCACACCCCCTGCAAAGTCCCTGGGAGGATGAATGTGAAAGACTTGCCTCCCATGATTAGGTTATGTTAAGGCACGTAACTTTAGGAAAGAGAGATTATCTGTGTGTGCTTGACCTAATCACGCTGGCTAGAGGCAGAGGAGAAAGTCAGAGATTCAACTCACCATCTCAGCCTGCAGGTGAAGAGTCTAGCAGCAAGGAAGCCGGCAACCCCTTGCTGCTGAGGATTGTTCCTGACTGACAGCTGGTAAGAAAAGGGAAACAGTCCTACAACCTCAAGGAAGTGAATTCTGCCAGCAACTGAGATGGGAAGTGGATTCTTCCCCAGAGCCTGGAGATGGAAGTCAACCCAACCAATACCTTGAATTCAGCCTCTGAGACCCTGAGCAGAGAATTCATCTCTGCTATATGTGAGCTAATAAGCAGGTGTTGTTTTAACTCACTAAATTAGTGGTAATTTGTTAGGCACCAGTAGGGAACTCCTACAGAGTTATGGTAGGCCTCCAGCCCAGTGAATGTGAGCACAGCTGGTCCAGTGTAGTAGTGGTGAAGGGAGGTGGGCCGCAGGGAAAGGGAGGCTGCATCAGGGCAGGGATAGGCCAGGACACCTAGCCACAGTGCCCATGGGCTCACAGAGGCTGCACTGATCCCCTGAGACTGGCTCCTCCAGTGGGAAGCATGCGGTTCCACCATACATGAGGTCTGTCCAGAAGGTATCCAGCCATATAATATGTAAAATAGAGGTATTTATTGGAGAAGATACAAGAAACAAGAAACACTACACACAGGACAACAATGCCTCAGTCCCCTTCAAAGCTTACGTAGTTCTCCTAATTGCCATCAACTACCCTGTCCTAATTTCCTGAATATCATTGACAGTCTGAAATCTTTTCCCTTTCAAAGGTGATTTTTAGTTTGAGGGAAATCCAGAAGTTACAGGGCACCAAATCTGGACTGTGCAGGGGCTGAGTCACCTGGGTGATTTGATGTTTCAACAAAAAACTCTACAGAAGTGATGCATGAGTGGGCACTTGATGTGATGAAGCTGTCAGTCACCAGTTGCCCAGAGCTGTGTTCTATGAATCATCTGAATAGTTTCCATGGAGGAATGTTCAAGCTTAATGCAAAACTGGATGCAGATTCATAGCTCTACTTACTCAGTCATTTTGAATGTAGTGGCCACACAGTACACATGCTCACTCAATGGCATCTACCGCTCCCACTGACTAGTACAGTGAAGTTGTCATTGTTCACACATGGACATTCCAGTCCACTCTCCTTGGCTTCCAGGTTACATCAATGTTGCTGAAACCATTCTCGTTATATTAACAATGGCTGGACTTTTGGGGGATAGACCTCGTATGTTAGACCATCTCAGAGAAATGCCTCAATCTTCCTGAATCTAAGTTCCCTCATCTGTAAAGTGGGCCCTGGTGTAAATTTAAAGAAATAACTCAGATAAAGCATCCAGCAGAGCTCATGACACATAGGAAATACTCAATAAATGTTGTTTCCCTCTCCTTTCCAGTCTCTTCATCATCCTCTTCTTTCAAAAATACAAAATGATTCTCTACCCAGTTGGCAACCATTCAGGGATTCCTCACATCTTATAAAGTAAAACTCAAGCCCCTTAGAGGTCAAGGAGGCCACCCCCTCCTTGCATGTAAAGGTCCAGCAACACTTGACTATTGATCATGCTGTGATTATACCGTGCTAGGTTTTGGCTTTGCTGCCTTTAACCATGTGGTTCTCTCTTTCTGAAATGCCATTCCCATTCCTCTCCTGCCGGATGAGTCTGCTTCATTCTTTAAAACCCAGCTCAGATGTGGCAGCCTTAGTCAATTCTGCTGGGAAGGGTGCTCTGATGTACTGATGTCCCGCATGTATATTTACATTTGCCTGGGCATATGGCAGTGATAAAGGCTTTAGAATAGATCATGAAGGCACCAGAAAGCCACCACAGGGTTTCAATAAAGGGGTGATGTGGATGTGTGGATGATCACCAGGGCCATGGAGAGGGAAGGCGGATTAGAATGGGGCAAGGCTGGAGGCAAGGAAATAAACTGAGGCTGAGTCAGTTTAACAATAGGACAAAGGAAGGGGCCCTTTGTCAACAGTACCAGCTACATCAACTGTTTTGCCACAATGAAGGCCTGGCCAGAAGAAGACAATTTCAAAGAGAAAATGTTCAGAAGCAGGTGACAAGTACTCACATTATTGTTGAGGGGTCACTGTGGGTTTGAGAATCCCTGCTGGATAAGTCTCCCATGGGCAAAGAGGAGCTAATGAGCTTGGATCTGGACTAACTCTAAGTCATGGTAGGGTTCTGACTGAGGTGTGAGAAGAGCTCACTTCAAGGTAGAGAAAGCAGGTTTAGGGTCAGTTAGGAGTGGAACCAATCATGGAATTTCAACTTAACTGTCCCTTAGTAGTAGAGATGCTGGGTGTTTTTGTGAGACACTGGACTTAAATCTTCTAATGCTTTCCCTCTTTGTTTTTAGCAAATGAAACACCAGTCTATTCTGTTCACAATTATTTCCAGAGCCAGATACAGATGTGAGGAGACCTAGGGTGTGATCATAAAAGGATGACAATAAAAGGCACTGCCCTCTTTCTCTGCGGGCGCTTGGCCCTCCTCACCCTTGTTCAGGCCCCCCTGCCCCGGGCTGTCAGCACTGGGCTCAGGCTCACTCACCTTCCCCTGCAGGAACTGGTGCCGAGGCCCTCTTCAGTGCCTCAGAACTGACCAGTGCCTCTCTGAGAAGCTGGCCCAGGACAAGATGTCCCAAGGTTAGACCCCAGGTTCTGTCCCTGAAGTTACTGTCTCACAGGCGCAGAGACACACCCCTGCCAGTACTGGGCTCCCCTTGGTTCACTGTCATTTTCATAAATTCTGGACCAGAGCTGCACAGCTGGAATATCCAACAAGCACCTTCTGTTTCCGATTTATTGCTTGATTTTATGCTGACACACCAGTCCCCTTCAGGAGTAGGCCCCCACTCTGGTCTGTTGCCCAGGCCTGGAAGAAACAGGAACTAACACTGACTGAAGAGCTAATGCCTGTCAAATACTTTTATGAAGTACCTACATAGATGAACTTTTATCATCTTTGCAATCTTCTGCTCATTTTGCAAAAGCAGAAACTAAGGCTAATTTGAATCAGGCCATATGACAAAGGCAGTAACTGGAGTCAGCATTCAAATTTAAGCCTGTCTGACTCCAAATTTCAAGTATTTTCAAGGATTCAACAGACTGCTCAGAAATGGAAGGCAGCTCCTGACCCTCAGTGGTCAGTGTGGCTGGGGCCAGTAGCTGTGGATTTTTACCTTCTAAATATCATTCTCCCCTCACCTGCAACTCTCACAGCCTTCTAGCCCTCCCCCAGCCTCTGGCTGACAACTAACAGACAGCTCTGCCACCCAACAGGAGTTCTGTACGAGACCACAAACCACAGAAGTGTGCTCTCCTGCCTTCTTCAAACCCCAGGGGTAAATCCTGGGATTTCCAAAGTCTGGTCCTTAGAGATGCCTTTACTCTGGTATATTTCTCACACTGTTACTTAGTCTTTGATTTTATTTTCTAGACAAATGTAAAACTATCATATAACAATGCCACCAAATGACCCCACGGAAGTTTAGAGTCAGTATAGAACATGGGGGAACTCCTTTACCTTTGTGTGTAAATAGTTGGAATTTGCATTCTGGGTGACAAGTTGGACAGATGGATTAGAGGGGCTGAATGCAATTCCAATAGGAACTATCTAACAGAGAACGGAAATCCTCACTTAATCTCTTCTGAAATGGAAAAGCCCCAGGATTAATTTCAAAAACAAAGGCTGAGGCTTTTCTCACTTTCCCCCATCTGACCCTTCCACCTCTACTCTGCTCATCTACTCGGAGCACTAGAGATATGGCCTCCTTAGCCAGGTCTGCTTACTTCTGCCTCAGGCTAGGTGGGGCACGATTACAGAGGCTGCATTTGGAAAATGTTCACCAGGGAGCTACCTAATCCTGATGCAAGTGGGCGTTAGGGGCAAGAACCATTTTGCTTGTAAGCTAGGGGAAACTCAGAACTTGGCATCTTTCAGGAAACAATCAGGGCACATTTAGTTCAAGTAAGCAATTTTGTGAAAAAAAAAATTGAAGTGGTGGCCTGGGTATTATAACTTTAAAACTACTGAATGGAAGAGAGAGAGAGAAAGCAAGGAAGCAAGTAATCCATGGTTGTACAGTTTGATTACTAGCTCAGCTGGCAGTTTTATATTTCTGGATCAGCAGCACAAAAAGTTGAAACCATGCAGAATGAGGTGAGGTGGAGGTAATCTGAGCTGGCAGTGTTTTCATATTCCTGTTAAGTGCCACTCTGGCTTCTTGTCACAAGGAGGGAACCACTGGTGCAAATGGAAAACTAAATGGATTGCAGGCTGAGGAGGCGGAAGAGGCGCTTACTTTTAAACTGGAGTGGGAATGGAAAATTCTTCCTTGAGTAACCTAATGGTATGTTTCTGAGGTGGAAATCCCACTGCCTGTGCCGATGAAACACAGAGAAGGCTGAGTGCTTTGGACACGTCCAGCTTCCTCAAAGCATCACTCAGTGGTCACCTGGCACCAATCTTCACAAAAGGAAACCTCAGTGCCATTAAGACATGTAACTGTGTAGTCACTGTGCCGTACACCTGAAACTAATGTCATATCATATGTTGACTGTAATTGGAGAAATTAATAACAAATGGGAAATAAAGGTGTACTTCTTCACTGCAGCCCATTATATCACACCAACCCAACGGCCAATCACAGCTGCCTATTCCTGCATAAAGTATTCCCTACATCCACTCTTCTATTCTGTCCCACAGCCTGATTCCAGGTCCAGGCCTTCCTAGCTCTATCTTTATGTTTGCTTATTGGTTTATTCACTCATTTACATACTCAGTCATACATTCATCGCATTCAACAGACACTTCTCCGTGCCTGGAGAAGACTACACTATGGAAGCCCTAGTGGAACTAAACACTTAGCAAGGAAAACATGGACATATAGTAACATTTACAACTATTCACAATTAGACCTACAGCAGTACCCCCCTTATCTGCAGGGGATACAGTCCAAGGCCTCAGTGGATGTCTGAAAGTGCAGACACAACTGAACCCTATATAATCTATGCTTGGTCCTACGTATACGTACTTCTTCACTTAAAGGAAGCACTTCAAGCCTTCTATGTGGTGTATCTCAGTTTCCAGCATTGCTACTCTTGCACTTTGGGGACATTATTAAGAAAAGCAAGGGTGACTTGAACACAAGCGCCAGACCACAAGAGTTGATCTGACAACCTGTACAGAGACTGAGTGACTGATGGGTGGGAGCTTGTGCACAGTGGAGACGCTGGACAAATGCATGATTCAGCCTGAGATTTCATCACACTACTCAGAATGGCAAACAATTGGAAACTTATAAATTGTTTGTTTCTAGAATTTTCCATGTTACATTTTTTGACCTTGGTTAACATCAGGTAACTGAAACCACAGAAAGTGAAACAGCAGAAAGGGGGGCAGCTACTCTGATTGCAACTCAACCCCAACCTCATCATTTCTCAACTCCCCTGAGTGCTCTGTTTCTATTCCAGAGCCAGGTTCACCTTCTAACATACTACAGAATTTCTGAGCTTCTTGTGTTTATTTATTTATTTGGTCCCACCCTATTAGAATGTAAGTTTGCAGGGATTTTGCCTGTTTTGTTTACTGACATATCCCAAGCACCTAGAACTGTGCCCATCACAGAAGATATCTGCTAACTAGCCCTTTGGTGGATGAATGAATGGGACAAAGCTTATGCAGGGAAAGTACAAGAAACTCTAGGGAAGTATAATGATAAATTCTAACCTTATCTGTGGTGGGGAAGGTCTGGAAAGACTTTAAAAAGTCGCTGCATTCCATTGTGTAAATGTATCATAGTTTTTTGATCCACTCATTTACTGATGGGCACTTAGGTTGCTTCTAGGACTTGGCTATTGTAAATTGTGCTGCTATAGACATTGGGGTGCATAGGTTCTTTTGGATTGGTGTTTCAGGGTTACCACACAGCAGAGAAAAAGAAGGAGCTCCTACCCTTTGGGACAGCATGGATGGAACTGGAGAGCATTATGCTAAGTGAAATAAGCCAGGTGGTGAGAGACAAATACCACATGATCTCACCTTTAACTGGAACATAATCAACAAAAGAAAAAAGCAAGCAAAATATAACCAGAGACACTGAAATTAAGAACAATTGACAGTAGCCAGAGGGGAGGAGTTCTACTACTCCTCCCTACTACTGTAAAGAACACATGGACAAAACTAAGGCAGGGAGTGGGGTTGGAAGCAGGGGAAGGAGATGGGTTTGGCTGGGGTGGGGGGAGCCATGGGGGGTAAATGCAGACAACTGTAATTGAACAAAAATAAATAATTAAAGAAAAAAAGTCACCGTAGTGTAGTGAGCCCTGACATTTGTTTTTTGTTTTTGTAATGCTAGGACCTGCCTTAAGCTTTGATTGCTGGGGCATGCACTTCAGAGGCAACCACTTCAAAGACAGCTACCTCTAATAACCTGAATGCAGCCCAGAGACTAGATAAAGAGCCCCTCAAGAGGCACCTTTGTTTTAGAGATCTTGATTTCAATAACTG
The DNA here is from genome assembly GCA_039655065.1 of Glossophaga mutica. Taxonomy (NCBI): domain Eukaryota; kingdom Metazoa; phylum Chordata; class Mammalia; order Chiroptera; family Phyllostomidae; genus Glossophaga; species Glossophaga mutica. The sequence goes on from CM077304.1 coordinate 110,243,024, forward strand.
GCCTTTGGGCTAGTTGTCTGTTTTCTATTCCCAAGCTTTAAATTCCCTCTTTTATGTTTTAAATTCACCAATAAAAAGTGATCCCACAGAAACTCTAGGCCCCCACCCTGGACTCCAATAAAAGCAGAGCCCCAGGCCCATGAGCTCTGCCTCTCTTTACCCTCCACCTTACCCTGTGGCCCCAGGCGTGCTATGTAGGTACTAAACCTGAATCTTGTAAGTAATAAACCTGTATCTTTTCTAAGTTTCCTGATAGTTATAGCTGAGGGCATCTAGTAATCATAATAAGAACCACAAGGGCTGGGCCAGCCACAGCACTGGTTATTGATAGTCTGAGACCAGCACAAAACAGTCACATTTACACTGCAACCTGAAGACTGAGGTCAGCTATATGAAGAGGGTGGAGTGCTCAGGGGATGGAGCAGTTCGCGCAGAGGCCCTGAGGTGGGAAGGATGATGGACTAAAGGTCTGCAAGATAGCAAAGTCAGGAAACAGGGGCAAGGAGAGGGGGCGCTATGAGTGAATCGGAACCTGGTGAGGAGACAGGCCTGGGTCACACAGCCTGTAGATCTCAGTAACACAGCTAGCTTTGAGCTGAGAGCTATGGGAAGGCATGGACAGGTTCTCGCAGGGTAGTGGTGTAATCCAACATGCATTTTTCAAAGATCACCACAGCTGCAGTGAGGAGACAGCAAGAGTGATTATGGACAGAGGGGCTCGGTTTTGTGATAGTCCAGGCTGAGATGATGGTGATGGTGGTAGAGACGGACAATAGGACAGATTCAGGAAGTACACAGTGGGTAAACTTGACAGGAATTTGTGGTTAATTAGATGTGGTGGAGGAAGCTCTTGCAGCTGGCTCCCAAGTGTTTGTTTTCAACAACCGGGAGGATGGTAGCAACACTTGCTTAGAAAGAACAGACCAGAGCAGGAACAGATTGCAGGGAAAGAGGGCAGATCATGAATTTAGCTTTCAGCAGACTGAATTTCAGAGGCATGGTGTCACAGGAAGAGATTTTGAGAGAAACGTTAGATGCCTGCTGGGATCTCCCGCTCTCAGGGGAGCCCCCTGGACCATCCTGCTGATGCACCCTGCACCTCTCCAGTCTGCAGCCTCCAGCACCATGCCAGCTCCCGAGGACAAGGACCACTCTTGCCTGTTCACTCTCATATCCCCAGCATTGGCACAGTTGACTGGCACTCAGTGAGAGCTTGATAAAAATTGTTGAATAAATAAAGGAGCTCAGGAGAGACACTGGGTGGGAGGTAGAACACTGGGAATGGGAAGGAGACAGGGCCAGTATGTGGAGTGATTAGGATGATAGCCTTGTTGGAGGGAGAACAGAAAAGGACTAAGGATAAAACCCTTAGAAGAAAGGAAAAAAAACCCCTCCAAAATGTAAAATGAGGTGTTAATGATAAGAAAGATTCAAATATCCAAAGAGGCATATTTTGTATAAACACTTAATTCTCTCTCCAGGTTACCCTTTTGGCAGAATAATTCTCCCCGCTTAACTCATCAAGAAATTTTCTTGCAACACCTAAAATCTCAATTCCATCTCAAACCAATGTGTCCTTTCTGGCCACTAACCTTTTTTTGACAAGCAATCCCCACAGCATCCCTCACTCAGGGGGCTAGCCTCCGGTCCTAGAACAGGCTGAGTCCCAAAGGCTCATGCTTATATATTATTATTACTATCATTATTGTTATTACATTAACAACATGCTAATATGTATTTATTACATTATTATTTATTAACTAGACCTAGTTTAAGAGCTCAGTCAGAAAATATATGTCCATGGGAACAAATATTTTAAGCCGTGACTTCGAAGGACCTCTCTACTCTTTCAGAATCCACCAAAGACAATCACACCTGTAAAGTTGGTTTCAACAAGAGGTGAGACTCTAAAGACTAGAGAATAAGTCAATTTGATTTCTATGCCAAGCTTGGAGTGCCAAGTTCAAAAGGATTGCAAAAGCTTTGTTCTAATTTCTCATTAAAACCTCAAAACAGCATGGTGGTTCCTCTCAAAATGAAATATAGAATTACCATATGAGCCAGTAATTTCACTTTGGAATGAAAAACAGGGATTTAACAGATATTTTCACACCCATGTCACTGCGGCATTATTCACAGTAGCTGAAAGGTGGGAACAACTGTAATGTTCATGGACAGAGCAATGGATAAAAAAGATGTGGCCCATCCACCCACTGGACTATCATTCAACCTTAAAAAGGAATGAAATTCTGACACTTCTACAACATGAATGAATCTTGAAGACATTATGCTCATTGAATTCCCGATACAAAAAAACAAGTATGTTTGATTCCAGTTACATGAGGTCCCTAAAGTAATTAAATCCATAGAGACAGAAAGTAGAATGGTGGTTGCCAGGGACTGGGGAAGGGAAATGGGGAGTTGCTGTTTAATGGGACAGACTTTCAGTTTGAAAAGATAAAAATTCTGGAGATGATGGTGATGGTGCTTGTACCACATGGGAATGTATTTAATGCTACTAAACTGTACACTTGAAAATGGCTAAAATGGCAAGTTTTAAAATGAGCAAGCAAGCAAACAAACCAAAAAACCTCCTAACACCCTAGATGGTAGGTATTATTATTATTATTATTATTATTATTCAAATTTCACAGCTGAGAAAGCTGAGGATGAGTGATGCAAAAGACTTACCTGAATAAGTGTACAGTTTGGGTCTTAATTTCATGGTAAATGATGTTCATGCTAACCTGGCCGAGGATCTATTTCCTCTATAGTTTCCATCAGCGCCTCACTCACAACTTTGTTATAAATCGCCATCTAGTCTCTTCCTTCTTTTTTTGCACTTTAAGTTGTCAGTGAAAAGGGAGAGCATTTCATGGAGTTCAAGAGCACTGGTGTCCAAATTATGCTGCAAACATCCCCTGGGAGACAGGATGGCACCCTCCGTGCTGCCCTGGTGTTTGGTCAGTTACACCAGTATGGGGATTCTGCAGACCTGCAGACATCCCACATTTCTGAGCACTGAGGGTTCCCCCCACCCCAAAGGCAGGTATTAAACTGAAATTTCTGGGCAACAAAAAAGCAATAATTCTTGGTACTTTACCAAGAAATTTTCCAACACTTACTAAACTTGTGAAGTAGTTCCTGTGAATAAAAGACTAAAGATGACAACATGAATCAAAATTTTTGCAATTGAGAACACATATTTCAACTAAAATGTTTGAGGGTCTAGTATCAAAAGCATTACCTCCCCTCTGTGAAAACAATGGGGAGGAGAGAAAGGGGAAGAAGACCTTGTTAGTGACACAAATACCTTCCTTCTCTCGCTCTATGATCAGTGCTTCCCTGGGGAATAAACTCATGTGAGATGCTCAGAGATGATCTTGGAGAGAAAATTCAGCCATGCAGGGGAAATTAAGTGACTGAGTTATTTCCAAAGATGGATTAAGACAACTCTTGGATGAGGCAACTCTTCATTTTTCAAGTAAATGAGAAGCACAATGTCCTAAATAGCTGTCATTAATAGCCCTGTTCTGAGGCCATTAAAAAGGTATCTGATATTGATGCTCATTAATTTTCCTGTTCAAAGTCATACAGAAAGTAGTAGGGATTTGGGTAACAGAATGGAACATCCCCTTGGTCAGAAAAGAACCACAAGAACAAATGTCACTCCAGTATAATCCAAATATTTCAACTTAAAGACGTTTTTCCTCCTTTGTCACATTTGAGGTACTATTTTACCACCTATGTACCTTTCTCAATTCTATATAATCCTCTCAACATTGCCTTTGGTGATTTCCTTGCTTAAAAACCCAAGGTCCCTTCAACCACACTTAGTCAGAAACTTGTTCCTAACAAAACAATGTTTGGGAGGGAAGGAAACCCCAGCCAGGTGTCATCTGCAGCTTGGTGGAGTCTGTGGCTGAGTCTCTCTGCATTTGTGAATGCAGCCTGGAGAAGGAAGTCTGGATTAGCCAGCCCACTGCCCAGTCTCTGAGTTCTGAAACCTGCAGCAGTGTGAGATAGGGCTCGAGCAGCTCCAGGGGCCTCTCTCTGATTCTGGACTCTCTTTTGGGAAAGTCAGGAGGATCTGAATGGTCTGGGGCTAAGGCAGTTACATTCTCGGTCTCTTGCCTACCACTATTTCCCCCTGCATCTTTCATGAGCCCTTCTGAAACCTCAGTCACTCCTGCTCTTAGTCACTCAATATTTAAAAAATAAACTCACTTTTAAAAAACTTAAACACATTTTTAGAATGAATATTATATGACAACATAAACATATGAGTATCATTTTCCATAAATATAGGGTGACTATTAAATGAAATGCTAATAAAACCATATTAAATTCTACCTCTAATCCTGAGTTTGGGGTGATGGGTACATGATGCAGTGTACAGATGATATTTTATTGAGTTGTACACTTGAAACCTGTATGGTTCTGCAAACTAGTGTTACCTCAATAACTACAATAAAAATGTACAACACAATGAAACTTAATGTTAAGCATGGATCAATAATAGTTCACTAACAGTAGCAACTGTATCACACTAATAATATAAGATGTTAGTAATAGGGAAAACTGAGAAAGATGGAAGGGGGTGTATGTGAACTTTGTTATATGCTTAATTTTTATGCCAATTTAAAGCTCTTCTAAATACTGGTCTATTAATTAAAAACAATCTGGAGGCACAAAGAAAGATTAGCAAATGTCAGTGGGGTCTTCAGAGAATGGCAGCAGAAATAAAGACTTTCTCTTTGATTCATGATAAGGATAGAAGGCAAACTGAAGCAGTAATCATGTTGTCACGTTGAGAGTCCCTGTGATCTAATGTAGTTGTCGTTTACTCAGTACCAAGCTTTGAAAAACACTTCCCTTCCCTACCAGCCTCTGCTTGGAACTGGGCTTCCTGGGTCCCCCAAACTGATCTCCTCCAAGGATTCCTTGTTTCCCTGCAGCCTTCTCCTGCCTAAATGTGTTTGCTCTCATGGCTCAAATACTATGGAGTTTGGTTAGAAGAAAGTTTGGCCATCTCTGCTCATTCTGATCCAAACTATTAATTAGCCACCACCTTCCTGTGAAATCTTTCTGTCACTTGAGGTGCATAACTAACGCTCTATTTTTCCTGTCACAGGAATCCTGTCCTACTTCCGTGATTGTTTCTTCTTATTCAGTGGCATCTGGTTCATCTTTGAGCATCCCAAATTAAGCCTTCAACAGAGTGTTTTCAATATCCAAATGGATGATACATCCAATACTCCAGTTTAATCCCTTCTTTACCTCTTCAATTCAACCAACTTTTACTTTCAATCTACCTCATTCAACCTTAACCACAGTCAAGCACTGCACCCTGGAGCTGATCCATATTAAACACCATAAATTCCAATATCATACACCAAGCATCAGTGCCCTTCCCAGTTCTTCATGTCCCTAATCTCAACAGCATTTTATTTGGATCTCAGGGACCTATTCAGTCTCCATAACCTTCATTTTCTCCTAATCAGCCTCCTCCTGCTTTCATTTGCTTCTCCCTTATCCTGAAATTCACGTTTGAAAACCTGAACTGGTCCATCAGGAGGGTCTTCCACATCCATGACCTTACGGAGGCCCTCCTTGGCAGGACGCCAGTCTGGATCCTGAACATCACTCTCTCTCTGTTGCTGCCGGAAGAAATGGCCCTTCCCTGTTTATATCTGCACTAGGACTGCATTAGCACTGTGTATCTCCAACAGTAGGGGGGCTGTCACCTGGCCCCTGGTCACATGCCCTTCTCTGTCCCTTCAGCATGCATTCCAAAGTTTCACCTCTTTTCACAAGCCATCTAGCCTTGACTCCCCTCACCTTACTATAGCTTCAGCCTTTAGTTGAGTAAGTTGAGGTTAAAAGGCAGATAGATACCAATTCAACTTCTTACTTCTACAACTATAAACCTATCTACAATATACCCAGCCTCACCCCTAGTCTCAGAGATTCACGCACCCTTATCTTTTAGTCAAGGCCAACATCTCTAATGTGTATTAATCCCATCTCCTCTGGAATATCATTCTATCAATTATTCCAGTGGTTTTTCAATCCTGGCTATAAATTAGGGTCACTGAGGGATCTTTAAAAAGAAATGTATGGATGCCTGAGTCCCACTACCAGACCAACTAAATGAGAACTTCTGTTTTTCTTGAGCAGCATCGCCCTTCTTCCCCCAACCCTGGTCGTTCTAATATGCAGCCAGGGTTGGGAACCATGGAATTATCACTCTATACCTTCAACACTCTTTCCTTCCTCATTCCCAGCCTCATACTTATAAATATTCTCAAGGCTGTGATACTGAACAGGAAATCACCCACTGATGTTGTCTTTGAGGGATTAGTTCTTGAATCTCTTGAAAGAGTAGCTCCCACTTGTGACCCCTACACGTCATGGTCCATTTATTTCTAAAGCCATGATGTGTAGAGCAGGACCTGAAGTCATGTTTAGAGCATGTGCAGTACAGCAACGACTCAGAGAAATAACACAGCCCCTCAGCACACACAGTATAGTGTGGCAGACAACATGTGCTTAGTGGAAGGGTGACATCACCTCTCAGACCATGCACAGCAGAGCAACATAAACCACATGTGCCTATCATGGCTGCACAAAACAACACGTGAGTATCAGAGCTGATGTGAAAATGTGCCTGTCGGAGCTGATGTACACAGCATGTGCCTGTAGGGACTGAGGAAACCAATGTGTGTTTATCCAAATTAAGAAAAACATATTTATGAGAAATTGTGCAAAATCAACATGTCTTTTCAATCAAAGGAAGCACAAAAGCAGAGGACTTCAGACCACGGATGACACATCCAGAGAGTCAGTCACTTTGAGACATCCCACATGTTTTGCCTCGGGAGAGAGAGCTACACTGCGCTTCTGTCCCTCTGGCTTCGCCTTTCAAGATGCGGATCACCTAGTGCAGTTGCCTCTTGGACCCGGACCTGATCTGGACTCTAGGGACTCAGGTTCGTTATCCCCCAATTCTCTTGTGTGATGTTATTGCTGATTGTTTCTGAGTGATTATTAGGTTAGTATTATTGTTATTAGGTTTGTATGGATTTGGATTAACTCTACACTAATAAAAGCTGAGTGAACAGCATAGCCACCTCTGTTGGCTCACTGTTATTTCTCAGTATTGGTGTCATGTGTAGGACTAGTGGCTGTATAGGTGGCCCAGTGCTTTCAGTTCTTAAGGTTCAGGTCAGATGACCCAAGCAGGGACTGAAGGCTGGTACAGGAAAGACTATATCATGAAACACACACTTGTTACATACTACAAACTGGCTTCCAATCTCTCTAATGCTCAGAGAGCAGGCGTAATTAATAGCCTCCACCTTCCCATACTTGGGAGACACTTTGGTCTCATCTTCTATAACAAGGGGACCCCCTGGAAATGTGGGAGAGGTTGGAAAATACCCAGGACTGGGCATGTGTGTGCAGGGCAATGCACCATGACTCAGTTGAAAGAAGTGGGTAGGGCATGTGTTAGGCTAGGAAGGTGATTGGAGAGAGGGCATATGCTCCTGTCTACTTCCAGCATGCAGGGGACTCTGGGGGCCACCTTTAAAAGTGGAGCACGTGGAAACACCAGCTCTTTGCTCTCCCTTCTCCTCTTTGGTCTGGTTGGCCACTAGGGGCTCATGTTCCTGGGATGGAGGGCTTTGGGAACCTTGTGGTCCAGGAGCCTTCCCAGCACCCCTCCCTGAATGCTCTAGGACCTGCCTGGCCAGGAGCACAGCAGATGCTGGGCAGTAGGGTAGAAAGGGAAGAGGCCTGAGCTGTCAGGCTATGGAGGTTGTGTGGCCAGGTGGCAAGCCCTATGCCCCTCCCCTGCATGAGAAGCTGCAGTGTTGCTGGGGACTGGAGCAAGTGCTCCAGGGAATGGTACTGTGGAAAAGTGTGGAGCACAGCTGCACCAGCAAGCTGACACTGAGGAGAAAGGGAGCCAAATACTGGACCAGTGGGAAGAAGCCAAGGAAGGGGCAGGGCACTAGGAGTATGACCTCAGCCAGTGTGCACAGACTCCAAGGATGCTTGGAGCAGACCGCAACAAGAAGCATGCATGCTGCAACTGCCTATGTTTTTGCAAGGGCATAATTTTAAATGGGGAAAGGAATCCCAGACAGGACTGGTCTGAACTGGCAGTGGGTGGCAGGGTTATTTTTCTTTGGATATTTTAGAAGGAATGTGTTTTGAGACAGAAACCTGCTTTTATTTCAAATTGTATGGTCATTAAATAAAAGGTTCCTTTTCCCTTCCACTGAAATCCGTCTCTGGAGTTTTGCCTGTTTGGAAGAGTGGTGGGACCCCACAGGCTGGTTTCAGTAACACTTCCTGGGTCTTGATGCTGCATTTGCTGCCTTGATGGTCTGCCCATTAGCTTGTGTGGCCTCACTCTCTTCCGGTCCTCCTCCTAGCTCCATCAACATTTCCTCCCAGTGTGGAGTCATTGTCCTCATGCTCTCCTTTACACAGAAGTGTTCAGTTTCAGGCTTTTCTCATACTACACACTCTCAGGGTGACCTCATCCCCCTCATGATTTCACCTCCTTTCACATGCTAGTAATACTTGATTTGCATCTCTAGCCTTGACTTCATACCACAACTTACATGAGTATGTACAAATACTTGTCCAACATCTCTCCTTAAGTTTCCTATGGCATCTCAAATTTAAACTGTCTCAAACTTTCTTTGTATCATTTCCATTCCTGCCCCCTAAGAATTGTTCTTTCTGTATTTCCTATCTCAGTTACTGGCACTTGCATCCCAGTCTCTTAAGCCACAACAAGTTACTAGGGCAAGTTACCTATCTCTCTGGGCCAGTTTCATCTATAAGAGGGGGTGATAACAATACTGTCTTCCTCACACGTGATGGCAAGGATTTAATGAGACAACACATGCAACGTACTTAGAACAATCCCTGGCTGTGGGGGGCTCCGCCCGTAGAACCCCCCCATTCGTCACGGATGAAAATAAAAACTACCAAGACAAGATCTGCTTGGGGAGGAATGGGGTCAAACTCTTAGAGGAAAATGACTCAGAGCCCCTTCCTCACTAGGCTTTTATTGGGCTCAAATACACCGGAATACAGGTTTAACATGTCAAAGAAATCTGAGGGCTTAATCCGAGCCAGCGTTTGTCAGGAAAGGGGGTTGCCAAACTTTGGGAGACATACTCATTTCCTCCTGGGACACTTATCACCTAAGGAAGAGCACTCTTAGCAAAGCAGGTTTCACAGGACTTTAGGAATTCTTTCTTATGCCCAATCACCCAGGAAGCCGTCCTGGCCAGCACAGGGCTGCACCGCTCACCCCCACAGTTTCAGGCTTTAAGCTGATTTAGGAAGCAGGAGACATCTCCCAGATGGAAATGAGGACTCAGGCTATGTCAGAATAGCCAGGGGGCGAGGGTCCATCACATCCTCTTTGCTGCAACCCCCCGAGTCCTTCCATGAGGCCTCCCAAGTGGTTGTGTCTGGCTTAGGTTGCCCCTCCCATGAGGAGTCTTACCCGTCATTGACTGCCAATCAAGCACTGGGGCCAAAAATGGATGAGGCAAAAGCAGCGCTCCTGCCAGGGAGACAAGCTTTGTCTCCTTAGTAGGTCACGTCCTTGTGAGAGAACAGACCCAGATGAAGTGGGTCCCTTGGGCTCTTACACAGCCCACCATGGGGTGAGGGTTACAACTCCTGAAACCAGGCTGAACTGTCCACAACACCTGGCAACATCAGGTACTCAGTAAATGATAGCTGTTAATGTTAGACTATAAATTCTTCAATGGTAGGAATGGTGTCTTATTAATTTTTGCATCTTCAGGGCCTAGAACACAGATGCTCCACAAATGGCATCTGATGTGAACAGAAAGTGAACCAGCATATCTTCCTAAGGATTCTCTGTACTGCAAACCACCCATAGACAAGTCCAACTATAGTCAGGTTGATAATATCATCCAAACAGATAATTCAGACAGAGAAAGGGGGCACTAAAACAATCAAGTTATAAGGTGTTTTTGAAGTATTTATCACCTAATAATTGGTTTTAAATGATAACATAGCTCACTTAACTAGATAGATAAAATGTATATTCATAAATTAAAAACTAGTCAGCAAAAAAGGAATGAACTACCAATACGTGAGATGACATAGATGAACCTCAAAAACATGATCCTTATGGAAAGAATTCAGTCAAAAGAGACCATGGGTTGTATGGTTCCACTTATGTGAAATTTTGAGAAAGAAAAGTCTTTCAATTTAATTTTAATTTTTGATTTTAGAGAAAGAGGAAGAGAGGGAGAAAAGCATTGAGGTGAGAGAGAAACATCAATTGACTGCCTTCTGTACTTCCCCCAACTGGATACTAAACCCATAATCCAGGCAACCAAGTTTATGGGATGATGCCCAACCAACTGAACCACACCAGCTGGGACAAGAAAGAAAAATTTATAGAGACAGGAAGTAAATTACTCTCTGGGGTACAATGGGCATGAGAAATCTTATTGAGACAATGCAAATGTCCTAAAACTAGATATGGTTGTGGTTGAACCGCTCAGTAAATTTACTAAAATACTGAATTATATACTTTAAATGAAATAATTATGATATGTAAAATATATCTTAATAAAGCTGTTAAAATTATACAAGTATGAAAATTTTTATATTTATAAAAAATAAATACTACAGTTTTATGAAAAACTACCTTCAAAACCCAAACTACATCTTAAATATCAAAATCACATGTCTGGATTGACCACTGAACCAAAGGGGACATATGCATGAGGAGACATGAAACGGGACTGTTCCTGTTCCAGGCCAGGCAGCAGGGACAATGCTCCTAACACAGAACACCTTTCAGACCAGGGCAGAGTTCCAGAGAATAAGTCAATTCACTTACTGGGCTGGCCCTCCACACCCACAACTTTAATGTTTTTCATTCACTTAAAAAATAAGTATCATATGATCTCACCTTTAACAGGAAGCTAATCAACAAAACAAAGAAACAAGCATAATATAAACAAAGACACTGAATTTGAGAACAATCTGACAGTGACCAGAGGGGGAGGGGAAGGAATTTCAGGGGAAAAGGGGAACGGTTTAGAGCAACAAGCATAAAGGACTCATGGACAAAAACTATGGGGGGTGGAAATGGGAGGAAGGTGGGGAGGGCTGGGGTGGTGGGCTGGGGTGGGGTAAAAGACAGAAAACTGTACAATATCAACAATTAAAAAATACTGATTAAAAATAAAAAAATTAAAAAAAAATAAGTATCTGTTACATATGAGACACTACTGTAGACTCTAGGGATATGAACCTGAGTAAGAGAGGGTACTTACCCTAGAGAGGCTTAATGACTTACAGGAAGAAAGAGACTTAAAACCAAAGCAGTTAAATGCAGCATGTGCTTTTTTAGAAGTCTGCACCAGGTCAGTGGGTTTGAAGAGAGACTGAGATGTCACTTCTATCTAGCAGGAGACAGGCAGGTCAGAAAAAGCTTTGAAAGGGATGTGACCCTAGAAGAATGAAAGGGTGGGCTAACGCACGCATGTAATCCCATCCCCATCAAGTTAAGAAGTGATATACAAGTAAACAACACACTAATACATCTTTACAATGAGAAAGTTGCTGAGGAAAGAAAAGAGTTCGGTGTTGGGGAGATGCTATATTGTCTTAGGCATTTGATTTTCATTTGAAGTCACTATAGAAACATTAATTTTCTAGACAAGGAAAGAGAAACTGAAGGAAGGGAGTTAGCTCAAGGCCACACAGAGAGATGGTGGTAAGGCCCAGAGCCCAGAACCATCTCTTGTCAGCCCAGCTCTGGGTCTCTCTCAACTATGTTGAAAGGTCTTCTCCTTTTCACGATTTGATTCAGGCAACCTGCCTTTGAGTTATGTTAAATTTAAAATATATTTTAACTTTTTTCTTCTCTTCTTTGTCAGTAATTGTAATATCAAAACAAATATGTAATGTCTTTCAAGAAGGTGGTAAAGAGAGAAAGGATGAATAAGGTATCTGCTGTCATTTAAAATAATTATAATTTCTCTTTTTGTAAGGTTGGATTTTATGCACACAGTTTTCAAGTTTTCAAAAAAACTGCCATACCTATTGGCTCAACAGCAACAACAACAAAAGAAAGCAAATAAAAAGGATAGAACTGACCTACAAAAGAAAAACCTATTCATGGTAAATCCTCTTCTTTAAAGAGGTTAAAGTAAAATCCTAAAAATTGTAAAAAGTGCATTTGTAGGAGACCTGGAGCTCACACCCATAAACTAAGGGAAAGCTTGAGCTCCACAGCAGGCCCAGAGCCCACTCCCCAAGGCCCTGCCCGGAGAGGTGCCTGGCTAGCCCTGAGGAGAGTAGCCCAAAGCTGACTGAGTACTGAACAGGGAGAAAAGCAATACCATCACCCCTTGGCCCTTTGCAGCCAGCAAGACCAGAAAAACCAGCTTGGCAAGTTTGAAACCAGCAAGAGTTTTTTTTTTTAATGATATGTTTTATTATATTTTATTATTTTTATCTTTTTATCCCTCAATTCCTTTTGCTTCTCTTTACTTCTTTCTTGTTTTATTCCTTCTTCCTTTCTTTCCAAGTTTATCTCTGCTTCCTTCCCCCTATTTTCCCTTTTTTATTTTCTGTTTTTAATGCCCATGAGTGACACCAAACACACACACACACACACACACACACACACACACACACACACACCAAAACAAAACCCTGGAACTGTGAAAAAACCAGAGTTGGACCCAAAGAGGGGGCATCCCAACAGCTGAGACAGTGGAAGCTGTGAACACCAGGATACCTGAAGGAGACTGCACCACTGAATCTCACAGGTATTCTACCACAGAAGTTCACACCATAAACCCAGGGAGCCAGAACAAATCAATTTAAGAAGCTGAGGCTAACAAGAAGAGTCTCACAAATAATGGGAAGACAAAGAAACAATCCCCAAATGAAAGAAAAGGAGGAAGCTCCACAAAGAATGCTAAATGAAACAGAGGCAACTCAACTATCAGATATTGAGTTCAAAGAAATGGTTGTCAGGAAGCTCCATGAGCTCTCAGTGAGCTACCAGAAACTACAGGAAGCTACAATGAACTCACTGCAAACTATATCAAAATGAAAAAGGAAATAGAAACTATCGACAAGGGCCAAGAGGAAATGAAGAATACAATTTCTGAACTGAAGAACGCAGTAGAAGGAATCAAAAGCAGAATCAATGAAGCAGATCATGGGATCAGCGAGTTGGAGGACAAAGTAGAAAAAGACAACCAGAAAGAGCAAGAAAAGAAAAAGAGGCTCAGAAAGAATGAAGAGGGATTAAGGTAAATGCAAGACAATATGAAACACAATAATATTCATATAATAGGGATACCAGAAGGAGAAGAAGAAGAGCAAGGGATAGAAAACCTGTTTGAAAAAGTAATGCTGGAAAACTTTCCTAATCTGATGAGAGAAAAAGTCACATGAATCCAGGAAACACAGAGAGTCCCAATCAAGAGGAACCCAAAGAGGCCCACTTCAAAACACATCATAATTAAAATGGCAAAATTCCAAGACAAAGAGAGAATCTTAAAGGCAGCAAGGGAGAAAAGGGAAGTAACATACAAGGGAGCCCTGATAAGGTTAGCATCTGACTTCTCAATGGAAATGCTCCAAGACAGAAGAGAATGGCAAGAAATATTCCAAGTAATGAGAACCAAAGGCCTGCAACCAAGACTACTTTATCCAGCAAGGCTTTCAATCAAGATAGAAGGCCAAATAAGGAGCTTCCCAGACAAAAGAAGTCTAAAAGAATACACCTCTACCAAACCAGTTCTGAAAGAGATACTAAAAGAACTGCTTTAAGGAAAGGAAGGAAGGAAGAGAGAGAGAGAGAGAGAGAGAGAGAGAGAGAGAGAGAGAGAGAGAGAAACACAGGTACAAGAATGGCAATAAATAAGTACCTATCAATAATAACCTTAAATGTAAATGGATTGCATGCTCCAATCAAAAGACATAGAATAGCTGAATGAATAAGAAAGCATGACCCACACATATACTGCCTACAAGAGACCCACTTCAGGACAAAAGATATACGCAGACTCAAAGTGAAGGGCTGGAAACAAATTTTCCAAGCAAATGGACAGGAAAAAAGAGGCCGGGTAGCACCACTCATCAGACAAAATAGACTTCAAAAGAAGAGCCATAAAGACAGACCCAGAAGGTCACTTCATAATACTCAAGGGAAGAATCCACCAAGAATACATAAACATGGTAAATATATATGAACCCAACATAGGAACACCTAAATACATCAAGAAAATCTTAGAGGACTTCAGGAAAGTTATTGACAGAAACAAAATTATAGTAGGGGATTTTCACACCCCACTGTCAAAAATGGACAGATCTTCCAAACAAAATACCAACAAAGATATTGTGGCATTGAACAACACTCTAGAGGAAATGGACTTAACTGATATATAGAGAGCCCTTCATCCTGAAGAAGCTAAATACATATTGTTTTCAAATGCACATGGAACATTTTCAAAGATAGACCACAACCACATGATAGGACACAAAACAAGCCTTAAAACATTCAAGGAAATTGAAATCATACCAAGCACTTTCTCCAACCACAAGGAACTGAAACTAGAAACCAACCCCAAGGGGAAAAACTCAAAACCCTCAAAATCATGGAGATGGAATAGCATGCTATTAAACAATGAATGGGTCAAGAATAAAATTAGGGAAGAAATTAAAAAGTGTCTGGAAACAAATGAAAATGAACTCACAACAACCCAAAACTTATGGGCCACAGCGAAGGCAGTCCTGAGAGAGAAGTTCATAGTGATACAGGCCTACCTAAAAAAGAGACACATTTCAAACAAACAACTTAACCCTATGCCTACAAGAACTTGAGGAACAGCAACAAAGACAGCCCAGAGCAAGTAGAAGGAAGGAAATAATCAAGATCAGAGCAGAATTAAAAGACATAGAGACTAAACGCATAATTCTGAGGATCAATAAATCCAGGAACTGGTTCTTTGAAAAGACAAACAAAATTGACAAGCCTTTAAGCAGGCTCATCAAGAAAAAAAGAGAGAGGACTCAAATAAACACAATCAGAAATGAAAGAGGATAGATTACAACTGACACCACAGAAATACAAAGGATTGTAAGAAATTACTATAAAGAACTGTATGCCAAGAAACTTGAAAACCTAGGGGAAATGGACAGGTTTCTAGAAAAATATAATCTTCCAAAACTCAATAAAGAAGAAGCAGAAAGCCTGAAAAGACCAAAAACAGCAGATGAAATTGAAGCAGTAATCAAAAAACTCCTGACGCGCAAAAGCCCTGGACTAGTTGGTTTCACAGAAGAATACTACAAAACATTTAAGGAAGAGCTAACCCCTATCCTCCACAGACTATTCCGAAAAATCCAAAATGATGGAAGACTCCCAAACTCTTTTTATGAAGCCAGCATCATCCTAATCCCAAAACCAGATAAAGACACAACAAAGAAAGAAAACTTCAGGCCAATATTGCTGATAAACATAGACGCTAAAATCCTCAACAAAATATTGGCAAACTGCATCCAACAATATATTAAAAAGATCATACACCATGACCAAGTAGGATTCATCCCAGGGATGCAAGGATGGTACAATATTCGCAAATCAGTAAATGTAATACATCACATAAACAAAAGCAAAGACAAAAATCACATGATCATATCAATAGATGTGGAAAAAGCATTTGATAAGGTTCAGCACCCATTTATGATAAAAACACTCAGCAAAATGGGAATAGAGGGAGCATTCCTCAACATAATAAAGGCCATATATGAGAGACCTACAGCCAACATCATACTCAATGGGCAAAAACTAAAATCTTTTCCACTAAGATCAGGAACAAGACAAGGTTGTCCACTTTCACCACTTCTATTCAATATAGTATTGGAAGTCTTAGCCACAGCAATTAGACAAGAAAAGGAAATAAAAAGCATCCAAATCGTAAAGGAGGAAACAAAACTATCATTGTTTGCAGATGACATGATAGTGTACATAGAAAATCCTATAGACTTGGCCAAAAAGCTGCTTGACCTAATCAATGAATTTGGCCAAACAGCAGGATACAAAGTCAATATCCAGAAATCAAAGGCATTTTTATATATCAACAATGAAATAGCAGAAGGAGAAATCAAGAAAAAAATACAATTCAATATAGCAAAAAGAAAAATAAAACAACTAGGAATAAACCTAATCGATGAGGTAAAAGACCTGTATTCAGAAAACTACGCAACGCTGAAGAAAGAAATTAAGGAAGACACAAACAAAGGGAAACATATACCGTGTTCATGGGTTGGAAGAATTAACATTATCAAAATGTCCATACTACCCAAAGCAATTTACAGATTCAATGCAATACCTATTAAAGTACCAATGTCATATTTCACAGATGTAGAACAAACACTTCAAAAATTTATATGGAACCATAAATGACCCCGAATACCTGCAGCAATTTTGAGAAAGAAGAGCAAAGTAGGAGGGATCACAATACCTGATACCAAACTGTATTATAACGCCACTGTAATCAAAACAGCCTGGTACTGGCATAAAAACAGGCACATGGACCAGTGGAATAGAACAGAGAGCCCAGAAATAAACCCAAATCTCTACAGTCAATTAATATTCAACAAAGGGGGCAGCAACATAAAATGGAGTAAAAATAGCCTCTTCAACAAGTGGTCTTGGGAGAACTGGACAGCTATGTGGAAGGAAGGAAGGAAAGAAAGAAAGAAACAAACAAACAAACAAACTCGAGCACCAACTTACACCATACACAAAAATAAATTCAAGGTAGATAAAAGATTTAAATATAAACCACGACACCATTTAAGGCCTAGAGGAGAACATAGGCAGGAAAATCTCAGATATTTCACACAGCAACATTTTTACTGATACATTCCCTAAAGCAAGGGACATAAAGGAAAGAACAAACAAATGGGATCTCATCAAAATAAAAAGCTTCTGCACAGCTAAAGGAAACAGTATTAAAATAAAAAGAGAACCAACTGTATGGGAAAACATATTTGCCAATGATACTTCAGACAAGAGTTTAATCTTCAAAGTATATAAAGAACTTACACAACTCCACTCTAAGAAGACAAGCAACCCAATTAAAAATTGGGCAAAGGACTTGAACAGACACTTCTCCAAGGAGGATGTACAGAGGATCCAGAGACACATGAAAAAATGCTCAGTATCCCTAGCTATCAGAGAGATGCAAATTAAAACCACAATGAGATACCACTTGACACCAGTCAGAATGTCCATCATAAACAAAGCAACAAACAGCAAGTGTTGGAGAGGCTGTGGAGAAAAGGGGACCCTAGTGCACTGTTGGTGGGATTGCAGACTGGTACAACCACTATGGAAAACAGTATGGAATTTTCTAAGAAAACTAAAAATGGATCTACCTTTTGACCCAGCAATTCCACTGGTAGGGTTATATCCTAAGAACCCTGAAACACCAATCCAAAAGAACCTATGAACCCCAATGTTCATAGCAGCACAATTTATAATAGCCAAGTGCTGGAAGCAACCTAGGTGCCCATCAGTAAATGAATGGATCAAAAAACCGTGGTACATTTACACAATGGAATTCTATGCAGCAGAAAGAAAGAAGGAGCTCCTTCCCTTTGGGACAGCATGGATGGAACTGGAGAGCATTATGCTAAGCGAAACAAGCCAGGCAATGAAAGACAAATACCATGTGATCTCACCTTTAACAGGAACTTAATCAACAAAACAAACAAACAAACAAGCACAATATAACCAAAGACACTGAAATTGAGAACAGGCTGACAGTCATCAGAGGGGAGAAGGGAGGGAATTCCAGGGGAAAAGGGGAAGGGTTTAGAGCAACAAGTATAAAGGACACATGGACAAAATATAGGGGGATGTGTGGCAATGGGAGGGAGGTGGGGAAGGCTGGGCGGTGGGCTGGGATGGGAGTAAAAGACAGAAAACTGTACAAGAACAACAATTAAAATAATTTTTTTAAAAGTGCATTTCTTGCTGAGAATGCTGGTCCCACAGCCAGAACCTCACAACTGTAAATATAATCTTACATGATCACTTAGAACCAAATCAGCTAGTGATGGTAATGTACCAGAATTTTTATATTGAGTTCAGAATCCAATTTAAATTAATATTTTACTTATTTTGGCCTTACACTGGCAAAAGCTTTTTTTTTTTTTTTTTTTTTTTTAAGCATTACAGCTATGATTTATGCAGTGCAAAGGCTACTGAAAAATAGCAGAAGTGGGAGCAAATGTTCTAGACTTGGTCAACAAAGCTCAGATCTTCAATGTTACGCTAAGTCTTTCTATCATCATTACAACAGGATTAAATTTGCAGAAGCTGTCCACAGGGTCACATCAGGCAGTTGGGACTCTCTGTGCTAAAATTCTTACCATTGCAAAAGACCACTAATTGTGTTGTTGGCATCCTCTACCTTCCACTGGACTGAATGTACAGATACCTCTGATTTGTCAGTAATATTGATGGTGACCATATTTACACAGTACTAGGAATAATAACATATGTCCTGGTGAAACACAACCATGTTAACTGCAAATCTCATGGTGAGACAGGACAGTGAGGAGCTAGGGAAATTCCATGGCAAGTGGAACAGGGAAACCGAGACAGGTAGCTGAGCACAATGGCCAAGCAATTCACAGCCAGGTGCAGAGGGTTACCAAGGGGGAAAGGCCTGGCAGGTACAAAATTGGAAAACAAGGACCTCACCCCCCAAGGTAACCTTACCTGCCCAGGCCTTTCCTCCCTGGGGATAACATTCTGGCCTCGGTTGTATTTTAGCTCCAGACCCAGAAAAGCAGCAAAACCAGGTGGGCAACCAGGACCAACTGCAATAACTAAAGACCCCCTGCCCTGCCACTGACCAATCAGTGGAGACAATGACCATAAAAGGGCACACCTGGAAAACTGATGAATATTCTATTGACCCCTCCCATGAGACCTCCCCTATGATTCCCACCTGCGGGAGAGGGGGAGGGGGAGGAGGAGGGGGAGGGGGAAGGGGGAGAGAGGGAGAGGGAGAGGGAGAGGGAGAGGGAGAGGGAGAGGGAGAGGGAGAGGGAGAGGAGTCTCAAGACAAATGGCTCATGGTGCCTGTGCTTTCCCTCAGGGGAGCAACTGGTGCCATTTTCCTTTTCCTCTGCCCCCCCCCCACCACTTCTTTCTTCTCAGGCAAGCATCTCCTATGCAATAAGGCAACGGGCAGCTGGCAGCTTGTCCCAGGATCATCCCCTGACCTGTCCCAAAGCCCCCTTTTCTCTGACTTCCCAGTGAGCTAAGGCAGCCCAACCTAGACTCTCCTGTTGCTTCTTTTATGCTAAGCCTTTCCTTGTTTCACCATTCCCAGCTTCAACAAATGTGTCCTCATAGTCACCTGGACTTGTGTTGTGAAATCTTTCCTACCCAAAGTCAAGAGCTCACACACTACAGCTGGCCCTGGGCAGACCTGCTCAGGGCCAGGCCCCTGACCAATAACAATGGCACCTATGGTGTCTGTTTACTGATTGTATGGCTGCAACAAATTTACTTCTCTTTCCAGAAAGACTTACAGTCGAAACATGAACAGTGTTAGCTTACATCAACTTCAGCAATTTCAAATCCCAGGAGGTCTCCATGCTACAGAATCAGACCCACTGGGGAGCCCAGATACTGGTACCGAAACAAGCCCCCCTCCCGTCGGGGGTCTCTCTGTACTGTGGTTCTTCTTGCCCTTCACCAGGTGTTAGGAATTGTGGCTCTCAATGCCAGACTTTGGTAAAAAGGAAAGGAACTATTTATTCCAAAGTTATACAGGTTTAGAGTAATGGCAGAAGGTCACCATTAAATCTCAAAGTCCCTTTAAAATACCCACAAACACACACACAGTCCTGCCTCCCCTTGCTAAAACAGGCCAGTTAGGGATACTGCATGCATCTCAGGAAAAGAAATAGAAGTCTGTAGCTCAGCTAGACTCCTGGCTCCTCCCAGGAATCCATGCTCAGCTGGGCAGGCCTTCCGCACCACCCAGCACCATCATCTGTGTCGCTGTCGTGATCTCCATTTCTTAATTCAAAACCACGGGTCACCTCCTCATGGTCCACTGAGAGTCCTTTTGCCCCTTTTCTTTCTGCGTGGTCTCACATTGTCCCTCATAGTCTTGCATTGTCTCTCCTTCCTGGTAGCAGCCTGCCTTTAGTTTAAATCCCAGCCTGGAACCTCTGCCATAACCCCATTTTTGACTTCTCCCACAATTGGCTACACCTGCCAGCACTCCCGCATTTTTTTTTTTTTTTTGCCTTTCTTCGCTGCAACAGTTAGTCCAGGCAGGTATGGCCCCATGGTGTGGAGCAAACCAGGTCTGGCTCTTGCGCAGGCACTGTAGGCAGGGGGGCTGCCTCCCAGTTACATCATGGGTCAAAGTCATGCCCATCTCCCTAGCTACCCTGCTGTTGGTACACAAAATAACCCTCAATGGCCCTTCTCCATGTCTCCCAACCCCAGCTCGGCTTGTGTGGAGGGGCTCCAGGGCCTCTTAGCCTATACTCCATTACAAATCCCCCTGTTGGGCTTCAAGAATTCATACATACACAGGGCCTCAAGAATTCAGAAACCATGTATGAAATGAGTATGTTTCTGAGACCAAGGCCCATAGGTGTTTCAGATTTTCAAAGGACTTTCAGGACTCCCCAAAATTTGAGAACCTCTTGGGCTGCACCCATGTGTGTCTCTTCTGGTTCATTCTGCCCCAGGATCCAACAAGTGGCCTGACCCCTGAGTTACCCCAAGCACCACCCAACCTGTGCTCTGGCTGGCTGTCACTCCACTAGATGATGATGCCCTCTCACTGGCCACAAGACCATATCTCATGTAGCTCCCAACTCAGTAACTGCCCTGTATTAGATTCTCAGTCAGTATTTGCTGAATCTATTGAAGTGAATTATTAATCTGTTACGTAGAGACTATATAACTAGATCCAAATTAAGGCCCTGAACTGAACCACTGATACGGAATGAGTGTAATTAATCATCAGCTCAGACTCCAAGGCAAAGATCTGGACAGACTGGCACTCAGGGATCCTCTCCTGCCTCTGTCTCTACGTTTCTCACATATGAAATATCTGGATAAAATACAGCAATATAATTTTCTATTACATAGTTAAGCGGAAACCAAGAAATGAACATCTCCAGCTATAAGAAGTCAAGAAGGAAGCAAAGTCACAGAAGTGAGGCAGGAAAGTCAACCAATGCACAGGTCATGCCCTTAATGTCTGGGGTCTGACAGCCTTGTGGGTGCCAAGTGCAGGCTAGAGAACACAGGGAGCTAGACACTGATCTACTTGCCTAAAATCAAGACCTGGAGGGACTGGATCACGCCCTTGGCCTGGAGAAGCAGCACAGATACTTGCCATCTGCCTGGGGCCTGGGCAGCAAGAACCACCTGAAGAACAGGAGCTTCCTTGGGCTGCAATGGGGTGGATATTGGGGCACAGGAAACCAAGACTGAGAAATGACCATAAAATGGACCCAGAACAAATGGGGCCCTCTTAGAAATGAGAAATTATCTACAAGGAAGGATGCTTCCTTACCTGAGCACACAGGGCCATCCTGGAACATAAGCACACAGTCAATCAATTCCCAAATGTTAAAAGGCATTTAAATCACCTCTGGTGCTCCCAGTTCTATGCAACTAGACACAAATACCTAAAATTAAAGCAAACCAGATCCATTGCAAATGCAGAAAATGGTTTTCTAAACAACGGTTGGACCAAATAAACTATCAAAAACCACAACCAAAGAAAGTAAAAATTTAAAGGCTACAAATGAGAACAGTTGGCCTCCAGAAATAAGTTTAGTTTTTGTGTTTCATCTGTCTCCTGCTTTGCCCAACAGAGAACAAGTATCAGCAGTTGGTCACACTCCAAGACTCTGGGACGCATCTGTGACTGACCAACATCAGAAACAGATCCACAGGTCACATGGCCCTGCACCTCTCTTTCAGAAAGCTGGGGTGCAATTCCTGCCTGGATGAAGACAGGGATATCCAGCTTTCTCTCTCTCTTCCCTCCCCCTCCACTGCAGAGGCTGCTGTGGCCCAAAGCAGCCAGGCACCAGACATTTGTGCCAATGTGCTTCATCTTGCAATAATGCCTGTCTCTGTTTCCACTCCTCACAGTGTTGGTGGTCAGGGAATTATTTCCAGAGTACAGAGATAAATAACTCAGTCTGAGAAAAACCTATTTAATTCACTGTACCTGCAAATCAAGCAGAAAAGCCACACTAGTCTGTCAATTACCAATTTAAACAAACACTTGACAAAACACAACCTTTATTCCTGATTGAAAATAAAGACTGAATAAAAACAGAATACAGATAATTTCTTAAAATGAAAAAAGCATCAATTTCATACCACCAGCTAAACTATATTAAGATTAATAATCCCTAGGAAGCATTCCCAGAAAAGCCCAAAATGAGATAAAAGTATTCATTAACACCATGCTTACTTAATATTATTTAAAAACTGCAGGCAAAACAAGAGAATAAAAGCAGTGTTAAATATTAAAAATAAAAAATAATTATTTCCATTATTCATTAGTATATCGTTACTAATATACCTAGTAAATAAAAAAAAATCAACTGACAGTATTATACTCAACAAGCATTCAATTAAATGGTCAAATAAAAATGTAAGGAACAATAGCTCTATTAGTTTAAGAAAGAATAAAAATCTCATTCAAATTATTTACAAGTAAATAAAAAACATATACAAATGTAAATGAAATTGTGTGAAACTAATAATAAAAAGAAGTACTAACTCCTATATCTTGGGGAAGTGACCTTGAAAAAACGATTGTGAAAAACAATCTTGGAAATACCTTTGTTACATCAGCGGGGGGTGTGAGGTGAAGCAGAAGAAGACGTGAAGGGCGTGGACCACCACCAGTGATAAACACTGTACACACACCAGTGGGGGATGGTTCGTATCATACAGCATGCAGTAGACAAATCCACAGAGTAGACGGTCCAGCAGGAGAGCCCAGGGGGTGACAAAGGTGGCATTGCAAAGCACTGAAATAAAGAGCTGTTTCCTAACCACTCACACACAGTTGGCTAGCTGTCTGGCTACAAATCAAGCTTGACCTCATCCTCAGGCTTTCCACCAAAATAAATCCCAGGTGAACCAGAGATTTATATTTTAAAGACTAGAGAAAAATAAAATGTGGCTGAGCAAAACCCAAGACCAAAATCAAAATCAAAAACTGAATATACCAGAAAGGAGAAAAATCTTTTTTTTTAGTAACTTTTAAAAAACAAAACAGAACAAAAACCAAGCATTAATGGTAAAGGTATACACATTTTACTCTAAAAGTGAAAAAATTAACAAAAATCCTACTATAAAGTCAATATAAACAACATGCATGTGGAAAAAAACATTTGCAAAATGTAAGATACGCAAAGGTTTACTGACCCGAAGATAAACTTTTTATAAATTAATAGGAAGAGATACACATCCAAATAGAGAAACAGACAAAATATACACAGATAATTAATAGAAGAAGAAATATAAGAGATCATAAATGTGAAAAAAGAGACTGATGAGTAATCAAAGAAATGCAGGTGAAACTGAGATATCACCTTCTGCTTGTCAAACTGGCAAAGACACAAAAGTCGGACAATAGTCAGCATTGGTGAGGGCGTGTGAAGGAGGCAAACTCAGCGACGCTAGTGGGAGTATAGAGACCTTACAATAAGAAAATTGGCTAAACATATCAATTAGAATTCTGTATAAGCTTTGATCCACTTTGAGGAGTCAATCTGCAAAAGGCAATTGGCCACACGTGCAAGGTCACAGTATTGCTAATGATAGTGGAAACACCCTCCTGATGCACATGCGCACACACACAGAATCAAAACACAAAACTCCAACAGACTTCAGTTTCCAGTTCATAATGTAAGGAACCTGGAAGTCCTCACTCCCACCAACACACACAAAAAGGCTGAACAAACTTAAAATCAGCAACTCTCCTTAAATCCTTTAGAAAACTGAAGTCACAGCCCATCCGACACAGAACCCAGTGTGCTGGAGCAGAAGCTCCAGGCAGAATCTGCTGTAGAAACCAGCACGCGGGGAGGAAAACCTACGCTGCAACTGAGGAGCTGCTGGAGGCTCTGTGGGAAGTATTTGAGAGTTAAAAAATTTCAGGGAGGCCCAGTCTTAGGCGGACTCCACACTTCTGCGAGTTTTACCTCCGGCAGCCTTACCAGGTTCTCACAGGGAAGATCAGAGGAAAATCCACTTGTACGTCTGGCAGAAGGAAGGGAAAAGCATGCATTCTGAAATAAGCCAAAAGCATTCTTTATAGGGCCTGCCCTCAGAAGAAAGTATTTCACCGGGAGCTAACCGACGGTTGCTAGAAACATAAACGTTGCAGTTGCTCTGGTAGGTCTCAGATGGAAATGAGGCCCATGCCATTAGAAACTGGAGGAAAAGTGATCCTTGTTAAAAAAAAAATGGCAGAGAACTTAGTTTATTTGTCTTCTGCTGTCTTCTGGGAAGTAGACCTTGTAAGTGATGAACTTGGATATTTAGCTGAGGTGATTTCTAAGCAAAACATGAAGGTGGGGCTTTTTTGCGCTTTGTGGCTTATAGAAAAATGCAAAAGGAGAGAAATAAATTGAAGGAAGAAGTGCTAAACAAAAGGAAACCAGACTTGAGGATTCAGACAATTCTTGGCCTTCCATATTGCAAAAAATGAGAGTGTGTGAGCTGGAGAGAACACTAAGGGGGTGGCTAGACAACTGCTGGCTAAAGAGATTAAACATGCAACTTGTAGGTGCAATTAACCATCTCAACAGAAACACTGCCAGCTTGGACAGGAGGGCAGAGAAGGGACAAAAAGAAGGAAGATGACTGGATTTCTGGGATTCTCTAGGCAGGACATGGACAGACAGAGCTATTCAGCTGTGAACATGTGCTGTCGAGGGAGAAGGACCCCAAAGGCACTTCAGGAGCTGGCTCCTCATTGATTGCAGAGGGCAGAGACAACTCTTAGGTTTCAGAGAGCAGGGCTGCCACCCAAGGGAGCGTGGAGAGTGAGGCTGCCACCCCAGTGAGCCCAGAGCTTGAGCAGAGGAGAGTTTTTCCTCAAGCCTTAAAATCTAACAGTATTGGTGAGGATACGTGGAAAGAGGCAAACTCATCCATAGCAGGGCTCCTGGAGGTAAAACTCACAAAATGTGGGTTCCTCCTCAAACTGGGTCCTCCCAGACTTTTTACAATGCTGGTTTCAGTCTTGCTTGGTACATGTGACTTCTTTTTTCCTTCTGATTTTTCCTTTTGAAATTGGAAATGTTTGTATTACGCTTGCCCCACCATTGTACTTTGGAAGAATGTAATGTATTATCTGGTTTCATATGTTCACAGATGTAGGTTATTTTTGCCTCAGCATGAATCTTTGAGTCTCACTTGCATAGGGTTTAGATGATATTTAAATGACAGTTTGAATTTAAAGTTGATGCTCGAATGGGTTAAAACTTTTGGGGATTTTAGGATGGGGGGTGAGTGTATCTTACATTAGGATTCGGTGGCCAGAGGATGGGCTGTTATGATTTAAATTGTATCCTCTCAAAATTCATGTTTGGAAATACCTCAGAATGTGACTTTATTTGGAAATAGGGCCATTGCAGATATAATTAACTAGGATGAGATCATTAATTAGAGTAGGGTGTGCCCCTAAACACTATGCCTGGTGTCCTTATAAAAAGGGCATATTTGGACACACACATACACCCAGGAAGAATATTGTGTGAAGATGAAGACAGAGCTAGCAGTGATGCATCTACAAAACAAAGAACAGCAAGGATCATTGGCAAATCACCAGAAGCTAGACAAAGGCACGGCACAGAGTTTCCCCAGAGCTCTCCGAAGGACCAAGCCCTGCTGACTGCCTGGATCTCAGACTTCCAACCTGCAGACCTGTGAAACAATAAGTCAAAATTAAGACTCTCAGTTTGTGTTACTTTACTGTGGCAACTCTAGAAAATGAATATAATGATCGTGTGGGATTTATTCAAGAGATACAAGGCTGGTCCAACATTAGAAAAATCGATTAATGAACATAATTTAGCACATCAACAGTCTTAAGAAGAAAAATCATATCGATACATGAAGGAATACATTTGATAAAATTCAACAACCATTCATGATAAAAACCCTCAGCAAACTATAAATAAAGGGGAGCTTCCTTAATCTGATAAAGAACATCTATGAAAAACCGACAGCTAACATTATACTTAATGGAGAGAAAATGGGTATTCTCCTGCCAAGATCAGGAACATGGCAAGGTTGTCCACTCTCACTGCTACTACTCAGCACTGTCCTGGAAGTCCTAGCTAATGCAGTTAGAAAGGGAAAGGAATAAAAGGCATACAGATGGGGAAGGAAGAAGTAAAACTGTTTTTGTTCGCAGATGAGATAGAAAATCTCAAAGAACCAATAAAACCTCTGAAACTAATACGTGATTATAGCAAAGTTGCAGGATACAATGTTAATATACAAAAATCAATTGCTTTCAATACCATCAATGAACAATTAGAATATGAAATTAAAAATGCACTACC
The DNA here is from genome assembly GCA_039655065.1 of Glossophaga mutica. NCBI lineage: Eukaryota > Metazoa > Chordata > Mammalia > Chiroptera > Phyllostomidae > Glossophaga > Glossophaga mutica. The sequence goes on from CM077304.1 coordinate 110,269,730, forward strand.
ATTTATATTAGGTAGAAATCTAAAAATTATGTACAAGGTCTATATATGGAAAACTATAAAACACTGATGAAAGAAATCAAAGATCTTTAAAAAGTGGAGAGATAGTCTATAAATAGGAAGATTCAATACTGCCAAAATGTTAGTCCTTCTCAACTTGATCCATAGAGTCAATGTGATACCAATCAAAATCCCAGCAAGTAATTTTGTGGATATTTACAAACCGATTTTAACGTTTATAAGAAATGTCAGGATAGTAAGCAGTATTAAAGGAGAAAAATGGAGTACTGACATTACCCTACTCTAAAACTTACTATACAGCTACAGCAGATAGGACACATGGTATCTGAGAAAGAACAGGTAAATAGATCACTGGAATAGGATAGAGAGTCCAGAAATAGACCCACATAAATACAGTCAACTAATCTTTGACAAAAGGGCAAGGACAGTTTACCAGAGAGAGGATAATCTTTTCAGCAAATGGCACTGGAACAACAGAACATCCACATGCAAAAAAAACGAATCTAGGCATAGACCGTCTACCTTTCACAAAAATTAATCTACAATGAAGTGTAAACCTAATGCAAAGTGCAAAACTGTAAAACTCCAGAAGATAACATAGGATAAAGATACCTAGGTGACCTCAGATTTGGCAATGATATTTTAGATACAACACCAAAATTAAGATAAAGGAAAAATTGGTTAAGTTTTAGGAGAATATATTTGAAAATATGTATTTCATAAAGTCCTGGCATCCAAAATATACTAAGAACTCTTAAAACTTAACAGTAAGAGAACAAACAACCCACTTCTAAAATGGGCAAAAAAATCTGGACACCTCAATAAAGAAGATATACAACTGTCAAATAAGTATGTGAAAAGATGTTCAGCATTCTATGCCATTAGAAAACTGCAAGCTAAAACAACAACGAAATACTGCTACACATCTTTTAGAATGGAAAGAATCCAAAGCACTTGCAACACCAAATTCTAGTGAGGATGTGGAGCAACAGAAACTCTCCTTCATTGCTAGTGAGAGTGCAAATGCTATAGCCACTTTGGAGAGAGTTTGACAGTTTCCTACAAAATTAAACATATTCTTACCATAGATCCAGCAATTGTGCTCCTTTGCATTTATCCAAGTGAGTTGAAAACTTATGTCTACATAAAAACATTCATAAAATATTTATAGCAGCTTTATTCATAGTTGCCAAAACTTAGAAGCAACCAAGATATCCTTCAATAGGTGAATAGACAAATTAGTTGTGGTATATACTTACAATGGAATATTATTGAACAATAAAAAGAAATGAGCTATTAAGCCACCAAAGACATGGAGGGAACCTTAAATGCATTTCTGAGTGAAAAAAAAAGCCACCCTGAAAAGGCTACGTACTTTATGATTCCAAGTATATAACATACTGAAAAAAGGCACAACTATGGAGACAGTAAAAACACCTGCGTTTGTCAGTTGTTTGGGTGTTTAGGAGGAGAAAGGAATGAACAAGTGGGATACAGGGTTTTTTTTAGGGCAATGAAACTATTCTGCATGGAACTATAATGGATACCTATCATTACATATTTGTCATGTCCACAGAATGTACAATACAAAGGGAACCATGATGTAAACTATTAAATTTAGTTAATACTCTGTCAATATTTGCTCATCATTTGTAACCAATATACCACACTAATGCAAGGTGTTTTACTCTATGATTAACAGAGTGGATGAGGGCAAGGATATGGGGTACGTGGAAACTGTACTTTCTGCCCATTCTTCCATAAACTTCAATCTGTTAAAAACAATAAAGTCTACTAAGTTTTTAAAGAGAAAAACAAGTTACATAAATAAGATAAATAACTCTGGACACAGCCTAAATGTTTTCAGAAGGGACAAATTTACCTAAATAGTGGTGGGATCACACAACCGAACACTCTAAGGGCATTAAAGAGGGATGCATGGTTATATTCATCAGTGAAGAATCACCTACTGGATAGATCATACAGGGCAGAACTGCTCATGTAATAAAAGCTGACCTCTCAGAGCTATCCATCAACCGCAACTCATTTACACAGAGAATGCCTGCCAGGACTGGCAGTGGAACCCGCGGACAGTGGTGAGAACAGGCAAGAGCCACACCTGTCTGTACACTGCTGAGTCCCGACATAACACCTGCGCACAGGAGGTTCTCAACAAATACTTCTGAAGTGAAAAACTGAAGTCAATTCTTTTGTGTGGTTTTCTCTCTTGCTTGACTTAAACAAACAAACAAACAACAACAACAACCATGAAACCATATTATCTTTATAATGGGGCAGGGACTGGAAGCTATTTTCACTCTAGAAAAGTCAGTCTACATACCTCAGGGCAAACACCATGACTGGTTCTGGGCACTGTTTGAAATGCACTGAATAACTGCTAGGTTCCCCATTTTATCTGATGATAGTGGCCCAGTCCTACACAGCTTTTCTTCTGAGCTGCACCTACAGAAATAATTGCCTCTTATTTCTCTCCACCATGTGAGGGACAGCGGTAGCAATATTCCACTTCAACCTCCAAATGTCTTTTTCAGATGAGAGCAACCTTTGAAATGGGAATGGTTAAAATGGCTCATATTTTTCCTTCCAAAAGCACTCAGAGGAGCAGTTTTCTTTCTTTTCCTGTCACCCTGAAGGCCGTATGGTAGGTTTACCTCTCCCTCTCTGAATGATGGCAGAAATGCTTCCTTGGCAACAGCAACTCCTTAAACAGAATTAAAAAGCCGAGATTGGACCACCGCTAATAGAGCGTGCCTGTGGCTGAGTGGAAACGCAGGGCACCGCTTCCCAGCACACACTCTGAATTGCAGCTTGCCGCAGCCTCTCCAGCAGAGTGCTGCTAACCATCTGTGCTAATAAAATTGTTCAGTTTTCTGCTTCAGATTATCAAATGTATACAAAAAGGAATCTAAAAAGCCATCAAAGTTGACTCCCATTTTACTTGTTTTACGTCCGGGTAAATTTACATTGGTCACACTTGAAGAAGCCAGTGGGGTCAAGTGTCACTATCCCCACCAGTGGCATCACTTGTCTGTCCTCCTCCCCAGTGTCGGAGCCAAGCCCACGTCTTTGTCACCTACCCCCTACCATGCCAGGCACAGGGTGCTTCCAGGTCACTAAACTCTTTTCTTTAAAACATGCAAACACCAAAACCCTTGACAAAGGGCCCTAAGCAATAGTTGAACCATATTGCAATTGGAAGAAACAGTAGAAAGAAAGGCTATGCTGTTAACCTAATTTCTACAAACGCAACAGCAAGGCTGAGGGACTGAGCACCGTCTCACGACACTAGTCAGCTCCACTTTGACATAACCTCAGCCACGTTGATGTTCTTTTTCTTCAAGTCCAGGCATGATACCTCCCTGTCCCTTCTGGCCAGGAGACTCGGAACTTTTAGGGACACTCACTGTCAAATCCCTTCTAATTCAGTGTTTTTTTCAAAAGCAATTCCAAATTCAAACACTTAAACTCTCATGAGGAATGTTTTCTCCTCATATTTAATATGGACATTTCTCCTCGAATAGTGAATGTTCTATCATGTGAGAAAATAATTTTCTACATACTTGAAAGAAAGCAGAAAGCGAACAGTTATTAATTCTGAATCATAGGTAATGGGGAAACCCAGACAGTGGGGATGCCCACCCTCCGACCACCCCCCACAGTGCTGTCTACTGAGGTAGAAAGGAGAAAAATGTGGATAGAACTGCTCAGTTAATTCAGGTGAAATACCAACAACCATTCCTTGAATTCTTCCTGCTTTGACTATCCAGGTATAGCTGGATTTTGTATTAGTAGTGCCTCTCAAAACATTTTCTTTTTTTTTTCTTAAGATTTTTTATTTATTTATCTTTAGAGGGGAAGGGTAGGAGAGAGGGAGAGGGAGAGAAATATCAATGTACGGTTGCCTCTCGTGTGTCCCCCGCTGGGAACTGGCCTGCAACCCAGGCATGTGCCCTGACTGGGAATCGAAGCGCAACCCTCTGGTTCGCAGGCCCGCGCTCAATCCACTGAGCTACACCAGCCAGGGCTCAAAACATTTTCTATGAAACAAATTAGAAACCTGTAGCATCCTGAAATGGGAGTTGGGAGTCTCGGTTCTGGTCTGAAGTCTCAATAGGTGTTCATTTACAATAAGCCCAAAGGTTCTGTCCAGTGCTAACATTCTTGGAGTCTACAATCACATAAAACTAAGTTCTAAACAGACACCTGCAAGCCAAAACAGCCCAACAGACATATTCTGTTTGGCTGAAGCATTTTCAGAGCTCATGGAATTAATTAACAATATTCAAAACGGAGTGGATTACAACAAGAATCTGAATTTCTGGCTTTTTTTTTAAATGAGAGGGTCTGGAAATACTAAGTGACACTTGGTTGGGTAGTGGCTTCCACCTTTAGACAGGGCACTGACTCTTCTGTTTGCACAGTGTCCGGTGTTCTCTAATGTCTGTACAACTTTAAGGCCAAATGTCAGTTGCCATCAGTCATTAAGCTATCACTGGTTCTCTTACACTTGATTGAAAGGAAAGTGAAATATTCCTCATATCCATAGTACAAGTAAAAAAAAGAATGGCAGACATGAAAAGCTAAATGTGCCATAAAAAATATGAGAAAGTAGTATTTTTCACTTCTGCTTGAAAATATGCCAAGTATTTAATATGCAAATGAGCATGTCTACACTGAAAGCATACAACATAGAATGTCATTTTCAAATAAACCACAATAAATGCTGGCAAAAGGAGAGATTGGGAATGAAAACTTAATCAAAAGAGTTAAACTATTTCATTTCTCTTAGAAACTATCAGATTTGTTTCTGAATGTGAGTGAAATAGCTGCTGTAACTATGAATAATCAATAAGTGAAAAATTGCTCAGCATTCAGCCTTTCAGAAGTGGTGAGTTTATAAAACTATTTATTGAATATATAGTTATAATTACGTATCCTGAACAGAGAGAAATAGCCTTTTGCAAATATAAGTGTCATCTGAAAAACGGTTGTTCAAGGTATTGAAGAACTGGTGGAAAACTTATACACAAGTTGCCTGGACAAGATAAATCATGATGTGTTCTATTACAGCTGATGAGAGGATGTAAGCCGTATTTATTGGTGAGGTGAACTCTGATGTGACTTTAAGAACTGTTGGACATTGTGCCCATTAAATGGATGGCAGCAGGAAATTATTTGTTTTGGTGGATTGGGAAATATCACTGTTTGTAAGGGTTTTTTTTTTTTTTTTTTTTTTTTTTTTTTTTTTTTTTTTTAGAACCTTTAATGTAGCAAGCATATCTAAAGGTAGTTCTCCTTTGGGGGTAATTTCACACATGTCATATAACACCAAATAACATTTATAAGGATAATTTAAGTCAGTTCATTCACCAAGAAAAGCTTTGCACTAAAAATTAAAAAATAGAATTAGGAATTACATACAATCCTATGGCTTAAACCATGCCAATTTAGTGCTTGGCTGGATAAACCGGATGTACAATATGGTATTTAGCAATACTATTTAATGTCAGGTGGTAGTGCCGGAGATATTTTTTAAGTGTTAAAAAGAAATAAATTGTTCTCATCAAGCAAGCAAAATCCTGATGGCGAAAAAGTGTTTCAGAGACTTGGAATTCTTTGATGATGCTGCAATCTATCTAAATACTTTGAATTCTCTTCTATTGTGATACTTCCAAGGGGTACATAAATACAGGAACTGGTTAGGAAAGTCATCTGGCACGAATATCTCAGCTCACTTTCCTACACTGAAATCGGTCTTCAAAAATGAAAATGAGGGCCTGAACTCTAGCCCCCAAATCATAGAGTGTTAGTTCCTCTGAATTATGAATTCCTCCAAAATGTTTCAATTTATGAACATCGATATCATTGCTTCACTGACATTTTTCATTATCACATGTGTTCAGACTGCTTCTGACTATGCAGGAGTACTCTGTATCAGACCAGAATTCCCACTGGAAACAGCAACAACTACGAAAACTACATACGCACACACAATACAAAAGTTAGCTGCTTGAAAGCATTGGAGAGCAACCTGAGCAGCCAACTTACCCACATGAAACAAGAGATACCAAGATGTGAGCCAGACCTCTTGCTACCCTTTCCCTTGGGAGTCTTTGCTGATTTGCAACACAGGGCACTAAGGCAGAGTAGAAATCAACAACTTGAGCTTGCAGAAGTCTAAAAAAGTGATATTATCAGAGGTTTTTTTCCTCTTGGTTTTCAGTTATTTAGTCCTTTCTTCTAGAATGCCTGGTATGCTAATGTAATGCTACTTGTTGCATCTGACACAATTTAAAAGGTCCTGATGATGTTATCTCTATCAAGAAAGAATCTAATTTCTACCTGGCTGCCATTAAGAATATGAACATGTCACTGGTCAGCTTTAAACTGATACTGGTAAGAAAGAAATGTGCAGGGAAGAAAATGATTCACTTCTGGAAACAGCAAGTTTCCTATAGTGACAAGAAAATGCTCATAGATTTGGCCAAGCACTTTGTGGGAGCATTTCAGAAAGGATTATTGTGTGTGGAGTTGGTTGGATTAGATGACCTTTGAGATTGCCTTCTAAAACAGATTTTGTGGGTGACTTTTAAGGCAAAGAAACTTCTGTGCTCAAGGGGACAGTCCAAACCAAACATCCAAAATTCACCCAAAATAGAATTCAAGTTTCTAAAGAAACATGAAACAGATTACGGATCCATCTGAATCTCTGTTGTTATGAATAACATGGCAGTTTCAGAATGTTCCATGAAAAGTCAATAGGAAAGAAAAATACATTTAATAGAGTTCATATGAAAAGTATCCTTGATCCTAGTCAAGTGGATCAAAAGACAGGCTGTTCTAAGTAAAGGGCAAGAAGGGAATGAAGAAAAAAATGAGGAATAAAGTACCTTACAACAAAAAGAGCAGTTCAAATGTAGACACTGCATGAAAACTACAGGTCAAGATGAGATTAAAGCCAATTAACTACTAGTGGAACCACAGAAAGGACCAGGAATCGCTGATGGAAGCTAGAGGTCAAATCAGGTGATGCATCAAAAGTTGGGGAGTCAGCAGAAACCAAGCCTCAGAATCAAGGTACCAAAGTCTAGAGAATTTTAGAAATGACCACAGCCTGCCTCAGTCAAGAAGCCCTTCATGTTTACAACATGGCAGAACCAACTGAACCTCCCAGCTGCCAGAGCTCTAGCAGCCGGAGGTGGTGTGGTGGCTTATACCCCAGCAGAGCTTTGTAGTAAGGATGTCATCATGCCCATGTTTCTCAACCCAATGCACACCTGCTCCCAGGGCTATGCTGCTGCGAGATAGGAGAACGCAAAGCCAGTTAGCACAAGCCTGTGCACTTTCCAAATTTACAAGAAGGAAGGCGATTTGTTTATTTAAAGTTTGTATTAATATATCACATATACATATCTCTACATATACATAATTATATAAATGCAATCTCTCCCTCTGTGTCTCTCTCATTCTTTCTCTCTCTCTTCTTTTTGCTTACCTCATCCTTTCTCCCTGTATCCCTTTTTCCTGCAGGTAACCTGGCAAGCTACCTCGTATCTCATGTTAATATCATCACTTACAAGACATATAGACAGACAACAGACAGGGTTATTCTGTCATGGTTTGTCTGTCTTATAAAAGGGCTCCTATATGCGCTTTCTTGCATTTTGCTTTACTCATAGAAAACCCTTCAGATCTGGCCAGGTTCCAATGCAGTGGCTTTAAGAACTGCACGATTCCGGGGTGTGTTGACTCCATGATTTGTATGTGATATATTCAAGCACTTCTTTGTTGAATGCCATTCATTTTATTCCAATTTTTGCCATGACATGTGGTCATAAATATACATATATCTTTATATACTGATGCACTTATTTATGTGAGACAAATTCCCCAGAATAGTATGGCTAAGTGAAAAACTACATATATTGTATTTTCACATTAATAGATACTACCAAATTGCTTTCCAAAAATGCTGTAATAATTCACAAATGGAACACTATAATTCTATTAATATAAAACTGGATTTCATGATTATTTGGAAAACATAAAAGCCTTCAACAAGATGTGGACTTTCAGCCATCCATACCATATATTCTCCAGCGAGTGGGTTTTCTCTTCTCTGCCAAGTTTCGGAAGGCCTAGATTACATGAAGACACAGTATGGAACCTGCAAGAACAGTGCATAACTTTTTTGGTGGAATGGACAAAGCTAGGCCTGACCTCAGTCCATTCCAAGGAGAAAGGAACCTTGCTCCTGGAGACTGGAGTGATTTAGCCTTGACTATAATTATATCTTGTTTTTCACAGAAGAAATGAATATGAGACCAAGTGGCACTAGAGAGAGCTCGTCCTCAGCATGCTGGGGAGGAAGCTGTCTAGGGACAACTTCAAGAGGTTGATTAGATGGAATTCTTTGTTCCTCCTTGTCAGGAAGAGAAGTCTCGGAAGGCTCAGGTCTCTTGCTGCAGCTCCAGAAAGCAGGGGCCTCAGGTCACAAGCCCTCAGGTTACAGATGCATCCCTATGGCAAGGAGACAGTGGACCCAAGGCTGACAACCCCAGCCAGAGTTAGCTCTCTCTCAGTCTTTCCTGATATAAAGGGGGTTTCCCTGTTTGGAGTGGAGCCACCTCTGTGACCTCCAGATTAGGGTTCCAGGCACTCAGGAGGGGAAGGCCCACACTCAGGCATCCTGCTATCATTCTAAAACCTGTAATTGCTGTTCTTGAAAGATTGTAAGGTCAAACAACATCTTCACAAGGGTTTAACTTTGGCATTTAATTGACACTTTAATAAAGCTTATCTTGATCAACCAGACTTCCGGCCAAGATGGAGGCGTAGGCGGACACGCTATGCCTCCTCTCACAACCAAAATTAAGGACAAACAAAAAGTTAGAAACAAAAAAACAAGCAGAACATATAGAAAATTTAATTGTACAGAAGTCCGAGAATGATTCACCCAGACTAGTAAAAGGGGTGGATTCAGTGGCCGGCAAAGAGGGATCTCGGCAGGAGAAAGCAGTGGCTAGTAGTCCCAAACTTGCAGGCAGCAGTTGACATATTCTGGGTGCACGGGCGGCAGTTAGCAGAACCCGGGGGTGGGGAGGCAATGAGCAGACCCAGCGAGGTATGCAAGGCGGCTGACTGAGGTCACACATACATGCACAGATAAACCAGGTGAAAATGCGCAGCGAGACAGACTGCGCAACCCAGGGCCCCAGTGCCAGGAAATAAAGCCTAAAAGCACTTGTGGGGGTTGAGGTGCCAGGAGAGACTCCCAGCCTCACAGAGGGGACTGAAATCTGAGAGAGAGCAGAGCAAGCACCATTGTTCCCTCTCTGATCCCGCCCCCATGTACAGCATCACAACTCTGCTACTGGGTTGCCCCACCCTGGTGAACACCTAAGGCTCCACCCCTCATGCATAACCAGACCAAAAAAAAGAAAAAGAAAAAAATGGCTCAAATGAAAGAACAAATGAAACCACCACAGCCAATACTTTTAAGTGACCAAGAGATAGGCAACCTATCAGATGCACAGTTCAAAGCACTGGTCATCAGGATGCTCACAGAATTGGTTGATTTTGGTTGCAAATTAGATGAACAAATGAAGGTTAGAATAAGTTAAATGAAGGAAAATGCACAGGGAACCAATAGTGATGAGAGGAAAACTGGGACTCAAGATGGAGTGGACCAGAAGGAAGAAAGAAACAACCAAACAGAAAATGAGGAAGAAACAAGAATTCAAAAAAATGAGGAGAGGCTTAGGAACCTCCAGGACATCCTTAAATGTCCCAACATCCGAATTGTAGGAGTACCAGAAGGGGAAGAGGAAGAGCGACAAGTGGAAAAGTTATTTGAACAACAAATAAAGGAGAACTTCCCCAATCTGGCGAAGGAAACAAACTTCCAGGAAGTCCAGGAAGCTCAGAGAGTCCCAAAGAAGTTGGACCCAAGGAGGAACACACCAAGGCACATCATAATGACATTAGCCAAGATTAAAATGAAGGAGAGAATTCTAGAAGCAGCAAGGGATAAGGGGACAGTCACCTACAAAGGAGTTCCCATAAGACTGTCAGCTGATTTCTCCAAAGAGACCTTTCAGGCAAGAAGGGGCTGGAAAGAACTATTTCAAGTCATGAAAGGCAAGGACCTACATCAAAGATGACTCTACCCAGCAAAGCTTTCATTTAGAATGGAAGGGCAGATAAAGTGCTTCTCAGATAAGGTCAAGTTCAAGGATTTCATCATCACCAAGCCCTTATTCTATGAAATGTTAAAGGGACTTATCTAAGAAAAAGAAGATAAAATATGACAGTAAAAAGACAGCAAACTCACAGATATTAACAACCACACCTAAAAACAAAAGCAAACTAAGCAACCAACTAGAACAGGAACAGAACCACAGAAATGGAGATCACAGGGAGGGTTAGGGGAGTGGGAGAAGGAGAGAGGGGGAAAAGGTACAGAGATAAGTAGCATAGACAGTAGAGAGAAAATAGGGGGAGGTCAAGAATAGTATGGAAAATGTAGAAGCTAAAGAACTTATGACACATGGACATGAACTAAAGTGAGGGAATGTGGGTTGGAGAGGGTGTGCATGGTGAAGGAGAATGATGGGGAGAAATGGGACAACTGTAATAACATAATCAATAAAATATATTAAAAATATATATTTTTAAATATATATTTAAATATATTATAAATATATTTTAAAATATATTTATTTTTTAATATATAAAAAAGCTTTATTTTTTAAATATATATTTAAAAAATGATCCCATACTATTTAACAATATAAGATTTTATTAATATTATTAATTAATATTATTTATTAATTAATAATATAAAATTTTATTAATATTATTTTATAATAATATGGAATAGTAATAAATTTATATTATTTAAATATAAATAAATATATATTTTAAAATAAAACTTATCTCTGTGGTTATCACTATTTATTTAAATTACTTTATTTGGCTATTCAAGGACCAGAGAAATCCCTTTTCCTCAGCAAAGATTTTAATATTTAAGAGGATTCAAGTACAAATAATAGCAATTCAAGTTTTTAAGAACATCTACTTTCTATAAATTCTGATGACCTGCATTAAATTCTATGGTCTTGAAAACTTGGGAAGAAAAAACAGATTAATGTTTATCTCATGTGAAAAATTTTAAAACATAAAACAATTGAATCTAGGTCCTGTTTTGGGAATTCAAATGGAGTTTTCTTGAAGTATCAAGTGATGGTGGCCTTGGACAGAGTGTATCTAACTTTGAAGTCTTCGTATAAAATGTTTTGAAATTTTAATATTTAAAATTCAATGCTGTCTTCTTCTCTTAACAGTATAAATGTGAACATGATAAGCCACTTAAAGGTTTAGCACTTAAGTTTGGCTACAATGTCAAATATTATTGGGCAGAACCCAAAATGAACTATCCCCAAGCACTTTATACACTTTTCATTTTTTTATTTGTTTTTTAAAAGATTTTATTTATTTATTTTTAGAGAGGGGGAAGGGAAGGAAAAAGAGAGGGAAAGAAGTTTCAATGGGTGGTTGCCTCTCTCACGCCCCCAACTGGGGACCTGGCCCGTAACCCAGGCATATGCCCTGACTGGGAATTGATCCGTGATCCTTTGGTTTGAAGGCCAGCACTCAATCCACTGAGCCACACCAGCCAGGGCCTTTTTCGTTTTTAAATGCACATATTTTTAATTGAGCTAAAAATGAACATAAATCTGAAAGGTCCATGAAGAATCTGTAGTGTTACCTTTTTAATCTGAGAGGGGATGTTTCATTAGCATGGTCTAAAATCTGATAGCATGATGATGATGAAGACATGGGCTAACGTTAACTAGGCGGAACACTGGAAAGTACAGCCAGCACTAACCTCAATCTGATATGTAATTTTGGGAGACACAGCCCTAATTCTAAAGGACACATCAATTTCAGGTTGATTCTATTGTTACAGTAGAAGTAATGAACACAGAATTTATTAAAGAGAAGGTATGATTCCTTATTTAGACTGTAGACAAATTGTTGGAAAAAATTACACAGAATATGGTATATCCCAGATATTAATTACTCTTAATTTGCACCATATTATCATTCCTGTTTCAAAGGACAAAAAAGGTATTTTAGCAACTGAAAGTATTCTTTCAGTCAGCACACGAACACAGCGATAATTTGTAACTAGCAAAGCAGTTAGATTTTTTGACATCATGTAACCAATACTGGTAAAAACATTTTGATTCTAATTTGGCAAGACTAGAAAACTAAAAAGAATTCATTTCAGTTATTTAAATCTTGTCATTGATGTTCATGCCTTATGGCTTGGAAAAACTACTCAGATGTCTCTTTCTAATCACATTCCCTGAATTAATCTTTCAGCTGGCAGATCATGATATGATTCACTGAAGGCATATTGCCCTTGATTCTCTGATCGTAAAGACAGATGGGAGCAGGGATTGAAAGGGCACGGAACTGCACTGTTGTGACAGGCGAATGTTAGAATAACACCACACAACTCTGAAAATTATTATTTTTTTAAATCAGGTTTGGGGACTAGTCAAGATGGCAAAACATGATCACCCTTTGGTATATATCCTCTGCTGCAACATATGCCAATTACAGACTTAAAATATACATAGAGGTAACCATGGTCCCCTTCCAAAGGAAGACAGAACTGTGAGTCAGAAGTGGAATGGAACACGAAGCCGTGGGAAGGGCCCACAGGATCCCAGGCTCCTGTGGGGACAAGGACGCACTGCCCTCCATGGCCCACAGTGGCCATCAGAGAAGGAGGGGCTTTGTGAGGGTCACCGGATAAATCCGCTGCTCACTCCAGGCTGTGAGAGGTGGGAGGAAGCAGACACAGCCAGCCTCCCACTAATAATCAGGAAAATGAAAACCGAAAGGAAGGATGGCTACCTCTGCATGGTGACACACTACATCCAGCTTGTGACTGGATCCGAGTTAATGCCATCATGGACCAAGAGCACGGATCACTTGTGAAGAGCTCATTCTAGGTTAGAGGAGCCAGGCCTTGGAGACATGACCACTAAAGAGGGAAAGTGAATGTGGCCGGAAAAAGAGGAACAACATTGTATGAGCCTGTGCACCACACCTGCAAAACGTGCAATCCTAAGAAAGATAGACAGACAACAAAATCGACATGAATCTACCGTGAATGAATTCATCTCATGGACTAGTCTGACAAAGATTTTACAGTAAGTATGTTTAGGATACTCAGAGAAATAAATTAAAGCATATCCATTAAAAAAAACAACAACCTAAGACATTATGGAATAAAAACAGGCAGAAATGAAACATATGGATACAGAAGAGAATTAACTGAAATAAAAGAAAACTTTGGAAATGAACATTTGGCCACCTAAATAAAAACAGTACAGGTGGAATTAACTCCAGACTGCACGGTGGAAGCAAGATTTAGTGAACTGGAAGAGTTCTGAGGAACTGACCACACACAATGCAGCACAGAAATACAGAGATAAGTAGAACGGTTCAGGAACCTGGAAGATAGAGAGTAGGAGAAATATTTGAAAAGACAGCAGCTGAAGGATTATAAGGTACCTAGGACTAAATATACAAAGGATGTGAGGGAACTTTTTGAAGTAAATTACAAAATGTTACCAAGAAACAAACAAATGAAAAACACCACTTGAGTAAATGCAAAGATACAGCATATTTATGGAAAAGAACACTTACTATCATTAATATTAGCTCTCCCCAAATCATCCTATTAACCTCAAAAAAAATTGTAACAAAAGTCCTAAGCATGATCCTAAAATTCATATTTAAGAACAAAGGTCCAAAAATAGGCAAGGTGATGATAAAGGGAAAAAGAGTAAGAGAAGTTTCTGTGCCAGATCTCGAAGTCAGTCTGAAGCTATAGTAATTAAGGGCGGTACTGGCCCAGAGAGAACAGAATGTGGCAGAGTGGAGAGCTCAGAAAACCCTGAGCCCATGTGGAAAGCGAGGAGATGGTAGGGAGCTTTGGCATGTGAAGACCATCGAATAGATAGTTATCGCTAAGGGAAAAGAAATAAGACCTGTACCTCATCAATTGGTAATTTGCAGGACAAATAAAAACTGTATAAGAAAAGTGAAACTTTAAACCTCACAAAAATACACTGGGAATAAAACATGGAGCCAGGAAGAATGTCTAAAGAAATGCAAAGAGCGCAAACTATAACAGAAAAGATCAATAAATTTGATTAAAACTAAGTTAGGATGAAAATTGTCTACCAAAAAAACCCTGACATAAATAAAATATATATATATATTAAACATGGAGCCAGGAAGAATGTCTAAAGAAATGCAAAGAGCGCAAACTATAACAGAAAAGATCAATAAATTTGATTAAAACTAAGTTAGGATGAAAATTGTCTACCAAAAAAACCCTGACATAAATAAAATATATATATATATTTTTTTAAATATATTTTATTGATTATGCTATTACAGTTGTCCCATTTCTCCCCCATCATTCCCCTCCACCCTACCCACCCTCTCCCACCCACATTCCCTCCTTTAGTTCATGTCCATGGGTCGTAAGTTTTCTAGCTTCTACATTTCCCATACTATTCTTGCCCTCCCCCTGTCTATTTTTTTCCCATTATCTATGCTACTCATTCTCTGTACCTTTTCCCCCTCTCTCCTCCTCCCATGCCCCTGTTGCTAACCCTCCATATGATCTCCATTTCTGTGGTTCTGTTCCTGTTCTAGCTGTTTGCTTAGTTTGCTTTTGTTTTAGGTGTGGTTCTTGATAGCTATGAGTTTGTTGTCTTTTCACTGTCATAGTTTTATCTTCTTTTTCTTAGATAAGTCCCTTTAACATTTCATAGAATAAGGGCTTGGCGATGATGAATTCCTTGAACTTGACCTTATCTGAGAAGCACTTTATCTTCCCTTCCATTCTAAATGACAGCTTTGCTGGATAGAGCAATTTTGGATGTAGGTCCCTGCTTTTCAAGATTTCAAATATTTCTTTCCAGCCCCTTCTTGCCTGTAAGGTCTCTTTTGAGAAATCAGCTGACAGTCTGATGGGAACTCCCTTGTAGGTGACTGTCCCCTTATCCCTTGCTGCTTCTAGAATTCTCTCCTTCATTTTAATCTTGGCTAATGTAATTCTGATGTGCCTTGGTGTGTTCCTCCTTGGGTCCAACTTCTTTGGGACTCTCTGAGCTTCCTGGACGTCCTGGTAGTCTATTTCCTTTGCCAGATTGGGGAAGTTCTCCTTTATTATTTGTTCAAATAAGTTTTCCACTCGTTGCTGTTCTTCTTCCCCTTCTGGGACCCCTATAATTCAGATGTTGGGACGTTTAAAGATGTCCCAGAGGTTCCTAAGCCTCTCCTCATTTTTTTGAATTCTTGTTTCTTCCTCGTCTTCTGTTTGGTTGTTAGTTTCTTCCTTCTGGTCCACTCCATTGATTTGAGTCCCAGTTTTCCTTCCATCTCTATCAGTTCCCCATGCATCTTCCTTCATTTCACGGATTGTAGCCTGCATTTTTTCATCTAGTTTGTGAGCAAAATCAACCAATTCTGTGAGCATTTTGATGACAATTGCTTTGAACTGTGCATCTGACAGGTTGGCTATCTCTTCACTGCTTAGAGGAATTGGCTCTGGGGCTTTTATTTGTTTTCTGGTTTGAGCCATTTTTGGTGGTTTTTTTTTTTTTTTTGGTTGTTGTTGTTTTGGTTTTAGTCTGGTCGTGGCTATTACGTAGTTAGGGGGTGGAGCCTTAGGTGTTCCTCAGGGCGGGGCAGCCCAGTCGCTGGGTTGTGACGCTACAGGTGGGGGCGGGGTCTGAGAAGGAGCAATGGCGCCTGCTCCGCTCTCTCCTGGACTCCGGCCCTTTCCGCTGCTTCCCCTTCACCTGGATTATCTGCACACGCGCGTGTGCTGTTACGTAGTGAAGAGTGGAGCCTCTGGCGCTCCCCGGTGCGGGGCAGCTCAGTCGCTGGGTTGTGACGCTGTATGTGGGGGTGGGGCCTGAGAGGGAGCAATGGCGCCTGCTCTGCTCTCTCCTGGATTCAGTCCCCTCTGCCACTTCCCCTCCGCCTGGACCGTCTGCGCGCTCGAATGTGAGACCACCTGGTCAGTCAGCCAGCCGCCTTGTGCGGCCTCACTGGGTCTGCACAGTTGCCCCTCAGTGCCCGGGGTCCGCCAGCTGCTGCCTGTAGGCCCAGGGACCGCCAGCCGCCTGTGCACCTGGGAACTGCCAGCCGCTGCTGCTAGCGTTCCTGGGATCCGCACCTCCACTTTCTCCTGCCGCGACTCCGCCCCTCTTACCGGTCTGGATGAATGGTTGTTGGACTTCCGTACAGTTCAGTTCTCTATAAGTTCTGGTTGTTTTCTTGTTTCTAAATATTCGTTGTCCTTAATTTTGGTTGTGAGAGGAGGCACAGTGTGTCCGCCTACGCCTCCATCTTGGCCGGAAGTAAATATATTTTTGATTTCCAAATAACTAACAAGGAATTAGTAACCAGAATATATAAATAAGATAAACAAAAAAATGAATGGAAAAAATGAAAGTATATAAATTTGGAATTTATAACAGAAATCCAATCACACACACAAATATATATGTATATATACACATATATGGAAAAGGGTCTCACACAGACTCACAATCAGAAAAATGAAAATTAAAACAATAAGATACTATTTACACCCACCCCTTAATTGGCAAAACCAGAAAAATCTGATGGTGCCAACTAGTACACGAGCAGGAGCGAACTGCCCACACAGCGCTAGGGAATGTGAACTGGAACATTGCTTGGCATGGCTTCTGGCCAGAGCTGGTGAAAGAAAGAACTATTCACAAACCCTGTGACCCAGCAATGTGACTGAGAGACTTTCTCAACAAGCGTTTCCCATCAGAACCATAAAGCAGAAAGCAATTTGTAGGATTATGTTCTCAACTATCCCAAGGATGGTGCATAACCAGCACCATACTGGATGCGCAGAGAAGCTAATTCATACGCACAGTGGGCAACATGGGTTGTTATGGCTTCATTCTCCGGGGGAGTCTGAGCGCAGAAGGCTGACAGGGCTGGCCATGGTCCCATTGCTGGAAATAGTCTAAACTGAGGTGAAGCTGTGTGCCCATCAGCAGGAGAATGGATATATATAGTGAAGTATATGCCAGAACACAGTATAATGTTATCGGGAAAAACTCCGGCCTTGCCGTATAGTTCAGTATAGCTATATCTAAAAAAATACTGGGGAATGAAAAAAGTTACGGAATATTACATCGTCTGATATTATGGATGTAAAAGTTTAAGATTTATAAAAAACAATACTATATTTAAGTGTAGGTACAAATATGTGTACAAAAATATAAAGCACATGCAAGGGACGGCTAAGCTGCAAATTTATACTGGGAAAGGAGATTGGAGTTGAGGGGAGGTTCACAGGAAAATTCACCCTAACTGTAATGTTTTACTTCCTTATACATCAAGTTATGGAAAAGATGAAAATACAGTAAGCATCTTTTCATTGTGGTCTCTCTTCCAGCACCTCCCCGTGGTGCCCTTCCCCCGGCCCTTGCCCTCACGCCCAGGGTGTCCGACTGTCAACCTTACATGCTAGTTCTTACATGCTAGTTCTTACATGCTAGTTCAGTGTCCCTTACATGCTAGTTTAGTGTCCCTGCTTTCTTCCACTCTGGGCATAAGTTAATAGATTTAAACTGTACAACAGTGTCCTAGATACAGTGTAGGCTGCTTGTCTAGGACCTCAGAGATAATCTACTAGTTTGGGTGTCAAAATAAATAATAACAAACTATAATTACTTAACCTGACTGATTTACTACTCAGTACAGTTTTTTCCAAGTACAATAAATGCTATAGTAAGATATTTTGGCCCAAAGAGAATTTGGAGATTTATGACAGCCTATGGACTTCTATGCTGTTAGCATCTCTTCCCAGCTTTATTTACCCCCTGGGAAATAACTCACTGTGTTACCTTTACCACACCACTAACAAATATTCTTTGTAGGTGCCACACAAAGCCCCATTCTACATGCTACTGGAGACTTTGCTAGAGTAAAGGGGAAGGTATGAAAATGGATGATTGCATAATTTCACAATCACTACCAGCTACCACGCAACCACGCATATTTAAAAAGATCAGAGAGACACTCAGAGAAGTGTGCCTTGGGCTATTTGTCTTTCTTTCCAGGCTTGATTATGAAGGCTGGCACTAGCAGGGAATGGCATGAGCTCCACCCCCAGGACTACCTGGGGTCATGGGGTAAGGAGCCTGGAAGGCCCAGCCTGTCTCAGTCCAGCTGTGGTCTTTTGGGCACAGCAGCCCAGTCACCCCATTGCCCCCATCCATCATCTGCTCTTTAGGTGACCCCGACAAACACTGCAGGAAAATTTCAGAAGCAGAGAGAACACAGACACTTAGCCTAGCTGCCGGGGTGTTAGAGCCTCAATCGTGTAGCTACCCAGGGAGACGAGCGCTAATGGCGTCTTTTCTGCACCTGTACTTCTGCTCCTAAATCAGAGTCCCTCTGAGCTAATTATATGCAGAAGACAAAAACAACAACAAAAAAACCCCACATTTATGTATTGGACACTAACACCAGCTATGGAATGTTAAAGCCACCGACAGACTGACATTCTTCCTGACATCTCCCCATTTCCTCCTGCACATAGTGGTCTAAAGAGATATGCTCACACTCAGACTGGGTTTCTGACCCCTCAACTACAGCATGACTGTTAGTGAACACAGCTGGGTGAGTCCAGCTCTCCGAGGTTCTGGAAGAGGGTATCTGAGAACGCCCATG
Source organism: Glossophaga mutica (assembly GCA_039655065.1). Taxonomy (NCBI): domain Eukaryota; kingdom Metazoa; phylum Chordata; class Mammalia; order Chiroptera; family Phyllostomidae; genus Glossophaga; species Glossophaga mutica. The sequence goes on from CM077304.1 coordinate 110,288,591, forward strand.
ATTAGAACCTCCCAGGTTTCCCCTCATCTGCCACATGGCAGCAGTAAGGTGGTGCTGCCTGCTTCTCTCCACAGGATTGCAAAGAGCTCTTCTATAATGAGCATGTCTAGATTGGCAAGCTGAGGGGATGGTATTTTAGGGTATATTTTTGAATCTGGTTGCTTGGATTAAAAGAGAAAAACGTAAAGCTACCAAAGTCCACTATGGTGATGATGCAGGTCACAGTCAAGGCCCCCAGAGTGACTGGTGGTCAAAGTTCTCTGTCTGGAAAAGACTGGAAAGCAGCCCCTTACTGACAGAGTGCCACCCCAGTGTCTGTCACTCTGACAACCTCCAAAGGGCTGGGATGACAACCAACTAACTTACAGACATGAAACAGTCTGGCTTCAGAACGACAGCAGAGTAATTAGGAAAAACACCCAACAAACACATCTTCTCTACTCAGCAGCACAGCACTGCTGTGTCCAGTCCACGCACCACAAGCTAACGCAGCGTGGCTCTCTGTGCTCATCGTGCCTGCCACCCTCAGGCCCCTCAGCTCCCCTGGGAGTCACTGCCAAAGCCAGAGAGGCCAAATCAATGCCAAGCCAGGACAGTTTCCCAACCATCTCCCTAGCATGGATCATGGCAGAAGTGGCAGAGCGTGGGGACCATGGAATCTGAAGCTAGATGGCCTGGGTTTGAATCCCAGATCCACCAGTTGCTAGTTCATAAATACGACCAGCTTATTACAGCTTTCTTTGCCTCGGTTTTCCAACCAAATAATGGGGTTAAAATAGTATTTACCGCATGTGTGATATAAGGGCTGAGTTAACATGTGAAAAGCACTTGGTATTGTAAGTGCCGTGTAGGTGTTGGGTGTCACTGTGTTGCTTTTGCCATTACTAAAACACATGGGAAAAGAAAAAAATAGGTGGCCCCTCTGAGGGTTTTCACTCCATTAGGACAACTCCTAAGGGTCTACCTCAGTTGTGAGATGAAGCCTCTCAGCTTAACTCAGGGGGAATCAATTATAGTTCAAGTGAAATAAAATACATCAAACAAAAGGCATGTGGTTGAGTAACATAAAAGAGCAAAAGGGTAGTCAAGTAAATTGGTAAGTTAAATAATTAGAAGTGACAAATCTCTTCTTCTCCAGTGAGTTTACTTTTTTAACGGTCCCCTTGACTGGTCTAGAGAAAATTATTTTCACAGTTTTAATGCCATAACTAAAACAACTATAGCTTTACAGGCTTAATATTGAGCGGATAACATGAAGGATGGTTATGAGAGTTGAACACACGGGAGCATGTCTCTCTGCGATGTGAGATAGATATTAACAACTGCAATCATCTTTTCCTTAGGAACAGAAAAGATCTCCCCAACAAAACAAATTACTTTTGGTTTTCTATCCTCTGAGGAAATTTCTAAGAAGTTCCCAACAATGAATTCTTGAACTTAATGTTTGTGAAATTCCTGAACATTCTTTCCCATCATCCTGTGTGCCACAACCTTCAGGAAATGAGATAAACAGGTAGTTGACAAATGCAGCCTAGCAACCCAGCACCCCAGGTTGTGTGGGGGCCCCTGGGGATTCCAGAAACCCTGTGCCACCCCATTTCTGATGGATCCTGAGCTCTGGCCTGCTGCCTTAGGGGCAGAGTTGACAGGCATCTTATCTGGCCATTGGTGCTTCCTGTTCTAATGTTCTCTGAGTTCCAGAATCTACTACCCTAAGGTGGCCGTGTAGGGGGTTCAAGGAATTTCATGGTTGAGCGAGGACAAGGTAGAACTGCCAGGGAGCAGGCACACACACAAGTGTTATAGGATGATGCTTTTTGACAGGCCAGCATGCAGAGAAGTCTCTCACAGCATGAGATGGTCCCGAGGCTGTCACACAGCTTTATAGCATGTGAAAAGCAGGCAGGCTGTACATGGCTAAGAGTCTGCTTATTTGGGTTATTAAATGTATTAAAACAATTGGATGTGTAAAGATTTGAATTTGGTGCTCATGAGCTTTTGAGCTAGTAAGTCTCAGACTTTTTGGCTCATTCATATAACATGCCTGTTAGGCCAAATAAAAGCCATGACATACAACTTCCTGACTAGTAAAATTTATACTAAATGGTTAAATCATTTAACCTAACAACCTATTGGTAATTTTGGATTCTTTTGCCCCTTAATCACTTCATTTTCCCATGTCTGAAAAGTCAATCACCTACTAGTGTTTACTGCACTTCCCCTTGACACCTTGACATTGAACTAAGCCCTAGCGAAGATGCATGGGAAGCACCTGAGATACTTGATATAACATCTGCCCTACCAAGCCTATATTCCTGAGGTGTAAAAGTCAGTAATCTGTAATGTTTCAAAATGTTCTCCAGGTGATGGGGCAGCCAGGCTGGGGGCCAAGATTCTGGAAGCTTTCACTGGGAACTGCAAGGTGTGATCTGTGCTCTCAAGAAATTACCTCATCATGTCATTGAAACAAGACATGCACTTTAGGAACAAAAGGGAGAGAGAAGTTCAGGCAACAGAAAATCATAAATGAAGTCCAAGGATAGGAAAGCACAGTATCTGCAGGGCAAAGAAGAAAGTGCCATGAGCTCTATCAAAGGTGTGCATTGAGGGGTAATGAGGAATTAAGGTTGCATGAGTAGCATGGGCTGGAGTCAGGTATTGTTTCAGATACCTACATAAATATATATCTAAATTTCTCTGAATAAACTATAATATGCAGTGTTATATGCAGGTATCAACAAATAAGACATTTTCGCAACAGATAATAATAATATCTTATATTGGCAGAGTAATCAATTATTTTTTAATTACTTTTAACATTTCATCTCTTCAAACCCTGTGAGATTTATAATCTAATGTTACTGATGAAGCAGTCATTGACTTGCTTGAAAGAGGGAAGGAAATGAACACTTGTGGAAACTCTTAATGAGAATGTGGTCAAGTACTTTCAGAAAATTATTTTATTTAATCATATCTAATTTCAACAGCTTTGAGACAGATGAGACTGTTCATTTCTAGTTGATGATGCAGAGTCTCAGGTGGCTAAATAACTTGTCAGCAGCCACATAATATTGAGGAAGTAAGAAATTACAGATATCAACTCAGTTCTTCTTGCTCCATATCTAATGTTGTTTTCACTGCAATGAAACTGAGCACATTCAGAAATTGTTTAAACTGTTTTGGGTACAATGACACCAGGTACTAACAGTCTGGTACTGGCATAAGAACAAACACATAGACCAATGGGACAAATAGAGAGCCCAGAAATAAACCCAGTCTCTACAGTCAATTAATATTTGACAAAGGAGACAGAAACATAACATGAAGTAAAAATAGCCTCTTCAAAAAATGGTGTTGGGAAATCTGGACAGCTACATACAAGAAAATGAAACTCGATCACCAACTTACACCATACACTAAAATAAATTCAAGGTGGATAAAAGACTTAAATATAAGTTGTGACACCATAAAAGTCCTAGAGGAGAACATAGGCAGGAAAATCTCAGATATTCCATATAGCAATATTTTCACCAGTAAGTCCCCTAGAACAGGAGACATAAAGGAAAGAATAAAGACATGGGGTCTCATCAAAATAAGAAGCTTCTGCACGGCTAAGGAAAACGGCATTAACATGAGGAGGGAACTAACCAAATGGAAAAACATATTTGCATATGATACCTCAGACAAGGGTTTGATCTCCAAACCACCCAATTAAAAAATGGAAAAAGAACTTGAACAGACACTTCTCCAAGGAGGACATACACAGGGCCCAAAGACATATGAAAGGATGCTCAGCATCACTAGAGAGATGCAAATTAAAGCCACAGTGAGATACAACTTCACACTGGTCAGAATGGCCATCATAAACAAAGCAACAAACAACAAGTGTTGGAGAGGTTGTGGAGAAAAGGGAACCCTAGTGCATTGTTGGTGGGAATGCAGACTAGTGCAGCCACTGTAGAAAACAGTATGGAATTTCCTCAGAAAACTAAAAATGGAACTGCCCTTGATCCAGCACTACCATTGTTGGGATTATACCCTAAGGCTCCTGAAACACCAATTCAAAAGAACTTAGGCATCCCAATGTTCATAGCAGCACAATTTATGATAGTCAAGTGCTGGAAGCAACCTAAGTGCTCATCAGTAAATGAGTGGATCAAAAAACTGTGGTACATATACACAATGGAATACCACACAGCAGAAAGAAAGAAGGAACTCCTACCCTTCGTGACAACATAGATAGAACTGGAGGGCATTATGCTAAATGAAATAAGCCAGATGGTGAAAGACAAATACCATATGATCTCACCTTTAACTGGAACATAATCAACAAAACAAATAAGCAAGCAAAATACAACCAGAGATACTAAAGAACAAACTGACAAGAACCAGAGAGGAGTAGAAGGGGATAATGGAGGGAAAAAGGGGAAGGGTAGTCAAGGAACATGTATGAAGGACACACGGACAAAGCCAAAAAGTTTAGGTTACAGATGGAGACAATTGTACTTGAACAGCAAATAAAAAAAAGATATTCTCTTTCTTTTTGGATTTTGACAGTTTAATTATGATGTGTCTAGGATAATTCTTTTTGAGTTTAACCTACTTGGAGTTTGTTGGGATTCCTTGGTGTGCAACTTAATGTTTTTAATCAAATTTTGGAAATTTTCAGCCAATATTTCATCAGGTCTTCTTTGTGGTTCTCTTTTTGTCTCTCTTTATGGGACTTCCATTATTTATATGTTGGTATGCTAATGATATCCCATGGGCCTTTGCGACTCTTCATTTTTCATGTTCCTCCAACCAGACTCTCTCATTTGATCTTCCAGTTAGGTAATTCTTCTGCTTGCTCAATTCTGCTGTTGAGTCCCTTTAGGGCATTTTTCATTTCAGTTATTGTACTTTTGAACCCCAGAATTTCTACTTCATTCTAGTTTTTATATATAATTGCTATCTCTTTTTGATATGTTATATTTGTTTGAGGCATTTTTCTCTTTATTTTTTTAAACATGGTTTCTTTTCATTCTTTGGACATATTTAAAACATCTGCTTTAAAGTGTTTGCCTAGTATATCCATTGTATGGGCAGCCTTAGAGATAGGTTTTATTAACTGCTCCCTCCTCCATGCCCCCTCCACATCCCATGTTTTGCCATGATTTATTTATTCTTTGTGTATATCATTATATTTTATTGAAAACAAAATATTTTAAATGACATAATTTCGGGAAATCCCTCCATGTAGCTGCTGCCTGCCCCCCCCCCCCAAACACACACATCCTCAGGCCATCCCTACACTTTTGTCCATGTCCATGGGTCATGTTCTTTGGCCGTTATAGTCCCTATGCTGCACTTTACATCCCCATGACTACTCTGCAACTACCAATTAGTACTTCTTAATCCATTCACCATTTTCACCCATACCCCAAACCCCTCCTGTCTGGCAACCATCAAAATGTTCTCTGTATCTATGATTCTGTTTCTGTTCTGCTTGTTTGCTTTTTTCATTTTTTAGATTCAATTGTTGCTATATATACATGTATGACCATGTTATTGTTCATATTTTTTATCTTCTTCTTAAAGAAGATGCTTTAACATTTTATACAATAACGGTTTGGTGGTGATTAACTTCTTTAGCTTTTTCTTGTCTGGGAAGCTCTTTATCTGTCCTTTGATTCTAAATGATAGCTTTGCTGGGTAGAGTAATCTCGGATGTAGGTTCTTGCTTTTCATCAGTTTGAATGTTTCTTGACAATCCTTTTTGGCCTGCAAAGTGTCTTCTGACAAATCAGCTGAAAGTCTTATGGAAGCCCACTTGTAGGTAACTAACTGCTTTTCTCTTGCTGATTTTAAAATTCTCTGTCTTTAACCTTTGGCATTTTAATTGTCATGGTGTGGGCCTCTTTGGATTCATCTTGTTTGGGATTTTCTGTGCTTCCCAGATTTGTATGTTTATTTTCTTCACTTCAAGTTAGGGAAATTTTCTGTCATTATTTTTTCAAACAGGTTTTCAATATCTTGCTTTCTTTCTTCTTCTGACACCCCCATGATGTAAGTGTTGGTATGCCTGAAGTTTTCCCAAAGGCTCCTTACACTATCCTAATATTTTGCATTCTTTTTTCTTCCTGTTGTTCTGATTGGTTGTTTTTGCTTCCTTATTTTCAAAAACACTGATTTAATTCTTGGTTTCATCCACTCTCCTGTTGGTTCCCTGTAATTTGTGCCTTATTTCAAGTAGTGTACCCTTCATTTCTGACTGGATACACAATTAGTATATCCTTCATTCTGCTGTTGAGGTTCTCACTAAATTTCTTGAGCCTCCATATAACCAGTTTTTGAACTCTGCATCTAATAGATTGCTCATCTCCATTTTGTTTAGTTCCTTTTCTGGAGCTTTTTTTTGTTGTTGTTCTTTCATTTGGGTCATGTTTCTTTTTCTCCTCATTATGGTAGCCTCTGTGTTTGTTTCAATGTATTAGGTAGAGCTGTTATGTCTCTCAGGGTTGGTAGAGTGGCCTAATGTAGTAGGTATCCTGTAGGGTCCAGAGTAACAGCCTTCCCTATTACTCAAGCTGGCTGCTCAAGGTGTATCCATGGTTTGGGCTGTGTACACCCTCCTCTTCTAGTTGAGCTTTGATTGCTGTTGGTATGTCCAAGGTCAGCCACCACCTGTGTTCTGTCTGTGGTCACACAGTATTTGTTACAAAGTGATCTGAAGATGGCTGCTACTCGTGCTGGGCTTGGAGGTTCCCAGGTGAGGCCAAACTGTGAACCAAGGCCAGGTGCTCCTAGTGCCAGGCCTGGGGCAACTTAGTGAGAGGTATGGGGTTCACTGAAGGTAGATGGTGCTTGTTTGAGAGTGTTTAGGAAAATCTGAACCATTGATCAAGACAAACCATTCATATGGAAAAGCCACTAGAAACAGTTCAGGTGGACCCAAAAGTTGGGTGGGACAGGGCCTCAAGGGATCACCAAAGTGGGGCCAACAGTGTGAACCAGGTTGATGGATTCTCCCATATGACATCCACTGCTGGCTCAGACAAGGAACAATGGCCTCTGCCTGCATGTCTGTCTGGGAGAAAGCTGCCTCCTCCAGCTCTTGCCCTCATGCCACACATTTCAGTTCCTCCCCATATGTCTCTGATGCCTTTCAATCTGCTGTCCCTGTGATGGAGCTCAGAGGGAGTGAGTCCTAGTAAGTCTGTGCATGGTCCCTTTAAGAGGAACTACCAGAGAGCCCAGCAGTTTCTGTCTTCCACAGCCTTAATCCCTGCTGGTTTTTACAGCCAGAAGTTATGGCAACATCTGTTCCTGGCACTGGGACCCTGGGCTGGGGGGACTGATGTGGGGCTGGGACCCCTTGTTCCTGAGATATCCCTCCTGATTTTTATCTGCCTCACGTGGGTGTAGGACCAGCCCATTCTACCTCTCTGCCCCTTCTACTAGTCACAGTGTAGTTTGTTTTTTAATTCCATAGTCGTGGGACATCCATTGAGCTTGATTTCTGGCTCTTCTGAATGATGGTTGTTCTATAATTTAGTTGTAATTTTGATGTGGTTGTGCAAGGAGGTGAGCCAAGTCTACCTATGCTGCCATTGTAACCATAAGTGGGACCAAAGCTATTTTTAAGGTGCCCAGGTCCTAGACCATCCCTCCCCTCATCTTCCACTCCATCTGCTGCCACTCCTCCCCTAGACCACTGTCCTGTAGCCACACTGGCCATATTGCTACTCCCAGAACTCACCACGCTGCTCCTCCCTTAGGATCTTTACACAGTTGTTCCCAGATATCTGCTTGACCAAATACCTTGGTCCTTTGCTTAATTCAGCCTTATCGCCTAATTTATAATTCTAACCTCTGGTATTCCTAAGCCCTTGTCCTTACTGTTTTCCTTTCACAATTATCACCTACTCACATGTATTTATTGCATTTATTACTGCCTCTTCCTGCTAGAATGAACAATACCAGCTACTTTCTCAAAGACCAGAACCAGTCATCAGTGGGATTGTGTAGTTGAAGATATTAAAGCTTCAGCAGAACTAGTACCAAACAGCCATATTCTGGCTCTGTTTTGACGTTAGTGCCCATGTCTCCATGGATTGGATGTGAGGTGTGAGCATCGCACCTCCAAAGAGCATCAAGGACAACTTTAAGGTTTCCGTGTTAGCAGAATTTAGCTTCAGGCTCAGTTGATTCCAAATTACAGACATTGAACCTTCTTCTTCAGAGAGATTAGAACAATGACAACTGTCCTTATTGCTAGCCTTCAGGGAGAAGAGCCCCAAGGAGAAATCAGTAGACACATTAACCAACTTAACCACTTAGCCAACTTAACCAACTTAAGTAGGGACAAAGAAAGGCTGAGTAAAAATGGAATAAATCATGTAATACTTCTTATTGACACATTTCATTACAATAAAATGTGTATAATATAAAAGCACTTTATTAGGAGTATTTAACCACAATTACTTTCTATTATCAGCAAAAAAATATTTATTAAAATTTCCCTGACCACAAACTTCAACTCACACACATACATACACACACACATATATATATGCACAGTAGCGCACAAGTTATAATGATTTTTGAAAAAGTACCACATATTACAGAAATTTCAAAATGTCTTTTAAAGTCCTTTACGAGAAAGTCTATAAAGGTGGGGATAAATGGTGATGGATGGGGACATGACTTGGGGGGATGAACACACAATAAAGTGTACAGATGATGTGTTGCAGAACTGTGTACCTGAAACCTGTATAATTTTGTTTAAAAAGGGGGGAAAAACCTTAATTGAAAGCAAAAAAGAAAGATCAACTATAATTAAAAAAAATCTATTAAAATTATTTATGTAGATTTTATTGTTATAGTAAACATCCCTGGCAACTGAATAATATTCTGTTTTGATCTCTTAATCATACATATTAAACAAAGCTCCTCAAAACCACTAAATTCTAACCCCCAAAGGCAGGAGAACTGAGAACCTTTAGCCCAAGAGCCACCATCTGTGAATTACGAACAACGCTTTACCTGGAGCATTGAAGAGCTCTGAAGCATTGGCCTTAAGAAGCCAGTTTTCTGTGGTTGGAGTCCCCTCCCACTCAAGCTGGGGTCCTGTGTGGTAACAGCATGGCTCAGAGGTCTCCAAGAACCCAGCCCATCATACCATTATGGCCAGGTAGCCTTTTTGGTGGGTTCCTGATGAAGATCACTTACTCCTGTCACTATGGAGATAATGAATGCACTAACAAGGACACCCTCTGCTCCCCATGGCTGAGGGGTATGAAGTGAGTGCCAAGGAAACCAAAGTTCCAGCATGATACTATGACCACTGGGATGGTGAGAACAGCAAGGCTGTGAGTATCACAGCCTCATTCACGGCTCACCTCTGATGTTGGGAACCGCCCTGCCTGGTTGCAGGAGCTGCAACCCCCCCATGGCTAAGGCTGAGGGAGCGACCTTCTGACTGTGAGCCACTAAGGAGACAAAGCTTATCTCCCTGGCAGGAGCACTGCTTCTGCTTCATCCATAACTGGCCCCCAATGCTTGGTTGGTTAGCTATTGACAGGTAAGATTCCCTCAAGGGAGGGGCTGCCTAAGACAGGCACGTGGGAGACCCTCAAGGAAGGACTTGGGGGGCTACAGCAGAAGGCGGTGATGGACCCTTGCTATCCTGACATAGCCTGAGTCCTCATTCTGTCTGTGAGAAGTTTCCTAATCTCTCGGCTGCCTTGCTGACTCTGCCTGATTTAAGCCTGAAACAATGACAGAGGGCAGTACAGCTCTGTGCTGGATAGGGCGGGTTCCCCAGGTGATCAGGCCTAAGAAAGGATATATGAAATCCTGTGAAACCTGCTTTGTTAGGAATTCTCTCAATTAAAGGATAAGTGTCCAAGCAGGAAATGAGTTTGTTTCCCACAGTTTTGTAGCCTTTTAGCTGACAGACCCTGACTCAGAATAAGCCCTCAGGTTTCTTTGTATGTTATCTATTGTTTGATCCTTACTGCCTGACAATGATTAATGAGCTTTACCTGTATTCCTGTGTAAAATGAACCCAATAGAAGCCATTGAGGAAAAGGCTCTTGGCCCTTCTCCTTTGAGAGATCAGCCACCTCTCCTCCCCAGGCAGATCATGTTTTGGTAGACTTATTCTCATCCACAGCGGCCAGGTGGGGCCCTGCAGGCAGAACCCCCCACACTCTGACAGGTGGTCTCTAGGTTTTTTGAAGTCGTAAAAAGAGGCATAATTGCCTTATGTTTTTTTCTAGAAGATTTTAACACTTTCCAGATCTGGCCTACAAAACAGAGGAGAGAGTTCAATCATAGGAGAAGTCAGAATTTTTTGACATAGATTTAAAGCGGGTAGACTTAAAATCAAATGAATATAAATAAAGTTGCTTTTCAATTAGGCTCTTAAGACCTGTTATGGATATCTATATATGGAGGAGAACATGATTTATGGATCATTATACTCATCAGAATACAGGGTCATGGGTGCACTAACGAGGTGAGAAGGCACACCTTGAGACACCCCAACTCTGTTATCATATGACCAACCCTGCCTCCCTGTTTGTAACAAACTGGATCTGAGGTGGCACCTGGACTCAAGGCAAGCCTTTATATAGGCTGGCTGGGGACCTGTGACCTAGACCAAAACCATAAGTGGGGATAATCAGAATCTGAAGAATAGAGAAAATAGATAATGAAACACTGTGTCAAATGCTTCAGATTTATATGAAGATACAGACATATGTCCATGGATGCCCATAAAAGCCCAATCTTGCAGGAAAAAGTTCAGGCATGTCCTTGCCAAAATGTCCTTGCCAACCTTAACACCTTAAGACTTGCCAATGTAGGGCTGCAGCTGAATTTGCTTTTATTGAAACATAACTTCTGTCTTTGCCCTATATCCCACTTTCTTTCTTTACCTTAGGGATGTTTGTTTCTTTCCAATACATGTATTTAGCAATTAAAATGAAATTGTAGATATGTCTGTTTTTATGGGACCCACTTCTTATATGTTTATAGTGGGGTTAAGTGATGCATTGGGTCACACGCTCCATGGATGCATATCCCTGTGAGTAGAGAGATCAATCAGCCATGGCAAAGTGGTTATGAAAAGCTAGCTTTCGAGAAATAACTTCCCTCTCCAATATTAATGATGCATAAATTATTCAACCCCCTTAGAAGAGGATTTTACAGAGAAGTATTCAAAGTCATTACAAATCATTTTTCTTTTTTGAAGAACAACTTCCTTTGGAAACCAACTGAAGGCAAAGTAGTTAATCAGTCAAATTTAGGACCAAAAAGCTATTGCATCGCTTAACACATATTATGTTCTCATTTTTAGATAAAGTTGGCTACCTTGAATGCCTACATGATATTGATGCCTAAGAACACAGCAACTGCTACTAGTTTTTAAAGAGTTTATTTATAACTCATCCATAAAATTTTTCCTCAGCATAAGGAAACATTTCTACAGGTATTTAAAAATGAAAGGACCTAACTTTTTTTACACCAAGTGAGATAAACCAGAAAATATGAAAACCTAAATGACCTGGTCAAAGATCATGGGTACAATTTTAAGTAACAGCTTAAACAGGAATAACTGTGCAAATCAAATGTATTTTCAGATTTTCCAAACAAGGATAAAAAATAAACAAATTTTTTAAGTTGTTTTCAATTGCTTAAGGAACATATTTACTTCATAGAGCTAGAACAAATATTTAAAAAATGTATATGGAATCAAAAAAGATCCCAAATAGCCACAGCAATCTTGAGAAAGAAGAACAAAATTGGAGGGATCACAATACTGGATATCAAACTATACTATAAGGCCATTATAATCAAGACAAACTGGTACTGGCATAAGAACAGTCACATAGATCAATGGAACAGAATAGAGATCCCAGAAATAAACCCATGTTTCTATGGTCAATTAATATTTGACAAAGGGGGCACAAGCACACAATGGAATAAAAACAGTCTAACATTGAGAGAACTGGACTGATATACACAAAAAAATGAAACTAGACTACCAACTTACACCATACACCAGGATAAACTCAAAATGGATCAAGGACTTAAATATAAGTCATGATACCACAAATGTCTTAGAGGAAAACATAGGCAGTAAAATTTCAGACATCCCACATAGCAAGATTTTTGCTGATATATCTCCTAGGGCAAGGAAAACACAGGAAAAATAAACAAATGGGACATCAAATTAAAACATTTCTGCATGGCTAAAGACACCATCATCAAAATGAAAAGGAAACCAACCATATGGGAGAACATATTTGCCGATGATACATCAGAAAATGGTTTAATCTCCCAAAATATATAAAGAACTCATATGACTGAACACCAGGAAGACAAACAACCCAATTAAAAAAATGGGCAAAGGACCCAAATAGACACTTCTCAAAGGAGGACATCTAGGAGGCCCCTAGACATATGAAAAAATATTCAACATCACTAGCCATCAGAGAGATGCAAATTAATACCACGATGAAATATCACCTCACACCTGTCAGAATGGCTATCATGGATAAATCAACAAACAACAAGTGCTGGTGAGGATGTGGGGAAAAGGGAACCCTAGTGCAACTGTTGGTGGAAATGCAGACTAATGCAGCCACTGTGGAAAATAGTATGGGATTTCCTCAAAAAACTAAAATTGGAACTGCCTTTTGACTCAGTGATTTCACTGCTGGGAATTTACTCTAAGAATCTCAAGTCACCAATTTAAAAGAACTTAAGCCCCCCTATATTCATAGCCATGCTATTCACAATAGCCAAGGGCTGGAAACAGCCTGAGTGCCCATCAGTAAATGAATTGATCAAAAAACTGTGATACACTTACACAATGGAATACTATGCAGCAGAAAGACAGAAGGGACTCCTACATTTTGTGACAGCATGGATAGAAATGAGGAATATTATGCTAAGTGAAATACTATAAGCCAGTCAGTGAAAGACAAATACCATATGATCTAACCTTTAAGAGTAATCTAACGAACAAAATAAGCTAATGAGCAAAGTAGAACCAGAGGCATGGGAACATGGAACAGAATGACAGAGACCAGAAGGGAGAAGTGAGGAGAATTATGGTGGAAAGAAGGGGAAGTGACTAGTCAAAAAACATGTATGAATGACCCATGGACATGGGCAACAGTGTGGGGATTGACTGTATGAGTGGGAGGTGGGCTGGGCAGAGAAGGGCCAAGGGGGAAAATTGGGACAAGTAATATAATAATAATAAAAAATTAAAATAAAATAACCCTGTGAATTTTAATTGTCGATTATATCTCAATAAAGCTTAAAAAAATCAAATAAAAAATCTTTACTTCTTATACTCTCTGTTCTAGAATATTCCATGGGTTGAGGACACATGGCATCCTTACATTATATTTACTTTGATGACAGTAGGTACAAGAATTTTAAAAGACTCAATTAAAAACCCCCCTCAGTCATCCAGATGGATACCTCCCTTTCTGTCCTCTAAGGAGGAACCTTTCCATGGTTATTACTGCAGCTACTGCTAAGTATTTCCAATAGCATTGCTCTAAATAACATCTTTTGACAAAATGTGGGCCAGTAATTGATCTTCTAAAATCTTAACTCCCTTGACATTTAAGTTTGCTCATTTCTTTCCAGTTTCATATAATTATTTTGTGTCTTACTACAGTAATCCCTGTTAAGCAATCCCTTGCGTATGGTTAATGTGGAGATAATTTTTGTACTGTAATCAAAGGCGTATTCCTTCTTCATCTTGGATCTTATCTTTTCCTTCAGGTGGGGTAAAACTGACTTGATTGCCTCTTCATGAATCAGCGATCACTACCCATCTGTTATTTTATGTTTTGAGTTTTGGCCTATATTACATTAAACTATTGAACTCAAAGTGCACTACAGAAATTTCAGAATGTTTGGGTAAAGATTCTCAATCAACAGCATAATTTTCTATAATTAAACAGTGATCTAGGTAGATGTGGAGATCAGGTAGACTTGGAGAGTTCACATATCTGCTGGAATTATGACATCTGTCTCAGAATCCATTTCTGTGGCTGAGACCTAATTTTTTAGACTTTAGTGCTCCTCTCTAAATTACCTAAGCCAACTAAATCTTATTGCTGGAGGACCACCCACTGCCACATAGTCCTAGAAGGCCACCAGATTTTCCTATATTATCACATCGAGTGTAATTTGGCAATTAAACCCTCCAGGCCATGGTGCTTTCCACTCGGCAGGGAAGAGGTATGGTGTTGGGACACATACAAATTAGAGTGTCTTTGATGTGTATCCTATAGCAGCAATTTTCAACTTTTTTTTTAATCTCATGACACACATAAACTAATTACTAAAATTTTGCAGCACACCTAAAATTTCTATATATTTTTGATGATCTGACCAAAAAAATAAGATATAATTTCAATTCATTCATATCAGATGGCTATTGTTGTGTTGGTTGTTGTCATTTTTCTGTTTGACAAGCTAAAGGAAAAGAGGTCAGTGCCTCTGACTAAACAGTCAGGTAATGCCTGTTTTAAAAATTCTTGTGGCACACTGGTTTAGAATCTCTGTCCTACAGCAATATGAAGTCCTTTTATTCCATTAGACCAATGGTTCTCAACCAGGAATGATTTTGCCCCACAGGGCAATGTCTGGAGAAAAATTTTATTGTCACATCTAGGTTAAGGGTGCTACCGGCATCTTGAGAGTACAGGCCAGAGAAGCTGCTAACCACCCTACAATGGATATTGTAGGATATCCTACAATGTAGGATAGCACCCCACAATAAATGTCGATAATGCCAAGGTTCAGAACCTTGCTTTACATATTTGTTCCTAATTCCAGTTTTGAAATTCTTGGAGTATCTCGAGTGTTCAAAAAATTTTTAGTTGTTTAAGAATTAATTATAATTTGTTTAAATTCAGGAGAAAAAAATAAGCATTATGGCCATTTGTCAGGGAGGGTAATCAAACCAAAGTTGTCAAGGTAATAACATTTAACAAGTTTGAGTGTCATAGATATTAATGTTTTATCCAGTTAAACAACTTATAATTTTATAGGATATATGTTGGTCAGCATTCAATGTGATTTGATCTATAAGCTAAATATCCAATAGTTCATTGTAAGTTCTATACATGAACAAACCAGGTGGTTAGAGTGAGCTCTCACACAGGACCAGGTGTCCTTATCTCCAGATTTCTCCACAGCAGGTGTAGCTAAGGGTCTTCTTCTGAGCATATGTTGGCTGCTGTAGGCAGTCTTGTGACAGCAGTTACATCAGTCTGGTCTTGGACTAACAGAGACCCAATCCAGCCTGTGTTTCATAGTTAGATATTTAAAGTATTTTAGGGTAAAAAATCCAGGAAGGAAATTCATTTATTTTTATTTAAACTAATCACTGCCCCTCCCAGTCTGAAATCTGTTTCAGAGTTGGCAAGCAAGTTTCATCATATGCATCCCTTTCAATCTTTGATAAAGCATTGTGTAGAATAGTGGAGGGTTCCACATCCTGCGGGAAAGAGTTTGGAGATCAATTAATGAAGTATTGGATAAGATTAATGGCTGATAGATTTATTCTCTACAACTTCCATGAATAAGAACTTAACGTACCACCCAGCCTTAGAATCTATAATGGTTTTCCTTAAATTATAATTATTATTTACAGTAGCTTCTTTTTCATTTTTTTATCCATTAAATAAAACCATTTTCTCTCTTCAGTCTTCTACCTACATTTGTTCTCTTTGTGATCATATCCAGTCTTATGGCTTTAAGTATGACCTAAAGGTTAATGACTTCCAAATTCTCATCTCCGACCCAGAACTCTCCCCTAACATTTAGACTTGTATATTCAACTGCTCACTCCACTTGTATGTCTCTTAGGCATCCCAACTGCAAAATTTTAAGAAGTGAACTTCTGGTTTTCCATAAGAAGCTGCTTCCTCAAATTCAGTGTCTTTGTTTATATTATGCTTGTTTGTTTGTTTTGTTGATTAGCTTCCTGTTAAAGGTGAGATCATATGGTATTTGTCTTTCACTGCCTGTCTTATTTCGCTTAGCATGATACTCTCCAATTCCTTCCATGCTGTCGCAAAGGGTAGGAGCTCCTTCTTTCTTTCTGCTGCATAGAATTCCATATAAACAAAGACACTGAATTTGAGAACAGTCTGACAGTGTCCAGAGTGGGAGGGGAGGGAATTTCAGGGGAAAAGGGGAACGGTTTAGAGCAACAAGTATAAAGGACTCATGGACAAAAACTATGGGGGGTGGAAATGGGAGGAAGGTGGGGAGGGCTGGGGTGGTGGGCTGGGGCGGGGTAAAAGACAGAAAACTGTACAATATCAACAATTAAAAAATACTGATTAAAAAAATAATAATAATAAAAAAAAAAAAAGAAGCTGCTTCCTGCCCTCTCACGGTGGCCACAGGACAGTGAGGACGATATCTGGGCAAATCATGGAGTGAGATGACTCACTGCTCCCTGTCCACAAATCTGGGCAGGACGAGATTGAAAAACCTTCTCACAATGTCTTGAAGGAAAACAGAAGGCAGCAGAGAGGAAGAGGCAGTATGCCTGCTGGCAGCAGTGAAGCACAGAGAAGACAGGACGGGAAGCAGTGGTGCCAGCGAGAGACGAGAGGTGGGGCAGGACAGGTCCCGCTGCCCCAAGAGAACACGCTGTGGTGCCGCCCCAGGCGCCATGGCAGTAAATGCTGGGATTAAACACTAAGCAGGACAAGACAGCTCAGAGGACGGACGGCCTGGAGGACTGACGTTGAACCAGATGCTCTTGCCAGGATACCCACTGCCTGTAACCAAAGCTACATGCAGCTGGAGGGAAGCCTTTCAGACAAAAGCTGAGTACTGTTAGAGAGTTTTAAATCTTCACTACAATCAAATGGGGGACATTTTTTGACCTAACTATATATTATCCAAAAAACATTTTCAACCCTGTAGAAACTGAGCTATCAGTTTCTGTTTCTGTCATCAGCAGAAATGGCGGCTCATGACTAAGCTGAAAAAAAAAGAAGAAAAATATGACTCTCTGACTAATTAGGGACTGAAAAATTCAAACTCACTACATATATAAAAAGAACATATAAATACATGTGGCCATTGGGTGAAAAAGCCAACTTATCTCCGTTACAGTTGGCCTTTAATGTTTTTACATAAATTATAAATTAAAATATGTGTGATATTTAAAAAAATGTTCAGCAGCCACAGCAGGGTGCAAGCAAGTCTCTGATGGACGTTTCAAGAAAAAATAATAAAGCACATTGCTGACACTCGCACAACTGAGCTCTCTCTGTACAGCCAGACGTGTTTACTGGCCTCTGTACATAGAGCTGCAGGTTTATTTCTGTTAGCAACACCTTACTGTCTTGCTCAAAAGCCATCATTAGTGAATTCAATATATCCTATAATCTAACAAGACACTAGAAATACTATAACCTTTCAGGCCACAGTGCTTTCCAAGTCATCGACAGTCTGCCCCAGCAGTAATGACAGATGCCCACACAAGCTGCTTTCTTTGTTACCGTCCCAGAGCAATTTTTTCCAGCACACATACTAAGTGGAGAATATAGATTGCTTAATGGCTATTGTAATGGAGTATTGTCATTTTCTCCACTGTTACCACCTTTAGACATTTGGAATGAAAATGACTATATTATGAAGGGAGGGACAGCAAATCCACCTCCCTGAGGGTAAGTGGAATCAAAGCCCTTTCCTTTATAATCATCCACAAATATTTATGCTTTACTGTCCTTCAGTCTTTGCATTCTAAAAATAATACATATATTTTTATAATGTCTTTCATTATTCAAAGAAATAATTTAGACTTTGTGTTTACAATGTATAAATATTATTGGACATTAGCAGCAGTTTTTCTGTTTTAAATTATTTTCAGCTAGTAATAAAAGAATGTAAATTTTCTAAAAACAGAATTAAGTGATATGTTAAGAGCCTGAAAATAAGATTCTCAGGTCCTGGATATATACAAGACATAAATATTCCACTCAGATTCAAACTATCCATTTGATTTATGAACATGTTATTAGCTGAAAATATATTTGAGGGATAAAGAAGCTGAATGATTGTCAGCAAAAGGATAGTGGGTTGCTTCAATTTAGGGGCTGGAAAGAAGTTGGTCAGCATTTTAAATTTATTCTGCAAATAATTTATAAAACATAAATCTCACAAAATTTAATTTTCATGAAATACCGATCATACGTAATCACCATTTACCCTACTCGGATGAAGGAACAAGCCCCTCAATTTACTCCACACAAGGTCTGCAATACTATGAAGAATGGAAATAGGTCCACATGACCACGTGGGTATTCGCATAAAACTATAATTTGCTGTAAAACAAATTAAACACAAGTCCCTAATCAATGAGGGGACCATATATTTGTTAGGCAAATTGAGAGTAATTTTAGAATGCAAAACAGAATGATATTTGGCTAATCTTTTATTCATATATCACTCATTTCTACAGTCTAAATCCAACCCTGTTTCCATGGAAAGCAATACTTTCAAATTCCATAATTCAGTATGGACAACCATGGCAAACACTAATGAACCAGAACAGCTCCTGTTCTGGTTCTGACGGCTCACTGGGTTTTTCAAATGTCGAGGCTTAACCAGTGTGAAGGATTTCTCAAAGGTAAAACCGTAAATGCAAATGTGCACACTACCATGGGACTCTCCCTCTTTTGTCGTCAGGAAATTGGTTTCCTGATTATCTCAGAGGTAAACAGAAGACATTAGGAGTGCACCCATGCATGCGGCATGTCACATTATGCAAAACAGATGGAGTAGGCATGTCACTATGTTCCCAGGTAGCATGAAAACATCTGAAGTCCATGGAGCACATTTTCCAATAAACTAAAAAAAAAAAAAAAGCTGATTTAAAGAGAAAATAAGAGTGAAACAACGGTTAACATGTAGTTATGTTGTTTCGAATTAATATAAAATCCAATGAAACTAGACTGCCTCTGCAAGTGTGATGTCAGTTTGCAGTATGCCTTAGAGGGAAAGGAAGTACAGAAGTCTGAACTCCCAGAACAGAACAAGGAAATACCCTCAAAATATTCATGTAGGGAGGAGAGATAAAAACATCTCAATTAAAATGAGTTTAGGTCTAACAGGCTAACA
The DNA here is from genome assembly GCA_039655065.1 of Glossophaga mutica. Taxonomy (NCBI): domain Eukaryota; kingdom Metazoa; phylum Chordata; class Mammalia; order Chiroptera; family Phyllostomidae; genus Glossophaga; species Glossophaga mutica. The sequence continues at coordinate 110,307,755 of CM077304.1, forward strand.
TAAGGTAACATATACAAAAGATATATTTTTGTGATTTTAATTTTAAGAAATAGATAAATGAGAGTTTTTTAAAATATAAGTTTATTAGAACATAAAATAAAAGTGAGGAGAACAATATAATTTCTTTGAAAGTATTACCAACCTAGTCATAATATTCTCGGAATGGTTTGGATAATTTATCATCTTGACCTTCTCTGTGAGATAATCAATATGCTATTTCCATCCTAATCTTTCACTCTGAACTATAATTTTCTCCTAAAGAAATGAAAAGCATTTAACACAGTACTAAAGACTCTGATGTCTCGGATCACTAAACCATCCCACTGACCTGTGAAAATCATGGATAGCTGGGCAAGAGACCAAAACCTAGGCTTTATAAGCAAAAACATAAATGACAATGTATGAGTAAAACTAATACTTAAATATTTAGTATCACACAGACTTCTGAATTTTGGTTTATTTCCCTAAGATCATTAACATTTAGGCCTACAGAAAACACCATAAACTTTATAACTAAGCAAGTGGCTGGAGAATTCAAGCCGACTTGCACTTTTGCCTTAGCTATATACCCTGGGGCTTGAAACCACAGGTAACAGCATCCTTGTCCAATTCCTACTTGCGAACAGACAAATCCTTAAGAGTAGAATGGCTGACCACAACAAGTAAAGACTGAGGATACAGTTACTGATTTTAATGTCTTACACTAAATATCAATACAGGAAAGAAAAATAAGCTATTAAAAATTTTATAACAACAACCATAAAAAAAGGGGCAATTATTTTTATAAGCAAGTCCCTGCCACATTCTAGGTATATATATATGTTGGGTGGAATATGAAGGAAAGAATGAGGATGAAAAGCTACCAAAAAGGTGGTTCAGTGATTCATATGCTCTTTTCCAGAACTGTGACATAGTCTGCAGGCCCACTGAAGAATAAAAATGCAAGGCCTCTTGTTTAAAATTTATTAAAAATCTCAAAATGCTGACAACAGAGCAATGAAGCATGTGCGGGGCATTCTGAGTGCAGAGCTCTGTGAGATGCACGGCCGTGCTCTCGCCCTCCCCTCTCGTCCCAAAAGAGTGTTATCATGTTATCTCTACCCCCACCTCCCATTCATTTCTCACATTCTCCCACGTGCTGTCCCTCCACCTCGTACCCTTCACTTTCTAAATCCACTGGGCACGCTCTATCACTAACTTATATTTATACACATTCATTTGTTCACCACACAGTCATTCCTCTATTTAATGCATACTTAACAAGGGCTGCTCTAAACCAGGTATTGTTAGACACCTACCTGGCAGTGTTTACCACAGCCAACAGCATCTCTCTCTCTCACACACACACACACACACACACACAGCCTGCTTCTCTCGGAGTGACTTCACCTTGACTTCTGATCTCAGTCTCCTCCTTCCTGTCAGCTCCCAGCTCCTCCCTGACTTTCTCCACTGATTTTTCTCTATCCTGACAATGCCAGGATTCTGCTCAGCACTTAAACAGCGATGATTTCTGAAGCTACACTCTACCCTGCACATCAACCTGCCTGCTGCATGTTGTCACTAGGTGGCCCCCACGCATCCCAGACGTAGCCTGTCCCCAGTCTGAACTCATTACAGTTGACTCCTGAACAACGCAGGGAGGTTAGGGGCTCTGACCCAACAAAGACTGTAACTTTTTTTCTGGTTCATGTGGTAAGGACAAGTTGGTAATTCATTTATTTTATTTTTAATTGCATTTATTGGGGTGACATTGGTTTGCAAAATCATACAGGTTTCAAGCACACAACTCAATCTAACATCATCTGCCCACTGCACTGTGCACCCAGTGCCCCAGGCAGTCACTTTTCCTGCCCATTCTCACCCCCTTGCCCACCTCCCCACCCCCTTTCCCTCTGGCATCACCACACTGTTGTCTGCGTCTCTGTGTTACATACGTGTGTTTTTTGCCACCCCCTTCACCTTCTTTCATTCAGTCCCCCTCCCTTCTGACAGCTGTCAGTCTGTTCCATGTGTCCAGGCCTCTGTTTCTATTTTTTTTTGTCAGTTTATTTTGTTCATTGGATTCCACATATGAGATCCTATGGTACTTGTCTTTCTCTGACTGGCTTATTTCACTTTGCATAATAATCCCCAGGTTCATTCTGGTTGTCAAAAAAGGTAAAATTTCCTTCTATTTTATGGCCATGTATTATTGCATCATGTAAATGTACCACATTTTTTAATCCACTCATCTACTGATGGGCGCTTGGGCTATTTCCAGATCTTGGCTGTTGTAAATAACGCTGCTGCGAACATACAGGTGCATGTATTATTTCCCATTAGTGTTTCAGGATTCTTATGATGCTTTCCCAGAAGTGAGATTGCTGAGTCAAAAGGCAGTCCCATTTTTAATTTTTTGAGGAAACTCCATACTGGTTTCCATAGTGGCTGCACCAGTCTGCATCCTCACCAACACTTGCTATTTATTCATTTATTGATTATGGCCAATTTGACAGATGTGAGATGATAGCTCACTGCAGTTTTAATTTGCATCTCTCTGATGATTTGTTGAGCATTTTTTCATATCTCTACTGGCCATCCGTGTGTCCTCTTTGGAGAAGTGTCTATTCAGGTTCTTATCAAACTATGCTACTATGCCACTGTAATCAAAGCAATCTGGTACTGACATAAGAACAGGCATATAGATTAATGGAACAGAACAGGGATCCCAGAAATAAATCCATGCCCATATGGTCAATTAATATTTGACAAGGGATGCAAAAGCATGCAATGAGTAAATACAGTCTCTTCAATAAATGGTGTTAGGAAAATAGGACAAGTACATGCAAAACAATGAAACTAGACCACCAACTTGCACCACACACAAGAATAAACTCAAAATGGATAAAAGACTTAAATGTAAGTCACAAAACCATAAAAATCCTAGAAGAAAACATAGGCCGCAACACCTCAAACATCTCCTATAGCAATATTTTTGCCAATATATCTCTTAGGGCAGGGGCAACAAAGGCAAAAATACATAAATGAGACTACATTAAACTAAAAAGGTTCTGCACAGTAGAAGAAACCATCAACAAAATGAAAAGGGAACCTGGGTGAACACAGTTGCCAATGACACACCTGATAAGGGGTTAATTTCCAAAATATATAAAGAACTTAGATAACACCAGGAGGACAAACAATCCAATTTTTCTAAAAGACTATAATTTTGACTCTCCTAAAACTTAGCTGCAGCTGTCTCTCCATATTTGTGGGGGACTGGCTCCAGGGCCTCGGAGCCCCAAATCCCCAGATGGTCAAGGCTGCTTTATGAAGTGGTGTAGATTAATGCATACAGCCGGACCTCCACGTCCACAGAGTCCCAACCTGAATCAAAAAGTTTACAAGTTGTTATTGAAAAAATATCTGCATGTATACGGCCCTGCGCAGTTTAAACCTGTGCTGTTGAAGGGCCAAGCGCACTTTGTTCTCTCTTCCGTGTTCCTTCTCTACATCGTACATTTCAATCACTGCATGGATCACACCTGAACGTGATTCCCTGTGCTTGTCTGTGACTCACACTAACTTGGAAACGTCTCTTTGTCCCTAATACAGTATCTAGCAATGAGTAAATACTCAAATTTTTGTTCAGATAAACAATCTCCTTGTCTAGGGTTCTTTTTGTAATTTTATCTCCTTGACCGATTTCAAGCTTGAGTGTGCAATTGAATCTTATTATAATAAATTATCATGCTAATTTCCAACAGAATCAAGAATGCTAAATTGAAGAACACACTGAACTGGACACTGACAACATTTAATTCCCTGTGAAATATTGGGTTTGATTAATATTTAATTCATTATGCCATTTTATTCAGTTTATTAAATGCTTCAATTTGCAGAGTGATTTTTTTCTTCACAGGCCAAAGAGCATTCACACAGTAAATCCTTGAGGAATTAAATGCTAAATACTAAAATCATGATCAGCCTGCTTTTGTTTCGGCCAACCACACTCAGGAGCACAGAAAGCACAGCATGTTTGAGGCTCATCAGAGATGAGTAAGTTCTGCACCTACATTTTACAAATGACAGGACTAAGGCTCAGTGAAGTGACGAGTCTCGACATGGATTCCTACTAATGGATATTGTTTCCACAACAATACAATCATCCTTGGTGTCCAAACTGCATGGCAGAGGCTGCTGGCTGTCTCCCCATGTGCACCCTCTCCTTCCATCTTGGTTCTGTTACCCTACAATTTCAGAGGAGCATGCGGCCACCTGGAAGAAAGAGGATATGGCCCCGTCTCCTTTGCAGCCATGCAGAACCAAGAGTCTTAAGTTCTGACCCCTGAAATATAATCAGAATTATAATGTGCATCTTTTGGAAACTGCTTTGAAAGGAAAGGACGTAGCCCATATTTGGTTGCTCTTTGTTCCTATTGACTGGAATGCTGCCCTAGTGGCTGGATTTCAAACAGCCTTTGGACCCTAAGGGAGAAGCTGTGAACTAAAGTTGGCAGAGAAATATAATAGAAGGAGTTTGGGTCCCTAACATCAAGTCAAACAAGCCCTCCAGATTTCTCCAGATTCCTTTTACATGAGAGAAAAATTAATCCTATCTTGTTTAAGCCATAATTATTTTGGATTATCTGTGGTGATCAAATCTAATCTTGATGGGTATAATCCATATGCCTTATTTTTTCCTCCATTTGTCTTCTTTTACTTGTAGAACTCACCTCCACTACTACCAATACTAAGACTACTTTATCTTCCTCAGGACTCAGAGCAACTCCCTACCTGCCCCATCCCACCCCACAGATCTTACTGCCTCTCACTTAGAAAAGGAAGGTCACATACAAATCTTACTTCAGCCCGATTCCCCTGCTTTCTGTGTCAACAGTATGCAAAGTCCACTGATGTTGAGAACGAGCACCCTCAGATCCTACAAAATGCTTATTTACTGAATCAGGATTTGATGGTACTCAACATTCTATAAGGCAAAGGAGTACAATGAAACATTAAGAAAGACTGTTGACTAAAACCTGAACAAAAAAAATATTCTTGTTAGCTCTACATTAACCAGAAAATTTCATTCACTGGAACCCTCCCTCTCCAGCCACCAAACCTTGCAGCTAAATGAAGATCCTATATTTCCAAATTTCCCTGTAAGAATATGCACAGCAATCCACAGTTTATAGATGGAGAAGAGGAAATTGGAGAAGGTACAGCAGATTTCTAAAAGTCAAACCAGCAGTTGGTGAACATCTATCTTATTTCCTTGATGGAAGGATGGTGAAAGAGTAAGCCTTGTTTTCCCAATATTCTAGCCTGGGATGATGGCCACATTTTAGAGAATTTTTTTTAAAAAAAATCAGTGGTCTCTAAATATAGAAAGCTGTTTCCAAGAATTCCATTACAGAATAACAATAACAAGAGACACACACTTAATAGAGGGAGATCATCTATCACCATCCTAGGAAGACAAACTGGGCTCTGTAGTGTTTCTCCTAAGTGCCAGTCAGCTCTAACAGGAGGCAGAGCTTCCCTCAGGCCCTGGGAGCAAACCTGGACCCCAGCTGGGAGACCTTGGGGTGGAGGGGTGGGGTGGAGGTGTAAGGAAAACAGATAGGTGGGTGCCATAAGAAATGCAACTACAGTTACTAACATTTATATTCCATGTTACAGTGCATGAGGCATTTTTATATACAGCATGTCATTTGACTTTTAAATTCAGCCCCAGAGTACCCTTCGCTCCACAGGTCTCTTAGTAGCAGATGCTGATAAAAAGTGGCATGTTACTAGAAGCATGGGGTTGATGAACCTCAAGTGGGAATTGAGCTGTAATTCATCACTGCTCAATTTTGCTTCAGATTGTCAGTGGAATTAATAGAGCAATAGCAATAGATCAATAGTAACATGGTAATTAGGCGAGCTTCCTTGCATTTTAGTTCTCATTCAGAAAACTCTTTCTGTACTTACCCTAAGTGCTCCGTTTCTCAGATCCATAGCATTCATGCACATTTTCCTCTCCCTTTTCTAAATTAGTTGGTCCCCTTACACTTGACTGTCTCCCTTCCCCAGGTTATCTGTCTGCTTCTCAGTTCTTGTTTCTTCAAGCATCTCCTAGGAAGCCTTTGCTGATTTCTATGCTCTGACTAGTCACTGCTGTGGCTCTAACTTGAACCTTTTCTAATATACCAACATACTCCTCACAGAAAAGGGTCCAGGGGTCTCTCCACAGGGAGACGTTCACGTTGACAAGGCTGAGGGATTTGGTTGAAGGTAAGGTGCTGGGAAGGGCTGATGTCAAGTATAGAATCCTGGTTCCAGGCCTGTCTGCAACATCCTGAACATCTCCTTCACTCCCTGTGGGTTTGCGGAGATTGTCCTTATGATGCACGCTTACATGAGAGCTGGCTAAAAATGTCCTCACCTGATTGCCCCAATTTAGTGGGACAACTGAAAATTAAATATACATAGATCAAAGAGGTAGTTAAATGAGGCCATCTCAGAATTAAGAACGGAATATGTAACTATATTTATAGGTATAAAATACACATACACACACATATAATTACCTACCTGCCTACCTATCTGTGCTGTCCCAGTCCCAGTGTAGCCTCCCACACACAGTGCACATACTTGATCCGTGTTCTGTACACAGTGCACATACTTGATCAGTGTTCTACACACCTATAAATTGAGAGCTACCTTATTCTAATAGAAGCTCACTGCTGAAAGTGCAATCTCTTATATTAAATTATGCTCAAAGCCATTTATTTTTACAAACTACTATTTTTGTTTCACTTTTAAATGCTAAGATACTGTGTTACCTAGTCATATTCATACTACGTACTTCCCTTTATTTTTTCTGTAGAAGAGGACATTTCAGCAAAGGATCTTTAGAGCACCTGGTCCTTGGGCTAAATTCTACTTTATTATTACATCCCACCCCTATAAATGGCCAAGCATTATCCTTCTTTCTCTTCAGAGTCTAGGTGGTTTCATGAGAATTAGTGAGGTCTAATTTGGAGTTCATGTGCTTTTTTATCCCAACAAGCATGGCATGCAGAAAACCAAGGCAGTCATCTCATTGAAAGTTTCAGGCAGGTCACAAACCTAAAAGGAAAGTCACCTCATTGAGTACTCCACGTACCAGCTTCAGCTGCTAGTATCAGGGCAAGATTAACTCGAACAGACCTGGAAATGATACTGATGATATGATATATTCTTTTCACATGTACACTTGGATTAACAGAGTGAAAGGAGTCAAATGTGTGTGAGGGTGTCTGCCAAACATTAGCATTCTCCCCCTGAGGCAAGGCTTAAATTGCAGAATCGGATTTCCCAGCTTGAATTCTTCCTCCTGCCTTGAACTGTAATAGTGATCTTGGAATAATGGTAATGAAGATTCAGGGAAGAATAAAGAAGGGGCAATTTGTTCACAAGGCTGGAAATAAAATATTTGGCTGTCAGTAGTAACACATTTGAATGTCTAGCAAATCTTTCTGCTTGAAAAGGAGGCTTCCTTGTTTGTTCTGGAAATTCGCAGAAAAATGAAGTAAGCAAAGGCACAGACAGAGGTTTCCGAATTGTGAATTCTGACCTTTGCTCTACGTATTGGTAGGTTATTTAATCTGTTCAACTATAAAATGAGATGAAGAGCAATTACTTGCCTTGCAAGAGTGCTGAGAGAGAGAGTTCACAAAGGCATACCAACTGCTGCTGGATGGTCAAATCCAAAGCTTTTCACAAGAACAGGGTGAGCATCTACTATTAATTTATTGAGGAACAAGGTACTTTTCTGCGTGCCCACACATGTGGAGTTCAGCTGAAATTGGAAACACCATCAACATCCATAAGAAGAAGACGTCATCCTTATGGGCTATGGGTGGATTTGGAAAGTCAACAGTTTTGTGTTTAATGACCTAAAGTCAAGGACAGTCATTTGGGTAAAATAAAAAACACTCAGGTAATGTTCAAAATAAACCTTCCTCTACATTTTCTGGGATTTCATCTGCTGTTTTGGCTAGTTTCAAAGTTTTCTCATTAATGTAAACATGAAATAAATGTGTTATAATAGATACACTAAATGCAGCCAGTGTAACTTCAAATGACCTTAGCTCAACAAAATCATGCATACCACTGTGTCCCTTTCTACTTTGATACAAAGAACACAAAGCCCTGGTTTTGCTCCCCTCCCGTCTCTCACACACCCCTCCATTCCCTCTGCTCACACACCCCTTCTATTTCCTTCAGTATTTCACATACATGAACTTGAGGGGGCAAATATATTACTCGATTAGGTCCTTTATTGTGGTTTATTCCTGAATATATATTCTGATTTTAACTTTTCTGGTTAAATAAGACAGTTTTAAAAAACATTTTTTTCTTTTCTAATGATAAAATTTAGAAGCCACATAGATATTCTTAGTTATCAATACTGGGAGAGAGTGCATTACAATTCAAGTTATACTAAGTTAGTTTGATTTAGAAAATAGTTTCTTTAAAAAATGTGATTAGGTTATTAAATGTACATTATTTTTAAGAGCCTATTAATCAGTTTAGAAAATACTTGAAAATTAAATCTTAAGAATATAAGAACCATCTTTGATATTAAATGTAAAATACATGGCTTGAGAGATGCTCCTGTTCTGCAAAGCCACACATATTACATTCTTGGAAAAACTGAATTAACTACATAGAACATACTGAAAGGCAATTAAAATTATTTACTATTTTATCATCAGTTGAACTGGGTTATTTTATTTTATTTTATTTTATTTTTTTTAAGATTTTTTTATTTATTTATCTTTAGAGGGGAAGGGTAGGAGAGAGGGAGAGGGAGAGAAATATCAATGTACAGTTGCCTCTCGTGTGTCCCCTGCTGGGAACTGGCCTGCAACCCAGGCATGTGCCCTGACTGGGAATCAAACCGTGATCCTCTGGTTCGCAGGCCCGCGCTCAATCCACTGAGCTACACCAGCCAGGGCTGAACTGGGTTATTTTAAAACTACCAGATCAAATGGTAGGATACTGATCTGGTAAGAATTTTAATGCCAAATCCTCAAACAACTTTTTATAAAAGTTAAAGTCTAAAAATCTGTTTGTATAAAATATATTTGGTTTAGAAATCTATATGTAAATTCTTATAAAAACCATCACTACAAACAGCTACTCATTTAACTTCCTAAATAAAACCTATCTATTTAGGTATGTCATAGAAAACATAAACTACATACATTTAAACCTGGGTGTTTATTGCTGAGAATTACTGGAGAAAAAGGACGTTTCAGAAAGGTACAGGTGAACAAAGGGCCTGGAGCAGACGCCCATCAACAGCTAGATTCAAGGGTCACCCCACGTCCAGAACTGTAGGAGCAAGGAAGCCCATGTTATTTTCAGTAATAAATGACCTCACAGGAATGTTGAAGGATTTGTTTGTTGGAAAATTCTTATATGGAATTCTATTCCAACCTTCTGTTGGTCTTCCAGGTCAGACTATTTTTCCTCTTCAATTCTATGGAGCAACAAAATTGTGTTTCAAAGCTCCTATAACCTGTGTTTCCAATCCAGAAGAATTGGTATCTACATATAATCCTAGTCCTAGAGCAACAAACATTGTGTGAAACTTAAAACCTGTGTCTTCATTCTAATTAGGATGAGGGGCCAGGCCATTCTTTTGACAGTAAGAGCAGAGATCTGTTTTCTCCAGTAGCTGTACCCATGAGTGTGTGGGGAAAAACTGTGCTTTATCGCTGCATCAGTTTTGTGGAAATTCAATTTCTCAAGCTATTTAACTACTCCTCCCCTGTACTCAGTGGGGCGGGTGGGGGAAGCTTCAGAGCAGCAGGAATTGAATTTCAAACATTTTGCTTCCATCTAGAACACAGTGGCCATGTTGTTAGTGTTGCATTGATAACCGAAATGTAGTGAGAGACAAAAAGAAGAAAGGAATCTGCAATGAAAAGATGAATAAGTTATGGGGATCTAATTCACAGCATGCTGATACTATATTGTTGACAAAAATCAACAATACTATATTATATACTCGGAATTGCTAAGAGACTGACTACATCTTAAATGTTCTCACTACAAAACAGAGATAATTATGTGACATGATGAGTTGTTAGCTGTATCAAATTAACACCTTAAACATACACAGTTATATGTCAATTATGTCTCAGAAAATTTCTCTGCACTGTTGTCTACTCATCAAAACAAACAAACAAAAAAAACTCTATCTGAAATACAGCAAGGGTTTTAAAAGAAATTTCTTTAGCCCTGACTGATGTGGCTCAGTTGGATGAATATCATCCTGCAAAGTGATAGGTTGCCAGTTCAATTCCCAGTCAGGGCACATGCCTGGGTTGTGCCTTCGGTCCCTAGTCCAGGTAGGTATGAGAGGCAACCAATTGATGTTTCTCTCTCACATCAATGTTCCCCTCTCTCTTTTCTCCCTCCCTTTCCCTCTTTAAAATTTTTTAAAATTACTTTTTAAAAAGAAATTTCTTTATATCAAATGTTTTAGCCACTAAAAAAGGACTGGCCTCACAATGATTGTTTCCACTTCCCTCCAACATTTTTCTTAAGGCATCTGGACAGACATAAGGAATGTCATGATATGTGAAGCCATGCTGAAGTCCCAGTTCTGAAGCAACTCATGGGGTATATAGAGATGGAGAAGAACTATTGAACATTTTTAAATGTGACTATAAAAGTGCAACTCTGTTAAGAGCTGTGAAGGAGAGGAATGTGAAGGGGTTATCGAGTGTGGCTGATGTGGTAGGGGTGGGAAAGGTAGGGCTGATCTAGCCAAGAAGGTCAGGACAGGTTTTCCTGGAGAAGAGAAGCTTCAGCTGAGCTCTTCACTAGTGTGAAGAAGGAAGGGAAGGATAGGCCTGGGGCAGAAGCAGAATATGCAAAGGCCCTGGAGCACCAGGAAGCATGCAAGCACCTGAAGGATGGTAAAGGCTGTGCCAGCAGAGAGAGTGAGGGCAGCCTGGTATGTTAATGACAAAAGAACAGAGGGGAAGTAGAGTTGACCGTCAAAAACAGCTCCTGTCCACCAGGTATAGTTTTTATTCCAAGAACCATGGCAAGCCATGTACATTTACACTTTTCAATATTTTCCTGATTACAGAGAAATATTCATCCCCATTGGTTTTTTTTTTTTTTTAAATCCTCACCTGAGGACATATTTTCATTGTTTCAGAGAGAAAGGAAGGGGAAGAGGAAGGGAGAGAGAAATGTTGATTGGGTGCTTGCTGTATGTACCTAGATTGGGGATTGTACACAGCCCAACCAGGGATCAAACCAGCAACTAAGGCATGTGCCCTGATGGGAAATCAAACCCCAAACCTTTTAGTTATGAGATCATGCTCCAACCAAGCAAGCCGCACCAGCCAGGGCTTCATCCCTAGTCTTGAAGTAAACTGTAAATATTTTCAATATTTTATGACTCATTTCTACCTTAAACAAAGTTCCTTTTCTATAATTTCAATGTTTAAGTAGAAAATATCTATATAATTACTTTAATTTTTCATTTATTACTTAGTAGAGTACCTGCTTTTAAGTTATTTTTACTTTAGGTGAAAAAATTCCTTCTTGTAATTATTTCATAAAACCAATACCAATTATTTGTAGTGTCAGAATTTCACAGAGAAAATCTTTTTCATAAAATTACTCTTTATTTTAAATATGCTGTAAAAGGATCTTATCTTCAGTCATTTTCTCTTTGTGGGTTCCCACTTCAGTGCAAAAATTCTGTGAATTAAATTCACATATATGTTATCCTTAGACAAAGGATGGGAATATCTCAAACTATATTACATGGCAGACTGATGCTAGAAAGGCTTATCTCTAAGAACCCTGTCAATAAATAATTTTAAAGAGATCATCTTTGAGTGCCATGGTAGATTATGATCATTGCAATCATTAAGATTTGTGTAAGGCACCTGCCTTCCCACCACACTGCACATTAGCCAAACTCCCTGTCAAATGTAAGCTCACTGCACAGTGCTGCTAAATTTAGGATAGAAATAATGATGCAAAAATGAGCAGACAGAAAAATGCCACCAGTGTGGTAAAACAGTGCTGAATGGAGCCTGGAAGGCAAAGGAAGAGGGACCTTGCACTTCACTGCAGGCACAGCATCACGTCTGGTGTGGACTCATAGAGCAGTGTGTCTGTGTGCTGTCAGAGCCTGCTCTCCGCTTTACCCTGCTCTCCACCTTCTCATCCACTCAGCTGACCTAACCACTCATAAGCAGACAGAGTAGATTTTATGGTGTTGAGAAGGGGAAATGCTGCTAACAATCCTTGTTCCTGGATTCTCTATCCTCCCAGGGACACTTGGGGACTGGACTGGCCATATGGACTCGCTCTGTCTTCTCTGAGCCACTTTCAGGGCCATTAAGAAAGGGTGAAACTGGAGTTTTCAGCAGTTAAAGGGTGTTTGAGCTGTAGGCACACATGGTCAAGACAAAGGTGTCCTCATCTGTTTAAGGATTCAGGATTCATGATGCCTGGTATGGAGAAAAAGATCACAGACATTATTTTCCTTAATACATATGACCGTATTTCTCAATTTTTTAAATTTATAATTGACATGTAATATTATTTTAGTTTCAGGCTTACAGCATAATGATTAAACATTTATATACCATAATTTAGGAGGCGCTGACCCCAGTAAGTCTAGTACCCATCTGGTAGCACACAGTTATTACAATATTATTGACTATATCTCCTATGCTATATTAATACTTTATACCCCCATGACTGTTTTGTAACTGCCTATTTGTACCTCCTAATCCCTTCATCTTTCACACCCACCACCCGTTAGTCCCCTCCCATCTGGCAACCATCAGTCTGTTCTCTGTATCCACATATTTTGCTTCTATTTTGTTCATTCATTTGCTTGTCTTTTGGATTCCACACAAAATTGAGATCATATGGTATTTGTCTTTCTCTGTCTGACTTATCTCACTTAGCATAATACCTTCTAGGTCTACCCATGTTGTAGAAAATAGTAAGATTTTATCCTTTTTATGATTGAGTTTTATTTCATTGTGTGTGAAATATGTACATATGAAGTCTATCTGGAAAAAGTACAACCACTGTTAATATAATGAGAATGGTTTTCATGACATCCATGTAACCTGGTGGCCAAGGACAGTGGACTGGAATAGACATGTGCGGACAATGATGACTTCACTGTACTAGTCAGTGGGGATGGTAGACACCATTAAGTGACTTTGTGTATTGTGTGGCTCTCGCATTCAAAATGACTGAGCTAGGAGAGCAACAAATCTGCATCAAATTTTGCATTAAATTTGAACATTCTCCCATGGAAACTATTTAGCTATTGGCCACTGGTGATTGGCAACTTCATTACCACAACACTTCTGCTCATTCATCATGTCTTGTGCAGTTTTTTTTGAAAAGCATCAAATCATCCAGGTGACTCAGCCCCCTATAGTCCAGATTTGGTGCCCTGTGACTTCTGGCTTTTCACAAAACTAAAATCACCTTTGAAAGGGAAGAGATTTCAGACTTAGATGAGATTCAGGAAAATACAATGTGGCAGCTGATGGAGATTGGGAGAACTGTGTGAGGTCCCAAGGTGCCTACTGTGAAGGGGGCTGAGGCATCACTGTCCTATGTGCAATGTTTCTTGCATCTTGTATCTTCTTCAATAAATGTCTCTACTTTTCATATTACATTGCGGGATATACACACACATCATCACTTCTTTATCCAATAGTCTATTGATGGGCACTTAGGTTGCTTCCATATCTTGGCTATCGTAAATAATGCTGCAGTAAACATAGAGGTGCAAATGTCTTTTTGAATTAGTATTTTGAATTTCTTTGGATAAATACCCAAAGTGAAATTGCTGGGTCTAAATTAAATTTTTTATTTTTTAGGACTGTCCATACTGTTTTCCATAGTGGCCACACCAATTTACAGTCCCACCAACAGTGCATGAGTGTTTCCTTTTCTCCACAACCTCATCAACACTTGTTGCTTGTTGATTTATTAATGAATCCATTTCTTGTGAAGTCCCAAAGCATCCCATGTATGGACTGCAGTGTTGATTATGCTAGCCTACAGAGACAGGGCCACATGTCCCAATATGGGCATGCTCAGTAACATCCAGGGCCATCCTGGGATCAGCCAGGATGCACCTGCCCTTCTTGTGGTGCTGAAATGAAGTCAAAGCCTGGGGGATCCTTTTAAATGATTCTAACCAAGGACCACATAACCATCCAGAGATGTTCCAGAGCCAAACCTTAAAATGGGAAATGAATGCACAAATATACACATACATGAACACACATGCACACTGGAATGATGACCCATATTGGAGTGAAAGGTAAAAGAAAAAATGTGTTCCTACAGACACTTACCAAGGAATGCCTCCATATTTTTAACCAAGTACAAAAGTTAATAAAAACTGTACAATAAAAAATGACTACATACAATACCCACTTTGCTCAGTCTGTCCTACACAATTGTCAGCCCTCGTGAACCACGCCCGCCCTCCGCCCTGAAAGGTGTTGGGATGGCCGGCCACAGGGACCAGGAATAGCTGGATGTTCCCATGTACAATATTTCAGGGTTGCAAATAAACACACAACAGCCTGTTTTAATTTAAAGTTTTGGTATTTTATTTGTTGTGGATATTTTTACATTATTTTTTATTTTAAAAAATTTAACTGCATTAAATTATTATTTATTTGATTACTATGGTTTTTGGTGCTTCGCTCTGGCCTTGTGACATACACACCACACACACATCCACATGCACACACATACACATCACATACACAAATATTGGACTGGATAAGTCCTAACTTTGAGGGAGTGGGAGAGACTAGACACCGAATGCTTTCCTTATGGCCCTCAGCATCCACTTGGCCCTCCTGCTCATTTTGTAGCCCCCAGAAGGCATGGATCAAATGTCCAGGTGCACCCAAGATTAGCAACAAGCCTCAGGTACACCAAGGTTTATTTAGACCCCTGAGGGTTTGATCTGGCTCCAGTAACTTCACAGTCCATCAGGAAGCAAGAAATAAAGCAGCTATCACATGCGATGTTTTGTTAACAAGTACACGTACACTCTGAGTGAGACTGACACAGTCTTTCACCTCTAAGAATCTTTTCAAGTAGAGTGAAGTTTTCATTGAAAAAGAGCCAGAATAATTTGATTTAGAAAACATGAGTTGTTTTAAATGGCCAAATAAGGTCTCTGCTTTAACTTGAATACTTAGTAGACTGTACTTGTCCATTTCATCAGTAAACATTATCTAAGGAGATGATTGACTCTGTCCATATGTAGTACACCACTGAAAGGTGTCAACAAACCCCTCAAATTCATTATATGACATGGAAGTGTTCTGTTTAATTTATTGAGATTATATTCTTTTCTAGGCAATGTGCTAGGAACTAGGGTCAGACTCAAGACCAAATAAACAAAAGTTCCTGCACCTAAAAAAATTACATTCTAGAGCAGAGGACCACACAATAACAAAAAAATCAACAGCATAATTATGTGATATATGTACTGATTAAATAGTGTCCTCCCAAAATGTATGTAAATGTGACCTTATTTGGATATAGAGTCTTTGCAGATGCCTTCAAGTTAAAGTGAGGTCATATTGGATCAGCTGGGCCCTAAATCCAATATGATCACCATCCTTATACAAAGAGGGAAATTTGTACACAGAGATGCACAGAGGCCATGTGTAGACAGATATTGGAGGGATGCAGCTACAAGGCAATGAACATCCAGGATTGCTGGTAACCACCAGAAGCTAGGAGCGTCATGGAATTATTCTTCCCTAGAACCTTCAGAGTGAGCACTGCTCTAGTCTCCAAAACTGTGAGAGAATACATTTCTGTTGTATAAGCCCTCATTTGTGGTAATTGTTACAGCAGTCCATGGAAATCAGTGCAGTATGTTAAAAGGGGATAAGTACAATAGTATGGGAAATACTTTGGTAAGAAATTGGGAGTGCTAAATGGGAGAGAGTTTTCATTGTTAAGTGACATAGTCAAGGTAGGCTTCCTTGGGAAGAGGAGATGAGCAAAGATTTGAAGGAGCTGGGAGAACGAGCAATGCGGTTATCCAGGTGAGAAGCCTTCCAGGCAGAAGTGGGAGAGAGCCCAGCATCCCTCGGGAAGAGCAAGGAGGCTGGTGCCATAGGAGTGAATGAGTCTGGGGTGGGAGGGGACAGGTGGTGCAGAGGTGACTGGGGATGGCAGGTCAGCTGACTGCACCTTGCAGAGGCTAATTGTATTATTTTGAGCAGAGGACTGACATCTAATCTGGGTTCTAAAGGATGAGTCTAGAAGCTTTGCTGACTCTGGGGACGGGTGTAGAAGCTACTATAGTAACCCATTCAGAGACAATGATGGCTTGGACCAGACAGGGAGAGATCTAAGTGGAAAAAGTAGTTTAATCCTGAATATATTTCAAAGGTAGATTCACTAGGATTTGATGACAGACTAGATGTTGGCGTGTGACAAACACAGAAATCAGAGACAACCTCAAGACATTAAGGATTTTGGCCTGAGCAATTGGAAATATGAAAATGCCAGCAACTGAGAGGGGGAGGTTGTGGATGGAGAAAGCTGTTTTTTGGGGGGGATAATTATGTTGAAAGTCAGAGGTTTGGTTTGGGGCCTCCTAAATTTTCAGACATCTAACAGATGTCCAAGTGGAGGTATCAGGTGTGCAGCTGGATATGTGAGTCTGTTGTTCAAGAGGAAGGAGTGAACTAGAACCTGAAAACTGAGTCATCAGCACATGAATGTAAGTTAAAGCCATAAACTGGGTGGGAGGAGACAGAACATGCCAACAGAGAAGGGAAGACAGCCCCTGACTGGGAGCATTCCCCTCAGAGAAGAGGGAACAAGAAAGCCCCACGCAGGAAGTATGCTGAGAAGGATGTCATCCAGCCCGACAAGTGGTGCTGCTGGTCAGAGGGGTGGACGCTGAGAAGTGGCTTGAAGTTACCGTTGCATAGCTCACTGGTGCTTTCAGTATCTTTTGGTAAAACCATGCAGGTGAACTCCTAATAAAAGTGGATTTGAGAGAGAACAGAAAAAGAACTGGGTACAATGAGAACAGATGCTTTCGTAGGGTTTTGCTCTTAAAAAGTAAATTATTCATTGTATCTTGCAACAAAATTCTTGAATATTTCAAATTGGTCAAATTATTGTATTAATAATTAATAGATTTCTTTTAAATACCAACCTATAGTACAATATAGGCACAGGGGCTATGTTCCAAGAGCCCCCAGTGGATGCCTGAAACCACAGACAGTACCAAACCCTGTTATATAGACTGTTTCTTCCCTACGCAGTAAGTCCTTACAACATCTTGGATGGGTTCTTGGAAACTGCAAGTTTCAGTGAAACAACATATAATGAAACCAGTTTTACCACATCACAGGTTAATTGATAAGACAAGAATTAAGTTCCTACGGCATAGTGCTGATCACAAAACATCACCAAGCAAAACATCACCTCTAAATAAAGACCCCAAATACTTCTAACATTAAACATTGGCATAAATGTGAGCTCTATGTGCAGTTAAGAAATATTAAGAAAAACAAGGAAGATCATTCTTTTCCAAAATGCTTATTTCAGTTCAGGATCACAGGTGGCTGGAGCCTCCACTGGCAGCTCAGGGCACCAGGCAGGACCCACCCTCAACAGGATATGCTCCCATCACAGGGCCACCCACACCCACACCCACACAGACTCGGACAATGGAGACACACCAGCTCACCTCATGTGCACACGTTTGGGGGTGGGAAGGAACTGCAGAACCCAGAAAAATCTCACAAACCATGGGGAGAATGGGCAAAGTCCACACAGTGGCCCTGACCCAGAACTGACTTTTTTCCCTTCAAGTGTTATAATGAAATGATAATGAATGAAACATCATTTGAGGATGAGCTGTACATACATACCTTTTCATTTACAGGAGTATGGAATTCAGATACTGTGGAGTATCTGAATTGCCAGCATCACCACTCTGGGCTTTGGGGCCATTAGTAAGTAAAATCAGGGTCACTTGAGCACAAGCACTATAATACCTCAGTGGCTATGAGTGACTAACAGGCAGGGAGTGGATACAGTGTGGAGACACTGGACAAAGACATGATTCACGTCCGAGGCTGAGGGATGGGTCGGTGTAAGAGTTCATCATGCTACTTATAAATGTGCATAATCTAGAACTCACAAACTGTTTATTTCTGAAACTTTGTATGTAATATTTTCAGACCACAGTTGACTGTGGGTAACTTAAACCACAGAAAGTTAAACCATGGATAAGAGGGTACTACTGTACTATAATAATATGCTATATATAACACATATAATTACATAAATATACGGCATATAATTTTTAGTTAAAAATTATATAACTTATCAGCCAAGATGGAGGCATAGGCAGATATGCTTTGCTACCTCACACAACCAAAAGAAAGACAACAAGTTTAAAAACAAAAAATAACCAGCCCTGGCTGGTGTAGCTCAGTGGATTGAGCGCGGGCCTGCGAACCAGAGGGTCGCGGTTCGATTCCCAGTCAGGGCACATGCCTGGGTTGCAGGCCACTTCCCAGCAAGGGATGCACGAGAGGCAACCACACATTGACATTTCTCTCCCTCTCCTTCTCTCCTACCCTTCCCCTCTAAAGATAAATAAATAAAAAATCTTTAAAAAAAATTTAAAAAAAAATAACCAGCACTGCCAGAAAATTGAACTGCATAGAAGTCCAGCATCCAAGGAGTTAAAGAAGAAACATTCATCCAGACCAGTAGGAGGGGTAGAGACAGGCAGCCAGGACAGAGAGGACTCACAGCAAGGTGGCAGCTGGCAGAGTGGGCAGTCCCACATCTGTGTGTGGATAAACTTGGAGGAACAACTGGGGAGTGAGACGAATCATACAACCCATGGTTCCACCGCTGGGAAATAAAGCCTCAAAACCTCTGACTGAAAAAACCTGTGGGGGTTGGGGCAACAGGAGAAACTCTCAGCCTCACAGGAGAGTTCATTGGAGAGACTCACAGGGTCCTAACACATGCACAAAATCACCCAACTGGGAATCAACACCAGAAGGGCCCAATTTGCTTGTGGGTAGTGGAGGAAATGACAGAAAGCTGAACAAGAGAGCTGAGCAAGCAGCATTGTTCCCTCTCTAGCCCCTCACCCACATACAGCGCCACAATGAAGCAACATGGGTTGCCCCACCCTGGTGAATACTTAAGGCTCTGTCTCTTACTACATAACAGGTACACCAAGACAAAACCTATGGCCCAAATGAAAGAACAGATCAAAGCTCTAGAAGAAATACATGTAAGCGATGAGATAGACAACCTACCAGACGCAGAGTTCAAAACACTGGTAATCAGGATGATCACAGAAATGGTTGAGTATGATCACAAAATAAGAAACAAAATGAAGGCTATGAAAAGTGAAATAAAGGAAAATTTACAGGGAACCAACAGTGAAGGGAAGGAAACCAGGACTCGAATCAACAGTCTGGAGCAGAAGGAAGAAAGAAACATTCAACCAGAACAGAATGAAGAAACAAGAATTCAGAAAAATGAGTAGAGGCATAGGAACCTCTGGGACAACTTTAAATGTTCCAACATCCAAGTCATAGGGGTGCCAGAAGGAGAAAAGGAAGGGCAAGAAATTGAAAACTTATTTGAACAAATAATGGAGAACTTCCCTAATCTGTCAGAGGAAATAGACTTCCAGGAAGTCCAGGAAGCTCAAAGAGTTCCAAACAAGTTGGACCCAAGGAAGCACATGCCAAGGCACATCATAATTACATTACCCAAGATGAAATATATGGAGAGAATCTTAAAAGCATCAAGAGAAAAGGAGACAGTTACCTACCAAGGAGTTCCCATAACATTATCAGCTGATTTGTCAAAAGCAAGCTTACAGGCAAGAAGGAGATGGAAAGAAGTATTCCAAGTCATGAAAGGCAAGGGCCCACATCCAAGATTACTCTATCTAGCAAAGCTACCATTTAAAATGGAAGGGCAGATGAAGTGCTTTCCAGAAAATATCAAGTTAAAGGAGTTCAGCATCACCAAGCCCTTATTATATAAAATATTAAAGGGACTTATCTTAGAAAAAGAAGATAAAAAATACAAATAGTAAAATGACAACAAACTCACAACTATCACCTGAACCTAAAAAACAAAAAACAGAAACAAAAACAAACTTAGCAAACAACTAGAACAGGAAAAGATTCACAGAAATAGAGATCACATGAAGGGTTATCAGTGGGGATGGGGATGGGGCAAAATAGAGAGGGAGGGGTAAGGTACAGGGAATAAGAAGCAAAATTGGTAGGTACAAAATAGACAGGGGAAGGTTAAGAATAGTGTGGGAAATGGAGAAGCCGAAGAACTTATATGTACAACCCATGGACATGAACTAAGGTGGGGGAATCATGATGGTAGGGGCAGTAGAGGGCAGAGGGGAATAAAGGGAATAAAATGGGACAATTATAACAGCATAATCAATAAAATATTAAAAGAAATTTAAAAATTATATAACTTTTAAAAATCAAACTTTTGAGGTATTTGTAGAAATAATACAGAGATTCTGAATACCCCATACTCAGTTTTCCTCAATTGTAATACCTTGGAAAACTGTAGTACAATATCACAACCAGGATGTGGAGTTTGATACAATCTAGTGATCTCGTTCAGATTTCCCTTATTGTATTCATACTTGTGTGTGTGTGTGTGTGTGTGTGTGTGTGTATTTCTACACAATTTCATCACTAACACAATCAACCTACAAAACAATTCCATCACCACAAGAATCCCTCATGGGGGCTTTCTACAACCACACCCACGTGCTTCCCATCACCCCATCTCCCATCCGTAACTCTTTGAGCAGTTTACTAATCTAGTCTATGTGTGTATAATTTTGTCATTTCAAGAAGGTCATGGATTGGCTTCCCTCACTCAACCTAATCTCTGAAGCTCCATCCAGGTTATGTGTATATCAGTAGTATATTCTTTTCTAACAGCTAAGTAGTAGTACTCCGTGGTATGAATATACTGCAGTTGTTTAATCATTTATCTATCAAAGAACTTCTGGGTTGCTTCCCATTTGGGGTTATTACAAATAAAGCTGCCATGAACATCCATGTCGGGTTTTTGTGTGGACATACTTCTCACTGCTGTGGGACAAATGCTCAGGAGTACAATTGCTGGGTTGCGTGATAATCAAATATTTAGTTTTACATGAAACTCCCAAACTGGTTTCCAAAGTGGCTGTATGTACCGTTTTACATTCCCTCCAGCAATGTATGAGTTACCCCATTTTCTGCATTCATCAGCATTTGGTTGGTGTTACTATTTTTTGTTTTTAGTCATTATGATAGGTGTGTGAAATGACATCTCGTTGTTGTTTTAATGTGTGCCTAGTGCTTAATGCTGTTGAACTGTTTTTTCGTATGCTTACATGTCATCTGCATTTGCTGTATTCCTCAGTGAGGTGGCTGTACCTGTCTTTTACCTATGTTCTCATTGTTTGTGGGATTTTTTTTATTGTCCAGTTTTAAAAGTTCTTTTTATATACTAGTTTTTTGTTGAATATTTGGTTTGGAAATATCTTCTACCAGTCTTTAGCTTGTCTTTTCATTCTTTTAACAGGGTCTTTTGCAAAACGTTTTTCATTTTGATAAGCTACAATTTATTAATTTTTCCTTTTATGGATCATGCTTTTGATAGCCAATCTAAGAATTCTTTGCTAAATCCTAGGTCCTAAAAATTTTTTTCTAAAAGTTTTGTATTTTACATTAGAGTCTGGAGTATGTATATATGTGTATCTGTGTGTGTATATATGTATACATATGTGTATATAGAATAGTAAAATGGCTCCAAAAATTATTATAAAACTGCCCATTAATTTTTGGCATATGTCTTTCCAGTCTT
Source organism: Glossophaga mutica (assembly GCA_039655065.1). Classification (NCBI taxonomy): domain Eukaryota; kingdom Metazoa; phylum Chordata; class Mammalia; order Chiroptera; family Phyllostomidae; genus Glossophaga; species Glossophaga mutica. Next base: position 110,329,721 of record CM077304.1, read on the forward strand.
GTATTTGCGTTCTAAAGTTTACATTCATAGATTTTAAAAGTTTACATACACATACATATAAAACACACGTATATGTCAACTTTTAAAACACAAAATTAGGGTTATCTCACCTGAATTTTTCAATCACAATCATAAACATTCTCCATGGTAACGCTCTGTAGCAGCATCTTCAAACCTACCAGTATACCATCATACAATCATTCCAGTCTGTTTAAAGATCACCCATTATCAGTCATAGGTTGTTTCTAAGTTGCTGCCCTGTCATAGCGAGGCCTCCATAGTTTCAAGGCTCTGCTGATTTCTGCCAGTGTCCTCTGGCTCACGCGCCTTCTGTGGAGGTGGCAGCTTGCAGGACGGGCTGGATGTGCTGAAGAACAGACCCTGGTCCCCATCCTTCCTTGTCATATTGCCATCCTTGGACAGAGGGTTCTCGAAGCTTCTTGAAATTTAAAGAATTCAAAACCCCTTTGGTAAATAGATAGGGAGAAAATATGGAGGACTGGGGTATGGACCTGGTGGCAGATTCGAGAGCCACCCACCTGGAATGAGCTGCTTTTCTCTCCTCCCATGCATCATCTGTTCCTGAGAGGTGAGCACAGTGTGGGGGTGAACCAGTGGACAGAGTCAGAAGGGGCAAGCGTATATGCCCTTTATTTCTTTCAGGCTCCCTAAGTTTGATAGAGCCAAGGAAGTTTTTTTTTTTTTTTAATTCCGGGACTTTTTTTGTTTGAATTGCTAGACTTTTCTTTCCTAGCCCAGACCTGTCTCCAGTCCTGATGCTGCGGGGTTGAAGAGACAGCAGTGAGTTCGAGCTCCCCAGCCTGATTTGGGCTCAGCTCTTGCCTCCTCTGTGCTCCTGTTTTCCAACTGGCAAAAAAAAATGGAACCTAACTCATGAAATCATCCCGACGATTGAATGAAGAAATATCTGGAAAGCACTCAGTGCTTTGGCATTTAGTAGGTCCTTCAGAATGGAACATCTTTTGATCCATTCTGCAGAGGGATTCCTCCCAGGGATCAAAGTGTTCAACTTCCCGGGAGCAGGACATGTGAGGGAGTCCTGGAGGACCAGGGGCCTTAAAGGAAGCATTTCCATCGTGCCTATGTAAGGATACAATGTAAGGCTGTGATATTAAAATATCCCAGGAGGAGGCACTCACACCATGAGTCCATGTTCAGGTGGTTGTTTTTTAAATCTGTATTATTTATTCACTTATAACTAAAAGTTTGTAATCTTTTTCCTCATTTCTGTTTTTAATAAAATATTTCAAGCATATAGAAAAATGTACAGATAATATCGAAATTTTCATAAACCCACCACCAACCTCTTCTTTACCTTCCTTCCTTCTTTCCTTTCTTGTTATTTTACTTTAAACTTTTTTTTTTTATTATCTCCATCTCCCCACCCCCTGGCCTTTGGCAATCATCATCTTGTTTGTGGTATCTATGGGTCTGTTTCTGTTTTGGTTTGTTAATTCATTTATTTTGTTAGATTCCACATATAAGTGATATCATACAGTATTTGTATTTCTCTGTCTGACTTATTTCACTTACCAAATTATCCTCTAGGTCCATCCATGTTGTGGTAAAGAGCAATATTTCATTCTTTTTTATCATTGAATAATATCCAGTATGTATGCATGTATGTATGTATGTATCTATAGATATCTATAGATATATATCTATCTCATAGTTTCTTTATTCATTTATTCATCCATCTATCAATGGATGCCTAGGTTGCTTCCATACCTTGGCTAATTTATTTACTTTTTAAATTTATTTTTCAATTACTGTTGACATAAAATATTAATTTCAGGTGTATGACATAGTGATTAGGCTTCTTTCTGTTTTTATTTTGTCTCTTTGAGCCCCTTTAATAAACTTTTTGAATACATGTGATTGACATTATGTCCAACACTGGTCAAAATACCAAATGCTGGTGACTATGTGGAGACATAAGCTGATGGAGGGACTAGTGCAAGTTGTTAGAACTACTTTGAGAGCATTTTGCTATATCTAGGAAGAGTGGAGATGTGCAGATATAGACAAGACCCAACAGTTCCACTTCTTGACCTAGAGAAATGTTCACAGCCAAGCACAAGGAGACATGTGCAGGCACACTCATCACAGACAGTTTATGACAGTTCCACACTGGGAACAAACCTCAATGCTACGGGCGGTAGGAAGGAATGCACACAACAGTGTTCAGAGTAATGAAAATGAATGAATGAAAGCTGTGCATAGGAATGTGAATGAATCCCACAAATGGCAAACAAGTTACAGAATGCACAGAGTCTTGTTATCCTTCTCTAGTACTTAAAGACACTTAAAACAATACTCTATTTGTTCATGGATACACCTTACTTCCATGGTAAAAAGTTTAGAGTGTGTACAGGGTGTCCATTAATCAGCGTCAGACCCAAAGGTGCCTCGGGGGAGACAGAGGGGATTCCTCTCATCTATACCGCTTTCTTTATTTCAAAAGAGATGAAAAAGACTTGGCAAAAACTTACATTTACTTACTATGAGTGCTCATTACATGGACTTTTAAAAGCTATCAATACGGATATTTTGCATGAACTAAGTAACAATTCTTCCCATTTCAAAGTATTTTGGAGTTGATGAGACTGTCCATGTGTAACCTCAGAGTAACCCTGAAGCAGTAATGAGAAATGCTGCATCTGTTTGAGGAAAGCGAGCTCAGAGAGGCCAGTGTTCACTCAAGATCACACGACCAGTAAGAAGTAAAGCCAGGATCAGACCCAGGTTCCAAATTTGGTATTCTTTCTTCCCATTGTCCAAACTTTTAAACATTTTTTATTTGTAATGAGCATTTCTGTGCCTTTTATTGCATAACTCTGAGAGCCTTTTGTCAATGATAGATGCACTTTTCTTTTGGCACATTGAAAAGCCAATATAGGCTTTTTAAATAGAGCTATTTTATGATATACTGATATAGTCAAGTGACTTGTTTGAGAGGCCATAGTAAAGCATTGTTGAAACCTACACGCCACCCAGGGGCTCTTGATTCATTCATGATTCATTCTTTCTAGCCACTATCAACCTTCCAGTTTTTACATCTGAAAATCAAGTTTATAACTGCTTATCATCCAACTCTTATAAATATATTAATGTAATATTTTGTCACGATAACTTAAAATGATAGCCTAAATTATTACCAGTAGAGCAAGTGCTAGGTAATTGTGGTTAATTCAGTAATTAATGTCTTAGTCAGGGAGATTCTGTAGCAGTGGGTAAGAACAGTTTAGCCAGTGAGTGGGGGTCTGGGTCAATGGCACTTTATGGCCAGTGTCCATTCTGAATAGCTACTGCCCACACCTCATGTGTCAATATTGGTGCTATACCAGTCGTTAAATGTATTAAAATCACCCTTCTTAAGATGCAACATTAAGTGAAAAAGCAGAAATTGAATTACATTACACCATGATTAAATCATAGAGACATGTACACATATAAAAATATACATACTCACATATAAAAATATAGTTAGGGATTTAGAATTACTGCTTATTTCCCCTCCACATCACACATTTTCCACAATCTTAAGCCCATTTTATAATTTGAGAATTCAGCATTGGGATATTTTCCAGTGCATCCATCCTCAGTCTGCTGCTGGGGAGCGCTCTCCTACAGCTCCCCCCTTCCTTCTGTTCTCCCCCAGGGCACCGATCACCTGCCGGGGCAGGGAAGTGCCATGATTGCTGAAAGAGGACAGACAAAAGCTCCACTGTGTTTTTAGCGACAGGATCAAATGCATTGGACTGATTTTCATGTGTTTCTATTTTGCTAAAGGCACTACAAATTATATAGAGGTACAGAAAGGCCACATGTTATCTGCCCCTTTTAATGAAATTCTGATCCTCTTAAACCCCTAGTTCAGTCAGGTCCTGTTTTCCCGATTGAGCTGGGACAGAATCCCACATGCTCGTCAATGCTTAGTGCTGTCAGCTGAAGCATGGGTTCATCGAATACAGGCAAACCTTTCAGATCTCATAAAGCCCTGTCATGCTACATTTTATTTTTATCAACCTTTCTCACCAGGAGAATTCTTCCTTCCAGTTCAGAGGAATTGAATTAGAACTTCAAGAACTGACCAGGGTTTCTTATTACAGACCCATGAGTGTTCAGGATGCCCACTTGTGGCATTGTATCCCATCAACAGGCACCGGCGAGGGTTAACTTCCCTTCTTTTCTTCTGACCTGTTTGAAATGGCTCTTTTAAGATGACTTACATGTTTGTACTTGTAGCTACTTTTTCTTTTGAACTGATTAGTTTTTTAAAAAGTTTCAGACTCAAAATATAAGGGAAAGCAATGAGGTTATGAATTGAGAAGAAGAAGCACCAAAACAATGGAATATTCACTATAGTTAACACATAAAATCCAATCCAGCTCAGCCATATTAAATAACTTCCAGTGCATGAATCTGTCAATTAAATATATTATGTGAGCAAGAGCTGTGCATATGGCATAATGACAGGTAATTTGAATTCTTTTCATGCATTGTTTTTCCTGCAGAAGTATCTAGTAACATCCCCAGCACTCAGCTTTTTGATATTTTAGTATTAGCTGTGCAAAAATCAAGCCCATTTTGCACTATCATTGCAAAAGTGTATTAGTCATGAAATTGATTCCTGTGAGAAATTGATTCTCACATTGTGTTGTGAGAAAGTTAATGGTTACCGATTTAGCCAGTGGTAGGATTTATGTTCAATAATGCATGAAATGATGGCCTTTTAATTTGTTTATTTTTTCAAGAAGACTAAGCTTCTGCAAAACTATAGGAAAAATACATAAAATGAGTGTATGGATTAACTCCTGTTGCTTTTAAACATTTGAAAAGCATTTGCAACCTGAAGAGTAACCAAACAAATGAGTTCAGATATTTAACGTTGGTGTAGTTCATGATGGGAAGCCATAGTTTAAAACTGAGTTTTCCTATGAGTATTAAATGTTCTGAGCTAAGAATGTATATGCTTTTAAGTTGGTCTACAAAACACAGAACCATTTTTTCCTCCTGGATTTGGCTTGTCAGCACCACTGAGCAATGTGATAGCAAAGGCAGGGCTGGAGCAACACAGAAACAATACACCGACCTCTGACACCTATTTGCCCCCCTTCCACTCCTTTTGAACAGGTTAGCTTCTTTGAGGTGCCCATGGCTGTTTTTTTCTTCCAGGCACCTTGATATTCTTAAAACTTCTTCACTGAGCAACAGAGAATACAGGAGGGTATTACAGCTGCATCCTTCCATTTTTCCCCCACCAAATAAAATCCAGGGACTTGAAAGTGATAAAGATGCAGTATCACCTGATTCTTTTCAACCCAACTGAAACACTTAAATAAAACCAAAAAAGGAAGAAGGGGAGGAGAGAAGAAGGGGGTAGAAATAAATCATTGTGCATTTGAGGGCAATTAGTTTAGAATGCTCAGTTAAATTCTCATGCACAACTGGAAATGGGAGTTTTTAAACTACTGAGCTGTCTTGAGGCTGTTAGTAGGTTATGATAGTGACATGGCAACTGTCCTGTTCTGTCTAAGCAGACAGCTAGGCTTCAACTGGGACAGCACCACCCCGGGCCCTGGAGGGTCCAGATCCACCAGAACTGCTGATTTGACCAAATTACACAATTTACAAAGACTTCCAGGCTATTCAAATGTAAGGCATTATGGAGTTCATCTTGCACAACTCACGGTCTGTGTACATAAACTTGAAATTCACAGAGTTAGGGGATTTTCTCAAGGTCACACAAATGATCAGTACCTTTTAAGTCCATCAAGTACTTTCCCTTCTTCACATGTTAAGCCTTCCAGATGAAAAAATGAAAGCATCTTGGTCACACTTTTAGGAAAATCCCCCATATCCTAATGCCTCAGAAGAGATTTATTATGGTGATTTAGCACTATTCTTTAAGGAAAATTTACTGGAAACAATTAATTGGGGCCTAGTTAACATTAGCACTATAAAATTCTCCTTTCACATGCGATATGATCAGAAATACAGCAAGTATCTGATTTCAAACTGTGACTGCAGAAATCATAGACAATCAGTTAGCTGGTGGTCTCCATGGTATCAGCTATAGGGGTTTTCCCAGGAGTACAGTTGCTATGTGAATATTATAAGGTACCAATCATGAACTCAGTTTGAATTATGTCATAAACTTCTTAGATGAACATTACTTCCTCTTAAATGTACTGCACTGGCAGTTAATGAATGTGGCTTAGAATCAACTGGGTAATAGATTCAGCTTTGACCTCATAATATATGAGCTTTATCTGAATTTCTTCTACATACAATGGGTATTATAGCCACCTTGCTCAAGTTAATGCAATATCTAGCAGTTTGCAATCACTGTTGTTACCTGCTAAGCACTCCTCGGTTGGATAGCTCATTGATTTTTCAATCCTGATTGAAAATTGCCACACAATAAGTATTCATCAGTTTATTTGTTCATTCATTCAACTAATTTTATTACATGCTTTAATATGTCCCATAGTGTGCTAGGCACTCTGCACAAATTATCCTTCATCCTTAAAACAATCCTGCAACAGAGAATTATTGTGCTTTCCATGTTCCCGACAGGAAAGCAATGAACTCAGGCTACAGAGCATCGATACACTCAGTCTGCCTGCCTGAGAAGTGTGAATGGTACAAGCAGAGTAGCATTAGTCTTCATACTGGTCTTCAGTCACATCTGCATAGGTAGCAAGTATCCTTTCTCCCTGGATAATTGATTTATCTCACTTGACAACTAAACAGTTTTCTCCTGGTATGGTTACCAAACATCAATTGGAGGTCTCACCTGAGGTTCAGAAATGGCCACCACTGCATAACTCTAAAGCAGTGAGGATAGCTGCTGGTGTTGGGGGCATGAGGAACTGCTTGATCATTTTTGTTTTGAAATATCTGTGTAAAAGCTGAAATTTTTAGATTAAGCAATGGGGGTATAAATCTATTTTACATTATGGTAACTGCTTCTCAAAGATTTCATTCTCAATTTTTTTCTTTGAATTATCTTGTGTTAAATCGAAACCCAGGCCATGCATAGGTATCGGTATGAAAAACCAATGCCTGCTCTCCCCATTTCTAAGTTTTGAGAGGTCCAGAACATTTGTAGCTCATACTGTGGCTGCACAATACTCCAGGGCAAAGGAGAGACTCTCCCTTTATCACAAAGGGGTTGCTATTCTTTGAGTAGGATAAAGACTGATCTGATACTTTATTTTGACATAAAATTTTATTAAAAGCTTTATGTAAGAAACTGGGAGGCATAAAAACCCAGCACCAACAACAAAGGTTTACAACAAACACATAAGCCACATTTCACGTGACAGTGGGAGGGAGGCACAGAGGTGAGGGCATCACCCACTTGAGTCAGGAGGGTCTAGGTTGCCCCTGAGGAACATCACCCCCACCTGGGTGTCTGAACCAGCTGAAGGCATGTCGTGTGTGGGGGGGGCATGTATGTGCTACCATGAACTGGTTATTTGTGCTTCTGATACTATTTATGCTCATCATACTTGCTATTGTAATTATGTAACTTAACTAAAATACACCATAAACTGAAATACAAATGCACAAAGAGAGGTGTTTCTATGAAGAGGTTGGAGGCTTTAACAAAAATGATAGGGGCAAGTTGCATAAAAAATGTTCTGAGAAGCTTGGAGACTATGGTGGCAGGGTGGGGACAGTGGGAGGTATGACACTGTAGAACTAGTCCCCATTTGGTCTATTTCAAACATGTCTTTAAGAGACTGCTGAGCTGAAAAAGCTAAGCTGGAAATTGGAAATGGCCTTGGTCTTCTAAGGTTAACATACCCATATTTTTGAATTTTAGATAAAAATATTTTGTCCTTTTTGTCTCATAGTTTTTTTAACCAATAATTAAAAAATATGTAAATTATGTCCTTCTTGACCAATAATAACACTAGTAAACTATTCTTACTGCTATTATAGGTGAACTTTGATAGAACGTAATAATATAGTAAAGTACAACTTAATGAAGAACGTCCTACCAGGTCCAACAATAAAGCTGCCCATTAGCCTTAAATGCCCCAAGGCTATAACCAAAAGGATGAAGAGAAGTAGATGAGTAATGCGTCTCATAACCTTTCAAATTTGTCTCAAATGTGTTCTTTGCTAGGAAGCCTCTAGCATATTACTAAGGCAGACAGACCCTAAGGTGTGACCTCACCTCCATATTCCCCACCTCCTATCGTTTATGCCCTGTGTAATCCCTCCACTCTGAGTGCAGCTGGAACCTGTGACTGGCTCATAACCAATAGAATATGGCTCAGGCGATGGCATGTCACTCTCAAGATTACATCATGTCATGTGAGTCTCTACCTTAGACTGGAGCGAGATGTTCTCCTTGCTAATTGGAGGAAGCAAAGGGTCATGTTGAGCAAGCCTACATAGCAAGGAACTGCAGGTGATCAGTAGTCACTGCAGGGATCTCTAGGAGCTGAAGGTGGCCTCTAGACAACGGCAAGCAAAAAGCTGGGACCCTTGGTCACATTGCCACAAGGAAGCAAATTCTGCCCACAACCTCAGTGAGCCTGGAGGTGGGTCCTTCCCCAGTTGAACCTCCAATGAGGATGAGGCCAGCAGACGCCTGGATTACACAGCCTCTGAGATGTTGAGCAGAGGAACAGGTAAGCTGTGTCCAACTCTTGACCCATAGAACAGAGATTAACGTGTGCTGTAAACCATTAAGATGTGTAATGTGTTACATGGCAATATAAAAAAAAAAAACTGATACATTTACTTTTTTTTGTAGCCCAGTCTGTTTGCCTTTCTATCCCTCTCACTGGACCCCAAGCTAGTTTAAAGATAGGGACTGTCTTGATTGACTTTTGTTCCTTATTCCCCTGATGTTTAGCAGCCTTGCCTGATGCACAGAAGATCGTAAGCGCGTACTGAATTACTAATCTGGTGAACGAATGAATGACTATGGCACTTTGCATTCCAGGGTAAAGATTAACTACCGTGATACATTGCTTTTCCCTCTAAGATCTCTTGGTTAATCAACATGCTGAAAAGCCTGAAACTATTTCCTTTCTAAGTAAGTCATTTATCTTCATTAAAATGGAGCTGCTGCCCTATTTTTTGGTCATACTGTTTGATTGGATCCTTCTGGAATATTTTGTAGAATTCTCTATGGTTCTTACTAGCCCACATAATTTTGTGACATCATGTACTTCAATGAGCCAGTTACTTTTCTCCAGCTGATCATTTCAAATGCTAGGCACCAATTCCTGAGGCACCCCATTAACTCCTTTCTATGAAAAGAATTAGCACAAATTTCCTTTCTCTGAACCAATTTAAATCCACATGAGCACTTGATTTCTCATTCTGTCATTAGCAACATTAATCATATTCAGAATTTGATGATGAAAGTACTTTATACAAATTATTCTATTTATCCATGCAAACCCAGAGGTAGCTTTGCTATGTAAAATCCTCATTTCTTACATAAGAAAAAAATTTTTTGAGTTAACCTGTAAGTTACTAGCTCAGTAAACAATTCATTAAGTATTCAAAATATAAGGAGCACTGCATTTAGAAAAAAATGAAAGGAACGAAGGCAGACATCTGTCTTGTCTAACTTTTAAATTGTGTTCACCATAGTTTTATCTGTTGTTTTTCAATGTTTTGCTACTATTTCCACACACAGAAGCTGGGCATAAGCCTTTATCACCTTAAACCTAGAAAAGTACAACAGCCTTTGTCTTGGTCCAACGCAGGACACAGAGAACGTCCTGCTCAGCTCTCTCTCACTGCTTCTGAGATCCTATGGTGACTTTCTTGTGCCTGTTGTTTAAGATATAAACATTTCAGCTTTGCTAAACACCCTTTTAGATACATCACTCACCCTTATTTCCTAGTCTAATATTCTCTGTTAGTGATTTCATTGTCTAATAACCAGAAATTCTCTGTAGCAGCCAGGATAACTAGCAATTGCCCCTTTAAGCAAAATTCCTTCTCTACTTGCTTTTTTTTTTTTTTTTGGTTATCATCATCATCAATTTATTTATTTTTTTACAACTTTTAAAAATTGTTGCTCAAGTACAGTTTTCTGCCTTCCCCCCACCCCTCCCCACCACCACCCCAGCCCTCCCCACCTCCCTCCCCCATTTCCACCCCCCTTTGTTGTTATCCATATGTCCTTTATAATTGTTCCTGTAAACCCTTGCTTTTTTATATGCCAGCCCTTCAAGACAACATGCCCTCCTGGCTCATTTTTGACAACCCATCTTTTCTTCCCTCCTTTAAAGGCAGGCAACGATATTGACCTTGTGATTCACCTCACCCACCTCTGATTATGTCTAAACACTTGGCCCCTCAAACACCTGGACTTCATTAGTTTGCCTGCATTTGTATCAGCACAGGTCAGCATCCTACACCAGCAGCAGCAGCAGCGGTGGCAGCTTCAGTGAGGAACCTATAAGAAACACAGATTCCTGGGCTCCATCTCAAATACACTGAATAAGAAACACTAAGAGTGGGTCCCAGAAAATTGTTTTGACAAGCCTTCCACATGATTCTGATTTCCTCTGAAGTTTGAGAACCACTGATTGATATGTGTAAATAGATAAGGAAACCTATGTACATACACATATGCAGACAGTTTGCTAAATAGTATATCATTATAAAAAAATAGGCCTTGGCTGCTGTGGCTTAGTTGGTTGGAGTGCCACCCCATAACCAAAGGGTTGTGGGTTCAGTTCCCAGTCAGGGCACATTCCTAGGTTGCAAGTTTGATCCCCAGTTCAGGCATGTGTTTGATCCCTGGTCTGGGTGTATACAGGAGGCAACTAATCAATGCTTCTCTCTCTCATCAATGTTTCTCCCTCTCTTTTCCTCTTCCTCTCCCCTCTCTCCAAAAGCAATGGAAGAAAAGACATCCTCAGGTGAAAATTTAAAAAAAAAATAGATTTCCATTTAGATTTTAAGCTGTTTCAGATGGTAGGAGGCATATGATAAAATATTTATACTATTATTATTTTTCTAACACCCATAGCTCCTAGAACAGTATTTGGAACACATGTTTGTCTAAATACCACTTGCCTCTTGACACCATCTCAGTTCAATAACATGTGAGCACCTTTGGCCAAAAGGATACAAAAGAAAGAAAATAAATGAAGCACATTATTTTGATTAGGTATATATTTGCAGCTCTGATTAAGACTGATAAGATCAAAATTCACTCTGCATATAAAGCTCTTCACCATGGTGCTCCTGCATATTAATGCTTCTATAACTGTGTCTTCCTCCCAAGCCTCCAGTCCTACACAGCTATGTACACCTCCCCGACAGCATCTCCAGGTGGTAACTTCTACCTCAAATGTCCTTCTCGTTTCTTGCCTGCCTGGGTAACTCCTCTGTGTCCTCCAGGGCCCACCTGCAGGAAGCTTCTCTGATCCCCATTCCATCAGAGTAAGACACCCTTCCCTTTGCTCCCGAGTTCCTTCTATTTACCTCTATTCTGGCACTGCCCACCCCATCTTATGAAAAGCACTTTCACCTGTCTGCCTGCCACACTACACTGCACTGTAGGCACCTGACAGCTAGTTTCTCATAGTCATATTCCAGGCTTGCATAGAACTGGTGCTCAACATTTGTTGACCGGGAAAAAATAATTGGGTAAGATTTAATGCTATGTGTAATTATGCTTTCTATGCTTTCATTTCCTCAACAACCAAACATGAATGTATTTTATGGTAACAACAAATTTAGTTCAGAATTAAAATAAAATTCATCTTGCCCTGGATGCTGTAGTTCAGTGGCTGGAGCATGGGCTGCAAACCAAAGGGTCACTGGTTCGATTCCCAGTCAGGGCACATGCCTGGGTTGCAGGCCAGGTCCCCAGTGGTGGCCATGTGAGAGGCAACTGCACATTGATGTCTCTCTCCCTCCCTTCCCCTCTCTCTAAAAATAAATAAATAAAATATTTTTAAAAATAAAGCAAAATTCATCTCTGCTGGTTCTTGAAGGGGCCGGGGGGCATGCAAGGCTGTTTCTGTTCCCCTCCTGCTATCTGGCACACACTGACACTGCTGTCTTCAGCAGGTAGGCCAGTAGTCCACAAGCGCAATGCCAGATGTGGGAAAAGCATGAATGCGGACTTCCCCATGGGGAGGTCTGCACATGCGGCGTCCAGTGAGGAATGCCTCCTTTCCTGTGCCCCACATGCGCTCCATGAACGGGGTGCCAGTGATACATCATCGTCCTCAGCAGAGGAGAAGGTCATGTTCTAGTGATCGGTGCTGCCTAGTCACCTAACAGGTCATTGGGGCAGGCAGAGGTGAAAGAAAAAATAAACAAATATTCTTAGGTGCTTTCCTTTCAAGCCAGTAAGCCCTCATTCAATTATATAGGACAGAGAAAAATTTGTTCTGAACAGCACCGAGCACTAGCTCCACAGTTTCCTACAATAAGGAAGCCATTGCAAAATTAGCTTACAGTATTTGGGGCTAATCCCTTTTCTCCTTCACTATCTCTGGCATGCTGTCTAACACGACGTGGTCCTGCAGAGGCCAATGTCACAGCCAAGCCATGTGTGCACTGGTCATGCGTTTTTGAGCAGTGCCAGAAAACACAGCAGTGCCTAGGACAGCCCAGCTGTCCCCATGAGAAGATTGCTTCCCCATTCCCTGGGCATCAGTCTCTTCCAAGCTAATTCCTAGGAGTCTGAAGATTCTAAATTTAACATCTTTCCTCTTTTATTCCTGAGTGAGGATATACTCCTCTTTTAAGAAATTGCTTATTTTGATGAAATCAGGGAAGATTTTATGCATGTATGCATAAATAAATTAAATCACTCTGTTCTGATGGAGAAAAGTTAAAAGAATATTTAAAATGACATCTGGTCAGCAGCCTCAGTACAGTTTCTCATCTGTGAAAACTCAGAGGACCAAAAAAAAAAAAAAAAACAATTCTACACTGACAATCTGACTGCAAGATAACTTAACATTTCAATCGAATGTTTGGAAAAAACAGTTGCTAATTAGAGGGCAGGTGATGCGTGATAGAAAATCCAACCTGAGAGATGCTGCTGGTGGAGTGAAGGCAGAGGAAGGGGAGGGGAGCCTTCCTCTGCCCCCACCCACCCACTGTCCCAGAGACCTCAGGCCTGACACTGAAGAGCACAGGAATGAGGAAGTCATGACACAAAGGGACTAGAGCTAAGTGTTGAAACCAACAAAAACAGACATGAGTCTAAATAACTGTTGTATGTATTTGCAAAATGGAGCACTTTTTCCTGTATGGTGTAAGAAAATGTAATGATTGCCTAAATCTAAAACCAAAAAGCTGAGTGAAAAGAATAAGAAAATAAAAGGATGCAAAAACCTTTGACTCAACTAGAATTAACTAAAAAGAGTAGAGTCAATAAAGATATGTGAATTTACATAAGAATTTGGTATGACAGTAAACACCTTAAATCAGTAGAGCGGGGAATGGATCATTTTACAAACTGTTTTAGAGCCACAGCCAATCATTTATTATAAATTAGAACTAGAGTTTTGTCTAATTGTGCCCCCAAATTAATCCCAAATACCTCCAAGATCAGACTATAGAGAATGTGATGTGCTAGAAGGAAACAGGAGCGGGATGCAGAGAAGAGCTTTCTGAGCATCACCCAACACAATATCCAGGGAGAAAAGGATGTTAATGTGTGGTCACCTCTTTGTGCTCCAGTGTTCCCAGCGGCAAGCTGGGGCATAGCAAGAGCACCTCTCTCCTTAGGGTTCTCTCTGCATGAGCACATGCACGCACGCAGCCTACATGGAACGACCATGCAAGGCGCCTAGCAGAATGGGGGAGGACCCAGATATCAGCAAAAAAGAGAGAGACAGGAAGAAATTAGCCATGGCCTAAGGGTCCACAACCGGAATTTGGCTTCATCAATTTGGTAAATGTTATGAATCTTTTAAAAATTGTGTGGAGTATATACATATTTATTTATTCACATGGCTAGGTATTCACTCCTTATCACAGTTTTCCAAAGCAATTGGGTGATCCTTTTTCAAAAAATTAAAATGACTCAGAGACTAATTATAATACTATTTTTGTATTTTTTAATAATAATTTTTCATTCTATGTATTCTAAAATATTATTCATATACTTTTGGCTCATATCCTGCAAAATAGCCTATGCATTTGCATTTTAAGGGATTTGTGTTGACTTTGGCTGAGTTTTTTAACAGCTTAATTGAGATATAATTTATGTACTCAGAACTTCACCCATTTACAGAGTATAATTCAATTATTTTTAGTTTACTTAGAGTTGTGCTACCATTACCATAATTTAATTTTAGAACATATTCATCATCCCTGAAAGAAACCTCATAGTCATTAGTCACTGCCTGCAATCCTATACCAATTAATTTTGGGTGCTGTCCTTCTAGGCTTGTGCTTGAGTTATAAAGTTTATATTTATAGATATGTATTTTAAAACTCATTCATATAAAGTACATATTCTGGAGCAATTTTAATATTTGGGTTGAAACCCAGGCACACTCACTAGTAATGTAGTTTTAAGAAGTCATGTACTGCCCCATGCCTCACTTCCTCATCAGTAAAATGGAGAAAATGATGCCCACCTCTCAGGCTTGTGAGAATTTCTTCAATGAGAAAGTTCACACGAAGTGCTTCGTGCAGCACCCAGAACACAGTCGGCACTCAATAAATGTTAGCTGTCAGCATTTTGTCATTATCGACATCTCGGGGTGGTAGAAATATGCATGACTTTTATTTAGTACTGGGTATACACCAGGATTGTTTTGGTGAGGAAATGAGGAAAATGAACATCGTTTCAAGCCGTCCAGAGGGATGGTCAAGCAAACTGGACATGAGCAGGGAGGCCTGGCTTCTTCTGCTAAAGGTGCAGTCCAGGACCTCGCAGGACAATTACCCCCAGGAGTTCCCAGTGTGCATGGTCCCAGCCTTGATGCTGTGCCACAGATGTCTCCAAGTGGCCTGTGTCCCTTTAAAAGAGGAGATGCCCCATGCCATGCTGCTGCCGTGACCATGGGGGTGGTTGGCTGTGACATCAGGTCAGACTGACCTGTGCATCTAAGCTCCGAGCCTGCTGTTTGAGCTCTGCCAGCAGCCCTGCCCCCTGTCTCAGGTGTGCCATCCCCCCAGTCCAGATGGCGTATATCACTGCCGTCAAGCCCATGGGCTTCTGTGTCAGTAGGGCTTGTTTCAAACCTGTACTCCATCACTTTCCAAACCCCACAGGCCTCAGCTCCTTCAACTCTAAAATGGGGATGACAGCAGTTCCTCCACAGCTGTAAAGTGATTAGCTCAATGCCTGGCATGTTGTAAGAAGCTGACATTACCACTAATGGCATTGGGTTTGTTACTATTACTTAATCTAGAGAATTATAACCTCAAGTGGCCTCAAGAACTTTGAAACATCACACTTTTCAGTTCATGCAGTCCCATGACACACACAAGGAACACCATTTCTGGCAGATGGGATAACTGATGGACCAAGTCCAATCAATTCCAATCCACATCTGTTTGAAGACCTGCTATGCGCCATGTGCTGTCTCAGGCACTTGAGGTCCATCAGTGAATAAAAAGGACAAGGATCATTCCCTTCTAGGAACAGGGGTGATGGATAATAAATGAACACATTCAACAATCAGTAAAGTATATGTTTACATTAAGTACCTATAACGGATAAGTGTGTTAGATGAAAATGTTACAGCTAAACAAACACACAAGGTTTGGGAGTGCTTGGCAGGTCAAGGTCATCACTGATGTGGGGTGATCAGAGCGAGCCTCACTAAGAAGGGGAAGGTCGGCAAAGGCTGCAAAGAGGAACCGAAGGTCTTGGGGAAGAGCCCTGGAGGCTTCAAGCAGGAGTGAGCCCAGTGTGTGAGCAGCAGGAGGTGGCAGGGGCTGGAGCCCAGTGATGACGTGGGGGGGACAGCCAGAGAAGACTGAGGACCAGATAACATGGGCCATGTTGGCCATCTAGAAAGGTGTTTGGCTTTACTCTGAATGGAAGAAAATTTGGAAATTTTGGAGTGGAGGAGAATTTGATCTGACTTCATCGTGTTAAAATGACCACTTTGGCTGCTGTATTCCTCATCCAAGAGTGTCATATCTGCCTTCCTGTTGAAAAACAAACTGTACTGTCCTTCCCAGCAGTGGTCTATAATCTGTCTGTCAACCACAGCTATCGTATGATGACAGACCCTGGAGGAGTTAACTACACGCTCAAAACCTAATCATGTTCCTGGGCCCTACCTACATAGGGCTCCTAAGAAATGGCCAAATCCTCCTCTCTCCTTGGACCCCATTTTCAGGCTCTTTATGATGGGGGTGAGACTCCCACCTGATTCTCCAACAGATAGCTAATCAAAGCTCATGGTAACAGAGGACTGTAAAACCAGGAAGGGCGAAGGTTCCATGACAGCCCAGCCAGTCGATAGGGCCATCCATAAGGGGAAGGGCCAAGGGCTTTGTCTAAGTGCAAAAATAAAACCTGCTGCCCTGGCCAGTGTGGTTCAGGGGTTGGAGAGTCATCCCATAACTGAAAGGTTGGCAGTTCCATTCCTGGTCAGGGCACATGCCTAGGTTGCAGCCCAGTTTGAATGCGTACAGTCCCCAGTCTTGGTGCAGCTCCTTGGTCTGGGTGTGTACAGAGGCAACTGACTGATGCTTCTCTTGTATTGATGTTTCTCTCTCTCCCTTCCTCTTGCTCTCTAAAAAAGCAAATGAAAAAATGTCCTCAGGTGAGGACAAAAATTAAAACCTGCCTTTTTCTTACCATATGGACCATGCATGACTTCCCCTACCCCCACCCCTGTCCCCATTTTCTTATTTTTTTAGAACTTACCTTGAACTCGAAATTTTTACCTTTTGACCACCTTCACTTATTTCCCCGTTCTCTATCTCCCATCTCTGATAACTACCAACATACTCTCTGTTTCTGAGTTTGTTTTTTTTTTAGGTTCAACATATAAGTGAGATTATACAGTATTTGCCTTTCTCTAACTTATTTCACTTAGCACAAGGCTCTCCAGGTTATCAATGCTGTAATAAATGGCAGAATTTCCTTATTTTTCATGATTGAATAATATTCCATTGTGTGTGTGTCTATAGATATATATATCCCCCACATTTTATTTATTCATTCATCCGTGAATTGGCTCTTAGTTTGTTTCCATGTCCTGGCTACTGTAAACAGTGCTGAAATGAACAGGGAGTACAGAAGACTCTTTGAGGTAGTGATTTCCTTTCCTTCGGATGTATACCCAGGAGTAGATTACTGGATCATGTAATTGTTTTATTTTTACCTCTTTGAGGTAACTTCATACTGTTTTCCACAGTGGCTGCACTAATTTACATTCCCACCAACAGTGCACCGGGCTCCCTTTTCTCCACAACCTCACCAATACTTATTAGCTCTTGTGTTTTTGATAATAATCATTCTAATAATCTTTTTGACATCTCATTGTGTTGATTTGCATTTCCCTGATGATTAGTGATATTGAACATATTTTCATGTAACTATTAGCCACCTGTATGTCCTCTTTGGAAAAATGTCCACTCAGTTCCTCTATCTACTTTTAAATCAGATTGCTTGTTGCTTAATCTCTTAGAAATTAACCCCTTGTTAGATATATGATTTGCAAATATTTTCTACCATTTCACAAGTTGCCTTTTTATTTTGTTGATGGTTTCCTCTGCTGTGCAGAAGCTTTTTAGGTTGATGTAGTTCTACTTGTTTGTTTTGTTCATGTTGTCTTTGCTTTTGGTTTGAAAACCCAAAAAAATCATTGCCAACACTTATGTCAAGGAGCTTACCCCTTATTAAGGAGGTAATGGCTTCAGGAGTTTTATGGCTTCAGGTCTTACATTCCAGTCTTTAATCCATTTTGAGTTGACTT
Organism: Glossophaga mutica; assembly: GCA_039655065.1. Classification (NCBI taxonomy): domain Eukaryota; kingdom Metazoa; phylum Chordata; class Mammalia; order Chiroptera; family Phyllostomidae; genus Glossophaga; species Glossophaga mutica. The sequence continues at coordinate 110,347,654 of CM077304.1, forward strand.
TTGTGAGTGGTGTAAGATAGGGGTCCAGTTTCATTCTTTTGTAGGTAGCTATCCAGTTCTCCCAACACTAGTCGCTGAGGAAACTGTCCTTTTATATTCTTGCCTCCTTTGTTTTAAATTAATTGACCACTTATGACCCTGTTATGTTCTGAAGAGAGCATGTTCTGCTTCACAAAGTCAGGACTCCACCCCACGCAGAGTGGAGGCCGCCAGAACCAGCGTTCTCAGCACAGGACACCTTCCTCTGCCAGCTGTGCTCGTTTCGTCCTGCTTTCCCTCACAGTCGCATTCCACCAGCTGCTGAAACAACAGCCTTTCCCAAACAGCCCAAACCTCCTTGTTTAAATAATGACAATTTGGGAAAAACAAGGGACATGTATCTAAATAGAAAGATCACCTGTAGTCTGCTGCACAGGGAACCAAACTGGCTTTCAGAAAAGGTTACCATCGCAAACAAAAATTTTCTGCTTTGTAACTCCAATTGTGAAAAGAATATTAGAATATGATTCTGCTCAATCTGGGTCCTCACCCAATGACAGAAAAATAGAACTACGGTTCTCCCAAGTAACAGAAAAATGACAGCTAGTCCTTTCTGAATTTTAATGTCATTCCAGATGAAAAACAGACTGCCAGGGAAAAATAGTTCCATGGCAACCCCTGGATTCATGAGTAATTCCGGCACTAAACATTTATGAACCAGGGAAAGGATACAGTGTGTCTGTCATTCTGTAAAATTGTGTTGCAAATTTAAAGTGGTCTAAAAATTACTCTTCAGGGCCCATGTTTAGGGCAGTGGTTTGAATAACACCTTTGGTTTATTATTTACACTTTCCTTTCAAACTGGGGTCATCTTTTGATTTCAAATATAAAAGCATTGAAGATGAAGGGTTTTCTGTTTCTCTTATTTCCCATTTAATCATTGAGTACATTTAGTACCTGTTTGTTTTTACATATGAGCAAAACATCAAGCCTGTGAGAGGGTTTTTGTTTTTTTTTTTTATAAACACATATAAAGGCAACCTGATATTGTTTTACATATGTACTGACAGCACAAGTATTGCCTGGCTGGCATCACAATTTTTAAATAATGGCCAGAAGAAGAAGAAGAACTAAAATTGCCCCAAATGCCACCATTCAGAGATGGTCACTTTGATTTGGGGAATCTTTGCTTACCCAGACAGTTCTCTTTCCCCTCTTTTATTGAGGTGTAATTTACATAGATAGTCTTTTTTTTTAAAGATTTTATTTATTTCTCTTTAGAGGGAAGAGAAGGAGAGAGGGAGAGAAACATCAATGTGCGGTTGCCTCTTGTGCGTACCCTGTCAGGAACTGGCTCACAACCCAGGCACGTGCCCTAACTGGGAATTGAACCGCAGTCCCTTGGTTTGCAGGCCTTCACTCAATCCACTGAGCCACACCAGCCAGGGTGATAGTCTCTCTTTTTTTTTTTTAATCAACAGTATTGAGATTTAATTTCCATGCAATGATATTTGTTTTTATCCATATATTTTGGGATACTCTACAAGGGAGAAAGTGAGATAATGCTAAAACCTCACACACAGCCCCCCTCTCCATCTGGCCACCGCCGGACCACAAGCCCCTGTCACCTGTGACTGTATCTCCTCCAGCTGGTCTCCTCCCCACCCATCCACCCCTGCCCAGCCCCCTGTCCACACTGCCCTCGTGTGGTCTTTGTAACCCACAGGTCAGAGTCACTCCTTGCTGACCCTCCTTCCAAATCTCCATGGCTTCCACGCCTTGCCCCACACCCTCTGCAACTCCACACTGATGCTCTCTCCATCTGTCCCACCTGCTACACTCTGCTGTTCCTTCACACTCATCTCCTCTTCCTCCCCCACAGTCTCTGATGCCCCAAGAAAACTAGACACTTTTGCAACAGGATCATGGTCTCGGTGCCCAGTCCCAGTATAGAGTCTAACAAATGCCTGTTTCAATGTTGGTCTCCGCACCGGACTGCAGCTCCTCGGGAGCAGGGACGGGGTCTCTTCAGGATGTGGCACAGAGCAAATAGTCAGTAAAGGCAACTGTTACAAACATTAATTTCCCTGCAAAACTTTACTGAGGAATAATTAAATAATATAAGTGTATAATTTAAAGTACACAACATGATAATGTGATGCACATATACACTGGAAATAATTACTAAGATTAATATAATTAAAATGCTCCTCATCTCACATAGTTACTCTCTTTTGTGTGTGTGCTAGTCATGTTTAGAATCTACCAGAAACTTCCAAGTATATAATACCATGTCAATAGCTACAGTCATCACTCTATACATTAGATCCTCAGAACTTAATCTTCTTGTAAAGGAAAGTTTTTACCACTTGACCTACATCTCTCCATTTCCTCTTCCCCTAGCCCTTGGTAACCACCATTCTATGCTCTGTTTCTATAAGCATGTGTGTATGTGTGCACATATACACACACACACACACATATCATGTATAAGTAATACCATACATTACTGGTCTTTCTCTGTTTAGCTTATTTCAGTTAGCATAATGCCCTCCAGGTTCATCCATGTTGTCATGAATGGCAGAATTTCATTCTTTTTATGGCTGGACATATATTGTGGAACATATATTGCATATATGTACCACGACTTCTTTATCTATTAATTCACTGGTGGACATTTAGGTTGCTTCCATATCTTGGCTATTTTGAATAATACTGAAATGAACAGGGGCATACAGATATCTCTTTGATATCTTGTTTTCATTTCCTCTGCCTATATACCCACCCAGAAGTGGCATTGCTGGATCACATGGCAATTCTACTTTTAATTTCTTGAGGAGCCTCCATACTGTTTTCTATAGTGGATATACCAGTTTCCATTCCCACCAACAGTACCTGAGGGTTCCCATTTCTCCACATCCTCAGCAGCATTTGTTATTTCTTTACTTTTAAGAAATGCTTTATTTTTATTTATTTTTATTGTATTTTTCCCATTACCTTTTATCCCCACATACCCATTTCTACTTCCATCCACTCTGCTCCCCCACAATCACTATTTCTTGTCTTTTTGATAATAGGCATCCTAAGAGATAAGAGATGATAGCTCATGGTTTAGATTTGCATTTCCCTGACAAGCAGTTATGTTTTATTGTTTTTAATGGTATTGCAAATGGAACTGATTTCTTAACTTCTCTTTCAGGTCGTTTGTTAGTGTATAGAAAAGCAACTAATTTTTGTATGTTGATTTTGTGTCCTTCAACTTAACTGAATTATTTATTAGTTCTAACAATGTTTTTGAATTTTCTACATACTGTATAAGATCATGCCATCTGCAAACATTGATTATTTACTTCTTCCTTTCTGATTTGGATGCCTTTTACTTGTTTTTTTTTTTTTAATTGCATAATTACTATGGCTTGGACTCTAGGACTATGTTAAATAGAAATGGCAAGAGTGTGAATCCTTGTCTTGTTCTTAGAGAAAAGGCTTTTAAGTATTTACCATCAAGTGCAGTGTTAACTGTGGGCTTGTCATATATGGCCCTCATTATATTGAGTTACAGCATAATAATTTGTTGAGAGTTATTTTTTATCATGAGAGGATGTTGAATTTTGTTAAATGTCTTTTTTGCATCTATTAAAATGACTGCAGGATGTTTATCCCTCATTCTGTTAATGTGATATATCACATGTATTGATTTGTATATGTTAAACCACCCCTGCATTTCAGAGATGAATCCCATTTGATCATAGTGTATGATCCTTTTGATGTGCCTTTAAATTCAGTTTGCTGGCATTTTGCTAAGGATTTTGGCATCTAAGTTCATCGGGAATATCGGCCTGTATTTTCTTTTCTTGTAGTACCCATCTTTAAAAATACACTCTTAACAGGAGGGATGGAATTGTTCTTATTCCCATTTTACACACAGAGGCAATTCCACAACTCTTAAGTGACGTGGTTGGTATTCACATCTGCACCGTCTAACGCCAAGTCCACATTATTTCTATGAGAGCAAAGCCAGCCTAAGCTGCTGCCCGGATAGGTGAACCCAGCTTAATATAACTGGCTCTCTCATAGGCTCTGTGTGGCTTCAGAATAAGTTATTCTACTAATAGTTGGTAACTAAAATAATGGAAATTACAATATCTGGCTCTTGTCAACTTACATGGGGTGATTAGTGCCCAAAGCTCACATTCTAGTGGGGAAAACATTGTTTAATGTCCTGTTCAATTACTTAAGTTCAAAACCTTGGCCACCTCCTCATACGGAGCCTCTTTCTGCCCTTGTCCTTGTAGCTGCAACCTTTTCCTCCTGCTCATTCATTCATCCTGGACCGATGGCCCTCCAAAGCTGTAATGGTCCCTGAATTTTAGCCCTGCACTGTTTTTTGGCACTGACCTCTTCTCAATTAGGGTCAGGGAGGCACAAAGACTAGACAGGATGCTCAGAGGACACAGAACACTGACCTCTGCTGTCTGAGCACACTGTGGCTCTCCTGGGACCAGAAGCAGAGACACGGTTTCCCAAGAATCAGGAGACAAAATGAACAGAGCTCCTTCCAAAAGGAAAAATGCCGACACATTTCCCTCCCTGAAAAGCTATTTTTAGTTTCTTCAAGTGTCTCTGAATCCAAACAATTCAAGAAACTGCCCGAGGTCATAGTTTCAATGTGTTCCAACTTTGAAAAAATACATTATGTCATGTGGGGAGAGATCCAGCCAGCCCTAATTGCTTTGTGAACCCACACCACCAGCTCAGATACAGGATCTTTATCAGCACTGGCAGTGTCTAGAGATGATTTGAGTACTGGCGGCCCTCTCAGCAGTAAATATCAGGAAAAAAAGAATGGCTTAGGTTTGTGCTAGACCAGATATCCACCAACTAGGAGAGAGTAGAAACAATTACCAGCGCAACCCATGTCCACACTGAAAAGAAAAATCTCACATGATAACATTAAAGAAAAATCTGGACTCCAGAGTAAATATGCATCGCAAGTCCATACCAGCATCTTCGGGAGCATATCTGGCCTCAGCCTAGGTGTCAAAACATACCTGTTGCCAGTACTGTTAAGGAATCCTACTAAAGGAAGAGAAAAATTCTGGTGAAGGATGAAGTAGAGAGAAAAAGTCACTCAGCTCTGAACAGCTGTTTATAAATAGTTTTCATCAAAATGATGGGTGTGTATAAAAATTAAAGAGCTAAGGCTCAAAATAGGTCATATAAGTGAAAAGGATTAATCATGACCTCAAATCAATGGCTGAGTCTACCTCTGAAGCCAGTGGACAAACTGGAAGATGATGGTAATAATGGCGACCTTTCATCACCTAGCAAGCAGACAGGAATTAAAGAGACACCATAGTGTGGACTCTCATCTACAGCGGTGATGAGGAGTCACCCACCAAAGAGGGGTATTCTTCTTCTCTAGGGAATCATCTTTGTTATGCTCAAGGATGTGGCATTATAATACATTCTGACTGACTTTCTCCAGTATTCATTCATTCATTCATTCATTCATTCATTCATTCAATATAAATGGAGCTGTGGGACAGGCACATGGACAAGGTAGCTCACACCGGAACAGACATGTCAGAACAGAGGAGGTTCAGAAAGTGAACAGGGCATGAGGCAGCATGTGCGTGCTCTGAGAGTCTGCATCACTCAGTTTCTCCTGGGAAAAAGAACCAGTAGAATATCAACAGATTTGGACCCAAGTGTGTGGTCATAATATGCATTCAAAGACAGGCAAAGACTTATGCAAAGATGGGGGCTGGCAAATCCCAAACCCACAGTGCAAGCCTACAGGGTGGAGACTCTCAGGTATGAGCCAATGTTGTCTTCTTGAGGAAAGAAGCCTTGTTTTTGCTCTAATACCTTTGAAATGATTAAATGAGGCCCACTCAGATCACAGAAGATAATCTCCCTTACTTAAAATCTACTGATCACTGACGTTAACCACATGTACAAAATGCCTCCACTGCAACACTGGCAATAATGTCCAAGTGAATAACTGGGTGCTACACCCTAGTCACATTAACTCATAAAACTGCCCATCACAGAGGGGAAAGCCGGGAGCTGAGAGAGGATAGGAGTGATCTAGGGTCATGGGCAGAGTGGGCAGGAAGCACGTGTGTGCCTGAATGGGATCCCAGGTATGCAAGCGGAGGGGCCCATGGCCAGCATCAGAGGCAGAGAAGTGAAGATGCTGGGATCACAGCACCTTAGTGACTACATGCAATGCACGTTCAAGGTATTTTACATACATTACTTCCTTTAATCCTCACAATTATCCTGTGTCATAGGTACCACTGACCACATTTTGCTGATGAGAAGCTGGCATAAAGAGAGAGCAACTAACTCCCTAAGGTCACAGAGCTCCTAAGCATACAGGCAGAACTCTAACCCAGCCCATCTAACTACAGAAAGGGTCCTCGGGTTGTGAAAGGAGCTAGAGTCAAGGACACATAAGGAGAAATCGCTTTAGCTTTGGACAGAAACAGGAAAGTGCTACAAGTGAGTGTACAATAGGTTGACAGTAGTTAAACAGGAATTGCAGAGAGTGCCAGGGGTTTGGAGTCCCCCCTGAGGAAAACGGGGTGAGAGATGAGAAGATGGAAAGTACAGCACAGATTAGCATAGATAGCAAACATTTTGAAGGCTGACTCTATCCTGGTGTGACCTCAGGTGGGAGCTGTTAGCATGGAATTGAAGAGGCAAGGAACCAAGACCAGGTGCCAGTTGGGTCAGCCATGTGGGCTCCCAGGAAAGCACAGAATTAAAGTGAAGAAGTCCAAGTGGTAGGACTTCCCACCAGCCTGGCATTTGGAGAAAGTGAATGTCAAAATAACATGCTTAACTATATTTATTCCTCATTGGTCTGCCCCAGATGTAGTCAAGTATCAGGAAGGTTGTGGTTGAAGTAGAGCATACAGATCTTGCTTTAGAAGGAAAAGAATCCCGTTTCTCCTATGGGCATACTTTGGCTAATTTAGCTGAATCACCTCAATTTTGTGTATTTCCAACTGGCTCCATTTTTATGGAGCACAGACATCAGTAAGGGAATGCCTCAAACACAAACCTATTTCCCCTTTAATCTGTTCTGTTGATCTATGCAGAAGTGCAATAAGTTACCTAACTCCACCCCCCCAAGTTGAATCAAAAAGAAGTCTTCTAGATTAAAAAATATATATCATTAAAGAAAAAAAGTTTGCCTTTTGATGGCTTTATTTTGCTCAGTGACCTCAGATGGTCTCGTATAAAGCTATCTGTGCTCACACTGTAAATTGTACATTGCCTCTGGCCTTCTGAAGGACTGAGGGTACCCTAGCAAACAGCACATGGGAAACAGCTGCCTCAGGAAGCATTGTTCTTGTGGAAACAGCCCAGCACTTGACATCCAAGTGTTTGCAGTTTCTCAGGAGAGTAGTTAGAAATGAAAACATTTATATTCAACAGTTCTCCTATCACTTTAGGAGATACAAAATTAACATTAGATTTGCTCCTGTTGACAGCAGCCTTGTGTCGCTTGGTAACCCCAAGTGTTTCTTGAGTTGAATTGCAAACTACTGGGGCAGCTACTCATTTTTAAACCAACAAAGCTGCTCAAGAAGCTGAATGTGATGCCTACCATACTCCCAGATCTCATACTTATATAGGATATTTATGTATAAGGCCCACCCACTCCTGGATGTTACACCGGATGCCCCATTGGCCCTACAAGCTGTCCCAAGTCATCAAAATGACATCCTGGGCCACTGGATCTAGTTTTCTATTTCCTTAATAGTTACTACATCACTGGCTATCACCAGACTTGTTTTAACTTATTTTTTGATTGTGGTAAAATATGCATAACATAAAATGTACCATCTTAGTCATTTTTAACTCTACAGTTCCATGGTATTAAGTACATTCACACTCTTGTATAACCATCACCACCATCCATCCACAGAATTCCTCTCATTTTGAAAAACTCTGTCCCCATTAAACACTAACTCCCCATTTCCCCTCCCCCACCTCCTGGCAACCACCATTCTACTTCCTGTGTCAATGATACTATCTACTCGAGGTACCTCATACATGTGGAATCACAGCATTTGTCCTCTTTTGTCTAACTTACTTCATTCAATGTAATGTCCTCGAGATTCATCCATGCTATAGGATACTGCAGAATTTCCCTCCTTTTTAAGGCTGAATAATTTTCCATTATATGTATATGCCACATTTTGCTTATCCATTTTGGTTGCTTCCACCTTTTGGCTATTGTGAATAAAGGTGCTATGAATATGAGTATAAAAATATCTCTTTAAGACCATGATTTCAATTCTTTGGGGTACATACTCAGAAGCAGACTTGCTGGATCATATGGTAGTTATATTTTCAATTTTTTTTTGAGAAATAGCCATACTATTTTCCATAGTGGCTGTAACAATTTACCTTTCCACCAGCAATGCATGAGGGTTCCAAGTTTTCCACATTTTCAATTGACTTCAGTTGTTATTTGCTTTTTTAAAAAAGAATTCCCATCCAAATGGGTGTAAAATAACCACCAGATTATATATATGCCTAATTTTTATCATACCTCTACTGTTGCAGATATACTGTATTGTAATAATTTACATTAAATAGAGTATCTGTCTCCCTTTCCACTCATCTATGACCAACTACCTTAATGGCAGGAACCAAGTTTTCTTCATCCTAAACACTCCTTAGTCAAAACAGAAAGCCAGCAACATGGCTGGTCCTGAATGTGTTTCCTGAGTATTTTCCCCTTCCTCATACAATGGATAACATGGCTTTGAGTAATAAGTTCACAGTAGATGTAGGAAAACCTGGAATACCAGGCTAAGATGTTGATTCTATCAAGAAGGGAGAGCAACTACTTGATATTTCTGCAAGAGGATATTATAATCATCACTGTTTGGTGATGGTGTGGTGACCAAAGCACCTGGAGTCATGGAGTTCAATTACCTGGCTACAGAGGCACATCTGGCGTGAGGACAACACATGTCTGGATGAGGATGGTAGCCTAGGGAATGAAGCAGAAGGGTCCAGGGGAGGACTGTGGCTGAGCTCTAAGAACACTATGGTATTATTCTCTGGGGAATCTCCCAGCTTCATACAGAGGGTCTTGATGCACGGTTTAGGAAAGTGTGCTTTTCAAATTTGTATGTTATGAGTATTAATAGCATAAATATCAATGTGTTATGTTAAAAATGATAACAAAACCTCAAAGAGGGAGGAAAACTGAATATGGAAATAAAAATTAAGAATACAATGTATCACAGAGTAGTAAAACTATCCATATAAAGTGAAAAAATGAAATGAGTAAATCACATAAACAAGAAATAATAATTGTTAAATATAAGTACAGTGAAAGGAACCTAAAGAGATACTTATTAAAGAGGCTAAATCAATGATACTGACTGTAAACTTAAATAAAATATTTCAAATGTTGATAAGAGAATATTAATATAAAATAGGAGGCTTTAAAAAAGCAAATCATACAATGGTAAAGAATAAAAAAGGAAGATATTTATGCTTGCTTACTGTTGTGACTTTTATATGCTTCCATTATTTATGGTTCTCTTAAATTAAACAATGTGTATCCTTCAGATATCTCACTACCCTTAGTACAAAAGAAAGGAAGGAAGGAAGGGAGGAAGGAAGGAAGGAAGGAAGACTGAGAACAGATATTTTTTATTTACTGATTCATCAAGATATAGCTGAGTAACCTCTATTTATGTATACACAATACCTCATTTAAAAAAAATTTATGGCAACCTACAAAAATATATACAACATAGCAGCAGGAAAAATATGAATGAGGAAGTAGGACAAAAAGAAATAAAACAGGGTAGATTAGTTGACAAAAATAAAAAAGGAGAGTTCCGCAACATTGAAGATGTGGAAATATTCATTTTCCTCAGTTTCTCAAGTATGATTGCTGCAATTTCTGTAGAATTCTTCTAGATTCTACCCATTTGCATTTCCTAAACAAGGAGACAGAAATTAGGAGCACACACACACTATCACAAAATACTTAGACAGATATCTAATGAACTTATAGATTTGTTTTAAAAATACCTGGCATATGACTCCTTTCGACCATTCACTGACACCTACGACTGTGTTGTGCGTGGAGAACTATCTGTGAACTTCTACAAAAAGGAACCTTTCCCCCTCGGTCGGATATTAGGAAGAGTGAAAAGATTGGAAGGAAGGGATATGAAAGCCAAAATTCTCCTTTATCATAATAGAAAAGGATAGCATCTAAAATCAACACACAAAAAAGAAGCATACTTTCATTACTGAGAAAGTAAAAAAATTAAAAATGGTTTCCTTTGGGGTAGGGTGGGCAGGGGTGGGGGATGCCATCAGGGCACTGGTGGTTTTGTGTAAGACTTTAGCACTTTATTATTTTTTATGCATTATATGCATGTATTATTATAATAAAAACCAAATTTAGAAATAAAAAAAGAAAGGAAAGGAAATGATTTAGAAATTTTAGTAATTTTTATCTCTGCCATAGTTTTTATTTTTTTTAATTTTTTTATATATATATATATTTTATTGATTATGCTATTACAGTTGTCCCATTTCTCCCCCATCATTCCCCTCCACCCTACACACCCTCTCCCACCCACATTCCCCCCTTTAGTTCATGTCCATGTGTCATAAGTTCTTTAGCTTCTACATTTCCCATACTATTCTTGCCCTCCCCCTATTTTCTACCCACCGTCTATGCTACTTATTCTCTGTACCTTTTCCTACCTCTCTCCTCCTCCCATGCCCCTGTTGCTAACCCTCCATATGATCTCCATTTCTGTGGTTCTGTTCTAGCTGTTTGCTTAGTTTGCTTTTGTTTTAGGTATGGTTCTTAATAGCTGTGAGTTTGCTGTCTTTTCACTGTCATTTCCAATTTTTAACCATTTACTTAGCGCCTAGCACAGAGCAGGCACAGAATGAGGCAGGGGTCATTGCAGGCCTAGAGCCTGGGACGCTGGCCGTCAGCCAGGTGTTGCCCCCAACACATGATTTGTTCCTTCTCTATATGATAACTCCCTTGGACAGAGTTTAAAGGGATTAAAAGAAAGAAATAGTGATGTGTTGAGGTATGAATTTGTTTAGATAAACACATCCTTTAGTTTATTTTCTCTGTTTCTGATGGTTAGGCAGGTGGAAATTTCAATTCCTGCAAGAGCTAATCACAGTCTCTTTTGTGGCCTGATTCTTTACTAACCTATCCATCTCCCTTCCTTAGCTAGACTTAACAGGAGTAAAAATACATGAAGCTGATTCTAGACACATTGCAAAAACATGTTGTCGTGTCTATTAATGGATGCCACTGAGGAGGGAAGTACAAGCAACCTGTATCTTCCCAAAGTAGCTGTGAATATGGGTGGGAAAGTATCTTGCATTAAATAGTAGGAAACATATTCTCAGTTTAGTCATCAGCAAAAAGTCAGTGTGGCTAGTGAAAAGGAAATGCAGCTATAGCTACTGACAGAACCCACAAGGGTGAGCACTGTTCTAGACAGCCCTCCTCATTAATTACACATTCCTAAGGAAACGTTCCCACCATCACTTCTATCAACCCAAAGCCTATGGTCCTTTAAGACCTAATGCAGCTCAGCCCCTTCTCCCTCCAAAAAGCCTTAACTGCTAACCTGGGATGACTGCCCCCCACACACTCAGGTGTTAGGGGCTCAATGCAGGGGTTGTTTTGGCATCAATAGAGGGCAACTTTCTGCTTGGAATTCAGTTAAATAATAGGTATTCCTATTTATACTACATATCAAATCCTTTAAGCTCAAGGAGCCCCAGTTACATGCTCTCATTCTCTTGGTACAGTGGCAAATGAGGTTTGGAGAAATTAAACAGTGAGTGAGAAAGTTGCAGAGTGGTAACTTGAACTACAGTCTTCCTAGCTGAAGTTCTGTGCTCTTCCATGTACCTGCAGCAATAGCCCCAAATGCACCCTGAATGGAACTTAACTTTATTAATATAGTTCTTTAGAAATTCCAGAAGTAATGGGGACTTATATTCCTGTATGACACTGCCTGTACAAAATTAATATATAGAATTCCTTGTATAAAATTAACTTTATATAGAGGTCTTTTCTAAAAATCAACATAAATAGAAGCTCTTTAATGCCCAGACCCTCATCATCCATGTATATTTCTGCCTTGATACTCAAGTACCCAATACAGGAGGCAAAAAGTAATGGGCTCTTTTCAGTGTTTCTGAAGATTTTTTTTTTTAATATCTCCGCTGCCAGAGTGATCAAAAACATTTTCAGGCATCCATGCCCGACAACATTTGTCAAACTTGTGCTGAGACAGCTTTCTCAAGGATAAGTGAGAGTCATTTCTTATAGAAGTCTCATAAAACATCTATATTGTTACCTTTTGAAAAGCAATAAGGAATGATGGGGAATTTTATGGTCACTGAAATAATACTCCCTTGAGAAACAGAGAGGTGGGGAAACTTCAAGTGCTCTCATACTGTTGGAAAAGTGATCTGCTGTTTTGTTCCATGCATTGTCTATTCAGTAACATGACATTGCTTATAACAGAGGCTTTTATCAAAGTCATTTTTGAACACAAGCACAGTCTGTTTTTTTCTTGCTACATTAGTTATTTTATACAGCCTTCTTTCATCTCTTCATTTTTGTCAGAATATTGTAGAGATCATTTCTGCCCCACTGTAATCTCCACTGCCAGAAGTACTTGACTTCAGTAGCAAAGGGAACTGTAATCACAATGGAGCTAATCCACTGAGCCACACCAACCAGGGCTTATATTTCTTATAAATGTCCATTTATGTCCTGTGCCCATATTTGCTATTGAGAATTATTTGTTTTATTTTTACAGATTTATATGTGTTCTTTACATAATAGGGATAATAATCATTGTTCATAATGATTATAAGATGTTCACTTCATTGTCTGTCTTACAATTTTTATGACCTATAGAAGTATTCGATTCATTTTAACTGAGAAAATTGAAATAAATTCTCCAACTTTTTAGTTGGATTAAAGTGATTGAAATGCTCTTTTAATCTTTTCCTTTACAGCTTCTGCTTTTCGTGTTATGATTGAAAAGACCCTGTCCATCTTAAGATGACATAAACATTCACTTCTATCCTCTTCCAATGTTTTATGGTTTTATTTTTGGTATTATATTTACACTTGTAATTCATCTTGAAGTTATATGATGGATAGAGCTCTAACTTCTTTTCTTCTCAATTCTACTTATTTTAAAATCTGCACTTCCATACTAAATATGTGTATTATATATATTCTATAACATATTTAAAAATGTATATAAAATATATTCTATATAAATATAGTGTATTTATTATATTTAAATGAACAGATTTAGTAACTGATTGATTGGATTGGCATTATTTCTGAATCTTCTGTTCCACATGCCTGCTTATATATATTTTTGCTATTTATTTTTTAATTATATTTTGATTGTGCTATTATGGTTGTCTCAAGTTTTCTCACTTTGTCCCCCTCACCCATCCTCCAACTCCTGCAGGCAATCCCCACACTATTGTCTATGTCCATGGTCCATGCATATATGTCGTTTGGTTACTATATTCCCTATGCTGTACTTCACATCCCTATGACTGTTCTGTAACTACCAATTTGTACTTCTTAATCACTTCACTCATTTTCATCCATCCCCCTGAGCCCTCTCTCATCTGGCAACCACCAAAACATTCTCTGTATGTACGATTCTGTTTCTGTTCTGCTTGTTTATTTTGTTTTATATATTCAATTATTGATAGATACATATTTATTGCCATTTTGTTTTTCATAATTTTGATCTCCTCCTCCTCCTTCTTCTTCTTCAAGACACCGATTACCATTTCATACAATCCTGGTTTGGTGGTGATGAATGCCTTTAGCTTTTTCTTGTCTGAGAAGCCCTTTATCTGTTCTTCAATTCTAAATGATGGCTTTGCTGGATAGAGTAATCTTGATTGTAGGTCCTTGCTTTTCATCACTTTGAAAATTTCTTGCCAATCCCTTCTAACCTGATTTTGAGAAATCAGCTGACAGTCTCATGGGAGCTCCATTATAGGTAACTAACTGCTTTTCTCTTGTTGCTTTTAATATTCTATCTGTATCTTTAACTTTTGGCATCTTAATTTGATGTGTCTTGGTGTGGCCCTCTTTGAGTCCATCTTGTTTGTGAGTCTCTGTGCTTCCTTAACTTATATGTCTATTTCCTTCACCAATTAGGGAAGTTTTATTTCATTTTTTTTTAACGATTTTATTTATTTATTTTTAGAGAGGGGAAGGGAGGGAGAAAGAAAGGGAAACATCAGTATGTGGCTGCCTCTTGAGCACCTCCTACTGTGGACCTGGCCTGCAACCCAGGCATGTACCCTGACTGGAAATCGAACCAGGGACCCTTTGGTTCTCAGGCCAGTGCTCAATCCACTAAACCACACCAGCCAGGGCTATTTCATTATTTTTAAAAACAGATTTCCAATTTCTTGCTGTTTTCCTTCTTCTGGCATGCTTATGATACAAATGTTGATACACTTGAAGTTGTCCCAGAAGTTCTTTAAACTATCCTCATTTTTTTGGATTCTCTTTTCTTCCTGCTGTTCTTATTGGTTGTTTTTTGCTTCCTTATGTTCCAAATAGCTGATTTGATTCTTAGCTTTATCCACTCTACTGTTGATTCCTGGCAATTTGTTCCTTATTTAAATTAGTGTATCCTTTGTTCCTGACTGGGTCTTTTTTATGCTGTTGGGGTCCTCACTAAGTTCCTTGAGCATCCTTATAACCAGTGTTTTGGTCTCTGCATCTAATAGATTGCTTGTCTCTATTTTGTTTAGCTCTTTTTCTGGAGTTTCATTCTATTTTGTTTGTTTGTTTGTTTGTTTGTTTGGGCCATGTTTCTTTGTCTCCTCATTTTGGCATCCTCCTTGTGTTTGATTTTATGTATTAGGTAGAGCTACTACATGTCCCAGGCTTAATAGAGTGGCTTAATGTAACGGGTGGTCCTGTGAGACCTAGTGGCACAGCCTCCCTTATTACACAAGCTGGGTACTTAAGGTGAACCTACTGTGTGGGCTGTGCCCACCCTCCTCTTCTAGTTGAGCCTTGATTGCTGTTGGCAAGTCCAAGATCAGCCGCAGACTGTGTTCTGTCCAGGGTCACAGAGCATGAGCTACAAAGTAATCTGCAGATGGCTGCTACTTGTGATGTGTTTGGAGGTACCCACGAAAGGCCAACTTGTGAACCAAGGCTGGCTGCAGCTTGTGCCCAGCCTGAGGCAACTTAGTGAGTGGTACAGAAGCTCATTGAAGCCAGATGCTGCTTATTTGAGAGAATTTAGGAAAGTCTGAAGCATGGGCCAAGACAAACCATTTATATGGAAAAGCCACCGGAAATAGCTTGGTTGGGCCCAAAATTTGCACTGGGGCAGGGCTTCAGGGAATCACCAAGGTGAGGCAAATAGTGTGAACCAGGTTCATAGAGTCTCAGATATGGTGCCTGCCTGGGGGATTTGTTGGGGGAGGCTCAGAAAATGAACAATGGCCTTTGTCAGAATGTCTGTCTGGGAGAAATCTGCCCCCAGCTCTCACTGTGATGCCAGACAATTCAGTTCCTCCCCTTATGTCTCTGATGCCTTTCAATCTGCTGTGCCAGCACTAGAGTTCAGAGAGAGTGAATCCAAGTAAGTCTGTGTGTAGCCCTTTAAGAGGCACTGCCTGGGATTCCAGCAGTTTCTGTCTTCCACAGCCTCAGCCCCACGGATTTTATAGCCAGAAGTTATGGAGTTACCTTCCTGGCGCTGGAACCCTGCGTGGGCTGCATGGCCTGGGGTAGGGCTGGGACCCTTTGATCCTGAAATATCCCTCCTGATTTTTATCCATTGCACATGGCTGTGGGACCAGCATTTTCCATGTCTCCACTCCTCCTACCACTTGTGATGTGTTTTTTTTTCTTTAATTTTATAGTTGTAAAACTTCCATTCAGCTCAATTACTGGCAGTTCTGAATGATGGATGTTTTATAGTTTAGTTTTAATTCTGATGCGGTTGTGCAAGGAGGCAAGCTCTGTTTATCTACCAACCATCTCTATATTTTAATGATTTCAAATCTTTCAAAACATTTTAAACTTAAGGGTAAGTGCCTTCTTATGACTTTTCATTTTCAAATATTTTCTGGTACATTTATTCCTAAAGATGAATGTTAGCATCTCTTGTTAAATCCTAGTGGGCTTCTAACTGGCACTGTTGTAACTACATCTTTAGGTTAAGGGGGAATGTGTTTCCACACTTCACTGTATTGAGTCTTCTCACCTAGGAACAGGATAACATCTTCATTTATTCATATTTTCCTTTCTACCCCTGGGACAATTTCTGCACCGAATATGTGAAATTCCTTCACATATCCTCACATGGCTTAGTTTAACTTTTTGGATTTCTGTCTCTTTGTTGCCGGTGGCTCTGGTTTCCACCTTTCCCATTTGGCAGTCAAAGAGAAACACTGTTACTTTTTTATCCTGTTATTGCAACTGGCCTCCTTATAATTGGTTCTGAAAACTTTTCAGTTTCTTTGATTTTTCCATGAACAGTTACATTATCATCACAATAATTATTTGTCTCCTTGTTTGCAATAATCATATCATGTGCTTTTTCCTTGATGAATTGCTTTGGCCAGCATTTTAAAAACAATGGAAATTAATATTGGACTTTCTTGCCTCATTCCTAACTTTCATAGCAATGATCTGGCCCCCTTCTGACATTTGCTAATTGTGTGTTTTTATGAATTCATTTCATATCCTGGGGCTATAACTATAAATAAATTTTTGGATAAAATTTTACATGCCACATGCTCAAAAACTAGACAAGACACCACCGTGGAGAGTCTGAGGGCACTCGGTGTCAGACACTGGCCTACCATTGGTCACACAGGCAAGCAAGGGTTCCGATGAACAGAATGCTGAATTAGAAATAAGAAAATCTCTTTCTTTTTTCTTTCTACAGATTTTAGTTTACTTTTTACTTTAATAACATAGTTAAATAATTTCTACATATCAAACTCGTAAGTTATAAACCTTAATGAAGTTTTAGTTACAAAATATGATAAAAAGGATATTTTCCAAAATATCATATCAAACAATATATGAACACTTTTTGTCATATATGCTTCTCAAATTTAAAATTTAACAGAGCAGTAATTACTTTCCAGTGCATACTCGGCCACTGAGCACTTTTTAAAATGAAGCACATATGAGATAGAGTACCAAAGAAAACTGTATGGGATCATGAAAACCTTACCATTATTTCAATTTTTTAAAATTAATTTTGAGCAACTTTTTTCCTCAATTAAAATAGCTTGATGTATATTCACCTATTGAGACTCAAGATTTTTATCCTCAAAGCAGTATTACCAAAAGAGCTTAGATTTTCTCAAATGGTCAAACATAACATTTGTAGTTTAGGAATACAAGGTATGTCTAGGAAAAGTCCAGCCATTGTTAATATAATGAGGATGGTTTGTGTGACATTGATGGAACCTGGCAGCCAAGGAGAGTGGACTAGAATGTGCATGTGGGAACAATGACAACTTCACTGTACTAGTCAGTGGGGGTGGTAGACTCCATTGAGTGAGCATGCGTAATGTGTGGACATCACATCCAAAATGACTGAGCGAGTAGAGCAATGAATCTGCATCCAATTTTGCATTAAGCTTGAACATTCCTCCATGGAAGTTACTTGGCTATGGGCAACTGGTGATTGGCAGCTTCATCACTAGAATGCCCATGCTCATGCATCATGTCTTGCGCAGTTTTTGGTGAAACATCAAATCACCCAGGTGACTCAGCCCCACTACAGTCAAGATTCGGTGTCTTTTAACTTCTGACTTTTCCCAAAACTGAAATTGGCTTTGAAATGGAAGAGATTTCAGACCATCAGTGAGATTCAGGAAAATATGATGAGGTAGCTGATGGCAATTAGAAAAACTGTGTGAGGTCCCAAGGTGCCTATTTTAAAAGGGACTGAAGTGTCATTGTCCTATGTACAATATTTCTTGTATATTCTTCAATAAATGTCTCTATATTTCATAGTACATGGCTGGATATTTTCTGTACAGACCTTGTTGTATAGTCATAATTATTAATTTTTATTGCCAATATCAAACCTAGACCACATAAGTTGTATACCCTGCAATTGTGAGAAGAAAAATACATGGGAAAAATACATGGGAAATAAGAGGGATCTTTCCTTACTGTTTTTGAATAAAAATGTGAGAAGTATCAAACTTGTGTTCAAGAGCCCCGGAACCTCTTGAGAACCTTTTGCTCTGAAGTCTTGGGAGCAGGGACACAAGGTCCATAGAAAGCACTTCAGAAACCATGGCCCCACCCCTTACTTGAAAGGGAGGACACTGAGTGCCCACAGGGATTATGGGATTTGTTCAAAAGGGTAGCCCAAGTCAGTATCTAGATCTGTGTTCTCCTCAACTGCTAGTCACCCTCCATTCCACCTCTTTGCCTCTCTTTGAGGAGCACAAGGTCCTGACAATTTCTGTACTCAGCACATAATACACACACACCCTCATGCAGTATTTGCACACAGCTAAAAGGCTCCTGCGTATTTGAGGCAGCTGAGCTTAGTTTTGCATACGTATGGGGGGGGCAAAAAACAGGAATTATCTTCTGGAGGGTGGGCCCCTTGTAATACAGGCTTCTCCCACTCAGTGAGTGTTCTTGAAACCCATCTGTATCAGTGTAGCAGCTGGCATTGTTGTAAGAGGCTGCATTCCACTTCAGTGATTTTTTTTTTGAAGACAACACATTTGCCCATTTCATGATGGGTGATTTATCAGTGCACCTGCCCACACCACACTGAGTGTTCAGCAGTTTTTGCCCCAAAACAGCATGACCCCCATGCCCTACCCTCTGTATCCACCTTCACCCCAAGAGACTTTTTTGTTTGTTTCCTCAGATGAAAAAAGTCCTTAAAGAGAAACATTTTGCCGATGTGGAAGAGGTGAAACAAAAAACAGCAGAAGCACTGAAAGGCATAAAAATTGACGAGTTCAAAAATTGTTTTGAGAAGTGGAATAAAAGGTATTGATGGGTGTATTGCATCAAATGGAGAGCACTTTGAAGGTGACTGAGGTTAAACGTATAAGAATACATACACAATTTTTTATAAATAAGTTCCATATTTTGGGTTGCCCCTCATACTTAGCAAAGGAGACACCACAACAAACTGTTAAGAGTCTAGTAGCTGCTGTTGCAGGAGCCCATCAACGGAACCTGCTCATCCTAAGACCTTAGCTCCACATGGAACGAGTATACCTTTCTTCCCTAAATTCCAGAGGGACCTTCAGTGTCGTTCGCCCTGGTGTGTGTCACAGGATGAGGAGAGCAGACCTTTGCCCCAGCCTGAGCTCTTCGCTAGCTTACCCTGGAATGGTGACAGAAGTCTTCTCCCCTCTTCTGACAGCCAGCTCATCCTTTAGGGGATGATTACAATCACATCTAAGGTGCCAGCATGAATGGTTTTGGCTTTGTGATGGTGAACAGGGCTCCGGAAAAAAACAGAGAGCTAAGGACATGTGAAGGAAGCTGGTGCAGTGTACAACGATGCCAAAGGAACATGAAGGAATATCCAAAGGGAAGTTATATGTCCTGGACAAGCAACCAGTCTCTAGTCTGTGAGCATACCTTTCCTCAACTATAATAAAACTAGGAAGACATGGACTGTTTCTTATGCACTTTCAGAGCCACTGTTGGACAGACTTGTTGCAGACCGTTCAGCCTGGTTTCAAGAGTTGTAACCCTCACCCCATGGTGGGCTGTGTAAGAGCCCAAGGGACCCACTTCATCTGGGTCTGTTCTGTCACAAGGATGTGACCTACTAAGGAGACAAAGCTTATTTCCCTGGCAGGAGCACTGCTTCTGCCTTACCCATCTCTGGCCCCATTGCTTGGTTGGCAGTCAATGATGGGTAAGACTCCTCATGGAAGGGGCAACCTAAACCAGACACAACCACTTGGGAGGGCTCATGGAAGGACTTGGGGCGGGGGGGGTGTTGCAGCAAAGAGGATGTGATGGACCTTCGCCCCCCGGCTATTCTGACATAGCCCGAGTCCTCATTTCCATCTGGGAGATGTCTCCTGCTTCCTAATCAGGCTTAAAGCCTGAAACTGTGGGGGTGAGCGGTGCAATCCTGTGCTGGCCAGGACGGCTCCCTGGGTGATCCGGACATAAGAAAGAATTTCTAAAGTCCTGTGAAACCTGCTTTGCTAAGAGTGCTCTTCCTTAGGTGATAAGTGTCCCAGGAGGAAATGAGTATGTCTCCCAAAGTTTGGCAACCCCCCTTCCTGACAAACACTGGCTCAGATTAAGCCCTCAGATTTTTTTGACATGTTAAACTTGTATTCTGGTGTATTGGAACCCAATAAAAGCCTAGTGAGGAAGGGGCTCTAGGTCATTCTCCTCTGAGAGTTTGACCCCTTTCCTCCCCAAGCAGATCTTGTCTTGGTAGTTTTTATTTTCATCCGTGACGAACGGGGGTTCTACGGGCAGAGCCCCCCACACAGACTAATAGCACCTGCATGAAACAGCACCTGCTCTTTGACCCCCAGCTTAATTAGCATGTTTATTTAGTGAAACCATTTTAACAGGGTCTGTCTAGGCTCATTTGCCTTCATTAACAAACCTGACTGCTGTCAACAGAAGTCCCCTCTGTCAGCACCAACTTTCAAAGCACACCTCAGGGCTGACAGTGACCACAATATGCTGGCATTTTTCATTTTCGAATCAAAGCGGTCAGAGTAAATGCATGTTGACAGTTGATAGCTGAAGCTGTCTGTTGTGTCAACTTCCTGCCTCATAGTTTCTATTGAAGAGTACAGGGGAACAGATTCGAGCTTTAGACTTCTCACAGTAGCCTTGGTGGGAAATTCTAGGCGATGGCTATTCTGTCACACTCATTTGTGGCAAGGGCAAGAAATGGGATGAGGAGACTTCATGGTGGCTTTTGGCAAACCTGTGGTAAGTGTGTACACCTACACACCTATGTCTGCATATAAACACACACACTCACATGAAAGAATGTGAAGAACATCCCTGCATAATTGTCACATTTTTAGTAGCCAACCAAAGAGAGTGAGGGGGGAGGGTCCCCAGCATCTGTGAATACTCAGCCCCATGGGTCCTCAGCACAGGTGCAGGACAATCACCTACAGATGTGGAAGAGGAAGGCAACCCTTGGCCATGGCCACGGGGGAGCAGCTGGTCGCCTCCCATTGCCACACGCTGGTGTTAAGAGTGACATAGCTTTGTGTCTGCTCAAACCCGAAGTCCCCCAGAGTGGCAGCAGGACATAAAAAATACTAAGGCCACAGCATCCACAGTTCTGCCAACAAAATCCATCCATCTTTACCTCTAACCCTTATTAAGAAGTTACAGAGAAAGGGATTATAAAACATACCATTCTTTGCCCACAGAAATCCCAGAGTGCAGAAAGAGAACAAAATGCTAAAAATTACAAAAAAACACTATGGACAGTTAAGAACATTCTCATGTAGGAAAAAAGAAAGCAAAGAAACTTTTCAGAATTTATTGGAAGAAGTAACCATCCTTAGCAACAACACTGCAATAACAGACTTCACTTAGGGCCAGTTTTGACTTGATAGAAATAGAGTCACAGACTAAGGGTCCTAATATAAGGAATCAAAGTCCCAATGTCATAGATGAACTGGTGGAAGTTATCACCGGTTCCGCAGGAAGAAAGAACTAGACATTTATTGCAAAACCTATCACATGTAATAAAAATTTTATATATATATAAATTTTATAAATATATATATATTTAGGGTAAAACTAATACATAGATACCTAGTAAATGTATCTAATTCTATGTTATGGATTTAATTATTCTCAGTGTATCACTGTTGTCTTCACAAGTTTAAATTGTGTAGCAAGTGGATCTGAACCGAATCCCACACAGCCCTGATACTGCAGAGGTGCTGGCTGGGGTCAGGTGTGAAAGCAAACTTAGGGCTTCATTTCTGTCTGGGTGCGCTCCAAGTTAAAACAGAACATTATTCACAGACATCTACACATTGACAGTCAAAAGTAACAACTCTCTAATGCCTGGTTGGTCCAGTTGATATCATACTTTGTTATGGCCCCACAACCATTAACTAGAATAAACACACACATTCTATCATTCGGCTTGAAATTATAAGACTGTTTTTAAAGAATCATTTGGAGGCAGTGTTGAATATCACCAAATCCAAAAGCCCCATTTCACAGATGAAGAACCTAAGGCCCAAACAAGTGAAGCAGAAATTGCCTGAGGCTGCAGAGCTAGTCAGTAAGAGAGCTGAGATTAGAGGCCTTATTTCTGGCTACCAGTCCAGCTCTCCTTACATTTCACCTTGCTAATTTAAAGGGAACCAATAAAACAAATTTTCATGAAAATGTGTTATGAAATATATTTGGTACAGAGGTACAAAAGATATATTATCTTCAGTATATACAAATAATTATTCCAGCATTTGAATTTGTAATTGTTTACAAGACCAACTACAGTAAAAGGAAATCAAAGAACACCTCCTAGTTTTTAGTGACTCTGGTTATTGGTTACCCCAAAGTGTATGGCTGATGAACATGCAACATGGTCAAAATCATCCTTACATAACAACATAGCCACAGAGGAACTTCCGGACCCTAGGGCCGAGTTCACAAGTGCATACCCCAGTGCTCAATGGTATTCAAACCCCAGTGGTGAATCTATTTTACCAAAATCACCAAGCCACCCAAAATGTCTCATATACAACCTGCATGCATTCAACTGTGTAAGAACATTCAATGAAATGTCAGTTTAGCATCCAAAGGTTACCATGCTCACCAGACAGAATTTTTTATGTTTGTTCGTTGAATAGACCCATATTCACAGCAGTTAGAGCATTAATGCAACCTAGACATACTTAATCACAAAGTCTGTAATGTTTAATCTCAGCTTCTGGTACTCACTAGCAGATCAAATTCTACATTTCACTTCATTGATAGTGTTTCTCTCCCACCTTGTCTTGTTTCAATCCAGTCTGCTCTTGTTCAGGAATGTACAATACAAAGTGCCCAAAGTGATTTAATAAGTCTATTGTCTGCAAGCAAATTTACAGGGTAAGATTTGCAATTCACAGAAATGAAGTTTTCTTTTTACCTATAAGCACCATTTTAAAGTTTTATCTGACTGGCTAAATAATATGTCATCAATAGTCTGGCATTTCTCTTACTTGAAAATACAAATGTCTTTATCTCAAAAGATCCCATGGAGGACCTTGGCCATGATCTTGGGTTTTCACTCTAGCTGTCACTGTGCCCCGACCTGGGGTGGAGTGGGAGTGGGGGGTTGCTCAAGGCAGCAGAGCTGCTGAACCAGAAGGGAGTTCATGGGGCACTGTGGCTCTCTAACCCCTTCTGGGTTATTTCCCACAACAGACCCATTGCCACCTGCACTTCGCTCCCCTTGCTCTCCTTCCTTACCCTCCCCTCCACCTTTCCTTGGACTTGATATATTTCTCTCATCCCCACCTTTTCCTTCTAGTTCCGATATTGTCCAACTGTGTCTAGATAGAATGGAACTAAGTTATTGTATTTATACTCCACAAAGATATCTTAAACAAAATGTTAAATGACACACTCTGCTGTCTTTGTACATGAGGAAAACACTCTCTGTGAAGGATTTACTCTGTCTCCTATGACTATTTTGATGGCCAATGGTATGAACTTGGTAAACAGCCAGTCTGGATCATAGGCAGCATCTATGGCTTAAGAACATCTCCCCTGCACTAACGCCTATAAAGACTTTAAATGGATCAAACATGAAATTTTTATTAATCCTGAGTCTAAACCAAGGAAACTAAAGCTCCAGTCTTCAGGGATTCATGGGGGATGCCTCACCTGAATGAAGAAATAAATACCTGCCATATAAATCTTAAAGAGTTATGGTCAGAAGCATTATTATATCCTTTAAAAAATCTAAACTAATAATTCAATCTAGAATTGTGTTGTCCAATGGGGTAGCCATTAGCTATTGTGGCTATTGTAACTACTTAAATTTAGTCATTAAAACTAGCCAGTTAGAATTCAGTTTCTCAGTTAGACTGGCCATACGGAAATGGTTAAATGATCCCAATGGCTACCGAGAGCACAAACATGGAGTGCTTCATCATCACAGAAAGTTCTGTTGGACAGAGACATTTATAGATATGCAAGGGCCCTCTGTACTCAACAAACAATCAAGAAAATGCCTTTTTTGACAATGACAAGTAGGAATTTAAATTTTATTACAGAATATTATTCTTTTGACCACATTAGTAAATTCTGTCTCCAAGTCTTGAGCCAACTAGCTATACTTGCTACAAAACAAGTGACTTCCTAATGTGCTCCCTGGAATTCCATAGGGATTGGTACAGCAGGGCAGGGAAGGGGAAAGTTAGTGAAGGATCATGTCCCCACATCCTTGCCACCCAGCACCTCTACTTGCATGGGGCTGTCTTTAAATGTCTGTTGATTCAAAGCTCCTAAGAAACACTGTATATTCACTCTGTGATTTGGGATGTTCCAATCTACGGTACAATAGGGACTAAACGTGAGAGAAGGTGAATTACCACAATCACTAGAGACAGCCCTAAAGTTTGGTAGATTGTGTCTGGTATGAAATCATGCTCTCCAACTTCCAGGTGTACGCAACTCTTCAATTCTCCCTTCACCTTTCATTGGCTCATATTGTACTGCTCCAGGTAAGCATGAAATGCTTTTTACTTAACAAAATCCCAACTCCATTATGTTGGCTGTGTCCAAATCCTACTTTTCAATTACCTGGGACAAATGAAGTTAGCTGTTAACTAAGGCGATCTCCTTGTAGCTCTTTTCCTTTTGTCCAACATTTCTCTAGACTCATCATTTACCCCCTTCTTTCTGTCTTCATGGCTACCCTCCCCACGTGTACATTTCATATCATTCCCTCTGCATATTCTAGGAACAGCCCCATCTGCCATCCTCACTGCTTTCAACTACTCTTCAATTTCTCCTTTACTGCTTCCCCCCCTCCTCTACTGAGCTACAGCCCTTGTCTTTCTTTCCGCAAAGTTCTGAATGTCCATCAGTACTCTCCACCTTCATCTTCCTTATGCCCTTGTAGCCTGATTCATGCCTTTGGACATTTTTTGAAGCTAACTTCAGAGCTACCAGTGACCTCTTAATCACTAAATTTGCAGACCTGTTATTCTCAATATGGGATCCTCTTCACATAACATTTTCACCTACAGGCAGTAACTAGTACTCGGAAGGACCATGTTCTCTTTTGTAAATGTGTGTGAAGGAAGTAAAAGAGAGGAGTAAAAGCAAGAATTAAATGTGTGGAAATAACTGGGAAAAATCACAGTATGATTCAGTGAAAATGGTTCTATTTTTTCCTTATAAAAAGTAATTTAAATTACATAATTACAGATTCCAGGGAAATAGATATTTAAATTCATCAATGATGTGTCTTTGACTTCCTCATTTCCAGAGAGAATCAGAGCTTATTTTGGTTTTTATTCTCATTATTCTCTTGGCCCCACCCACTCAAGTAGGATTGAGATAGATGACAAAGTAAAACCCTAGTACAATGGTATTAAACTAACAAAACAGGAAGCTATATGAAGCCCTTTATGTACTACAAAACCAAATGTTCCCATTTTTTTCCTACAGGCATTAGAATGGCACAGAAATAAAGTCAGATTCAACTCTCAGTTTCTATTTTGAGCAGAGGTTTGAAATGCCATCAGCTTAGATTAATGTGGTATGTATTAGTCACCTTGTATAAATATCTTTTATTTAAAGGGAACTCAACTGAATATATTTTCTTAAATGATAACATGCTAATGACATGGCAGAGTCCTTTAGATAAAGTCAAAACACAACTTTCCTCACCTATATTTAATAAATATCTAAACAACCATAAGCTTATAGCTGAAAAGCAAAAGACTCCCATGAAAATCAACTTCCAGAACTGCCTACCTTAAAATTTCATAAATGATACATGTTTTCCTCTAACCCTCAGAAAGGTCATTACCATACATGAGAGAGGTGATTAGAAAAATTTAGGAATGGAATGTCTGTAATCTCCTTGACTTAGATGTATGTTATCACTGTCACTTTCCTTACCCCATGCCAGACAGATAATTCCTCATGGCCATTTTTCCAACTGAGGTTTTAAGTCTTTCTCAACATAGAACTTCATGCACACGGCCCATGGATGGAAATGGCCATGGATATATCATGAGTACTATTGTGCAAGGCTCTGTTTTAAGTACTTTGCATTTATTAATTCCACTTAGTGTTCTCATCAATCTTACAATGGTTTTTGCACTTTATTATTATTTATATTATTATCTTACAATAAGAAAGCAGAAGCACAGAGAGACTTGTAACCAGCCCAGAGTCACAGAGCTAGCACACAGCAGAGACAGGATGCAAACCCAAGCAGTCTATTGCCAGAGACCATGCCCTTCATCACTACACTATGTTGTATCTTAAGAAATGAAAACTAATACAGAAAGAAGGTGGGATTTTTAACCACCTTTTTCATAAACTTGTAAACATACAAAAAAGTGAAGTAAAAAGTGTAATAAACTCTTACAGTTCCATAAACCAGTTTCAAGGATTATCTAAAACTTACCCATCTTTAATCATGTTTTTTTCATTGCTGTTTTTGTTTTGTTATTATTTTTTTATTTTGCTGTGTGTTGTTTCTTGGCTGGATTATTTTACAGCAAATCCAGAACACCGTCATTACCTAAAATCAATGGAGAATAAGTAGACCCAAAGATATACTGTATTTTTGGACTATAAGATGCACCCCCCAATTTGGGAGGAAAGGGGGTGCGTCTTATACTCCAAATGTAGCTTACCTGGCTTGATGTTGGGTGGGGGGGGGTGAGGCAGCTTATGTTATTTATGTTATTAAATATTTTATCACATTTCTTTGCTTCAAATTTTTTTCCCCTATTTTCCTCCTCTAAAACCTAGGTGAGTCTTATGGTCCAGTGTGTCTTACAGTCCAAAAAACTTGGTAATGCAATTGTACTGAGACAGACAGAATAGGACCAGAGGGCCACATGGTCTTTCCTCACCCTCACTCAGGAAGATTAGCTGCTTTCTCCTTCACATACCTCCTCTCCCACCCGCCTACCAAATGCTGTGCAGTCTTTAGCCATAGTCACACTAACAGCTTCCTGCACACTTGCATATTCCCACCTCCCCATTAGATTCTAACTTCACAAGGGCAAGGATCACCATGTCCTAGTCACAACAGCTGTCAGCACCAACCTCCATGCTTACCCAACAATAGATGCTGAAGTGTCTAGGGCAGGGGAGGGCAAAATGGGCATCTAATCTTCATAAAACAAGGTAGCCAAGAAAAATGAGGCAGTTCAACTAGACATTATTTTTATTTTAAATAAAAATATTATCCCAAAATTATAGTTGACCTTACTTAAAACAATAAATGGTCAACTTTCCTAAAAATAAAACAAAATATGTTTATATTCTAATCTCATTTCAGGATTGACCCACTCATGAGAAAGTGTACAGAGATGTCAATAAGGCTTTATCTCAAGTAGGCAATAGGTTCCCTGAATTTGAACCTCACAAGTACCTTCCAGCTCCTTTTTTTTCTTTTTTCTTTTCCAAATTTTATTTTAATTGTTGCTCAAGTACAGTTTTCTGTATTTTACTCCCATCCCAGCCCACCCACCCAGCCCTCCTCACCTCCCTCCCATTACTTCTCCCCCTAGTTTTTGTCCAGGTGTCCTTTATAGTTGTTCCTGTAAACCTTTCCCCTTTTTCCCTGAAATTCTCCCATAATTCCCTCCCCTCTCCCCTCTGGACACCATCAGCCTATTCTCTATTTCAGTGTCTTTGGTTATATGTTGCTTGTTTGTTTGTTTTGTTGTTTAGGTTCCTGTTAAAGGTGAGATAATGTATTTGTCTTTCACAGCCTGGCCTATTTTGCTTAGCATAATACTCTCCAGTTCCATCCATGCTGTCCCAAAGGTAGGAGCTCCTTCTTTCTTTCTGCTGCATAAAATTCCTTTGTGTAAATGCACCACAGTTTTTTGATCCATTCATTAACTGATGGGCATCTAGGTTGCTTCCAACACTTGGCTATTGTAAATTGTGCTGCTATGAACATAGGGGTGCATAGGTTCTTTTGGATTGGTGTTTCAGGGTTCTTAGGATATAATCCAAGCAGTGGAATTGCTGGGTCAAAAGGTATGTCCATTTTTAGTTTTCTTAGAAAATTCCATACTGTATTCCATAGTGGTTGTACCAATCTGCAATCCCACCAACAGTGCACTAGGGTCCCCTTTTCTCCACAACCTCTCCAACACTTGCTGTTTGTTGCTTTGTTTATGAAGGCCATTCTGACTGGTGTCAAGTGGTATCTCATTGTAGTTTTAATTTGCATCTCTCTGATAGCTAGAGATATCGAGCATCTTTTCATGTGTCTCTGGATCCTCTGTATGTCCTCCTTGGAGAAGTGTCTGTTCAAATCCTTTGCCCATTTTTTAATTGGGTTGCTTGTTTTCTTAGAGTGGAGTCCTATAAGTTCTGAGTTTAAACCCTTGTTGGAGGTATCATTGGCAAATATGCTTTCCCATACAGTTGGTTCTCTTTTCATTTTAATACTGTTTTGTTTAGCTGTGCAGAAGCTTTTTCTTTTGATGAGATCCCATTTGTTTATTCTTTCCTTTATGTCCCTTGCTCTAGGGAACATATCAGTAAAAACGTTGCTGCATGAAATATCTGAGATTTTCCTGCCTATGTTCTCCTATAGGACTTTAATGGTGTCCTGGCTTATATTTAAATCTTTTATCCACCTTGTCATCTATCCATTTATCAATTTATTTTTGAGTATGGTGTAAGTTGGTGCTTGAGTTTCATTTTTTTGCATGTAGCTGTCCAGTTCCCCCAACACCATTTGTTGAAGAGGCTATTTTTACTCCATTTTATGTTGCTGCCCCCATTGTCAGATATTAATTAAAACTTGGGTTTATTTCTGGGCTCTCTGTTCTGTTCCATTGTCCATGTGCCTGTTTTTATGCCAGTACCAGGCTGTTTTGATTACTGTGGCCTTGTTATACAGTTTGATATCAGGTATTGTGATCCCCCTTATTTTGCTCTTCTTTCTCAAAATTGGAACAGCTATTCCAGGTTGTTTATGGTTCCATATAAAATTTGAAGTGTTTGTTCTATGTCTGTGAAATGTGCCATTGGTACTTTAATAGGTATTGCATTGAATCTGTAAATTGCTTTGGGTAGTATGGACATTTTGATGATGTTAATTCTTCTGATCCATGCACACGGTATATGTTTCCATTTGTTTGCGTCTTCCTTAATTTCTTTCTTTAGTGTTGTGTAGTTTTCTGCATACAGGTCTTTTACCTCCTTGGTTAGGTTTATTCCTAGGTATTCTATTTTTCTTGTTGCTATATCAAATGGGTTTCCCCCCTTGATTTCTGCTTCTCCTGTTTCATTGTTGATATACAAGAATGCCTTTGATTTCCAGATATTGACTTTGTATCCCACTGTTTTGCCAAATTCATTTATTAGGTCGAGCAGTTTTTGGTGGAGTCTATAGGATTTTCTAGGTACACTATCATGTCATCTACAAACAATGATAGTTTTGTTTCCTCTTTTCCAATTTGGATGCCTTTTACTTTCTTTTCTTGTCTGATTGCTGTAGCTAAAACTTCCAATACTATGTTAAATAGAAGTGGTGAAAGTGGACAACCTTTTCTTGTTCCTGATCTTAGTGGAAAAGATTTTAGTTTTTGCCCATTGAGTATGATGTTGGCTGTAGGCCTCCAATATATGACCTTTATTATGTTGAGGAATGCTCCCTCTATTCTCATTTTGCTGAGTGTTTTTATCATAAATGGGTGCTGTACCTTATCAAATGCTTTTTCCGCATCTATTGATATGATCATGTGATTTTTGTTTTTGCTTTTGTTTATGTGGTGTATTACATTTACTACTTTGCAAATATTGAACCATCCTTGCATCCCTGGGATGAAACCCACTTAGTCATGGTGTATGATCTTTTTAACGTATTGTTGGATGTGGTTTGCCAATACTTTGTTGAGGATTTTAGTGTCTATGTTAATCAGCGATATTGGCCTGAGGTTTTCTTTCTTTGTTGTGTCTTTATTTGGTTTTGGGATTAGGATGATGCTGGCTTCATAAAAAGGGTTTCCATCATTTTGGAATAGTCTGTGAAGGATAGGGGTTAGCTCTTCCTTAAATGCCTTATAGAATTCTCCTATGAAACCATCTGGTCCAGGAATTTTGTGTGTTGGGAGTTTTTTGATTACTGCTTCAATTTCATCTGCTGTTATTGGTCTGTTCAGGCTTTCTGCTTCTTCTTCATTGAGTTTTGGAAGACTATATGTTTCTAGAAACTTGCCCATTTCACCTAGGTTTTAAAATTTCTTGGCATACAGTTCTTCACAGTAATTTCTTACAATCCTTTGTATTTCTGTGGTATCAGCTGCAATCTCTCCTGTTTCATTTGATTGTGTTTATTTGGGTCCTCTCTCTTTTTTTCTTGATGAGCCTGCTTAAAGGCTTGTCAATTTTGTTTATCTTTTCAAAGAACAAGCTCCTGGATTCATTGATCCTTAGAATTGTGCTTTTAGTCTCTATGTCATTTAATTCTGCTCTGATCTTGGTTATTTCCTTCCTTCTACTTGCTCTGGGCTGTCTTTGTTGTCATTCCTCAAGTTCTTGTAGGCATAGGGTTAGGTTGTTTGTTTGAAATGTTTCTCTCTTTTTTGGTAGGCCTGTATCACTATGAATTTCCCACTCAGGACTGCCTTCACTGTGTCCCATAAGTTTGGGGTTGGTGTAAGTTCATTTTCATTTGTTTCCAGAAATTTTCTGATTTCTTCCCTAATTTCATTCTTGACCCATTCATTGTTTAATAGCATGCTATTCAATTGTCATGATTTTGAGGATTTTGGGTTTTTTCCTTTGGGGTTGGTTTCTAGTGTCAGTCCCTTGTGGTTGGAGAAAATGCTTGGTATGATTTCAATTTTCTTGAATTTGTTGAGGCTTGTTTTGTGTCCTATCATGTGGTCTATCTTTGAAAATATTCCATGTGCATTTGAAAAGAATGTGTATCTAGCTTCTTTGGGATGAAGGGCTCTGTATATATCAGTTAAGTCCATTTCATCTAGGGCATTGTTCAATGCCACAATATCTTTGTTCAAAATTTGTTTGGAAGATCTGTCCATTTTTGACAGTGGGGTGTGAAAATCCCCTACTATAATTTTGTTTCTGTCAATCTCTTTCTTGAAGTCCTCTAAGATTTTCTTTATGTATTTACATGCTCTTATGTTGGGTGGATATATATTTATAATGTTTATGTCTTCTTGGTGGATTCTTCCCTTGAGTATTATGAAGTGACCTTCTGGGTCTCTCTTTATGGCCCCCACCCTTTTTTTTTTGAAGCCTATTTTGTCTGATATGAGTATTGCTACCCTGGCTTTTTTTCCCTGTCCATTTGCTTAGAAAATTTGTTTCCAGCCCTTCAGTTTGAGTCTGTGTATGTTTTTGTCCTGAGGTGGGTCTCTTGTAGGCAGCATATGTGTGGGTCATGCTTTCTTATCCATTCAGCTATTCTATGTCTTTGGACTGGAGTATTTGATCCACTTACGTTTAATGTTATTATTGTTGGTACTTACTCATTGTCATTTTTGTACCCGTGTCTGTCTGTCTGTCTCTCTCTCTCTCTTCCTTCATTCCTTTCCCTAAAGCAGTCCCTTTAGCACGTCTTCCAGAGCTGGTTTGGTGGAGGTGTATTCTTTTAGACTTCTTGAGGTGTATTCTTTTAGACTTCTTGTGTCTGGGAAGCTCCTTATGTGGCCTTCTATCTTGATTGAGAGCCTTGCTGGGTAAGGTAGCCTTGGTTGCAGACCTCTGGTTCTCATTACTTGTTATATTTCTTGCCATTCTCTTCTGGCTTGGAGCGTTTCCATTGAGAAGTCAGCTGCTAATCTTATTGGGGCTCCCTTGTATGTTACTTCCTTTTTCTCTCTTGCTGCCTTTAAGATTCTTTCTTTGTCTTGGAATTTTGGCATTTTAATTATGATGTGTCTTGAAGTGGGCCTCTTTAAGTTCCTGTTGATTGGGACTCTCTGTGTTTCCTGGATTTGTGTGACTTTTTCTCTCATCAAATTAGGGAAGTTTTCCAGCATTACTATTTCAAATAGATTTTGTATCCCTTGCTCTTCTTCTTCTCCTTCTGGTATTCCTATTACACGGATATTATTATGTTTCATATTGTCTTGCATTTCTCTTAATCCCTCTTTATTCTTTCTGAGCCTCTTTTCCTTTTCTTGCTCTTTCTGGGTGTTTTTTTCCTACTTTATCCTCCCGCTCACTGATCTGATCTTCTGCTTCATCGATTCTGCTTTTGATTCCTTCTACTGTGTTCTTCAGTTCAGAAATTGTATTCTTCATTTCCCCTTGGCCCTTGTTGATAGTTTCTATTTCCTTTTTAATGTTGATATAGTTTGTAGTGAGTTCATTGTACTTTCTCCATAATTTCTGGTAGGTCATTGTGAGCTCATGGAGCTTCCTGATAACCATTGCTTTGAACTCAGTATCTGATAGTTGAGTTGCCTCTATTTCATTTAGCATTCTTTCTGAGGCTTCCTCCTTTCCTTTCATTTGGGGATTGTTTCTTTGTCTTCCCATTGTTTGTGAGACTCTTCTTGTTATCCTCAGATTCTTAAATTGATCTGCTCTGGCTCCCTGGGTTTATGGTGTGAACTTCTGTGGTAGAATACCTGTGAGATTCAGTGGTGCAGTCTCCTTCGGGTATCCTAATGTTCACAGCTTCCATCTACTCTTTTTTGTGCTCAGTTAGAGGGCTAAGGCAAAATGCTTTAAGACAGCAAGAGAGTATTCTATGATATTTACAGTAGCAGTTAGTAGAGAAGAGATAGGAAATCTTTTGTCTATGTATAGTGTTAACTGTGATCGTCTGCCCAACTAGCCACTTTTCAGAAAAGATAGGAAGAAGATAAGACACTTGCTGGGGAAGGAAGGAATGTGAGCTGGATCTTGAAAGCAGTGATGTTGTGGGAGGTCAGATTCTGAGGTAAGGTGACAGCTGAGGATAGTAAATAGGTGTAGTGTGTGAGAGAATAGAGTTAACCACTACAATAATAGAGTTCAGGAAACCGTGAAGTGGGCTAAGAGCTGGGAGGGGTGTTGTGTAGTATTTACAATTGTATGGAACAGCTATTATTTACAATAATATTAGAGCAACAATAATATTACAGAATCTATGTGATCTGGATAACAAGGATAGGGAGTATAGGACCTTGAGTAATGTGCTAATAGAACACAGGTGAAGTTGAGGACAGTAAATTAGCAATCACTATGAATGAGAGAACAGGGGACACTTGTCAAATGATACAATATAACCAGCCAAGCAAAGAGACTAAACAGAAAGAAGAGGAATGCAAAAATACTATTCAAATAAAAGATGTAAGAATAATGAAAAAACAATAATACAAATATGCAATAACTTGCAGGTTTTCTGTAACAGGAAAGTGAAATTTTTCTCACTGTCTCAGCTGTTGGGATGCCCCCTCTTTGGGTCCAACTCTGGTCTTTTCACAGTTCCAGGTTCGGTTTTGTTTGTTTGTTTGTTTGTTTGTTTGTTTGTTTTTGGTCTCACTTGTGGGTATTTAAAAAGAAACAAAAGACAAAAAGGAAAAAAAGCAGAAGAAGAAAGGAAGAAGAGATAAAATTGGAAAGAAAGGAAAAAGGAATAAAACAAGAAAGAAAGAAAGAAAGAAAGAAAGAAAGAAAGAAAGAGAAGCAAAAGAAATTGAGAGCTTAAAAATATAAAAAAAAAATTAAAAATTACTTTAAAAAAAGAAAACGAAAACAAACTTCTTGCTGGTTTCAAACTGGCCAAACCAGTTTTTGTGGCCTTGCTGGCTGCAGGCTGTATTGTTTTTCTCCCTTCCTGTTCAACACTCGGCACTCTCTGCAGAGCTAGCCCGGAGCCCCTCAGCAGGGTCCTGGGTGAAATATCTGGACCCTCCTAAAGGTGTGCTCTCTCTGGGTTCATGCGTTGTGGGTTCTGGACTCTTTGTGGAGACAGCCCTCCCTCCAGGTTTATGGTTGTGGGCTCTGGGCTTCCTATAGAGTGCGTGCTTTCCCAGGGTCTGCGGGTATGAGCCCTGTCCTTCTCCAGAGAGCATGCTCTCTCTCAGTCCACGTGTGTAGCCTCCAAGCTGCACATAAAAGCACTCTCTCCCCAGGTTGCAGGCGTGCGCACCGTCCAGGTCGCCTCCAGTCGCACGGGTTTGGGTGCGCACTCTTCCCAGGGCTTTTCATGGGCGCTCACAGCCCCCGGGTGTTTGCCACTCAGTCCTCACTCCCCTCTCCTCAACCTCAAGCAACCAGGTGTCTCCTGGTGCTGCTCAAACCCTGCTTGGCTGGGGAGGGAGCGGCCAACCCTGATCTCTGCAGAGAGCCCTGTGGCAGACCCAGTGAGTGCCAGGCCTGGGGCTGCAGCTTTCCTGGTCCCTGCACAGATCCCTGGGCCCTTATTGTCCTGAAGCACCCTCCTTACTGGCTGGCTTTTCAATGTCCGCTATAATTTTTGATCTCCTATGTTCATATATGCTGTGGTGCTGTTGGCTGTTTGCTCTGTTCCTCCGTAGATCTGCTAGGTTTTTCTCCCATGTGTAGTTATTAATAACTCCTACTGAATAAGCTGACAAGAGGCATCTTGTCAACTCTGATCTTATTTCGAATGCATGTCCAATTCAGAAAACCAAATGTGTTATGTATGTGAATGTATTTTATAATACTCATGAGTGTAAATGCAAAGTTAACGTTGCAAACGGCTTTCATGTTAACCCTAATCTTCACTGATGAACCTTGCAAAAAGGCTAGGGATTTTTCAGTTCAGATTATATTCCCAGAACCTAAATCCCATTCAAAAATTTTAAAAATATCTACTTATTATTAAAACAAAAATAAAAACTCTAGAATTTAATGAGAATATCTAATCTCTCCAAGTTGAGATACATGTTTTTAGAAACTTAGAAATACTCTTATGAATAGCTTCAACAGTAGGGTTTTAGCCCAATCTTTTTTAAATGGCTAATTGCAAGGAAATATATAGGTAATTAGCCATTTGTGAGGCTATGAAGTCAGGCTACATGATAATTGATTGACCTCTGAACATAATTACCCTTTAAACGACTTATTATTTTTCTACTCTTTGAGTTGTATAAATTATCTATAAGTACACCACAGTCAATGAAAGCAACATTTTAGAGGTCCTAGAAAATTGTGAAAACCACAATGATAAACTCCACCAGCTATCAAGACCTGCAAAAGTCCTGATAAAGTGAAAATGTATTCCCACTACAAAATACTTCCAAAAGCTGCCCAAGTTACTCTCAAGGGTCTCTCGTGAATAATTCTGGTTGGCTGGTCAAGGGTGTATGTCAGGGGCTGGTGTGTAAGGAAGGTGAGAAGAGGGCTGGGCAGGTCATGGAGGACCTGTAACACTCAGTAAGGAGCAGAAGCAATGACAAGGACAGCGTGGAGCAGTCAAACAGGGTCAAAGGGAAAATCATCAAGGATCAAGAACTCTATGGATTAGAGAGTGAAGATGTACTGGGGATAGTTTAGGTGAGAGGTACTAAGATGGTAAGGAGAGAGAGAAGGAACTGATCAGATTCAATCACTGAACACAAAGGAAAGCAAAAGAAGATAACAGATAATACTGATTATTAAATATCCAGCCTCAGCAGCCAGGAGATCATATCACTAAAAGATAGAACAATTTGGAGAGCAGGCACTGGTTTGTAAAAGATTCATTTAGAGCAGGGTTGTCAAACTCATTTTCATAGGGGGCCGCATCAGCCTTGCAGTTGCCCTCAAAGGGCTGAATGTAATTTTAGGACTCTATAAATGTAACTCTTCCTTAACAGTTAAGCAAGAGCTCGGCGCTGCCACTGGGTAGAAACAAGGTGCTGGGAGGGATAAAACAAGGTAGAGGCTGGATTCAGCCTGTGGGCCTTGTGTTTGCCACCTGTGATTTAGGGGGGAAATGTTCAGTTTGAGGTACATTGAGTCACTCAGATATTTGGAAGGTCATTTGAAAGATAGGTGAGTAGGAGGCTGGGGCTAGAAATATGGATTCAACATCACATCCTAAATCCTAAGAGCTGATGCTGTAGATGAGATGACCAAAGGGGAGACCAAAAGATTGAAATAGATGTGTTCTAAGAACAAACCTGGGGAACTCAAAACACATGGCACAGGGGCCAGGAAACAGACAAGGCTTTGATGAACCAGAGATGTGAACCCCTTAGATTCAGGAGCTTTTCTGGACACAGCACCCTCCCTGAAAAGATCTCCTAGAGCCCATCTCCATCTCCCAAAATACTGCCCAGCTTACAAGCCCGCTGAGAAACTTCCTCATCATCCTAATCAGAAACCAACCCTCCACCCAGCTCATGAACTTCTGTCCAACTTGGCATCATTTTTTAGGCTATCAGCACATATATCCTTGTGTCATAGTTACTTATACAGATATTGGTCTCCCTGTCCAACTCCTCAGCTACATCCCTATTTTCCCAAACATTCTACTACTTCCTTCATCAAAAAAAGAAATGAGAAAAAACTTATTTTGGGGGCGTACAAATTTATCTTTTCAAATTCTTTTTTAAATATTTATATATTTTTATATAATCATCAGAGGAACTGGGCTGCTAGTTGGAGCTACAAAGAGACAGCCTGAATGCACACAGTGAACAGTTCCTTCCCAAGACGGACTGCTCCCCGGCACTTGAAGAGCTCATGCACTTAGGGCTCCCTGGCTGAAGACACTGGAAGGAGTAGGTAAGGGTTTGGCCTGAAGCGCTTCTTGAGGTAGCTCCAACTCTAAGAGTTGCTTCAATAGTAGAAAAGGAAGGCTTTAAATCATGGGTGTGTCTTCACCCTGCATGGCAGCTTTAAGAACTAAATAGAGGAAGACCACTGGCCTAGGACCCAAGGAAGCCATCCTAATTTCAGTTTACTCAACTATAAAATGAGTGCTAAGATATCCTGGGGTTCAAAGGACCTACAGATATAATCCCCCTCCTGGTGTCTGCTCCATTTGTCAAAACCTTGTAAAAAGAGATGGAAGGACATGTGACATAGGAAGGCCTTCCCAGTGCCTAAGCTCTGGTGGAGGGTAGATTCCGCACAGAACAGCTGAGACCCACATCCAGGGCTCATGGGCCTCCCTCTCCACACTCATCATCACTTGCCCCAGAACCCAGGAATACAGCACGGAAGAGGTGCAGCTAAGCCCAGGTAGCCCAGGAAACACTAAGGACTGCACAATGAATCACTTAACAGTGCCCCAGTTATGCCATTCCACAGTCACTGTGGACACTGTTCCAACTGTTTATAGGCACAGGAGTGCCTACAAACGTGAGTTGCACATTTACAAATAGTTCCTTTTTATAGTCATGTTTCAGATTTTGGGAGATCTACTGTGCCATGATGTAATCTCTAAGTACAGTGGTATTCCTAAAATAAACCCGATGGAAAAGTAGTGTCTGAAGAAAGAACAACATTCCATGAAGAAAAATGGAACTGACTCTGACATCATGTTCACTGTTTCTATGAGCTAAACCAACGGAGCAGTGCTGCTTATGATCAAAGCATTTCTGGTCTTTTAAGAGCTTCATATTTTACTTAATCCTTGTCATCAAAGTATCACCTCTCTGCTCAAGAAGAGAAGCAAAATTTTCCTTGACATTAAATCTAGTAACAACTATAAGAATAATGGTGAATGGTACTAAGATACCAATTAAAACACATGTGAAGTTTTCTGTGATGTACTGATGAAGTACAAATTTAGTATAGTTAGGTGGCAAATAATTAAAAATAAATTCTAACATACTACTTTTTAAAAATAGAAAATGCTGAATAGCAATATTAGGTATTACTGTTAATGTGAAGCCTTTACACTCGGAGCTGTTTTCTCCAACACATAACCCCTGGGTGCTGAGGGGTGCCTATCTGGTATCCTTTAAAGCAGAGGTGATTAGAAATGCTCTAAGCACATCTAGAATTATTTTGTCCACACCTGTCAGCTCTCCTTTAGCAAAAGCTCTACCATGGGGCCACAGCTCCATTCACCTTGAAATTATTTTTTTTTAAGGAATCAAAACCTTCACTTTTCCCTTAGAAAGATACAGACCATATGAGATATTTTTCCTTCATGCTCCCTCTAAAAGAGGAATATGCCACTGGAAATTTTACTACTAAAAATGATGACAAAGAGTTGCTTCTATATTTTAAAATCTTCAGACCATATGGGCATTCATATCTAAAAGTATGAGTTACACATTTTAACATAGTTCCTTATTATATCATGTTCCAGATTTTGAGACACCTACTGTGCCATGGTGTAGTCCCTAATTACAATGGTGTTCCTAAAATAAATCTGATGGGAAAGCTGGTCTGAGCCACAGCACCTTCAAGAAACCAGGTAAGCAAAGAACCTCTTAGAAACTGCTTACAAACACTTCAGGATAAAGGAAAAGTAATGCATCACTCCTAGGAATAGCTAGGTAGACCAAAATTCAGAACTGTATGTGTACAACTGTTTGGTGCATCACCTCTGTAAACCCAAGATAGAAAGGGAACAAGTTTGGAGACAGGAAATTGAAAAAAATATTATAAAATCAATCTCATTCTCAATCACTTCTTCCCCAGCTTGATATCCCTCTCCCTCCTTTTCTCTTCTCCAACTTGATTCAACTACTTTAATCCCTTCAAAACAGCTCTCCACATAAAAACTTCTAAAACTTTCCTGGCCCTGGGGCAGATTCTTGCTAACCAACATCTGAGCTGCCGTGGCTTCAGATGTAATAACAATAACCTGGAAGTTGATGAGGCTGAGGTGGGGTTTGGTCATCAAAGGCTTAGCCAAATAGGGCAAACTCTGGATCTTCTTTTTTTTTTAATTTTTATTTTAATTGTTAATCTTGTACAGTTTTCTGTCTTTTATTCTCACCCGAACCCACCACCCCAGCCCTCCCCACCTTTAGGGACAATGGCTACTGTGACTTGTTCAGAGGCTATTAATTCACACTATAAAATACAGTTTACAACAGAAGTCTCAGCAGCCAGGCAATCTTATCAGCCAAAGGGGACCTTCCTGGGCACAGACTTGAAGTTCAGCTCAGTATAAAGCCATTATAAGGAACCACAGGCAACTAAAACAATTTCCACTAATATTTAATATCTAATATGTATCATGATGGCACAGCATGGTAACACCTTTTATGAATCTTGAACTTCTTACCTAGAATCCACAAAGCAAAGGGTTCCTGAGGTTCGTGGAATCAGTCCCTGGATAATTATTTTCTAGATGTAAGAGTAACTTTAAAGTCTTTTTTCCAGCTCATTAATCCCCCATAACTGAGAAAATGATAGTGTGAAATAGGCTACTTTTCTTCATTAGATTATTTTTTTAAATCCCAGTAATGGTAGATTAAAGTTGTCAACCCAAATTTTCAACTCATTACATAGAGAAAATGAAACGCTGTTTCACCCTACTCCTATCTGGCACAATTCATGTGTTTGTGCTGAGCGTGCAAGCCACCCGCGCCGGGCTGCCCCCACTACGCTCTGTCTGCCCCACTTACGGTTAGCCAGCCGGTTCTGCTCAGGTTGTGCATTGTCCACGGACTGGGTGCTGGAGACCGAAGACACACTGGAGCTCCGCATGAAGCCAAATGCAGCCAGTTTGGCTGCAGGAAGACGTGAGTACCCAGGAGGCCGAAGCCCAGATTTCTGTAGACCGGATTTGGCAGCATTCGAACTGGAGGCTTTCTTTAAATCTGTTAAAATGAACCCAAAACAAAACAAAACAAATTTTAGCTGACAGTGAGCTAGAGAGCACATGGAGTGTGAGTGCTAATCCAGTTCTAACGTAAACAGACCATGAGTAATCTTGAGGGTCCAATTCAGCACATGCACAAATACATCTTTCCCAGAAAGCACCCTCACTCTGATGCCAGGTGTTTCAGGGAACTCAAAGAGCAGGAGAGGCAGAGGTGGATAAGATCAGAAACACTAGCCCTATTGTAGGGTCATAAAGAAAGATACAAAGGGCTTAGGAAGCTCAATAGAATGATAAGACTGTTGCAAGTTATGCAAGAATTGTGAAATTGAGATACATCTTAAAATCTGATATATGATGGGCAAAGGACCTTCCTGGAAACTATTCATTAGCAATTATAACAGTATATATTAAGTCATGGAAACAGGTACAGAGAATCATTTTACTAAGCTTTTGCTGGTTGACAGGAATGAGGGGAAAGGGCACAGACTGAGGAGCTGGTCAGGTTGGAATCTGCACTATAACACTTACTAGCAGTGTAATTTTGGGCCCCTGACCTAATACTTAGAATCACAGTTTCTTCCCCCAGAAGGAACTTGGGATCATAAAAGTGGCCTTGCAGGTTTAGTGTAAGTATTCCTGCCTATAATACAGAATTTAGTAGGTGCTCAAATTGATGCTAGGTTTCTTTTCTCTTTTTTCTATTATTTATTTTTATGTTAGTGCATACTTCAAAATTAGTTTCCAGATATATGCAAATCCAGCTATCAAAATAACAAAGCATCATGCTATAAATCCATCATCTTAGCACCACTATGTCTGAGCCCATGATCAATCATCACAACACTACAGGAAGTCTCTCAATACCAGATAGAAACAGAATGTTTTCAAGACATATGCTGTACAATACAAAACTTAAAAGAAAAAAGGACAAGCTCCTTAGTATTCTGTACAACTGTCCTAGCCAAGTCATTTAACAACTTTCTCCTGCAGCCATCTTTACCCCAAGTACTTATGTCCCTATCCCTTGGTCCACTTGTTGTTATCCAGTGGAAGATTACTCAGGATGCAGATTAAACACAATTTTTTTAACTGGCCCATTTGTTAAAAAAAAAAAATCAATGTCTAAAAATCAATGAAGAGTCTATGTATTAGAAAGTTTCTATGGGTGGAAATATAGAAAGAACCAATAGATGCCAGGATGCCTCTTGGGATGCCAAGGTTTATGGTGCCTCTTCCTCTACCAGCAGCTCCCCAGAAGAATGAGGCAAGGACAGTTTCACGTCCAGCGAAGGCACAAGTGGCACATCTGTAGTTTCCTGATCCTGGGTCAGGACTAGGATGGGGAGGAATCAGGTGAGTGCAGGAACTGGGAGCTGGGGCTGCAAACATTCCTAACTCAGGTCTGTCCGGATGCTTGGAAAAAATGCTGAAATATGACAATGAAGAAGTAAACAGTTTACTAAGTAGTAATGGCCCTTTGCATCAGCAATTAAATGCCATTTCCAATGTCTGTACATTGTTTTCACATCATTTTGCTTAATTTTAGATGATATCCCCAGAACAATGAAAGTGTCCCTCTGTATCAGATACCATTTTTGTATTAAGTTTATACCAAATCAATTTTGGATGATGTCTGTAAAACAGTAAAAGAGTTGCTAAAAATCAGATGTAATTTTAACAATAAGTATACACTAAACCCAACATATTTTGATACTATTTTCAGTTATAGATAACCTCCTTCCTAACCCACTTAAACAATAATTGGCTTGAGATTATACAAGATCAAGCAAGAAAAAATACAAGTAAAGTATTTTTGGAGGGAAAACAAATCCATCTTTGGAAATGAAAGAGAAGTCAGAATATCTAACAGAGCACTTTGGCATGTGGTAAATACTTGTTTAATATTTATTTCAGAATGGATACCAAGTATTAAGTCATAACATAAAGCAATTAAGCCACTGAACATTTTCAAAAACAAATCTATCTTAGCTACCCTTACCTACATTCATTCATCATTCATTTCATCAGTAGAAAGGCAGCAGTGACGCATGTTGAGAGAGCAGGAGAACTTGACAACACAGGATTCCAAGTACACAGGATGGAGGTCTCTAAATGACTTTCTAGTTTTCACATTCTCCCAGCTCAGCTCTTCCTTTTAATAAAACCACATATGCAGTGGTGGGAGTTATTTGTGGCTGTATGGGGATGCCTTGTCCCAACTCTCTGTACATATAATTTTCTCTAAACTTAATATAACTTAGAGTATACATCAAGTCACTGTGCAATGGTCTCTCCTTACAAACAGTACAATTCAGGGACTAGAGGAGAAAGTAAAACTTATACCACTTGGTTTTGACAAGTTATTATTCAATAAAGTTTACCTGAAGTTTTCATTAGCCAAGCTTGTACTACATTAATTTAGCACACAACATGAGTTGAATACCTCCACGAGTCTCTCTGCAAGTGAACTAGTCTGAAGTGAAGTTCAAAAGCCTGCTTTTTAAACAAACACCTCAGTGATTCTCATTCAGGTAGTTCCCTGGACCACACTTGGAAAACTTCAACAGATGGTGCCAACTCATCCTGTGAAATAATCACATTCAAATATTCTCATTGAATATGCCTTGATTTAACCTTAGTTTCTCATAAAAATGGACTTAATTATTAAAAAATATGCAGTCCTTACTCTTTTTCAAACCAGTCTAGCATGTCAGAGAAACATATTTTTTTCAACTATTTTTTATCCTTGGACTGTTCAAAAATATAGACTTTGACAGAAATAGTGTATCAAGGTTCATTGCAAGCCTTCAATAAACTAATGATAGTGATTTTTTAAACTAATTATTTCTTTTTTTAATCAGGATTTTTTTAATTGTTGATATTGTACAGTTTTCTGTCTTTTACCCCGCCCCCAGCCCACCACCCCAGCCCTCCCCACCTTCCTCCCATTTCCACCCCCCATAGTTTTTGTCCATGTGTCCTTTATACTTGTTGCTCTAAACCGTTCCCCTTTTCCCCTGAAATTCCCTCCCCTCCCCCTCTGGTCACTGTCAGAATGTTCTCAAATTCAGGTCTTTGTTTATATTATGCTTGTTTGTTTGTTTTGTTCATTAGGTTGCTTATGGTCTCTTCTGGAACATATTAATCAGTGATTAATATAATAAAGCTGAGGAGCACATTAAGAGAGACAACTTTCACAATGGTGGCATGAGAAGCCCCATGGATACTTTCTCCAGTGAAGCTGATGGAGGAACTCAAGAGTTAGAAAATTTTAGTTTAAGGTAATAGTTAATAAGCCTAGTAGTTAATGCATATAAAAAGCTATTGTTCCAGGAACTGAAGGTACAGCCCACCCTGACTCCAGGAAACCACAAGTGATGGACCTTTGTGTTCCAGAAGAGACCATAAGCAATCAAGGTGGTATCTGACCCACTGTGTTCCTGGGACAGACGGTCCAAGGCCCAGGGCACAGAAAAAGAAAATCACCAGCCTGGGGATGAAAGGATGCTAGGGAAATTGCTGGACTGCAGCTTTAATCTGATTAACCTCTCCTGAATTCCAAATCCCCTACCTACACTTTTTTCCCCTTGAAATTTCAGATCTCTCACCTACACTTTTTCCCCTTATAAAAAAGGCTGGCTTGAAAGGAAATGTAAGACTGTCTATTAGGGTACAAACCCACTGTCTTCTCCGGTCACCAGCCATCTTAATAAAGAGCCCATAAAGATTCAGTCCCTGTCTCTGGGTCTGGTAGGGTGACAGTCAGCACAAATGCCAGCTTTTCTGGTTTCAAGACAAAATTGGTAAAAATTATTTTTAAAAAAATAACAAAAATTTAAAGTCTTGAGAAATTGTTCTAAGAGCATAGAACAAATAAAGAAATGCTTTATAAGAAAATCTATTAACTCTCAGTAAGAACAGTGATAGTGGATGGCACTTGAGCCAGGATCCACTCCCTTCCTTCCCTGCTCTGTCCATCTCAGCATGATGAAAAGTCTGCTTTGGGGGGGTATGGCCAAGATGACAAGTTTCCTCACCCTGTTAGAGTATGGTATATAGTAGGAGAGGTAGGCCACCACCATTTCACATCCGTATCTAAGAGAAACACATCACAATTGCCACCCCTTAGCAGAATCATGACTGAGAGATTTTACCCAAGTGTAGAGACAGGCCATAAGAACAAAAATGGCTGAAGCAATGTGCAAAGAAATTGACTTTATTTGGAAGAGTGTGGTAGAATTTTAAGCCTAAAGGCACTCTTGAAAACAATGCATATTTTTATGGTAAACGATGAGGTAAGGCTAGTAGCACTATGTAGCTCAAACAAAGACTTCAAATTAGCTGTTATAAATATATTAAGAGAACTAAAGGAAACCATGGTTAAAAAAGATATCTCATGGTAAATGAGATATGATGAAAGGTCTCATGAAGTAGGAAATAACAATGAAAAGATAAAAATTATTTTAAAAAGAACCAAATAGAAATTCTGGTGTTGACAACATTGAAGAAAGAAATTAAGGAAGACACAAACAAATGGAAGCATGTACCATGCTCATGGATTGGAAGAATTAACATCATCAAAATGCCCATACTACCCAAAGCAATTTATAAATTCAATGCAATCCCTATTAAAGTGCCGATGACATATTTCACACAGATACAGAACATTTCAAAAATTTATATGAAACC
The DNA here is from genome assembly GCA_039655065.1 of Glossophaga mutica. Lineage (NCBI taxonomy): Eukaryota > Metazoa > Chordata > Mammalia > Chiroptera > Phyllostomidae > Glossophaga > Glossophaga mutica. Next base: position 110,392,320 of record CM077304.1, read on the forward strand.
ATAAATGACCCTGAATAGCTGCAGCAACTTTGAGAAAGAAGAACAAAGTAGGAGGGAATCACAGTACCTGACATTGAACTATATTACAAGGCTACTGTAATCAAAACAGCCTGGTACTGGCACAAGAACAAACACATAGATCAATGGAACAGAATAGAGAGACCAAAAATAAACCCAAAACTCAATGGTCAATTAATATTTAACAAAGGGTGAAGAAGCACAGAATGGAGTAAAAATAGCCTCTTCAACAAATATTGGGAGATCTGGACAGCAACATGCAAAAAAATGAAACTTGATTACCAACTTACAGAAATAAATTCAAGGTGGATAAAAGACTTAAATATAAGTTGTGACACCATAAAAGTCCTTGCACAAAAATAAATTCAAGATGGATAAAAGACTTAAATATAAGTTGTGACACCATAAAAGTCCTAGAGGAAAACATTGGCAGGAAAATCTCAGACATTCTATGCAGCAACATCTTCACTGATACATGCCCTAAAACAAGGGACATAAAGGAAAGAATAAACAAATGGGACCTCACCAAATTAAAAAGCTTCTGCATGGCCAAAGAAAACTGCATTAAAATGAAAAGAGAACCAATTATATGGGAAAACATATTTGCCAATGATACCTCAGACAAGGGTCTGATCTCCAAAATATATAAAGAACTCACAGGACTCCACTCCAGGAAGACACAAAACCCAATTAAAAAATGGGCAAAAGACTTGAATAGACACTTCTCCAAGGAGGACATACGGAGGGCCCATAGACATATGAAAATATGCTCAGCATCATTAGACATCAGAGAGATGCAAATTAAAACCACAGTGAGATACCATTTCACACTGGTCAGAATGGTCAGCATAAACAAAGCAACAAACAACAAGTGTTGGAGAGGTCATGGAGAAAAGGTTTACCCTAGTGCATTGTTGGTGGGATTGCAGACTGGTACAACCACTATGGAAAACAGTATAGAATTTTCTCAGCAAACTAAAAACGTATCTGCTTTTTGATGCAGCGATTCCACTGCTGAGATTATATCTTAAGAAGCCTGAAACACCAATCCAAAAGAACCTATGCACCCCAATGTTCATAGCAGCACAATTTACAATAGCCAAGTGCTGGACACAGCCTAGATGCCCATCAGTAAATGAGTGGATCAAAAAACTGTGGTACATTTACACAATGGAATTCTATGCAGCAGAGGGAAAGAAGAAGCTCCTACCCTTTGCAACAGCATTGATGGAACTGGAAAGCATTATGCTAAGTGAAATAAACAAGGAGGTGAAGGACAAATACCATATGATTTCACCTTTAACTGGAACATAATCAACAAAAGAAAAAAGCAGGCAAAATATAATCAGAGACATAGAAATTAAGAACAATTTCACAGCAACCATAGAGAAGGTGAGATAATAATGAGGAGAAGGGTTTTCAGGAACTACTATGAGGAACACACGGACAAAACTGGAGGGGGGAGGATGTAAGCAAGGGGGTAGGTGGGTTTGGCTGGGGAGGGGGGAAGTGGTTCAGTGAAAATGCAGACAACTGTAATTGAACAATAAAATAATTATAAAAAATAGAAATTCTGGTGTTTAAAAGTAAAATAACTAAAATGGAAAATTAACTGCAGGGGTTCTGCAACAGATTTAAACTGGTGAAAGAATCTGTAACTTATAATAGATCAATAAATATCATGTAATTCTAGAAACAAACAACAAAGAGCCCTAGCCAGGTAGTTCAGTTAGTTAGAGCATTGTCCTAATATGCCAAGGTTGTGGGTTAGATACCTGGGCAGGGCACATACAAGAGTCAACCAAAGAATGCATGGATAGGTGCAACAAAAAATTGATAATTATCTCTCTCTTCCTTCCTTTTTCTCTCTCTATAAAGAGAAAGAAAGAAACATTAACAAAGCCTCAGAAAAATGTGGGACACCATTAAAATGTGCAATGACATACAAATAATGGGTGCATCAGATGCAGAGAAGTGAAAGGAACTGAAAATGCATTTGAAGAAAGAGCTAAATTTTTCCAAAATTTATGAAAAACATTAATCTATACATCCACAGTACTCAACAAAACCCAAATAAGATACATGCAAAGAGCTCCACACCCAGACCCGTTATGGTAAAAATCTTGAGAGCCAAAACCAGAAAATCTTGAAAGCAGGAAGAGAAAAATGATATGTACGAGGAAATACCAATAGATTAACAGCTGACTTCACATCAGAAACCATGGAGGGCAAAAAAAACTGGGATGACATGTTCCATGTGTTGAAAGAATAAAACTGTCAACTCAGAGCTTTATATTGAGCAAAATTATATTTTAAAAATCTAGCCAAAAATAAAGACATTCCCAAATTAACAAAATATGAGAAATTTATTGCTCACAGTCTAAATTTATAAGAAGTATTAAAGAAAGTCCTTCAGATTGAAAGCAAGTGGTCTCAAATGATAATTCAAGTACACAGACACACGCATGACAAAGAATATTGGTAAAGACAATTATATTAATTATAAAAGGCATTATAAATACATATTTCTTCTTGTCTCATAACTTAAATTGCAGTAGTATAAATAGGTATATAACTAACTGTATAATTGGGTTTATACAATAGAAATGTAATATATTTCACAATATTAGCAAAAAGGAGGTAGGTGGAAGCAAAGTTGTATGAGAGTAAGGAAATGACAATAGATGGTAACTTCAATACATAAGAAATGAAGAAAACCAAAAATGATAAATAAAAATTAATACAAGAAACTGAAAAATATATACTTGCTCTCCTTTAGTCATTCTCTGCTTATTTAAAAGACCTAACATTATATGAAGTAATAACTAAAAATATGTATTACTTGGTTTGTAACAGACATAGATGTACTATACAGGAACAATAGCACTAAAAGAAGAAAGAGGAGATAGAGTTACATAGGAGTAACATTTCTAAAGCTCACTACAAGTAGTATAAATATTAAGCAGATTCTGGTAAGTTAAGATGTTTCTGGTAGACCCTAAAGCAATAAAAAAGAAAATAACTCCACAGTTCTGGCCAAGATGGAGGCATAGGTAGAAACCCTTCACTTCCTCATACAACCAAAAGAAGGATAAAAAACAATCTAAAATCAATAAACAACCTGAAATGACAGAAAATCAAACTGCAGGGAGCTCCGACAACCAAGGAATTAAAGAAGTAGTCAACCAGAACTACCAGACTGGTGTGCCAAGACAAAGAAATATGGCCCAAATGAAAGAACACAGCAAAGCTTCAGAAAGAGCTGAGTGATGAGGAGATAACCAACCTATCTGATAGAGAATTTAAAGCCCTGGTAATCAAAATTCTCATGGAACTGATTAAGCTTGATTGAAAAATGAAAAAAAAAAACAAATGAAAGATACCCAAAATGAAATAAAGCAAACTATTTAGGGAATCAACAGTGACAGGAAGGAAACCAGGACTCAAAGCAATGATTTGGAACAAAAGGAAGAAATAAACATCTAATTGGAACAGAATGAAGAAACAAGACTCCAAAAAATGAAGAGAGGCTAAGGCTGGGACAACCTGAAATGTTCCAATACTCAAATTATAGGGGTGCCAGAAGGAGAAGAACAACAGCAGGAAATTGAAAACTTATTTGAACAAATAATGAAGGAAACTTCCCCAATCTGGTGAAGGAAATAGACTTCCAGGAAGTCCAGGAAGCCCAGAGAGTCCCAAAGAACTTGGACCCAAAGAGGAACACACCAAGGCACATCATCATTAAGTCACCCAAGATTCAAGATACAGAAAGAATCCTAAAAACAGCAAGAGGAAAGGAGAGAGTTACCTACAAAGGAGTGCCCATTAGGCTATCAGCTGATTTCTGAAAAGAAACCTTGCAGGCAAGAAGGGGCTGGAAAGAAGTATTTGAAGTCATGAAAGGCAAGGACCTATATCCAAAATTAGTCTATCCAACAAAGCTTTCATTTAGAATGGAAGGGCAGATAAAGTACTTTCCAGATAAGGTCAAGTTAAAGGAGTTCATCATCACCAAACCCTTATTATATGAAATGTTAAAGGGACTTACAAAAAGAAGATAAAAAATATGAACAGCAAAATGACAACAAACTCACAACTATCAACAAATGAACCTAAAAGAAAAGATAAACAATGAAAACAAAAACTAAGCAAACAACTAGAACAGGAAGAGAATCAGAGAAATGGACATCATATGGAGAGTTTTCAGTGGGGAGGGGGAAGGGAGGAATGGCGGGGGGAAGTACAGGAAAAAAGAAGCATAATTGGTAGGCATAAAATAGATGGGGAGAGGTCAAGAATGGTATAGGAAACACTGAACTCAAAGAACTTATATGTACAAGCCATGGACATAAACTAAGGGGGGTGGGAATGCTGGAGAGTGAGGTGTACAGGGCAGAGGGGAAATTTGGAAAACTGTAATAGCATATTCCATAAAATATACTTAAAAAAGAAATAAAGAAAATAACTCCAAAAATATAGCTTAAAAATCACTAGAGGAATTAAAATATTACACTAGAAAATGCCCACTCAGCCCTGGGTGTGGCTCAGTGGATTGAGTGTCAGCCTGTGAACCAAGGGTCACTGCATTGATTCCCAATCAGGGCACATGTCTGGGCTGTGAGCCGGGTCACCAGTAGGGGGTGCATGAAAGACAACTACACATTGATGTTTCTCTGTCTCTCTTTCTCCCTCCCTTCCTCTCTCTCTAAAAATAAATAAATCATGCTGCTATGAACATAGGGGTGCATAGGTTCTTTTGGATTGGTGTTTCAGGGTTCTTAGGATATAATCCAAGCAGTGGAATTGCTGGGTCAAAAGGTACAATTTACAATAGCCAAGTGCTGGAAGCAACCTAGGTGCCCATCAGTTAATGAATGGATCAAAAAACTGTGGTACATTTACACAATGGAATTCTACGCAGCAGAAAGAAAGAAGGAGCTCCTACCCTTTGCGACAGCATGGATGGAATTGGAGAGCATCATGCTAAGCGAAATAAGTCAGGCAGTGAAAGACAAATACCATATGATCTCACCTTTAACAGGAACCTAATCAACAAAACAAACAAACAAGCATAGTATAAACAAAGACACTGAATTTGAGAACAGTCTGACAGTGACCAGAGGGGGAGGGGAGGGAATTTCAGGGGAAAAGGGGAACGGTTTAGAGCAACAAGTATAAAGGACTCATGGACAAAAACTATGGGGGGTGGAAATGGGAGGAAGGTGGGGAGGGCTGGGGTGGTGGGCTGGGGTGGGGTAAAAGACAGAAAACTGTACAATATCAACAATTAAAAAATACTGATTAAAAATAAAAAAATAATTAAAAAAAGAAAAAAAAAGAAAATATTATGAACAACTATATCTCAACAAGTTAGACAATCTAGTAAAATGGGCAAATTCTAGAAAGACATAAACTATGAAAATTGACTCATGAAGAAATAGAAAATCTGAATATACTTATAACAGAGAGATTGAATTAGTAATCTAAAAACTTTCCCCAAGAAAATTTCAGTCTTATGTGTCACTAGAGAATTCTATCAAACATTTAAAGAAGAATATATACCAATTCCTCACAAATTATCCAAAACAAGAGAATACTTTCAAACTCATCCTATTAGGTCAATATTACCTTTATACCAAAAACAGACAAAAATATCATGAGACAATAGAATTACAGAACAATATCTTGTATAGATGCAAATTTCTCACTCAAACTGAAACCAATCACATATAAAAAGGATTATGTACCATAACCAAGTGAAATTTATCCCAGGAATGAATGACTGGTTTAACATGGAAATAGTCAATGTGCTATATCATAATACAATAAAGACTATGTGTCTTATAAAGGAGGAGTGACTAATGCTGAGCTCAAGGGAAAGACTACCTTGTGTTAGGTCACTCCTGGAAAAGCAGTCATTAGGAGAAAAGAGAGAAAAAGGAACAAAGAAGCCATCCTGTGAAGTGCCGAGGCCTGCACTCCTAAAGGCAGAGGGCTCAGTGGGCTCCTTAGATTCCTCCGTTGCTGCTGCTGTTTGCATCTCTGTCAACAAAAATGCTGATCCTCAGGCTTAAAAAGAAAAATCTCCCATAGCATCTCTGTGCACAGCAAAGGGGTTCATTCAAACCCTACCTAAGCCCAGGGTGCTTAAATCCCATAAAGCAACCAGTGCCACGGGGCAGGGGCCTCCAGACTTGATGGATAGGATGTGTGGTTCTTTGGAGAAAATGTATAAATATAAGCAGAGTAGAGAGGACCCCCAACAAATACAAACAAAGGCTAAAAAAGAACGGGGAGTGGCAAGGAAGGGGAGAGGAGAAGGAGAAAGAAACCTGGATGTAGCAGAATAAACGAAAACTAAAACAGATATCCAAAGTTGGACTCAGTTGTGGGACTAGAAATCCAAAACTTACTACAGGAATTTATACAACAAAAGAGAAAAGATCACCGACTTTTGTATCTCTACAACGCAGCTTCAGAATTAATGTTAATATCTGCTTAAATGCACCAATTGGCCAAACTGTGTGGCCTTAATCAATACTGGGGTTCAATTATATCTGGGGATCTCATTAAATTTAAACAAGGAATCCCCTAGAATATTCTACAAACTTAAGGGAATGTTGAAAAATAAAGAGAGGACACAGGCATGCTTCACTTTAACCACAAGATTTATCTTGGCTAAATTCCCCTAGTCATAGCACATGGCCTCCATGGCCCTAAAATATCCCACAGTGAGCATGGACACGCAATGATGAATAAATGTAAATAAATTTTTTTAACATATACAAATTGGCATGACAAAATGGGACCCCATGGACCATACCTCCACTTAAAATAGTTAATATGGCTCAATGTAAATTAAAACAGCCTGGAAGGATCGAAACATATTATGTAAGATGACTACTTCTCCACTTAACAATCCATTTGACCTGTTCTTAAACTTGAAATGAATGATACTTCACAGTGGATTACACAGCTTTAAGGCTTATGATGCTACTCATTAAGGCCTCCAGACAAAACATTATTGAAATTACTAACTCTAGCCAATCAAAAACTGAAAATATATTTGCTATTATAGATCAGGATAGCATGTCCTGTTCAGTTCTTATTTCAGCAGCCTCTCAACCACAGTTCTTTCACTTCCAAAGGGACACAATCCACCTTTACAATGGTGGTTGCTGTGAGGCACCTTACAGCCTTGCCATCACACACAGGCTTTGCAGGCCGGACCTTAGCCGGACCCAACTTTCTCCAGGAGTTCAGGGTTACCAGGATATTGATGACGGCCTCATCTGAGGACATTCATTTGACACACTCATCCGGGACATACAAATACAAAGTGTAAGAGTCTGTCACCTTAGTTAAATTCCTAAAAATGACTTGGTAAACTGTGCGGGACTCCACCCCTGACACTGTCAAGAAACAGCTAATGAGACTATCAGCATCCATAATATTAAAAGAAGCCCAGGATCTTTAGGCTCTTTTGAGTTCTGGAAGCAAAAATATTCTCCATTTGCAGATTTTACCAAAGTCCATTTATGTTGTTACTTGCAATTCAGCCCACCTTCACTGGGGCCTCTCCAAAAAAAGGCTCTAAAATCTGGCCCTGACTGGTGTAGCTCATGGGTGAGGTGTTATCCCACACATCAAAAGGTTACTGGTTCAGTTCCCAGTCAGGGCACATGCCTGGGTTTCAGGTCAGGTACCCAGTTGGGGGCGTGCGAGAGGCAACCAATATATTTCTATCACACATCTCTCTCCTCTCTTTGTCCCTGCCTTCCTCTTTTCTAAAAATAAATAAAATAAAATCATTTATTGAAAGCCTCCAAAATCTGTCCAAATTACTCCAAACATACTTCCATTACAGTCCTCAGAGGCTTCTTTACTATAGAGGCCTGAGCAACCCCCTGTCATGCCTCCTGGAGTTTCTAGACCACCCACAATGGCTGTCAGTTGTCCACGGGCTTCTGATGCAAGAACTGCCTCCTTGGCCCTGCACATACAACCTTAGATTGGAAATTGCTGGCCGCATGCTGCTCTCTCCTGAAAGGAGAGGCTCTCATCTGCCCTGAACCTGTGACCCTCCAGAGCAGCTAGTGAGGTCTTCTTGCTCTAGGATGAAGCCAAGTCAGGGCCACCTGGCATATCCTATGTGCAGGAGTGGGTGGCCGTTCTGTCCTCAGTCCTTCGTTTGATGCTGTAGTGCTGAAGATCACCCCTCTCCAGACCCCTTCGCTATCTGGGAAGCCTGTAGGGATCCACTGATGAACAGCAGTGGGAGGCTTATAGGTCGAACCATCACCATCACACAGGACAGAGCCTGTTGGAGAGCCACTGCTTTTCTTCCCTTAACCAAGATGGCCCTGATAAAAGATGGAACCCAAGGGTCAGCACAGTTAGGCAAAGTTCAGAAATTCATCGAACACTGATGCTCTGGTCAAAATAGGATCTGCACATTTTTGCTCTCTGAGCCATGGCCTGGCTGTCTGGTCCATTCCCTGTTCAAGGTTGCCCCTTTTGAGCTAAAACAAAACAAAACAAAACAAAATTCGGGAATCTTTTGTGTCACAGATACCCAAAATGTAAATCAAAGTCACACACGTTGCCTCCCTGCCTACAGCCACAACACACAGCCTCACCTAAGTAGATGGTCCTTATCTACTTTTTCAGTTACTACACTTCCTGACAATGAACAAGACAATCGTGGCCTCTCAGAACACACAGTCCTGGGCTCTTGAACAAGGTACTCAACGGAACTTTCACCTTCCTTTTACTAGCCTCAGGCTGCAGGCCTCATAGAGCACCATAATGGCTTACTAAACACATTCAAATTCAATTAAATGAAATCCAGTACATTTTAGTCACTAGTCAAATCTCAGGGATCTCCTTCTTCCCAGGTCTAGGAACGCTCTTGAGAAAGCCCAGTGCTCCCCATTCTGAGCCCAGGGGAAAGTTAACATGCAAACACCTACCTGAGTCCAGAATGCTCACCCTGCCCCACACCCTAATCCAGTGACACTCCAGATGACTCTCCTTCCCTCGTACTCTCTCCAGCCATTTTGCACCTGCTTGAAAGGCTGGCCCTGCTCCCTCCCCAGCGACCTCAATTATGGAAGTAATGAAGCTTTTCATACTCTTTGAGGTGTGTGTGACCTCAAAGTAGAAAGATAAGGCAAGTCAGGGGTTTCCATTCTGTCCCTGAAGGTACCTATGTAATCACTTGATATTGATAAGATGGCAATACTCTCCAAATTGGCTGACAGATGCAATGCAATCCTTATCGAAATCCTAGCTGGCTTCTTTGCCAAGCTGATATTAATTTTCCAGGACACGGAATAGTCAAAATAATCTTGAAAAACAAGAACTAAGTTGGAGGGTTCCAATTTTCCCGTTTTAAAACTTAGTTTAAAGCTACAGTAATCAAAACAGTGTAGTACTGACATAAGGAGAGATATGTAGCTTAAAATGATAGAATTGATATTCCAGAAATAAACCCCACATTTACAGTCAATTGAATTTCAGCAAGGCCGCCAAGACCGTTCAGTGGGGGGCAGAGCAATCCTTCCCACAAACTGTACGGACGTTCGGGCAAGGAGGACATCAGACTCCTCTCTCTCACATCATGTGAAACAGTTCAAAATGGGTTCGAGACCCCAGTGTAGATGCTAGAACTATATATCCTTCGAAGAAAACATAGTATAAATCTTCACAACCTCCGATTAGGTAATGATTTCTTATGTGTGGCACAAAAGGAATAAGCAACAAAAGAATAATGAGAAAAATGAAAGCTTTTATGCTTCAAAGGACATCAAAATTGAAAGAAAGCTTTTATGTTTCAAAGGATACCAACAAGAAAGAGGGAAAAAACAACCTAAGAATGGGAAAAATATTTTCAAATTATATGTTTAATGACTTTTCAGTACCCAAAATATATAAATAACCGCATAACCTAGCAATGGAAAGAAAATAACTGAATTTTTAAATGGGCAAAGGATTTGAATAGACATTTCTCCAAAGAAAATATACAGATTGCCAATAAGCATATGACAAGATGCATTAACATCTTTAGCCATCAGAAAAACACAACTCAAAGTCACAAATGTCCTTGAACAACAATAAAATAATTTAAAAAATAAATGAATAAATAAGAAAAAAAATCACAATGAGATGCTACTTAACACTCGCTATAATCAAAAAGGTAGACATTAACAAGTGGGAGAGAGGGTATGGAGAGACGGGACCCTCACATACTCCTGGTGGGAATGCAGCCACTTTGAAAACAGTCTAGCATTTCCCGAAAAGACTCGATATGGAGGTGCCATAAGACAGAACAATTTTACTTCTAGGTATGAAATGAAACATTTCTCTACTCCTAGTGGCATTATTCGTAACAGAGAACAGGTGGAAACAGCGCGAATGCATATCAGCTGGTGAGTGGAGAAACACAACGTGGACCGCCATGCCCCTGAGATATCTCCCAGCAGTAACAAGGAAAGAAGTACAGACACATGGTATGATGTGGCTGAACCTTGAAAACATTAAGGCATGTGAAAGAGGAAAGATACAAAGGCTACATATTGTATGACTCCATTATATGAAATGTACCAAGCAGGCAAATGTATAGAGACAGAATGCAGATTAGTGGTTGCCAGGGGCTGGGGTTTGGGGGAAATGAGGAGTGCCCGACAATAAGTCCAGGGTTTCTTTCTTCATGGAGTCATGAAAACGTTCTAAAACTGATTGTAGTGATGGTTGCACAATTCTGTGAATATACTAAAAACCACTGAACTGTCTCCTCTGAAAAGGTGAAAGATAGGTAGCATATGAATTTATGTCTCAGTGAAGCTGTTATATGAAAACAAAAGTTTAACAAAGTAGACAATTCTTGTCTCCAGTTCAGTCACAGGCTTACACGAAGCTGGAGGAACAGCTGCTGTCCCTGTCTCTGTCAGCATCTTCACTCTCAAGGTGCCTGTGTCAGACAGAGAGCTGGTCTGTCATTGTGAGCCCTCCACAAGAATCTCGTCTCACAGGCAGGCAAAGGAAATGTTTTATACAGCACATCACAGACATTTCCACACATATATAACCGTGACGGTGAAAGTAATTAAAATAACTTCAAAGGTTAATAAACATTTAAGAAACCCTCTAGGATCAAATATTCAAATCCCACACAAAGAAGCTGGAGTAAACTCGCTTCTTTCATTTTTATCAAGGCTTTATATTCCAGCAAGATTTCACACACAAAAAAAAGATAAAATTTCCTATTTGAACAACAAAAGAGATTTTTGCTGCTATTGAATGTTGCTCTTTCTAAGAAATACTATTTTTCTTTTGAAAGATAAATCCTTTGAAGAATATAGATCTTCACATTTCAATAAAACCTGCAAAATTTTATTTGTTCTTGTTTTTCCTTTTTGAAGGACTGTCCTTCAAATATGACTCTATAATGCTAGAAATGTCTCAGTTAACTAGAATTAGATTATAGCACTTTTAAGCTTCAATATTATATTGACAAAAGATCCATCCATCGTTGTCCAACATTACTGACATCCCAAGCAGTAAAAATAAAAACTTTAAGAAAGTAAGTGCATATTAATCCAATTCAACATACATTCACAGAACCTGCTGTTGGTAAGGCCCTTCACCATGTGTTGTGGGAAATTCAGGAACAAGGATGGGGTGGTCCCCAAATGGGACTTCCAACCTACAGGAGTAAAGGCACCTGCCTAAGAGAAAGGGAGAGCAAGGCCAGGACAGGGATGAAACCTGCTGTTATCTGAAGAAAACAACAAAATAAACACAAAATTATCAAGTAGACTAATTCTGAGTTTTTATTCTAACAACTTTATATTTTAAATTTTTTTCTGGTGTATTTACATGTACATTATTTAAACCAAATTTTTTTAATGTTACTATAGCTCTTCCTAGGTGCTTTTAAACACAGTTTCTTCTTTCACAGATATTTTGCAGGGAGGTGGTATGCTTTGTTCAAACCATTCCTCTCTCACCCTGCTCAGGAATATGAATACACAGCAGCCGTTTTTACCGGTTTTCCTTCATGCTGGGAAACAGTAACCACAATTCCTTAGTTTAAAGGCAACAACTCTCCCATGTGAGAAAATAAATACACAATGAAGCAAAGCAAGGAAAGTGGCACCTTTCAGGATTGAACCAAAGATCTGGATTTGATACAATAACCATCAAATGTGTAATCTTATGCCAGACTCAATCCCTCTGAACCTAAATCCTCACCTGAAAAATTAGCATAAAATCATGTACCCATTTTAGTGGCAGAAGGGAAATTGTATCTAAAGTGCTTAGTGAACTCCCAATAAATGATGGGCATTGTATTGTTGCTGTCATTAATGCTGCTGTGGTTACAACTGCAAAAACATCTCCCCACCAAAAGAAAAAAAAGGACGTAAGTCAAAATACAGGCTGGCTAACTCCCCAGGATGGCTCTCCCATGATCCTTACCTGTGAATTAGAGCTGACTCATGTGGTAATAAAATACTGTGGAAGTGATAGACTGTGATTCCTGAGTCTAGATCAAGAAAAGATACATCACAGATGCTTCTGTGGGCTCTTGGATTGCTCTCTCAGGAAAAAGGCAGCCTTGCTGTCAGGATATTTAGGAAGCCTGGTGAGAAATTGGGGACTCATGCCAACAGCCAGCACCAATTCATCAGCCATGTGACTGATGACTCCACCTTGGCAGTGGGTCCTCCAGCCTCACTCAAGCCCTCAGATGACTGCAGACCTAACCAAATACGACTACAACCTTGGAAGAGGCTTTAAGCCAGGAACCTCTGGCCAAGCTTTTCCCAAATTCTTGACCCACAGAAAACATTAAGTGATAAATGATTATTGTCATTTTAAGCCAGTAAGTTTTGGGGTGGTCTGTTATTCAACAGCTATAACTGATACAGATATTGGTACCTGGAAGAGGGGTGCTAACATAACAAGAATATAATTATGCAGGAGTAGCTTTGGAATCAGGCAAAGAGTAGAAGCCTTAAGGAAATTAAAGAGTACATTAGGGAAAGCCTAAAGAGCTTCCGAGAAACTCTCAGCGTTAATCCCAAAGAAGCTGTTGGTGAAGCCTTAAAGGAAAGTGAGAAAAACAATGGGAATTGAATCCTTGTTAATCAGTTGCAGAAAGTTTAGCAAGTAACTCATTGTATTATGAAATGTAGAAATCATATCCAATGAATTTAGTAATCTAGCTACTGAGATTTTCAGGTAGAGTGCTAAAAATGCTAACCAGCTTCTTCTTACTCTTTGTAAAACAGAAGAGTAGAGGGACACACTGAAGATGTTAACACAAAGGAGCTGTTAAATCTAAAGGAGCCAGGACTTACTGAGAATTCCCAGCCTCTCTAGGTGGTAAACAATGCCAAACTAAGAAATGGCTTCTGGGCAAAGATCTCTCTGGGCTACTGTCACGAAACCATGGTCTAGTGAGGAAGCCAAAGATAAACCTGTGAAATACTTTGATGGCACTTGAGAAAGATCTAAGGAAGTGCCTTAAATAATTGTTAAATAATAAAGCCTCAAAGAAACTTAAGGTTATTGTCCCTCAGTAGTCTCAAAAGAAGCACAGTGTAGAAAAAGGCTTATTTTCAAGTGAATTTTGGGTGTGGACTTTTGTCAAATTAAATGAACACAGTAATATTCACAAAAGACATTAAAAATTTAAGAGAATGATATTAACAGAAACACTGCCAGTTTACACTGAAATAGTCAAGAGAATACTAAATGAAAGGATGTCTTTAGACATCCAAACTTCCACAGGCAGGAAGAGAGCTGAGAAAACCCTTAAAATGCAAACCTTTTATTGAAAAGGAAGGCAAAGAGAGAGCCAAGACCCAGAGGATGAGGCCAATAGCCATGAAACAACCATTCCCACATAGCAGTACAACCTAGTCCTAGTCCAAGAGCCACCAGCATGCACCGTGCCGCCCTTTGGAACTGCTGTGGTGCAGTGATGCCCGTCACCGTGTCCCACATCACGCCCCCTTTTTACTTGGAAGAGTCTACTGAAGTTATCCTACGTTTGCCCCACCACTGTCGCTGGGTGGCTAGAGGGGGAATGTTTCTATTTAGATCACAGGTTTTTAGTTCAAGAAGAAGGGTTCTCAAAAGCTATACTCAACTATACCTAAGTATTTTCATTCATTCCTCGGCCTGATTCAATTTATGACACTCTGGATGTTGAGCTGATGCTGTAAAGGATTAGACTTTGGGGGCCATCAGTCGGGTGTTTCCTGCATGTGGGAGGGGCACAAATCACTGCAAGCCAGAGAGCAGACTGTGATAACCAGCCTCCAGGATGCCCTCCCCCCGCAATGGTCTCCAGCTCCTAGTATTCATACCCTTGTGTAGTTCCCTCCCACCGAGAGGCAGGGCTGACTTCTGTGACTCGTGGACCACTGAGGTTGTGAAACTTCTTAGGTTATATTGTAAAAGACATTGCAGCTTCCTCCATGGTCTCTTGGATGGTCCATGGTCTCTTCCTCATGGTTCACTTTGGGGAAAGCCAACCACCATGTTATAACACCTTTGTGTAAAGAGAGACAGACCCACAAGGAGGAAACAGAGGCTTCCGGCCAACAGCTAGTACCAATTCATCAGCAGTGAGAGTGAGCTACCTGGGGAATGGGTCCTCTGGCCACCAACTTTTACATGACTGAGGACAAGGGTCAATTCAGTGGGCTTTCTCTCCACCAGGACAGTGATGTCTCAGCTTTACACGGTGACTATGCTAGCTTAAGCTCTAAAAGTCCCATATCTTGGGAAACCCGTCTGCACTAAACCAGAGTTATAGCTCCCAGCTTAACTAGCCACTTCAACAACATATAATAGAATTACTGTAAATCTGGATATGGGTGGAAAAGTCCCTTGGCATGAAGTGTGGTGAAAATGAGAGATATGCCTAGAGTAATAATATGGAATGAGCTGCCAACAAGAGGGTAGGGTAAGTTCTCTGGAAACTGGTGATGATTTCAACATCTCAGCAAAACCAAATTATTAGCATTTAAAAGAGAAGCTCCAATTCTGGGATAAATGAATAGCCACATAAAACAAACAAACAAGCATAATATAAACAAAGACACTGAATTTGAGAACAGTCTGACAGTGACCAGAGGGGGAGGGGAGGGAATTTCAGGGGAAAAGGGGAACAGTTTAGAGCAACAAGTATAAAGGACACATGGACAAAAACTATGGGGGGTGGAAATGGGAGGAAGGTGGGGAGGGCTGGGGCGGTGGGCTGGGGGCGGGGTAAAAGACAGAAACATGTACAATATCAACAATTAGAAAATGAAAAAAAAGAAATAATAACAATAGTTACAGTAATAATAAAGAAAATGTGCCTTGATTAAAAAAAAAAAAGAAAGAAAGAAATGTAGTTGGACCCCTACTTCACATCATATGTGATACTTAACTCAAAATGGATAACAGGTCTACATTTAAGAAATAAAATTATAAAACCCTTAAGGAAACACAAATATAAATGTTCATGAGCTTGAGTTAGGGAAAGGTTCTTAGACATGATAGCAAAGGCATAGGCTACAAAAGGAAAAAAATTCAATAAATTAAACATCAAAATGAAAACCTTCTTATTTCAAAGGTCTCAATGAAAAAAGTAAAAAGGCAGCCACAAATGGTAAAAGAAAAAATTGTAAATCATATATAAGATAAGAGATTTGTATTACGAATATACAAAAAACTCTTGAAACTCAGCAAAAAAAAAAGGCAACTCAGTTTAAATGTGGGCAAAGGACCTGAATATATAGTTCTCCAAAGAACACATGAAAATGTCCAACAAGCACATGAATTTTCCAATAAGTACATGAACACACGCTCAACATTATTATTCATTAGCAAAAGTAAATCAAAACCACAACGAGATGCCATTTTCACATCAAGAGGATGACTAGAATCAAAAAGCAGATAATAAATATTAGAGAGGTTGTAAAGAAATTAGAACACTCTGATGGGAACTCCTTTGTAGGTGACTGTCCCCTTATCCCTTGCTGCTTCTAGAATTCTCTCCTTCATTTTAATCTTGGCTAATGTAATTACGATGTGCCTTGGCGTGTTCCTCCTTGGGTCCAACTCCTTTGGGACTCTCTGAGCTTCCTGGACTTCCTGGTAGTCTATTTCCTTTGCCAGATTGGGGAAGTTCTCCTTTACTATTTGTTCAAATAAGTTTTCCACTTGTTGCTCTTCTTCTTCCCCTTCTGGTACCCCCATAATTTGGATGTTGGGATGTTTAATGATGTCCCAGAGGTTCCTAAGCCTCTCCTCATTTTTTTAAATTCTTGTTTCTTCCTACCAACCACACCTAAAACAAAAGCAAACAACTAGAACAGGAACAGAACCACAGAAATGGGGATCATATGGAGGGTTAGCAACAGGGGAGTGGGAGGAGGAGAGAGGGGGTAAAGGTACAGAGAATAAGTAGCATAGATGGTGGGTAGAAAATAGACAGGGGGAGGGCAAGAATAGTGTGGGAAATGTAGAAGCTAAAGAACTTATGACACAGGGACATGAACTAAAGGGGGGGAATGTGGGTGGGAGAGGGTGTGCAGGGTGGAGGGGAATGATGGTGGAGAAATGGGACAACTGTAATAGTATAATCAATAAAATATATT
This sequence comes from Glossophaga mutica, assembly GCA_039655065.1. Taxonomy (NCBI): domain Eukaryota; kingdom Metazoa; phylum Chordata; class Mammalia; order Chiroptera; family Phyllostomidae; genus Glossophaga; species Glossophaga mutica. The sequence goes on from CM077304.1 coordinate 110,409,002, forward strand.
TTAAAACAACAACAACAAAAAAAAAAATTAGAACACTCAAGCACTAATGGTAGGGATATAAAATGGTATGACTACTTTGGAAAAGAGTCAAGCAGTTCTTTAAAAGATTAAATATAGAATTATCACCCTGAGCGGTGTGGCTCAATTGGTTGGGAATCATCCTACAGAGTGAAGGGTCACTGATTTGAGTCCCAGTCAGGGCATGTTCAAGAGGCAACTGATTGATGTCTCTCTCCCTCTTTTCCCCTCTCTCTAAAGGTAAATAAATATTATTAAAAATAAAGTAAACATAGAATTATCTACCATGTGACCCAGCAATCCAACTTTTAGGGATATATCCAAAAGAAAAAAAAACAAATAATCTACACAAAAATACTCATACATAAATGTTTATAGTGATGTAATTAATAATATCCAAAAAGTGACTAAGTAACCCAAATGTCCATGAACTAATGAAAGTATAAATAATGATATAGCCACACAATGGTATATATTCAGCAATAAAAAAGGAATTGTTATGGAATGAATTGTGGTCCCCGAAATGCATATGTTGAATCTCTAACCCTCAATATGACTGTATTTAGAGATAGAACTTTAAGGAAGTAATTAAGGCTAAATGAGGTTGTAAGGGGAAGACCTTAATCCAATAGGACTGGTGTCCTTGTAAGAAGATAAAGAGAAACCAGAGGTCTCTTCCACTCTCTCTCTCTCCATGTGCAAAGAAAAAACCATGTGAGGAGGCGGTGAGAAGGTGGCTGTCTGCAAACAAAGGAGAAAGGCCTCACCAGATACCAATCCTACTGGCATCTTGTCCTTGGACTTCCAGCCTGCAAAACTTGGAGAAAATAAATTTCTGTTGTTCAAGCCTTCAGTCCGTGGTATTCTACTGTGATGGCCTGAGCTGACTAATACAAGAATGAAGTACAGACACGGGCTACAAATTGGATGACCTTCACAAACACTAAGGCAAGTGAGAAGAGCTAGATGCAAAGGACCACATATTACATAATTCCATTATATGAAATGTCCAGAATAGGCAAATCTATAAAGACAAATAGCACATTAGTGGTTGCCAGAAGCTGAGCTTCGGGAAAAAATGAGGAGTGCCTGATAATGAGTATAGGGTTCCTTTCTTTTTACATCATGAAAATGTTCTAAAATCAACTGCGGTGATGGTTGCACAACTCTGTGAACAGGCTTAAAAACCACTGAACTTAAACTTTAAATGGGTGAATTGTATGGTATATGAATTATATCACAGTGAAGCTATTACTTAAGAGACACAGACAGAAAGCACAGCAGTTAGTGAGCTCGTTAACTAGCTCACAGAAAGATTACAGAGACAAGACAGATACAAAAAATTAGACAGAAGACAGGTGACAAGATCGGCCCTTCTGGACAAAAAAAGACATGATTAAAATAGAGACCTTTGTAGTGTCCGCAAGTAGCACAGCCACGTGAGACTAGCATGAGGGTCAGAGAGTGGAAAGGACCTCTAGGAGAGCAAAAATGAAGGAGGAGGAGGTAGAGGAGATTAGAACAGCAGATCCTCCAGTTTGACTCAGTTCAGCTAAGTTCAAGAAACACCAAATGAACATACACTGGATGTCTTCCTAGCTCTTGCAAAATAAAAATAAATGGGACCCAGTCCCTGCTAACACTAGTACTAGATGCACATGCAGAAAATCACAGTTTTTTTAAATTTTATTTTAATTGTTGTTTTTGTACAGTTTGCTGTTGCATGTGCTCAGTGACATGACAGGGGCAAGAAGCAGCGCTGTGGAAGCTGAAGCGGCGGAGCCCTAACCCAGACTGGGCTGATCAAGGACCAGGCTGTTGGAAGGAGTGCACTGAGCTGAGTCACAGAGAAGAAACAGAATAAGAAGAGCTAGGAATAGAGAAGGGAGGAGGGTGTTTCAGGGAGGGAGCTGCTGGAGGAAGGCAGGAGGAACCGGGTCTGAAGGTAGGCAGGTTAACTGGAAGAACTTGACCAACATTAAGGTGCTTGGTCTTCTCTCCTGAAAGCCATGTAGAGCCACCAACGAATGTTAAGGGCAGATGACTAGGGGTCAATTGCTGTGTGCAGGACAGGTCTAAGAAGGGTGAGACTGGAGGCAGGGAAATCAGCTGGGCTCCCACAGGGAAGGAGAGGAGTCCTTGACTGAGAACCGGGATGGAGTAGAGCCAATGGATTCAAGTTACAAAGTCAGCAAGTCTCACTGACTGACTGGGGTGGGGCGGGGTAGGGAGGAGCAGTGGCCGTGGGGTGGGAGTTGGGGTGGGGTGGCTGAGTAAAGAGTAATCCTCTTTGTTACTGGAACAAGAGAAGGCCTACACACCTGAAAAATCTCAGAGGAAACCACTGCAGTTAAACCGTGCCCACTGAGCTCATGCACACCTGAAAATACATCAGCTTGTAGGAACTTTAGGAAAACCCTTCTCACTTCAGAGAGAATAACCAGAAGCTTTGGTCAGAGAGTCCATGGAAGGCTGTCCCACACAGCAGCTGAACAGCCTGTGTGGGTCACGCCCTGCTATCCTGCTATCAGCAAAGCAAACCCCAGAAAGGTGGCAAATGAAAAAGAACAGAGTGGACCCACGATGCCTGAACAGAACATAGTATGAAAGGATGGAGGGGAGGCTTAGACCCCATGCTTTTGATAAAAACTCACTAGCCAGAGGTAGAGGGCAAAAGCATACCAAAAAAAGTTATCACTACCCTCATTACAGATGTCATAATCTAGGAATGATGAGCAGAAGAAAAACTTACCAAGAGCGGCAACTCACTGGCATTATTTAATATCCATTCTAGAAAGGGAAACTAGTGAAGGTTGCTTTGTTTTGTTGTTTTTTTTTTAATTTTTTTGAGTTATAAAGAGATTGGTCCAAGGTAAATACAGAACCCGTGCTAAAAGAGCAACACAAAATCTGCAAAACCAAATAAATGTATTTATGCAATGTCTTTAATTGAGGCCCAAATCTTGAGTTTTACCTTCTTATAAGAAACTAAAGAAGTGAGATCAGAACTAGATTATTAGAATAACCAGGATCTGAGGATCTTCACTGCATTTCTGTTTAGATCTTCTTTATCACCTAAAGTGACTGCATTTAATTCAGAGATTCACTGATAAGCAGTGACTTGTTTTCCAGGGTATCAGAATAAAACAACCACTAGGGAAAGTTGACGGAGTGTAAGTACTCGGTAGGTCAGTGTATCCATGAATCAAAGCCTGTGGAAGGGAGGTGAATGGCAGAGGGGAAGGGAGGGGAGGGAGAGGTGCTACAAACAGAAGGAAATGAACAGAAAGTACAATAATGTAAGTACTGCCTGTGTCATACTTTGGTTGCTTGACAGATCAACTTAAAAATAGAAGTTGTTTAAAAAGATATGTCAAGTCTAGGTGACCTTGACCTAGCACATCTGACAGAATTAAAAGGGTTGGTCAGTTACTTTAAACTGATCATATCTACTGATGCTGCTGCTCATCAATGTGGATAATGTGTTATCAATGTGGATAAAGACCAAGATCCTGTTTACATTACCAGCTCTCAGGGAAATCATCAGAGGCTCAAAACTAATCAAAAGGAACATTTTTATGAGCCAGTGCAGCTAAATCATTTGTTTTCTGATGAATGGTTTTAGCGTGTCAAAATAAAAGGAATAGTAATGGACTTGCCCTATTTGAGGAAGCAACCAGAAAATTATGTGATGACATAACGTGTCTTTCCCATGCTTTTTCGATGCCAAACAGCCGTGAGAAGTGCTAACAAGCAACACTGACTCTATGTAAGGAGACTGCAGCTCCAGGCAGAAGACAGAACACATCTCTAATCAAAGATGCCTTAAAATGAGAATAATTCAACGTTGAGATACAATTACTAATAATAATAATAGCTAAACATTTATTGAATTCTCTCTGTTAAACACTTTACATATTTGAACCTAGAACAACCGAGAGAACAGAGACAGGTACACACTGAGCCAGCTATTTCGGCAGTTCCTGGAACACAGAACACAGATGGCAGCGCCCCAGTGATGGGCAGAGGAGGAGTGCAGCCCACAGCAGGGGTGAGAGCAGTGGTGCAGGACAGTAAGCAGCCTGCGGACCTCTCGGCCTGGGCAGCCAGGGTGCAGGGTGCAGACCTGAGGGAAGGAGAAGGGAAAGTGGGCTGAGAAATGAAATGTCCAGTACCAAGGTATTTACCTCCCACCTCCCCACCTCCTGCCAAGCACTAGGGGAGAGGAAATAGACTCTTAAAGACTTTGAGTGAGCCCTGGCTGGTGTGGCTCAGTGGGTTGAGTGCGAGCCTAGGCATGTGCCCTGACTGGTTCGATTCCCAGTGAGGGCACATGCTTGGGTTGCAGGCCAATTCCCCAGTAGGGGGTGTGCAGAAGGCAACCACACAATGATGTTTCTCCCCCTCTCTTTCTCCCTCCCTTCCCCCTCTAAAAATAAATAAATAAAATCTTTATGTTTTTTTTTTTTTAATAAAAAAAAAGACTGAGTGAAATACTCTGCCATTGCAACAACAGGGAGGGACCTTGAGAATATCATGCTAAGTGAAGTAAGTCAGACAGAAGAAAAGTTAAGAATCATATGATTTCACTCATATGTGGGCTATAAAACTGAAAGCAACAAAATGAACGAACAAAAAAACATAAACTCAAAGACATTGATAACAGTACGGTGCTCATCAGAGAGAACGGGGTGGGGAGACAGTAAAGGTAAAGGGGGTCAAATATATGGTGACAGAAGAAGATTTGACTTTGGGCGGTGGGTACACAATGCAATATACAGACTATGTATCACAGAATTATACACTTGAAATCAATGTCACCCCAAAACATTTAATTTAAAAGAGAATTTCAGCATATGAACTCCAAGTTCATCCAGATCAATAATAAAAGTGAATCATCACAAAGAATTTGAGAAAATCTTCCAGCATAAAGTAAACAACAAAAAATTTAAAAACACAAAGAGAAAAACTGCCCCTGAGGATATAGAGACAATTCAAGTAACAAAATATATATTTAAAAAAATCTACTTAGTATCCTCAGAGAAATTTAGGGAGAAATTGAAACAATAAAATAAAAAAAACAATATGCTATGAAAAAAAGCAGTCAGAAAACATGAAAGCATTCTTGAAATTAAAAATAGCAAAACAGCAATTCAACAGAAGTGATAGAAAATAAGTCACTTTGGGAAGTCCAACAACCAAACAGTAGAAATTATAGGAAGAAAGAGAAAACAGAGAAGTAGAAATTGACAAGAAGATAAGATGATTTATTGTCCAAAACTGAAAGGAGACACAAGTCTTTAGGCTGAGTTTCACAACAGCTTAGCAAAATCAATCAATCCCTTCCCTTCTCCCTGAGTCTCTATTTCTGTCTCCTACCCACTCTCTTGTTCTGTCATCTCTCTGTCTCTCTCTTCCTTTTCCTTTCTTTCCTGACACACACATGCATGCAAAAACCACACATACACACATCTGGGAATTTTTATTTATTGATTTTTTTGGAGAAAAAGAGAGGAAAGGAGGGAGGGAGGAGGGGAGAGATGGGGGCACGTGCATGCATTATATATATATACAAATATACATATATATTATATATATAATATCATATATACATATATCATATATATGATATATATTGGAGAGAGAGAGGGACATTGATTTGTTGTTCCAATTATGCATTCATTGGTTGCTTCTCCTGTGTGTCTTGACCTGGGATTGAACTCACAACCAACTGAGATAACTGGCCAGGGCCACACCTGGGACTTTCTAAAATACTAAGGACAAGAGAATATTCTAAATCTTTCAGAGAGGAAAGAAATCTGGTCTCCTACAAAAACAAATTTTATATATATATATATATATATATATATATATATATATATTTTTTTTTTTTTTTTTTTTTTTTCCCCCTCAAACTGGCATCAGGTTTCTTCTGAGCAACACTGGAAATCTTTATGTTTTGACAGAAACTCACTCTCAACCTAGAAAATTATATTTAATCTAGTAAATGCAGACTAAAGACAGTTTCAAAAATGCCAAAACTACTAGTTTACATTACTCAAACTCTCTTTTGGGAAATTACTGGGGCTGTACCAGCAAAACAAACAAGGAAACCAAAGTGCCAGAACGTATGGATCCACTCCCAGAGGAAAATGAAGGAGTCTGGGAAGAACAACATGTCGTCAAGCAGGCCCACAGAAGGTATCTTGAAATAGAAAGTCTAACACACAGGTAAACAGAAAATATTTATCACATGATTTCTTTCCCCACTCCAGTCTGAGACTCTCCCTACCCAAACCACTCTGACTTCTGAACCTATGCTTTGAAGTTATATTTTTATACAGCTTTAGATTAAGGAAGGAGAAGAACGCATAAAGATAAGGATACAGTCCCTTTCCATACTATAGAAATCCAGGAAGACAAGCTTTGTCCTGGCTACTCGCACACGATGGTAAATCAGACGGATGTCATGAGATTCCACAATAACCAAAGTGAACGGTTAACAGGACAAAAATATCTAGGTTACTCATCCTCATCTTTACCATCATTTTAAAAAGCAAAAGAGTGAATCAGAAAATTACAAGGGCCACACCCTTCAGCTGAATTGCACTGGAATTAGCAGTGGATTTTTGCCTGTAGGGTTAAGCTAGGGCTGACATTATTATTCCTTGTTTTTTATTCTTGAATTGTTTTCCCTTTGGATCTATTCTGGAGCTGGTCAAATCCACCTTTTAAAACCCATCTGCTTCTCCCTAATCTACCCCTGCAACACACAATCACACCACTACCACCACTTCAGACGGGCTATCATTTCTGGTTTACGGCAACGGCCTCCTAAAAGGGTCTCTATCTCCAATCGTTCTACCCGCCCCCACCTCACTCCTGTTCCTCAATCATTCTCTAAACTTTAATCTAACTGATGTTTTTAAAAATGAAATATGATCATATCAATCCCTTGCTTAATACCCTTTAAGGCCACAATCTTCCAATTCTTTAACACATCTTGCCATATCAACACAATCTGCTGTCTTTTTTCTCATCCTTTCCTGATACTCTGCATTCCAGTCACACTAATCTTCAGCTGTACCTTTTCCTCTGCCTGGAATGTTCTTTCTTTCACTCCCACCATTTCCTCAGCCCTCACTGCACAGCTTAAATTTTTAGCCCTTCATACCATACTACATCTGAGAAACTTTCCTGGACCCCAACTTGGGGTGAGGTTCCCCAACTATGTTCTCCTGAGCTCAGAAGACTTTACCATCACAGCATCCAATCACAATGTATCATAATTGCCTTTGGGGTCTCCTCTATCTTGTTCATGCTTGTGTCCTTGGTGTCCAGAACAACTTGATCCATTGTAGGTACCTGATAAATATTTATTGATACACAGTCTTTATTCAAATAAAGAAAAGAATAGTTGTTCTGCCTGTGCTCCACCCCAGAGCCACTGAAGATGACTCTCTGGGTCTAGGCTGAGGAAGCTTGAATTTTTTAATAAATTTCTCCAGGGCATTACTAGGCATGCTCAGTTGCAATGAAAGGAATTCAAAGATAGAACAGCTTTGTTTGCTAAATGCACAGTGAAAATGCAGGCATTGTCAATGTCCATTTCAACAGTTGTTTAACAAATTAAACAGTGCCTCTGCAACCTCCAAGATAGGTCCCAAGGTCATCCAGTGTCATTTAGGAACTGTAGTTAGGCCACATTCCCTCTTACCATTTCAATAATTCACCTTATTGTTTGTCTTACAGGGATGTTTTCCATCTGCTTTAAATCTTCCTTAGTAGATGCTATGGTTCGCATAAAACTGAGTAAAATAGTGATGGAAATAGTGAAATGACATTTAGGTACTGTCAATAAACTGTTCTCATTTTTAACCTGGGAATCAACACTTTTCCCACCCTGTTTCCCATCTATTACTCTCCTCCTGGGTCTTAGAAGAATCACTATTCAAATTCTATTCCAAGTTCACCCTTCCACGTGTGATCTCAATGTCATTATTTACCACCCTCCTGGGGATCTTGTTCTAACAGTTACCACCACCCAGCTTCTCTTCACAGGACACTCTCCCTCTCACATTTCCAACTAGTTCCAATCTCTCCCACCACACGCTCAAAAACAAAGCAGAACTCAACCCTGCCTCCTCTCCAGCTGGCACCAATGGCTGCTTTCTCCATCTGTACATTTTTAGAAAGAGCAGTCTATTCTCATTGCTTCCACTTCCACACTTTTCATTCACTTCTCAAGCTACTAATATGTGACTTCCACCCCCACATTTTACTAAAATCGTTCTTTCAAAACTAGGTCACCAACTGCTTCCTAATTTCCAATCCCAATGGTCTCTGCATTTTTTACTTGTCCTTTCTTCTGTGAGGTAGTTTTGACCATATTCTAATTTGGAAACTCCCTCTCTATTATACTCAAAACACTACATTTTCCTGGGGCCCCTCTCTTGCCCACTTTACAGTGCTGTCTCTTACAGGGTACTTTCTTCAGTTACTCCTTAAATGTGGGTATAAAGTCCCCTATTGACCTTTTCCTTCCTCCATCCCCTTCTATTCCTGAAACCACTCATCCATCCTACATGGGTTCACCTCCCATCTAGGGGGTAATGACACTTTATCTTTGGCTCAGAATTCTCTCCAGCCTCAAATCCTGCCTTTTGAAAATTTCTACCTAAATGTCCCGTAGGAATCCCAAACTCAGCATGTGTCAAATAACTACAATCCTACAAAACACCCAATCCTACAAAACACCCTGCCAATGCTCACCACAAAATAACCCCCAGTGCTCCCTACCGAGTCATCAGTACCTATGAGAGATCCAAATAACCTGAACCGATGACCTTTCTCTCTGACAGGTAGATGAGGTCTGTCTAGAAGATATCCAGCCATGTAATATGAAAAATAGAGAAATTTATTGAAGAAGATACAAGAAACATTGTGCATAAGACAATGGCACCTCAGTCCCTTCAAAGTAGGCACCTTGGGATCTCACACAGTTCTCCCAGTCACCATCAGCTGCCCTGTCATATTTTCCTAAATCTCACTGATGGTCTCTTCCATTTCAAAGGTGATTTTAGTTTTGGGAAAAGCCAGGAGTTGGAGGGCACCAAATCTGGGCTGTAGGAGGGCCGAGTCACCTGGATGATTTGTTGTTTCGCCAAAAAACTCTGCATGAGACATGATGCATGAGTGGGCACACTGTCATAATGAAGCTGCCAATCACCAGTTTCCCATACTCATGAACTTCTGAATCATCCAAATAGTTTCTGTGGAGGAATGTTCAAGCTTAACGTAAAATTGGATGCAGATTCATTGTTCTGCTCACTCAGTCATTTCTTTTTGTACTTCAGTTGTTTTTTAGGTTTTTTTTTTTAAATTTTACTTTAATTGTTGATCTTGTGCAGTTTTCTGTCTTTTACTTCCATCCCAGCACACCACCCCAGCCCTCCCCACCTCCCTCTCATTTCTACCCCCCATAGTTTTTGTCCATGTGTCCTTTATACTTATTCCTGTAAATGGTTCCCTTTTTCCCCTGAAATTCCCTCCCCTCTCCTCTCTGGTGACTTTCAGCCTGTTCTCAATTTCAGTGTCTTTGGTTATATTATACTTGTTTGTTTGTTTTGTTCAATGTCTTTGGTTATATTATACTTGTTTGTTTGTTTTGTTGATTAGGTTTCTGTTAAAGGTGAGATCATATGGTATTTGTCTTTCACTGCCTGGCTTATTTCGCTTAGTATGATGCTCTCCAGTTCCATCCATGCTGTTGCGAAGGGTAGGAGCTCCTTTCTTTCTGCTGCATAGAATTCCATTGTGTAAATGTACCACAGTTTTTTTGGATCCCTTCATTTACTGATGGGCACCTAGGTTGCTTCCAACACTTGGCTATTGTAAATTGTGCTGCTATAAACATAGGGGTGCATAGGTTCTTTTGGATTGGTGTTTCAGGGTTCTTAGGATATAGTCCTAGCAGTGGAATTGCTGGGTCAAAAGGTATATCCATTTTTAGTTTTTTTTAGAAAATTCCATACTGTTTTCCATAGTGGTTGTACCAGTCTGCAATCCCACCAACAGTGCACTAGGGTCCCTTTTCTCCACAACCTCTCCAACACTTGCTGTTTGTTGCTTTGTTTATGAGGGCCATTCTGACTGGTGTCAAGTGGTATCTCATTGTGGTTATAATTTGCATCTCTCTGATAGCTAGCGATATCGAGCATCTTTTCATGTGTCTCTGGATACTCTGTATGTCCTCCTTGGAGAAGTGTCTGCCCAAGTCCTTTGCCCATTTTTTAATTGGGTTGCTTGTCTTCTTAGAATGGAGTCGTATAAGTTCTTTGTAGATTTTGGAGATTAAACCCTTGTCTGAGGGATCATTGGTAAATATGTTTTCCCATACAGTTGGTTCTCTTTTTATTTTAATACTGTTTTCTTTGGCCATGCAGAAGCTTTTTATTTTGATGAGATCCCATTTGTTTATTCTTTCCTTTATGTCCCTTGCTTTGGGGACATATCAGTAAAAATCTTGCTGTGAGGAATATCCGAGATTTTCCTGCCTATGTTCTCCTTTAGGACTTTAATGGTGTTGTGGCTTATATTTAAATCTTTTATCCACCTTGAATTTATTTTTGTGTATGGTGTAAGTTGGTGCTCGAGTTTCATTTTTTTGCACATAGCTGTCCAGTTCTCCCAACACTAATTGTTGAAGAGGCTATTTTTACTCCATTTTATGTTGCTGCCCCCTTTGTCGAATATTAATTGACCATAGAGACTTGGGTTTATTTCTGGGCTCTCTGTTCTATTCCACTGGTCCACGTGCCTGTTTTTATGGCAGTAACAGCCTGTTTTGAGTATAGTGGCCTTGTAATACAGTTTGATATCAGGCATTGTGATCCCTCCTACGTTGCTCTTCTTTCTCAAGATTGCTGCAGCTATTTGAGGTCATTTATGGTTCCATATAAATTTTTGAAGTGTTTGTTCTATGTCTGTGAAATATGCCATTGGTACTTTAATAGGTATTGCATTGAATCACTCAGTCATTTTTAATGTGACAGCCACACAGTACACATGCTCACTCAACATGCATCTACTGCCCCCACTGACTAGCACAGTGAAGTCATCATTGTTCACACGTGCGCATTCCAGTCCACACTCCTTGGCTGCCAGGTTACATCAATGTTGTGCAAACTGTTCTCATTATATTAACAATGGCTAGTATTTCCTGGACAGGCCTCATATACTCAAACTTTATTCCTTCTCGGCCTGGCAAACTCCTATTTATCTTTCCAAGATCCAAGATGGCAGTGGAATAGGTGGAAGTTACACTTACCTCCTCCCAGGACCAAACCAGAATTAAAACTAAAATATAAAAGAATTAACCTGAATACCCAAGTAAAGACTAGCTGAACAGAAGTGTTATAACCAATAATTTATAGAAGCCACAGCCAGACTGGTAGGAAAGCCAGAGATGTGAAAAGGGCTGGCTCCACTCCCCAGGTAGCAGCTGAGAATGTGGACAGATACCTCAGCTGTAAAGGTATCCCCTCAGGAACACAGGGTCTCACCCCACATTGGGCTCCCTAGCCTAGAGCACCAGGGCTAAGAAGAGATGCCCACATAACATCTGGCTGTGAAAAGCAACAGGGTTTCTGTCTGCCAGTGAGAGACAGGAGTCTGGTAGAGGCATAGGCATCCTCTTAAGGACCGAACACACAAAATCTCATTTGCAGCCACTCATCCTGGACTCCAGTGGAGGGAGGGTGGAGTGGACTCAAGTAGTGTGAGGAGAGACTGGTGTTTGTAGGGAGATTTCCGAAGGGACAGTTGTGAGGATCCCTGTGCAGAGTCCCTCTCCCACAGATACCATCTTTGTTGGATGGAGTACTCCCTTCCCTATAGTATCAATCTCAGGGAAAGCAATAGCCCCACCTTCTAGATTCCCTGTTACCTCACCCTGTGGACCTCACACCCTACTGAGGAGTCAGTGGCTCAGGCAAGAGTATAGAGAGGCAGAGGTTTAGAGGTCCATGGAAACTTGGAGGGTGTTAGTGACAAAGTTTTGTGGCTGTAGGGTGAGGGCCACTCCTCTCTCCTTCCCCCAAATCTGACTGCCTCTCCCCCTCACCAGATATCCACTAGCCCCACCCATGTGACTCCACGAGGCCCCACCCTCCTGAGCTGGGACTCCAGGAAGAATCCGGGACAGACTAAGTTGTATGGCTCCAGAATGGGAGCCATTTGCCCTGGCATGCCAGACCTGTGCAGAGCCCCCTCTTTACATGGCCAAATCTTGGTCTGTTTGGGCCTGATAAACTCACTGGCCTCACCCTGATGATTTGCTGAGACCCTGTCCCACCATAAAGTGCTGAGGGCACCCAGCAGGAGGCACTAGACTTGGTATACACTAGAACTTTTGCTGAATGGCCTCAGACCAAACCCTGGCACCAAGATGGGACCTGTATTAATCTGGTGAAAACCACTCACCCTAACCTAGTGACTCACTGAGAACCTTCTACATGCAACTTTGATTATGAGCAGATGTTCTTTCAAGGACTGAGACTAACAGGCAGCTGGTAGGAAGAGGCAGGTGGAAGCAACTCTAGAGGTACCTTGGATTTTTTGGCTGATCTGCCCCTGGACCTGATGCTGGTGAAAGCTGGCCTTGGTACACAGCTTGGCCCTTCACACACACATACACACCCAGGCCCAGCAGAGGTGGACATGAACTGTGGATCACTTTGTAGCTCTAAACAGGTTTCCCAGGGCCAGTGATGGGAAGTGTCTGACATTGACCTGCACCGCTGCACTTGTGTCCTTCCCAAGAAGCCCCAAAACAGACAAACCCAGTGGCCAGCTTCAGACAACATCAGAGCAGGATCAAATTAGGTTCACAGGTAGTATATCCAAAGGGAAATCTCAGCAAGCACCAGACCCTGTTGAGGCAAATTCCTTTTCAGGTGGTCAGCACCTGTAGAGCAGCTTGTATACTGAAGTATGGGTTGATCCTTACGGTTATCCAACCTGAGGACTGATCCCACACACTAACAGGCCAATATAAATCAAGACTCAGTTCTGACAGGAGGGTGCACATAACCCACGTAAGAGACATTCCTGGACCACCCAGATCAGGTAATCAAGAAGACTGTGCCACTGGATCCTTACAGCATACCTACAAGATAAGACCACCCTACCAAGACTGGGAGACATAGTAGGTCTACCTAATACATAGAAACAAATTTAAAAAGAAAAAGAGAGATAGCCAAATGGAGAGACTAAGAAACATGCCTCAAATGAAAGAACAGGTGAAATCTCTAGAACAAGGGCTAAATATTGGATTGGCCAAAAAGTCTGTATGGCTTTTTCCCGTAAAATAAAAGACACATTTTTCATTTTGACCAATAACTTTATTGACTTCAATTTTTGAGTATGCTGACTATCTCCCCTGTGGTACAATATTGATTGTTCTCAAGTAATGCCTCGATTTGATCACTATCCACTTCAAGTAGCCTGTACAGCCATGGAGCATCGTTCAGCAAGAAATCTCCAGGATGAAACCTTGCAAACTGCTTTTGGCGTGTTTAATCACTCACAGCACATTCTCATATACTGCACAAATCTTTTTTGGTGTTTCAGTTTTTCTTCTACCTTTCTTGAAATAAAGCATAGATGAAAATGTTGCATATTTTCTTCCACCTTCAATATTAAAATGGCTACACAAAAATTCACCAGTTTTGAGGGGTTTTTTTAAAATGCACACGGACATTCTGAGGAGGGATCCAAGATGTCAGAGAAGTAAGTGGAAACTATACACCAATCTCCTCCCAGGACCAATCTGGGATTACAACTAAATTGTAGAGAAATCATCCAGAATAACCAACTGAACACTAAGTGGAGAGAAGCCTTATACCAAGGACAGACAGAAGAGACCACTTCACAACAACAAGACTGGTAGTTAGTGTGGAGGAGGTGCGAGAGGGCTGGTTGGTCTCCCATGGGTGGCAGCTGAAGTACTAGAAGGAAATTTCAGCAGCCAGGGGCTCCCCCTGAGAAATGTGCAGTCTAAACCCCAAGCTGGGCTCCCCAGCCTAGAGCACCAGAGCCAGAAGGAACCCAGATAACATCCAGCTATGAAAAACAACAGGGTTTCTATCAGTCAGGAAAAGACAGCTGGAGACAAGGAAAGCCTCTTAAGAGCCAACACACAAAATTTTGTATGCAGCAACTTACCTTGGGCTCTGGCAGAGGGAGGGAAGAGTGGATTAGAGATGCTTGAGGACAGCCTGGGGTTGGTTCTGGGGAGGGAACTCAAGGAGCAGCCACCAGGATCCCTGTGCTGAGTCATTCCCCATACTGCAGGAGCCATTTTCTCAGGCAGAGCAGTCCTAAGTGGCATCAGGGGGAGGGGAAACAATAGCCCACCTGCAGGAATTACTTTGCCCCATCCTATGGAGCTTAAGCCAGGCTGCTGATTACAGTCTGATTAGTTTAACAACTGGTCCGATTAACAGCTGATTAGTTTAACAGCTAGGGTAAAAATACAAAGCAGCAGCCAAAATGAGAAGGCAAAGAAACAGACCCTAAATGAAAGAACTGGAGAATTCTTGAGAAGAACTAGATGAAATGGGGGCAAGGAATTTATCAGCTAGAGAATTGAGAGTAATGATTATAAGGATACTCATTGGCATGAAAAAAGGCATAGAAACCAAAAAAGGGACCAGTCAGAAATAAAGAATGCAATATCTGAAATAAATAATACACTGGAAGGAATAAACAGTAGGTTAGATGAAGCAGAACATCAAATCAGTGATATAGAAGCCACGGTAGAAAAACACCCAGGCAGAGGAGCAAAAAGAAAAAAGAATAAAAAAAATGAACACGGGCCTGCGAACCAGAGTATCGAGGTTCGATTCCCAGTCAGGGCACATGCCTGGGTTGCAGGCCAGTTCCCGGCAGGGGACACACGAGAGGCAACCGTACATTGATGTTTCTCTCCCTCTCCCTCTCCCTCTCCCTCTCTCCTACCCTTCCCCTCTAAAGATAAATAAATAAATTCTTAAAAAAAAAAAATGAACAGGGCTTAAGAAACATTTTGGACATCATGAAGCTTAACAACATCTGCATCATGGGAATATCAGGAGAAGAGAGGAGCAAGTGAGTGAGAATTTATTTGAAGAAATAATGACTGAAAAACTTCACTAATCTGCTAAAGGAAAAAGACACATGAGTCAAGGAAGCCCACATAGTCCCAAACAAGTTGGACCCAAAGAGGCTTACATGAAGAGACATCCTAATTAAAATGACAAAGCTTAAAGACAAGGAGAATCCTAAACTCACAAGAAAAAAACAGGTATATACATACCAGGGAACACCAATTACACTGGCATCTGATTACTCAACAGAAACATTTCAAGGCCAAAAAGGAGTGGCGTGAAATGTTCAAGGTGATGAAAAGCAAGGATCTACAACCAAGGCTACTTTACCCAGTAAGGCTATCATTTTCATTTGAAGGAGAAACAAAGAGCTTCCCAGATAAGAAAAAGCTAAAGGAGTTTGTTAACACCAAACAAGTTATGCAACAAAAGTTAAAGGGTTTGCTTTAAAAAGAAGAGGAAAAGAGTCTAACAATAAAATAACACCAAATATGTATGTATCAATAATCACCTTAAATGTAAATGTCTTAAGTGCTTTGACCAAAAGACACAGAGTAGCTGAATGGATAAGAAAACAAGACCCATATATATACTGCCTCCAAGAGACCAATCTCAGATCAAAAGAAACATGCAGACTGTAAGTAAAGGGATGGAAAGAGATATTTCATGCTAATAGAAAAGGAAAAAAGTTGAGGTAACAGTACTTATATCCCACAAAATAGACTTTAAATCTAAGGCTATCATAAGAGACAAAAAGGACACCACACAATGATAAAAGGAACAATTCAACAAGAGGATATAACCCTAGTAATCTTTTACACACCCAACATAGTAGAACCTAAATATGTGAAGCAAATCTTGATGGGCATAAAGGAAGATATTGACAGAAATACAGGCATATTCAGGGATTTTAACACCCCATTAACATCAATAGATAGATCTTCCTGACCGAATATCAACAAGGAAATGTCATCCTTAAAAAAACATTAGACAAAATGGATTTATTTGATATCTTCAGAGCATTTCACCCTAAATCAGCAGAATATACAAACTTTTCAATTATACATGGAAGATTATCTAGGCTAGATCACATGCTAGGCCACAAAAGAAGTCTCATAAATTTAAGAAGATTGAAATAATACCAAGCACCTTCTCTGACCACAATGTTATGAAACTAGAAATCAATTACACAAGAAAAACTGAAATACACAGAAAGGCATGGAAGCTACATAGTAACATGTTACTAAACAACGAATGGGTTAACAACAAACTCAAGGAACAAATCAAAAATTACCTTGAAACAAATGAAAATGAGAATGTAACAACCTTAAGTCTAGGGAACACAGCAAGAGCAATCCTAAAAGGGAAATGCATAGCATTACAGGCCTATCTCAAGAAACAAGAAAAATGTCAAATAAACAATCTAACTTTACATTTAAAGAAAATTTTAGAAAGAACAACAAACAAAGCCCAAATTGAGTAGAAGGAAGAAAAGAATAAATACCAGAGCAGAAATAAATAGAGTATAAAAAAATGCATCAATGAAACCAAGAACTGGATCTTTGAAACGATAAGCAAGACTGACAAACCTTTAACCAGACTTACAAAGAAAAAAAGAGAGGGCCCAAACAAATAAAATCAGAAATGAAAAAGAAGGAACAAGTGACAGCTCAAAAGTACAAAGAATTATAAAAAATATTATGAACTATATGCCAATAAACTGGGCAATTTAAATGAATTGATAAATTCTTAGAAACATACAATCTTCAAAACCCGAATTAGGAAGAACCAGAAAAATTGAATAGACAAGTTACAACTAATGAAACTGAAGCAGTACCAAAAACTCCCAAACAACAAAAGTCCTGTACTGGATGGCTTCACAAGTGAATTTTACCAAATATTCTAAGGAGAAATAACACCTATCCTGCTCAAGCTATTCCAAAAAATTCATGAGGAAGGAAGCCTCCCTATCTTATTTTATGAAGTCAGCATTATCTTAATTTCAAAACCAGATGAAGGCACTATAAGGAAAGAAAATTATACTCAGACAACTGTACTTGAACAACAATAAAAAATAAAAAAAGAAAATTATAGGCCAATATTCCTAATAAACATAGATGCTAGAAACTTCAACAAAATACTAGTAAACCAGATCCATCAATAGATTAAAAAGATCATATACCATGCTCACATGGAATTTATTCTAGGAATGCAAGGTTGGTACAATATCCACAAATCGATAAATGTGATACATCACATAAACAAAATGAAGGTTAAAAATACATGATAATATCAACGGATACAGAAAAAGCATTTGATAATATCCAGAACCCATATGTGATAAATACTCAGCAAAATGAGAATAAAAGGAACATACCTCAGTGTAATGAAGGCCATATATGACAAACCCACAGTCAACATCATACTCAAAGGGCAAAAACTACAATAGTTTCCCTTAGACTAGGAACAAGACAGGGATGTCTGCTTTCACTTCTCTTATTCAACATAGTACTGAAAATTCTAGCCACTGCAATCAGACAAGAAGAAGAAATAAAATTCATCCAAATCAGAAAGAAGAAAGTAAAAACAGTCATTATTTGCAGATGACATGACATTGTACACAGAGGACCCTAAAGATTCCACCAGAAAAACTACTAGAATTAATGAATTCAGTAAAGCAGAAGGAAACAAAATAAATATACAGAAGTCAGCTGCATTTTTATATACCAATAATGAATTATCAGAAAGGGAAACTAAGAAAACTATCCCATTTATAATTGCTTTTAAAAAGTAAAATACCTTGGAATAAATTTAATCAAGAATGTAAAAGAGCTATACTCAGGAAATTATGACTCTGAAGAAAGAAATTCAAAAAAATACAAATAAATGGAAGCCTATTCTGTGATCACAGATACAAATAAGTAACATCATTAAAATATCCATACTACCCCTAACAATCTATAGATTCAATGTAATTCCTATCAACTTACCAATGGCATACTTCACAGAACTAAAACAAATATTCCAAAAATTTATATGGAGCCACAAAAGACCCCAAATAGCCACAGTGATCTTGAGAAAGAAGAACAAAGTTGGAGGAATCACACTACCTGATGTCAAATTGTACTATAAGGCCTTAGTAATCAAAATTGCATGGCATTGGCATAAAAACAGACATATAAATCAATGGAGCAAAATAGCTCAGAAATAAACGCATGCCTTATGGTCAATTAATATTTGACAAAAGAGGCAAGAACATACAATAGGATAAAGATAGTCTATTCAATAAGTGATGTTGAGAAAATTGGACATATACGTGCAAAAAGAAATAGATAAAACTAGAGCACCTTCTTATATCACATACAAAAATAAACTTAAAATGGATTAAAGTCTTAAATGTTAGACTTGAAACTATAAAAATCTTAGAAGAAAACATAGACAATAAAATCTTGGACATTTCCCATAGGAATATTTTTTCTCATATTTAGCCCTGGGCAAGGGAAACAAAATAAAAAATAAAAAATGGGACTACATCAAATAAAAAATATTTTGCTCATTAAAGGAAATCACCAACAAAATGAAAAGACAATTTACTGAACAGGAGAACATATTTCTTAATGATACATCTGATAAAGAGTTAATATCCAAATTGTACAAAGAATTGATAAACCTCAACACCAAAAGGACAAACAATTCAATTAAAAAATGGGCAAAGGACGTGACAGACACTTCTCCAAAGAGGACATACTGATGTCCCATAGATATATGAAAAGATGCTCAACATCACTAATCATCAGAGAAATGCAAATTAAAACCACAATGAGATATCATCTTACACTTTTCAGGACTGTTATCAATAAACCAACAAACAAGTGTTGGTGAGGATGTGGAATAAAGGGAATCCTCATGCACTGCTAGGGGGAATGCAGACTGGTGCAGCCACTGTAAAGAACAGGATGAAGTTTCTTCAAAAAATTAAAAATGGAGCTGTTTTATGACCCAGAGATCCCTCTTCTAGGAACACACCCAAAATATACCTGAAACACTAATTCAAAAGAATATACGCATCCCTATGTTTGTAGCAGTGTTTTTTACAAAAGACGAAATTTGGAAGCAGCCAAAGTGCCCATCAGTAGATGAGTGGATAAAAAAAACAGTAGTACGTTTATTCAATGGAATACTACTCGCCATAAAAAAGAAGGAAATCTTACCTTTTGCAACAGCATGGATAGACCTAAAGAGCTATGTTAAGTGAAAGAAGCCAGTCAGAGAAAGAAAAATACCATATAATTTCACTTAAATGTGGAATCTAATGAACAAAATAAACTAACAAAATAGAAACAAACTCATAGATACAGAAAAAAGAGACTGAAAACTATCAGAGGTCAAGGGGTTGGGTGGCTGGGTCAAAAACTTAAAGGGATTAAGCAAAACAAAACAAAACAAAACAAAACAAAAAACAACCCTCTCATTGATACAGATAACAGTATGAGGATTATTAGAGGGAAGGGAGTTGGGGGAAGGTAGAAGAGGGTAAAAAGGGGTACATGGTGATGGAAAGAGACCTGACTTTGGATGGTGAACACACAATACAATATACAGATGATGTATTAAGAATTGTACACCTGGAACATATACAATTTTATTAACCAATATCACCCCAATAAATTCTATAAAAATCATTTAGAGAAACTTTCTAGAGCCCCTGTATGCCCCAGCTGAGTTGAATACTCCTCCTCATGCATCTATCACATACTTCTCTCTGCCTGTTGTAAGTACTGATTTATCTCCCCACAGAGATGCACAGACCAACACCTGGCCCATAATGGGTCTTCAGAAAGTCTTTGTTGAATAGCTTAATGAATATTGAATAAATAAATAAAAGAATGGATCTGATCATCTCAAAGACTGGTGATTCTCTAAAACAGCAGCAGATCAGTCAGCAACTATGGCCCACAAACTTGCCACTTGCTTTTCTAAAAAGAGTTTTATTGGAACGCAGCTAGGCTTCATTCTCTGACTCTTCTATGGTTGCTTCTGCATTATAACAGTAGAGCTGAGTAGTTGTAACGCAGACCGTTTGGCCTACAAAGATAAAATATTTGCTCTCTGGCATTTAATTTGCCCACCTCAGTCCAAAACATCTCAGGACCTTATCAACTTTCCATATGGATGAAAAAACAACTACTATTACTAACATTTATTTGATAGATATTGATGTAATAAATCCCCCTGTTCTTATATACCATATATTATAATGTAATTTGACATATTATAATAAATATGTAAAAGCAAAATAACTATAGACTCTGATAAAGATAGTGAAGGAAACAAACAGGATAATGTGTTAGGAAGTATCTTGTTGGAAAGGTGTCACTGTAGAGGGGAGTGTCAGGGTTTGGGACAGTGGCATTTATGTTAAAACCTAAAGCAGACGGTCAGTCTTGGAGAGTGCTGGGAAAAGTATGTTTTAGAAGGCCTGGTGAGTACAGAGGTCCTGAGGTCAGGAAGAGGTAGGCATGCCTGAGGAGCTGAATGGAGGCCACTGTGGGTAACGTGAAGTGAGAAGAAAGGAAAAGATGCAGAGTCTTGAGGGAGGAGGCAGGAGACCTGGCCTTGGGGGCCAGGGGAGGCGATCTGATGGGTTGACCACATTTAGAATGCCAGGTGCTATTCTAAGAGTCTCCCTTCAATCCTCTCAATAATCTATTGTTTTAGGTTCTGTTATTATTCTCATTTTAGAGAAGAAACTGAGGCTCATAGAGGTGTGGACTGAGTAACTAAAAACTCAGGAATCTGGGATGAGAACTTGGTCTGTCTGATTCAGAGCACAGAGACTGCCCAGCAGACTACACAGCCTCCCGCCTGCTCCTCCTGAAGTTGACAACGTAGTCCCTCAACTTAAAAATTATCAGGATCACAAATCTGGCCTCAACCTACTCATCTGACTTTGCTTCCAATGACTCTCTTTGACCGGGTCCATCTTTGCTAAAGAAGCTCCATACTTCCACATCTCTGCCACGTTCTTCCTGCATGAACCTCACTCAACTGCGTCACTCTGTCCATCCCACGAATTCTTCCAGGCACAGCTGCCATGTTACCCCTTCACTTGCTGCCTAACCTTCTTCTCCCTGTGTTAACACCTTCCAGCAACACTTCATAGTGCTTTTCATGGAGCCAGTGCTGGAATGTGTTGCTGAATGAATGAATGCTGCACCAGGCCTCATTCTTTCTGTCATGAGCTCGGCTAGAATAGGAAGAAGTGAAGGTTGTAGTGCTGTCTGAAGTTATCCAAAAAATTTCTCAAGACACAAGTCTTCTAATACAAATCAGAGGATTAAGAATTATTACATGCTTTGGCACTAAAAAGGCAAAAACCTTGGGGGAAAAAATAATGCTTCCACCTTGGAATTCTAACTTTAGAAATATTGAGCATATGCTGACATTTTGCTAAATTTCTGACATTATCATGACCAGTCAGACTTTTCAACAAACACTAACTGTGCTTGTGTTTTAAATTGTTCCAACAGACTTTACTGGCTTTTTAAGACATATTTCATTACTTTAATTGTCTACATTTTAAAATCTGGCAGGATCCATTCTGTTGTTTTTTTAAAAATTACCAAAGAGGAAAGTTCACATGGTATGTTGAACTCTAAAATAAAATTTATCTTAATAAGCAGAATTCAAAACAAAACTGGATGTAAGTTGAGAAAAATTGTCCAAACTTCTCTTATCTGATTAAAATTCTCTGGTTATTTATGTATTCGAATATTCTTATCTAGTCTTTAAAAAGTTTCTATTCTAACTTTGTAACTACTCCTCTCGAAAAATATTATAGCTCTTTCAGGTAGCACTGGTTGACACAAAAATGCCATGCCTTCAGCAACTGGATATATTTATCTCCATGAGTACAAGTTGCATTCTGACATACTGTACACTGTAGAGGTTAGCACTTTTTATATAATATTTTAGGCCATGAGAGATATTTTTCTGAAGAAAAAACAAAAATATATAGATCTACTAAAAATGCAGTACAAAAAGGTAGCACAAAAAGGTACTGCCTTTTTACTTCTCAAAACTGAGGGATCTAACAGCAAGTAAATACATGATCTTAGGTTTCACTAACACAGATTTTATGTTCACCCAAAGCAAGGTAACAGTCTTGCTCTGCTCTGATCATTTAAACAGCTCCTGAGTGTAATACTCAGGCCTAATGACAGTACAACTTCACAGTTTTAGGCATGACTGTGGAGTCAGAAAACATTGTACACAAAAATGCAGAAATGATGTAAGAGGTAAGTAAGTACTTAGGTTCATTTACTCTTCAGCAGACATAGTCACATCAAGATCTGTAAGACTTAAGAGTCTTAGCGATAGCATTAATTTATGACACAGAAACCCTGGGACAGTCTAATTGGTGGAGCAGCATGCATTTACTGCATATCCAGTTCTTGCAGGCTGCTCCAAAGCCATAATGCATTTAATGGTATCCATAAAGCCAACACAGGAATGGAATCATCAGGAATACTCCCCAAGGTCTAAGTCACAGTCTTACTTGCCTGTTAGAGAACTAATAGTTTTCCTACCTTAGAATTGAAAAAATGCAACACATGCAATTTATGCATCAAATCAGGTCTTAGAATTCAGAATAAGGGAAACCACTTGAGGCTGGAAATGCATAAACACTGAAGTACAGGGTAGAGCATTAAGGGTTGTTCCTGTCTCCAGTTCCATGTGCTGGTGTGATGGTGTGCAGAGCCTCGAGTGACTACGAAATGTAAAGACAGGAGAACAATCAAAGTAAGTGTGACAGAGAATCCTGACCTCTTGAGTATGCAATGCCAGTTAAACAGAAAATGCAATCCTATACAAGCACCTTTTTACAGTATTCTTAAAAGGTAACAACCCCCTCAAAACAACCACTATATAAATAGTCTGGAACTAAAAAAATAAACACAAGAGGAAAGAAAATTTTTATTAGATACAGCAAACACCATCTGATGTTAATAATCTTTGATGGATATGTAAAACAAATGTCACCCATGAAGATTTAATTGATATGAAAACTGCCATAAACAATTAGAAAACAAAACAAAATATAGGCAACTAATGTTTTCAGAAATCGTACAACAACCAGCACAAGAATGTGATCCCTCGGAGAAAAAAAATGAATGAGGTGAGCCCTCTGGCCACCCAGTCTCACTGCCTGCAGGCACTTCTCAGGCCATAGAAATAAAACTGATTTCAAAAAGCAGAATTCATAACAAAATTGAATGCAAGCTGAAAAAATTATTAGTATGTTGGGTTTATAAAAGCTGACTTTGAATATTAAAATATAAGTACACTGGAAGTGAAATAATGAGAAAAGATTTACCAGGTAAATATAATCAAAAGAAAGCTAGAGTATCCATATTAATATCAAGCAAAATGGTCTTCAGAACAAGGAACATTATCAGGGATAAAGATGTATACTTCATAATACAAAGGGTGAATTCAATGAATCAAAATCCTAAATGAGTTATACACCTTATAAGTTTTAAAATATGAAGCACAAAATGGTATAACTGAAAGAATGTTTTAAATCCACAATTGTACTTATTGGTTTCACCATTTCTCTCTAAGTAATTGACAGAACAAATTAAAAGATACAGTAAACATGTAGAGAACGTCAACGACACTATGAACCAATTAGACCTAATAAACATTTACAGAGCAAATTTGCATATATGCAAATTTTTGGTCAAATTAGCCTCAAGAAGCTTATAAGGACTCAAGTCTAATGAAAGATGTTTCCTGACCACAATCGAATTAAAACAAAGTCCACACAAGGGTATCTGAAAAATCCCCAAATTTGGGATTATTAGCAATGCAAACTAAATAACCTATAAAACAAAAAAGTCACAAGAGAAATTAGAAAATCTTCTTAACTGAATGATAACAAAAATAAGTAATGCAAATTCTTAAGATATAGCTACAAATTGAAATTTAAAAAATTGGCAGTATTCTAAAACAACATAAAATACGTAGGGAATTTTTAACTGTAGTAAAATATACATGACATAAAATTTACCCTTTGAGAGATTTTAAGTGTACAATTCATAGTGTTAAGTATATTCACATTGTCAAACCAATCTCCAGAACTTTTTCATCTTGCAAAACTAAAGCTCTGTACTCACTGAACAACTCCCCATCTCCCCCTCCTCTTTTTCCCTGGCAACCTCCATTCTGCTTCCTCTCTCTATGAATTTGACTGCTCTAGACACCTCCTCTAAGTGGAACCATGGTATTTTTTTGTCATTGGTTTATTTTACTTAGCATAATGGTTTCAAATTTCATCCACGTTGTAGCATGTGTCAAAAATTTCTTCCTTTTTAAGACTGAATCATATTCGTTGTGTGTGTGTGCTCCATGTTTGTTTATCCATTCATACATCAGTGGACACTTGGGCTGCTTCTACTTCTTGGTTATTGTGAATAATGCTGCTACAAATACATAAAAATTTTAATGTACAAAATCTCTACATTAAACTAGAAAATCCAGCTAAAAAATGAAAGAAGGTCCAAATAAATTGAGAGATAGGCTATGTATATATACTGGAAATCTTTTTTTAAACAAGGAAATATATAATGTTATTTTTCTCTCTTTTTTTATTGTTGTTCAAGTACAGTTGTCTCCATTTTCCCACACCACTATCTTAACATTGTTAAAATCTCAATTCTTTCCAAATTTATCTGTAGGTCCAACATAATCTCAATCGAAGTTACAGCAATGAAATATGTGTGTATGTTTCATATATATGTAACTGACAAGCTGATTCTAAAATATGTATGGAAATTCAGACAACCTAGAATAATCAAACAATTTTGAAAAGAAAGAATAAGTTGTGAGATTTATACTACCTGATTTGAAGACGTAATACAAATCTACAGCATTACAGAGAAAGTGGTATTGACATAAGGAGAGACAGGTAGACCAACGGAACAGAATGTAGAATCCAGAAATAGATTCACATTTATATGGTCAGTTCATTTTCAGTGGAAATAGAATAGTACTTTCCAATTCCAGAGAACAGGAATTGGAACAATAGGACATAATATGCAGAAAATTAACCTTAACTTATACCTCATACCACATACAAAATTAACTCAAAATGGATTACATATAGGCCTAAACATGAGAACTTCTATAAAATATAGAAAGAAATCTTTGACACCTTGGTTAGGAAACATTTCTTAAATAGGAAACAAAAATCATAAACCATAAAAGAAAAATGTCATAAACTGAAATTTATCAAAATTAAAAGCCTACATTTAAAAAAACACTGTTAAGAAAGTAAAAAATTGACACAAACACCTGAAGAAAATATTTTCAAAAGACACACCTAAAAGAAAACTTGTACTCAGAATATAAAAAGATCATTTACAACCAAATAAGATTTTTTCAAAGTTTTTTTATTGCTATTCTATTACAGTTGTCCCAATTTTTCCCCCTTTGCCCTCCTCCACCCAGCCTACCCCCCCATCCTACAGTCAATCCCCACACAGTTGTCCAGGTTCTTACGGGTCACTCATACATGTTCTTTGACTAGTCCTTTCCCTTTCTTTGTCCCCTTATTCCTCTCCCCTTCCCCTTCAGATCACTCTCAGTTTGTTCCTTATTTCCATGCCTCTGGTTCTATTTTTCCAATTAGTTTTTTTTTGTTGTTGTTCACTAGGTTCCTCTTATAGGTGAGATCATATGGTATTTGTCTTTCACCACCTGGCTCACTTCACTTAGCATAATATTCTTTTTAAATGGTCAAAGGATTTGAATAGATGTTTCACCAAAAAAGATACATGGTTGCAAATAAATACATAAAGAATGCCCAACATTGTTAGTCATCGGTGAAATCCAAATTAAAACTAATTATAGTTTTATATAACTGCACCCCACTTTTAATATCCTGACTGATTGACGTTTAAAAGACTAAAAATACCAGGTATTGGTGAGACTAGAAGCAACAGGAAGTTTCATAGACTAGAAGACAGGAAAACCAATTTGGAAAACAGTTTGGCAGTTTCATTTAAAACTGAATCTACATTGACCTTAACACCCAGAAATTCCACTTCTAGGTATCTGCCTAAAAGAAATGAAACTATATGTCCATAAAAAGATCTGTGGACACATGAATGTCCATAGTACATTCCCTTGTTATAGACGAAAACTGAAAGCTACCCAAATATCCATCAATAGGGGAATGAGTAATCAAATTGTGGTACATCCATCATACAATACACAGCAATGAGGGAAATATGGTACACCATCATCACTATGAATCTCAAAAACATTATGCTGAGTGACAGAGCCAGATACAAAAGGAGCACATAATATGTGATTCCATTTATATGAAAGTCTAGGAAATGTAACCTTCAATGACAGAAAGCAGATCAATATTTGATTGTGGTAGAAATTGTCTGGGAAAAGGAACAAGGAAAATTTGGGGGATAATGGAAAGGTTCTACGTCATCACTGTGTTTACGAAGATAGATAAAGGTGCATTAACCTTGACATGCAATCATCCCCAAGCTGGATCCTGCTCATTTGCCCTCAGGAGTGAATTGGGCCTCCATTTGCAGCTGAAGGCTGATGCTGTCACCCTCCTGAGGAATAACGTGAATCCTTAAGCATATGGACTCGCTGTGGGCACTATTATGCAGAATTACTAGATTTGTGACCCTGTGAAAGTTAATCACCCTGAGCCTTATCTGTAAAACAATTTCCTACCTGTGAAACAGAAAAAGAGGAGAAAAGAAAACCTACTTAATACTTTTGTTTACAGGTTAAATATTTTTTAATAATCACTCTGCAGTTACAATTATCATCTTTATCACCACTATTCTGTGGTTGTCAAAATAATTTTACATACAAGCTCAGCCTTAAAACAAGTCATTACTCTCACTAAAGAATGACAATCACTTTTCTTCCCACAGCCTTGCAAAGAACATCTTTTGTTATGTGGGACAACAGCTTCCTGAACTACTATTTACCTTATGAAATTCTGTGGCAGGAAGCCATTCCATCTTTATCCAGACCTTCCCTTTCCAGCTGTTTTGATTTCCTAAAAGCTGAGTAAATAGACCTAGAAAAATAACCCCAGATAATATTTTACATATTGACAGCAATAAGGTAAAACTACCAATTACCACCTGAAAAGTCAATCAATTTTTGAAATTCATAACACATTTGAGGGGAGCTGACTGTGATGTATCTATTTGGGTCATATTTGTTACATATGCAGTTGTCAGGAAAATTCTGCATACTGGTGGATTCATTCCAAATTATCACAAGTATTTTCTAGAAACCCTTAACATAACAAAATCACTCTCATTCCCCAGACCATGAAACAACTGCAAGTCTCTTCTAGCATTCCTGCTATCTGCCTTTGACATCCCGTAAGCTTGAGCTGTTGACACCTGAATGTCAGCTTCCTTTTGTCTATCTGTCTAATCAGGCTTCTGTCCCCATCACTCCACTGATACTGGAAACAACTTCCCCGTTGTCATATTCACTGATCCTGTCTGTCCTCAAACTACCTAGTTCCTCAGGAGTATTCAAAATGACTGACCACTCCTTGCTTCTCTGAGGTCCTTTCCTCTCTCTCTCTCTCTCTGCTTTTTTGGACTCTGGATTCCCTGCCTCTATTCTCTACCCTAGCTGCTGCTTCCCGTTTTCTCTGCTAGAGCATGAACATTGGAACACAGGCACCCATCCTGGGAGGTCTTCTGCTCTTTACATGAACTCCCTGGACTTGTTTTTCTTTTTTAATTGAGGTATAATTGACATAACATATTAGTTTCATGTGTACAATGTAATGATTCAATGTTTGTGCATATTGCAAAATGATTGCCACACTAAGTCTAATCAATATCTGTCACCACACATATTTACAAATTTTTTTTTCTTGGGATGAAAACTTTCAAGATCCACTCTCCCAGCTACTTTCAAATATGCACTTGACTCCCTAAACTTTAGTAGCATCTGATGAACCCCCAATTTCAATTTCCAGCCCTGACCTCTCCTAGTGTTTTCCTCAGAGATATTCTATTTCTCCTCAAAAACTGTCAGCTCATTATACCACAAGGTCCGCTAAATGACGCCTAAAGAGGATGCCCCTAGCTGCAGGTGGGGGCAGGTGAGTGGAACCTGCAGTACAGGGGGCTCACGCTGGGGAATCTGCTTGGAACTGTGGGGTGGAGTCGTGGGCAGGAGTCTGGAGTATCCACGGCCCTGCTTTTCACCAGGCAGTAGACGGTTAGGCTGGGCTGAATGGCCAACAGACATCTTTACAGTAATCATTCTGAAAGATTGAGTGTCAACAGACTCTAAGATACAAGTAGCCCTATAGCTGCCAACTTTATTTGTCTGGAGAGAATCAGGTTAAAACAAGAGCCTATGATCAACACATAACCTCAGGCCTTGAGGTACCTTGCTGTGGAGCAGAGAATGCCTGCCTGCTTTGAACCCAGCTCTGGCCATTTTCTGCTATGACCTCGTGCAAATAGCTAGACAGGGAGAGCTCACCTTATGAGACGATGAGGGAGAATCAAAATCCCTACCTCCCATGCTCTCTCCTCACCAACACACGCTAGGCCCCAGCTGCAGGAGCTGGGTCCTTAGGAAACAAACTTACTTTCTTCTGTGTTTATCTCCCTTCTTTTATTATCATTATTACAGTTATAGTTTTTATTTTTCATATTATCATAAAATTTTATGGTACTATTTCTACCTGTTCTGGTCTAAGATGATGTACAGAGACCCAGTCTCTCCCTTAAGCAGCCCTGGGCTCCAGAAGGACTAGTTTCAGCACAGTCATTTTCAAAAGCTCATTTCAGCTACCAGGAGCATATTAAGGATTCCAGTCTATACTTGCTTCTTATAAAAGCAAGTGATACAGTCCTTAACCACTCTAAAAATCTCACTCCCTCTTCTCTCCTAGACTCTCATATCCTACACCTTTCTTGGAGCCTTCCAAGAAAAATTGGAAGGCTGTCTGCAGAAAGAAAAGAAGTGAATGAGTGAGGAGTATTGCCAGAGCAGGTCCTGGAAGCTTGGGGGCCTCGAGCATCACAGCCCAAGAAGGGAGAGGCCTGACTCCTGGGAGAAGTTGAGTGAATAAGCCAAGTCAAGGGCCACCGGCGTGGTGCCAGCATCCAGGAGCCACTCAAAACTAAGTCATTGTCACCTTCAAGAGCTCCCCAATGTCTGGAGTGAGAACTTTTCATTGTCCATCCCAGAGCCTATGCCAGGTGACCCTGCCCAACACCATCAAGAACATCTTGTGTCCTGAATGAGTGACACCCATCATTGTCACAAGGCTTTCCTGGGTCCCCATTGATTATCCATGTAAACATACACCTTTCTCTAAATGAAGACACCCAGAAGCCCAAGAAAAAGGGTTGGGGTCCTGAAGGGTTAGGGCTGGGGGAGTCCCTATGGTGTACTAGTGATAGCTGAACTGAACTTTGATGAAGTGTCAGCCTCATCACAAATGTGAGAGCATGAATAAGCCAAGTTCAGAGGGAGCTGCACCTCCCTGGGTGTATGCAAGGGGTATAGTGTACAAGATCTTGCTTTATTTGAAACTTGGCTTTTGCAAGATGAATCTCAACTAAGTTTATTTTTAGTAATTTTAAGATTTTCCAAATTTTGTACATAAATAAAACTATTAACATTTGTTATATCATGCTATTTCAAAGGTGCACAATCCAGTTTTACATCAAATTTATAACTCACTGCTGAAGGTGAGGGTGAAATCGTGCTGGATAGCAATGGCCACCCAGTGGAGGGACATTATCACTTTAAATACAGCCAATCTGCTGATGACCAACACTTTCCTATCTCCAACTGGGTCCTGTGCTCGCAACTCTAGTCATGTAGGTCCAGAGCTTTATTCCACATGATGACTGGATACTTTTCAACATTAACTTGCCCTAATTTAGCTCCTACCTTCCCTTGTACACCAACTTCTCCCTTCTCTGAATGGCAGCTCCAGCCTCCTAGTTGCTCAGGCCCAAAGCCCTGCTCACTATCCATTGTTCTTTTTCTCTCCCAGCCCATGTCCAGTGGGTTAGGACCCCCTGTGTACTTGACCTTCACACTACCTCTCACCTCTGCCCAGGTCACTGAAACACCTGTTCTCCCTGCTTCAGTCTTTGTCTCCTTAGAGTGTGCTGTCACCATGGACTCAGAGAGATCCTGTTTACCCAAAAGTCAGATCATGCCACCCAGTTTCAAACCCTGTACTCAGAGTAAGAGTCAAATCTTTACAATGGCTCTTAGGCCTTATGCAGCTCCCCCAGTGCCAGTCACCTCTCTGTTCACACGCTCTACCATTTGTTCTCCTGCAACTCACTCTGCTCCAGCCTCCCTAGCCTTCCTGGGACCTTGGGGCCTTTACACTGGCTCCTCCCTCTGCCTGGAACTCTCCACCAGAATATCCACATGGTTCCCTCCTTCACTCCTTTGGTGTCATTTTGTCAGGGAGGCCTTTTCCAACTACCCTATTTAAAATTATAATCCTCCGGACTTCCGGCCAAAATGGAGGCGTAGGCAGACACACTGTGCCTCCTCTCACAACCAAAATTAAGGACAACAAATATTTAGAAACAAGAAAACAACCAGAAGTTATAGAAAATTGAACTGTACGGAAGTCCAACAAGCATTCATCCAGACCGGTAGGAGGGGCGGAGTCGCAGCGGGAGAAGGTGGAGGTGCGGGAGCGCAAGCAGCAGCGGCTGGCAGTTCCCCGGTGCACAGGTGGCGGCTGGCGGTCCCCGGGCCCACAGGCAGCAGCTGGTGGACCCCGGGCACAGGGGGACAACTGTGCAGACCCAGTGAGGCTGCACAAGGCGGCTGGCTGACCAGGTGGTCCCACATTTGCGCGTGCAGACGGTCCAGGCAAAAGGGAAGTGGCAGAAGGGACTGAATCCAGGAGAGAGCAGAGCAGGCGCCATTGTTCCCTCTCGGACCCCGCCCCCACATACAGCGTCAAACCCAGCGACTGGGCTGCCCCGCACTGGGAAGCGCCTGAGGCTCTACCCCTCACTACGTAACACCACGCAAGCGTGCGCAAATAATCCAGGCGAAGGGGAAGCGGCGGAAAGGACTGAATCCAGGAGAGAGCGGAACAGACGCCATTGTTCCCTCTCGGACCCCAAGCACACCTATAGCGTCACAACCCAGCGACTGGGCTGCCCCGCCCTGAGGAACACCTAAGGCTCCACCCCTCACTACGTAATAGCCGCGACCAGACTAAAACCAAAACAAAACAAAACAAAAACAAACAAAAAAAAACACCAAAAATGGCTCAAACCAGAGAACCAATCAAAGCCCCAGAGCCAATTCCTCTAAGCAGTGAAGAGACAGCCAACCTATCAGATGCACAGTTCAAAGCACTGGTCATCAAAATGCTCACAGAATTGGTTGATTTTGCTCACAAATTAGATGAAAAAATGCAGGCTACAATACATGAAATGAAGGAAGATGCATGGGGAACTGATAGAGATGGAAGGAAAACTGGGACTCAAATCAATGGAGTGGACCAGGAGGAAGAAACTAACAACCAAACAGAAAACAAGGAAGAAACAAGAATTCAAAAAAATGAGGAGAGGCTTAGGAATCTCCGGGACATCGTTAAACGTCCCAACATCCAAATTATAGGGGTCCCAGAAGGGGAAGAAGAAGAGCAACAAGTGGAAAACTTATTTGAACAAATAATAAAGGAGAACTTCCCCAATCTGGCAAAGGAAATAGACTACCAGGACGTCCAGGAAGCTCAGAGAGTCCCAAAGAAGTTGGACCCAAGGAGGAACACACCAAGGCACATCGTAATTACATTAGCCAAGATTAAAATGAAGCAGAGAATTCTAGAAGCAGCAAGGGATGAGGGGACAGTCACCTACAAAGGAGTTCCCATCAGACTGTCAGCTGATTCCTCAAAAGAGACCTTACAGGCAAGAAGGGGCTGGAAAAAAGTATTCCAAGTCATGAAAGTCAAGGACCTACATCCAAGATTGCTCTATCCAGCAAAGCTGTCATTTAGAATGGAAAGACAGATAAAGCGTTTCTCAGATAAGGTCAAGTTCAAGGAGTTCATCATCACCAAGCTCTTATTATATGAAATGTTAAAGGGACTTATCTAAGAAAAAGAAGATAAAAAATATGACAGTGAAAAGACAGCAAACTCACAGCTATTAAGAACCACACCTAAAACAAAAGCAAACTAAACAAACAGCTAGAACAGGAACAGAACCACAGAAATGGAGATCATATGGAGGGTTAGCAATAGGGGAGTGGGAGGAGGAGAGGGGGGAAAAGGTACAGAGAATAAGTAGCATAGATAGTGGGTAGAAAATAGACAGGGGGAGGACAAGAATAGTGTGGGAAATGTAGAAGCTAAAGAACTTATGACCCATGGACATGAACTAAAGGGGGGGAATGTGGGTGGGAGAAGGTGTGCAGGGTGGGGGGAATGATGGCGGAGAAATGGGGCAACTGTAATAGCATAATCAATAAAATATATTAAAAAAAGAAAAAAACAAGTAAAAAAAAAATTATAATCCTCCTCCTTCATGTCCCAAAACCTGGTTTCCCCCCCTTCTCTAATGTTTCATTTCATTCAATATTATTTATTTCTCCCAATAGGCAATGTAATTTGTTAATTTACTAATAGATTGATAGATAGATAGATAGATAGATAGATAGATAGATAGATACATAGATAGAAGTCACCCTCTCCATTCTACAGTCTAAGCTCTACAGGAACAAGAATTTTTGTCTGTTGTCACTGCTTTGTGCCCCTCCCATAGAGAACACTGCTGACATGTCAAAGTCTCTCAGCAAAATTGTTAAATGAGTGACTGAACACATAATTAACTTGTAGCAGCTCTGATAATGAAAGGTTGGTCCATCACAATACACATATATTGTGGGGATCATGAAAAAAATTTGTCTTTTGTTAAAGAAGTGCTAGTCAAAAAAACCTAATCATTAAAAGCATCAATAATTACCTTGATAAATGACAATTCACACAGTACTATAATGGCAAACAGATGAACAAATTTCCCTTCCATTAATAATAAGAGAAATGTTATAGTGACAGTAGTAGTAATGAAGCTAACTTTTAACACTGGCAAGAGTATGGCAGGAAGAAGCACGTTAAAGAAACACTAGTATGAAAATAAGGGTTACAAGTTTTCTAAAATAATTAGTCAGCCTGATGAAGAAAACAGAGGGATCCAAAATGGTGGAGGAGTTAAGTGAAAGCTACAGTAACCCCCTCCAAGGACCAGACAGGAATTACACTAAATTGTAAAAATATCATCATTGATAACCAATTGAACGCTACCTGGAGAGAAGCCTTATAACCATGGACACACAAAAGAAACCACTTCACCACAACATGATAGGTATGGAGTGCAGAGGAGACACAAGAGGTCTGCTAGGCTCCCACAGGCAGCAGTGAAAGTTCCAGAGGGATATTTCAGCAGCCAGGGGGTACTTGCTGAGAAATGTGAGGTCTAAACCACAAGCTGGGCTCCCCAGCCTACATATCCAGAGCCATAAAGGAACCCAGATAACAACCAGCTATGAAAAACATGCGGGTTTCTGTCTGCCAGGGAGAGATGGCTGGAGATGCAGAGAGCCTCTTAAAGGGCCAATGCACAAAATTTCATTTGAAGCCACTCACCCTGGGCCCTGGCAAAAGGTGGGTAGAGTGGACTAGAGATGCTTGAGGAGAGCCTGGGGTTGGTGGCTCTGGGGAGAGAACTGAGGGAGCAGCCACCAGGATCCCTGTGTTGAGTCATTCCTCATATTGCAGGACCCATCTTTCCCAGGCAGAGCACTTCTTCCAAGTGGCATCGGCCTGAAGGGAAGCAACAGCCAAACCTGCAGGAATTATTCTGCTCCACCCTGTGGAATTTAGGCCAGGCAGCAGATTCTGGCTTGATTAGTTTAACAGCTAAGGTGAAAAATACAAAGCAGCAGCCAAAATGAGAAGAAATAAAGATAGAGAGACCTCAAATGATAGAACAAGAGAATTCTCCAAAGAAGAAATAGATGGAATAGAGGTAAGCAATTTATCAGATAGAGTAATGATTATAAGGATACTCAACAGCAAGAAAAAATAGAGAGACCATAAAAAAGAACCAGTGAGAAATAAAAAATGCAGTACGTGAAATAAAAAATACACTGGGAGTGGTAAACAGTAGGTTAGATGAAGCAGAACATCAAATCAGTGATTTGGAAGTTATGGTAGGAAACAACACCCAGGCAGAGGAGCAAAAAGAATTTTAAAAAAATGAACAGGGCTTAAGAAACATTTTGGAAAACATGAAGCATAACAACATCCGCATCATGGGCATACCAGAAGGGGAAGAGAGCAAGCAAGCAATCTAGAACCTATTTGAAGAAATAATGACTGAAAATTTCCCTAATCTGCTGAAGGAACAAGACAGACACATATGTCCAAGAAGCTCAGATAGTCCCAAACAAGTTGGACCCAAAGAGGCCTACATAAAGAGACATCCTAATTAAAGTGACAAAGCTTAAAGACAAGGAGAGGATCCTAAAAGCCACAAGGAAAAAAAAAAAAAAAGTATATATATGCCAGGGAGCACCAATTACACTGGCATCTGATTACTCAACAGAAACATTTCAAGGCCAGAAGGGAGTGGCATTAAATATTCAACGTGATGAAAAGCAAGGGCTTACAACCAAGGCTATTTTACTCAGCAAGGCTATCATTCAAAATCAAAGGAGAAATAAGGAGCTTCCCAGACAAAAGCTAAAGGAGTTTGTTAACACCAAACCAATATTGCAACAAATGTTAAAGTGCTAAGAAGGAGAAGGAGAAGGAATAAGAAAGAGGAAGGAAGAGGAAGAGGAGGAGGAAGATGAGGAAGAGGAGGAGGAGGAAGAAGACGAATTAGAAGAAGAAGAATTAGAAGAAGAGGAGGAAGAGGAATCATTGTCGTTGTCATCAGAGGAGGAGGGGGAGGAAAGAAAAGAAAACAAACAGAGCAAAACAGTCTAACAGTAAAATGCCACTAAATACACATGTATCAATGGCACAAAGTACATATGTAGACCTTAAATGTAAATGGCTTAAATGCTTTGACCAAAAGACAGAGGGTAGCTAAATGGATAAGAAAACGAGACCCATATGTATGCTGCCTCCAAGAGACCCATCTCAGATGGAAAGATACACACAGACTAAAAGTAAAGGGATGGAAAGAGATATTTCATGCTAATGGAAAGGGGAAAAAAGTTGGGGTTGCAGTACTTACATCCCATAAAATAGACTTTAAATCTAAGGCTATAATAGTAAGAGAAAAAGAAGGGCACTGCATAGTGATAAAGGGAACAATCCAACAAAAGGATATAACCCTAGTAAACTTTTACACACCCAATATAGTAGAACCTAAATATGTGAAGCAAATCTTGAAGGACATAAAGAGAGAGATTGACAGAAATGCAGTCATAGTCAGGGATTTTAACACCTCTATTGACTTCAGTGGCTAGATCTCCAGACAGAAAATCAACAAGAAGACAGTGGCCTTAAATGACACAGTAGGTCAAATATATCTAATTGACATCTTCAGAATATTTCACCTCAAAGCAGCAGAAGACACATACTTTCCTAGTGCACATGGCATATTGTCTAGGATAGACTACTTGCTAGGACACAAAACAAGCCTCAGTAAATTTCACAGAATTGAAACCATATTAAAGCATCTTGTCTGACCACAATGCTATAAAACTAGAAATGAATCATAAGATGAACACTGAAAAACACACAAAGACATAGAAGGTAAATAACATGTTATCAAACAATGAATGGGTCAACAATGAGATCAAGGAAGAAATCAAAAGATACCTTGAAACAAATGAAAATGAGAACACAACAATCCAAAATATGTGGGACACTGGGAAAGCAATCCTAAGAGGGCAATCACAGCAATACAGGCCTATCAAATAAATAAATAAATAAATAAATAAATAAATAAATAAATAAATAAATGAAAAACTGCAAAGATTTTGCTTGTTTGTTTGTTTTGCTGATTAGGTTCCACTTATAGGTGAGATCCTGTGGTATTTGTCTTTCGCCACCTGGCTTATTTCACTTAGTACAATGCTCTCCAGATCCATCCAAACTGTTGCAAAGGGTAGGAGCTCCATCTTTCTTTTTGCTGCATTGTATTCCATCATGTAAATATAACCAGAGACACTGAAATTAAGAACAAACTGACAGTAACCACAGGGGATGTTGGAGAGGATAATGAGGGGAAAAGGGGAAGGGTTTTCAGGAACATGTATAAAGGACACATGGAAAAAACCAAAGGGGAGGTAGGATCAAGGGTGGGAAATAGGCATGGCTGGGGTGGGGGGTAGTTATAGAGAGGAAATGGAGACAACTGTACTTGAACAACAATAAAAAAACGTTAAAAAAAAACAGAGTAAGTGCTGGCAAGGATGTGGAAAAAGGGAAAGAACCCTTTTGTATTGTTGGTGGTAATGTAGACTGGTAAAACCACTGTGGAAAGTAGTATGGTGATACCTCAAAAAATTAAAAATGGATCTGCTTTTTGAGCCTGCAATCTCACTTTTGGGAATATATCCAAAAGAACCCAAAACAATAATTTGAAAGAACATAAACACCCCTATATTTATTGAAGCATTATTTACAATCACCAAGATATGGAAGCTGCCCAAGTGCCCATCAGTAAATGACTGGGTAAAACAACTATGGGATATTTACCCAATGGAATACTACTCAGCCATAAAAAGGAGAAAATTTTACCCTTTGTGTCAGCATGGATGGACCTGGAGAACATTAGGCTAAGTGAAATAAGCCAGTCACAGAAAAACAAATACCATATGATTTTACTTATATGTGAAATCTAATGAACAAACTGAATTAACAAGGATAATGGGGACAGACTCACAAATGAAGAACAGGATGACAGCTAAGAGAGTGGGGAGGCTCAGGGGGTGCAGCGATTGAGCAAAAAAGAAAAAGGACTCACAGACATGGACAACAGTGTGGTGATTACTGGGGGGAGGTGGGTAAAAAGGGGACTAAATGGTAACTGCAAAAATACAATAAAAGCTCTTAAATAAGAAAAAAACATAGCCTGTAAAAAGTTTGGATATGCTTTATACAATAATTACATTTGAAATCATCTGTCCTAAGAAAACAATATGAAAGAAAACAAATAAGTATACATGAAGATTCAAATTTCAACATTATTAACAACAGTACAGAGGGCCCTGACTGGTGTGGTTCAGTTTGTTGGGCATCGTCCTGCACAGAAAAAAGTAGCCAGTTTGATTCCTGGTCAGAGCACATGCCTGGGTTGTGGGTTCAGTCCCCAGTTGCAATGCACTGAGAGGCAACTGGTTGATGTTTCTCTCTCATGTCAATGTTTCTCTCCCTTTCTCCCTACCTTCTCCTTTCTCTAAAAATAATAAATCTTCTTTAAAATAGTACAGAGGAAGTGGAACCCAACTACCGGTAGTTGGACATCGGTTACATCAATTCTGCTATTATTCTCACAATCACCCATCTTTCCCACGTCAGAGACACTGCCCCTGAAGCACCTGTCCCATCTACATAACTCTTCAGGTTACAATTCCTCAAGCACCATGTCTCTTGTTTTGGTAACATTTATCACAGTTTATAATTGTGTACTTATTTTTGTCCTTTTTAAGTAGATTTTATTATGACTCAATCCTTCACTTCAACACTTTTATTCATCCATGCAGCTATAAGCCATTCAGCCTCTCTGAGCCTAAGTTTCTTTCATAACATTTAAATCATAGAATAGCTACTTGGCAGTGTGGTTGAGAGGTGTAGAGGCATAGTATATTTTAATTACCAAACACCTTGCATGGAATGTAAGTAGGTGCTCAATAAGTTGCGCTTATTCTTGTGATTATTTTGTGCTCCTCTAAAACTGTATTGCCTAAAGTCAACAACAACCTAATTATGAAATTCTATGGGTCCTTCTCTTCCTTTATTTCAGCTTCTATTACATTTGATACTATTCAACATCTTGAAATTCTTTTTTTCTCCTTTTCTAGTGTTCTTCCTACTCCCTTGATTATTCCTTTTCAGACTTTTTTGCTTGCGCTCTTCCTTTGCCCACTCCTTAAATATTGGTGTTCCCCAATTTCCATGGGTTTTTATTTTTCAATTACAGTTGACATACATTATTACATTAGTTTCAGGTATACCTATCGATGATATTTTTGTGCTGATTTTTATTTTCAATTTCATCTATGAGACCAGCAGTCCTCAACCTTTTTGGCATCAGGAACTGGGGTTGGGGGATGGCTTCAGGATGATTCAAGTGCATCACATTCAAGCTCACCTCCTGCTGTGCAGGCCGGTTCCTAACAGGCCTGGACCAGTACTGGTCCATGGCCCAGAGGTTGGGGGCTCCTGCATTAGACTATAAGCTCCATGAAGGCAGGAGTCTCTGTTTTGTTCTATGCTGCAGTCCTCAATTTACAACTTCTGGCACAAAATAAATACCAAAATTTGTTGAATAAATGAACAAACAATATTCTCCTGCCATTAAATATTTATGAAACACTGATGACATATAAAATGCTTACAATATGATATTCACAGAAAAAAACCCCAAAATTCACATTAGTGTTATTTCAGCTACTGAAAAATGCATTGAAAAAACACATTGTAAGAAAAAGATCTATAATATTAACTATGGCTAAGTTCTAAAATATAAGTGCTATTACTTTCTTCTTACTATTTTTCTATATTCAATTTTTGGCATTATTTTTTAATATATTTTATTGATTATGCTATTACAGTTGTCCCATTCTCCCCCTTCATTCCGCTCCACCATGCATACCTTCTCCCACCCACATTCCCCCGTCTTAGTTCCTGTCCATGTGTCATAAGTTCTTTATCTTCTACATTTCCCACACTATTCTTGCCCTCCCCCTGTCTATTTTCTACCTACCCTCTATGCTACTTATTCTCTGTACTTTTCCCCCCTCTCTCCTCCTCCCACTCCCCTGTTGCTAACCCTTCATATGATCTCCATTTCTGTGGTTCTGTTCCTGTTCTAGTTGGTTGCTTAGTTCTTTTTTTTTTTTGTTTGTTTTTGTTTTAGGTGTGGTTGTTAATAATTATGAGTTCGCTGTCATTTTACTGTACATATTTTTTATCCTCTTTTTCTTAGATAAGTCCCTTTAACATTTCATAGAATAAGGGCTTGGTGATGATGAATTCCTTGAACTTGACCTTATCTGAGAAGTACTTTATCTGCCCTTCCATTCTAAATGAAAGCTTTGCTGGATAGAGTCATCTTGGATGTAGGTCCTTGCCTTTCATGATTTGGAATACTTTTTTCCAGCCCCTTCTTGCCTGGAAGGTCTCTTTTGAAAAATCAGCTGACAGTCTGATAGGAACTCCTTTGTAGGTAACTGCCTCCTTATCTTTTGCTGCTTCTAGAATTCTCTCCTTCATTTGAATCTTGGCTAATGTCATTATGATGTGCCTTGGTGTGTTCCTCCTTGGGTCCAACTTCTTGGGGACTCTCTGAGCTTCCTGGACTTCCTGGTAGTCTATTTCCTTTGCCAGATAGGGGAAGTTCTCCTTTATTATTTGTTCAAATAACTTTTCCACTTGTTGTTCTTCCTCTTCCCC
The DNA here is from genome assembly GCA_039655065.1 of Glossophaga mutica. Lineage (NCBI taxonomy): Eukaryota > Metazoa > Chordata > Mammalia > Chiroptera > Phyllostomidae > Glossophaga > Glossophaga mutica. The sequence continues at coordinate 110,448,890 of CM077304.1, forward strand.
TTCTGGTACCCCTATAATTTGGATGTTGGAATGTTTAAAGATGTCCTGGAGGTTCTTAAGCCTCTCCTCATTTTTTTGAATTCTTGTTTCTTCCTTGTTTTCTGTTTGGTTGTTTGTTTCTTCCTTCTGGTCCACTCCATTGATTTGAGTCCCAGTTTGCTTCCCATCACTATTGGTTCCCTGTGCATTTTCCTTCACTTCACTTAGCATAGCCTTCATTTGTTCATCTAATTTGCAACCAAATTGAACCAATTTTGTGAGCATCCTGATCATCAGTGCTTTGAACTGTGCATCTGGTAGGTTGGCTATCTCTTCATCTCTTAGTTGTATTTGTTCTGAAACTTTGATCCGGTCTTCTGTTTGGGCCATTTTTTTTTTTTTTTTTTTTGGTCTTGATGTACCTGTTACATATGAGAGGCAGAGCCTTAGGTGTTCACCAGGGCGGGTCAACCCAGTAGCTGGGTTGTGATGCTGTACATGGGGGAGGGGTCAGAGAGTGAACAATGGCACTTGCTCCACTCTGTCAGATTTCAGTCTCTTCAACTGCTTCCCCCAAGTAAACTTGGCCTTTTTGGTGCTGATTCCTGGGTGGGTGGATAGGTGAGTTTGTGTAAATTCTAGGATCTTGTGGGTCTCTCCAACGAATTCTCTGGTGAGGCTGGGAGTCTCTCCTGTCACCTCAACCCTCATAGGTGTTTTCAATCGGTGTTTTGAGGTTTTATTTCCCTGCGCTGGAGCCCTGGGTTGTGCAGTCTGTCTCCATCCCCAGTTTCGCCTGGTTTATCTGCGCATGAATGTGGGACCACCCAGTCAGCCAGCTGCCTTGCACGCCATGCCGTGCCGCACCCTCCATAATCTGCCGCCTTGATGGGTCTGCCAGCCACCACTTGCAAACCCAGGGTCCATCCACTGCCGTCTTGCATACCCGGGGTCCCTCAGCTGCTGCCTTGTGCACCCAGGGTCCACAAGCCACCACTTTTTTTGCTGCGACCCCTCTCTGCCAAGCTGCCCGACTCTGCCCTTCCTGCTGGTCTAGATGAATGTGTCTATTTTAACTCTTGGTTGTCATACTTCTATACAGGTCAGTTTTCTAGAAATTCTGGTTGTGTTTTTGTTTCTAATTTTTTGTTGTTTTTATTTTGGTTGTGCAAGGAGGCACAGTGTGCCTACCTACACCTCCATCCTGGCCGGAAGTCTATATATTCAAATTTTTAAATAGGTAAGAACTGTTTCTATAATAAAAAAAAAAAAATCAAACCTAGAAGAAACACACAGCAAAAGAACAAAGAGGAAAACAAAGAAGTGCAGAAGACATCAGGAGGTGAGGCTGGCCAGCCACTGCAGAGCACAGTGACAGGGCTAGGAGAGGTGGCAGGGTCATTTTGTGTCCAAGATTTGTGACCACATGAAAAAAAGAGTAATATGGTCAGTGCTGTGCTGTAGGAGGAGCTCTCTGATAAACTGCAGCCTTCAGGCCACATCCAGTCCACTGTCTTTGTACATGGAGCTACATTGCCACACAGCTGCACCATCCACTCACATCTTGCCTGTGGCTGTTTACATGCTAAGTAGTTACAACATAGACCTAAGCCTAAGAAAGCCTAAGATATTGACTATCTGGACCTCTAAGATAAATGTCTCTGAATCCTGATCTCCAGTATATACTAGAGAAAGGGGAGAAACCACAAGAAGTGAGGAGATGGTTACATGTGCCATCACTTTGTTACTGGAGGTGGTTAACTAGATATTAATAAAGAGAGTAAAGGGAATTAGACATTGAGCTTAATAAACTGCGGAGCATAAGTCTGTTTGCTTCACCAGGAAGCGACAGCTTCACATTCCTGGGGATTTCATCATTTCCCACCAAGGCGATTAACACCCCACCCTTCCCCTGTCCAATACCAGTTTATTGGGGGCTGCAGGGGGAGGTGCTTGACCATAGAGGCCTGTCAGTCTAACTAGGGGGTAGAGCTACCAAAAAGCCCACAAAAGCTCAGAAAATTGATCAGCTATTTTGAAAATGTACCTGATTCATCCCAAACCCAAGCTAATACAATCCCAGGGGAAGAAAGAGCTTGCTCTCTCTCTCCCTCTCTCTCTTTCTCTCTTATTTATAACTAGCACTCATGCCATGCACCAATGAATCCTCTCTCCAAGCCATGTGGCCTTAGCAGCTGCATGGCTAATGGCCTTACGGACTCTACACACGAGGTCCAGGCAGAAGCCTGAATACCTCATAATAGGAATGAACTGCAGCCAGGAATGCAAGCTAAACTAGTCGATGATGAGAAAGACTAGACCGAACTAGCCTTGACATGACACAGGATCTCTGGACATTGACCCCATTTCTGGCGCTGATTTTCCATGGCAGGATCGACAGAGATGGGGCATTGAAAGGGCATCCTTTTGATTTTACTTCCCAAATAAATTTTACCACCATACCACACCCTCCCTTGTGGGTCCCTGAAAATGGTTTTCCTCATAACACTGCAAGAACCCCACTTCCACAAGCAACACTTTGAAAAGTGACCTGAAGGGTGACCATTGCTGAAAGATGAGTCTTGGTAAATGTCGCATGGAATAAAAGAAAAAGGTCCTTAAGGGGTGAGAGGCATTCATATTTCAGATAGTTACCACATTTTAAATGGTTACTATTTAAAAGTGCAGCAGGAAAAAGCAGCCATTGTTGGACCAGTTACCTGCAGGATCGGAATTGTAGAGATTGGCAGCTGTTGCTATGGGTCCTGGCGTGTGGATGGCACTTGCTGAAGACCTCTGACTTGCGATCAGGATCCTGCTCTTTGCAGATGGTAAACGAGACATTGCGCCCAATCCCAACTGGGGCTTAAGGAGCATGGCCGAGCGGTAGAAGGTGGGAGGAACTTCATAGTGTGAGTAGGGAGGTGGGCAAAATTCTTCTTTTCCAGGGCATTCGGTGACCTATGATAAATGAGCAGAAGCTCAGTCAGTGAACCTCACATCCCAGGATGAGGCACCAGCAATGACCCCTCTGGCCGCTCTGAGTTGCTCCATCCCTGATCATTTACCTTCTCGGGGCCCTTGTGTCTTCATCTCTGAGTTGGCAGTGCACCCAGATGACCTCTAGGTGCCCTCTAGTTCTAATACTACACAAATCTACATTTCACTGGGAGGAAAATAAACTCACTCGGTAAGATTGTTTAATTTATTGCTATAAAATCACTGGGATTTGTCCAAGTAGCCAACCTATAAATAAATAATGTCAATGAAGCAAGGAAAGAATTTGCAACTATTCATAGGATTATGAAAGTTTCACTATTCCTAAGGATAAAGGGCACATTTTTATGGTAACATAGTCATATAATAAGTAAATTAACTTTATCAATTTATGTTAGGTCTGTTCTTAACATAAGTAGCCTTCTTCTTCTTCTTAAAAGATGCACTGTTAATGAGGGAGAAGAGGCTAGTTGAAAGAATAGAGAAGTTAATGGAAAAAATATGTTTTCAGGCCCCTGTAATCTATTTACATCATTAAAAATGAGAGACTGACACACCTCCTCTAACTGTCTTCCCTAGTAAGGTGGTACTGCCAGGAATGTCTGAGAAACTGTCACCAGAATGGGAGTGCTGGGGCACAGCCTCATTGGCTGCTGAATTCACAGTACCTAGAACAGTATCTACACATGGCTGAAGTCAAAAAGTATTTAATAAGTAAGAAAAACCATGTTTCCATTCTTTTCTAAGTTTAGTAACATAACATTCCTGTTTTCTGTTGCAGACCGTTTAGCCTGGTCTCAGGAGCTGTAACCTGCACCCCATAGCTAGGCTGAGTAAGAGCCAAGGGACCCGCTTTATCTGGGTCTGTTCTGTCAAGAGGACCTGAGCCACTAAGGAGACAAAGCTTATCTCCCTGGTAGGAGCACCGCTTCTGCCTCATCCATCTCTGGCCCCAATGCTTAGTCGGTAGTCACTGACAGGTAAGATTCCTCATGGGAGGGGCAACCTAAGCCAGACATGACCACTTAGAAGGCCCTCATGGAAGGACTGGGGGGGCTGCAGCAAAGAGGGGGTGATATACCCTCACCCCTCGGCTATTCTGACATAGCCCAAGTCCCCATTTCCATCCGGGAGATGTCTTCTGCTTCCTGAGCCTAATCAGCTTAAAGCCTGAAACTATGAGGGCAAGCGGTGCAGCCCTGTGCCGGCCAGAACGGTTCCCCGGGAGATTGGGCATAAGAAAGAATTCATAAAGTCCTGTGAAACCTGCTTTGTTTGCTAAGAGTGCTGTCATTTAAATGATAAGGGTCCGAGGAGGAAATGAGTATGTCTCCCAAAGTTTTGCAACCCTCTTTCCTGACAGACACTGACTCAGATTAAGCCCTCAGATTTCTTTGAAATGTTAGCCATTGTTTGATCCTTGCCGCCTGACTTACCTGTATGCCTGTGTATCTGAATCCAATAAAAGCCCAGTGAGGAAGGGGCTCTGGGTCATTCTCCTTTGAGAGTTTGGCCACCTCTCCTCCCCAAGCAGATCGTGTCTTTGTAGTTTTATTTTCATCCGTGACGGAGGGATGGGGCTCTGCAGGTGGAGCCCCCTCACACTTTTCCCCATAGCTAACAATTTAGATGAGAATACAGCTATGGCTACCTCTCGTATGTGAAATTCTGGATTCCCAAAGCTCATTCAAATGATCACTGTTTCTTCATATTAAAAATGAAAAAATAAGACAACTCAATAATGTATTTCCTCTCACTTTAAAAAAATAGTACCAGAGTGAATGCGTTTTAATTTATGCATTAAAAATACATCTGTTAATTAATTCTGCTCTAAATCATCATATATTTTATATTTCATACATATTTAGGAATCACAGCATTTGACAATATTTTTTATAAGGGCTATGACACTTTGATCCAAGATGTTGGGAGAAATAAATCCTTCAATTTGATACTCTTTTAATGTTGAAACAGATACAAAGTCCTTCTTAAATGACGTTATTGAAGCAAAAGATTAGGCCTTTAAACTTTTATCATAATCACGTTATAAATTAGGCATGACTGCCATTGTACACAGACTCAATTCAGGCCACAAATCATATTCCCGTAAAAGAACATTCCACATTTGCTCTCTGATAAACAATTTTACCATTTTCTACTTAGTCTCTAACTATCAAACTTTGGCTTTTATATTGTACTCATATTTCCGCTATTTTTTATTTCTGTTTGTAAATTTTCAGTGCTATTGCACATTGTTTTTAGCAGGTGTTCACATGAGGAAATTGTAATCATTTCTAACCTACATCTGTCAAAATTTTAGGCTTGCAATATGCCGAGCTTGGTAATTACTCACTCTTAAAAACTGGATACTGTTCAGGGGTCCAAACGCACCATGTCATCACTGGAAAACGATCATCACAATTTCAGTAATTTCAATGCCTGTCATTTTGTTGGGCAATTTGCTTCTGGTAAAAGAACGAATTCTTTACGAAGGTGAAAAGTACTATTCCGATGCCTAATCTGTGCATTTTTAATACAACAGGGGAACCTACAAACAGCTTCACACCCTTTTCTTTCACCTTCACTGACAGAACGCAGCAGGACGCGCTGCACAGCCGTCAGCACACAGAGTTCCGCCACACGTGGTGGTTTTCCTATCTTTAATGGAGCATTTTTAGAGAAATGATTTTGAAAGCAAATTAAGGACACTTGTCATTCCAAACAAACCCCTAACGTCGACCACAACACACAGACAGATCAGTTCTTACTGAACTGTCCCTCTTGGTATGTGCCTTCCTGTCTTCGTGGGATGCTGGGCTGGGCAGATGTGGGCTAAATGTGGAGGCTTCAGTTAGAAGCCATTGGAACGACTACCGGGAAGGGGTTTGTGGTGGCTAATTGTGTCAACTTGGCTGCGCCACCAGACCCAGATACTTGGTCAAAGATTATTCTAGATAATACTGTGAAGGTATTTTTTTAGCCGAGATCGGCATTTACATCAAGAGGTCTTGAATAAAGAAGATAATCCTCCGTAATGTGTGTGGGCCTCGTATAATCAGCTGAAGGCCTTCGAAAAAAGTTGAACCTCCCTTAGAGACTCTGCCAGCAGACAGCTTTTGGACTTGAACTGCAGCGCCATCTCTTCCCCAGGTCTCCAGCCTGATAGCCGAACCTGCAGATTGTGAATTCACCCATCTCTACAATTGTGTGAGCCAGGCCCTTAAAGTTCTGGTAGAAAGACAGACAGACAGATAACTGTATGCATGCAGACACACACACACCTTTGTGCACGCTGTGTTTCTCTGGAGAACCCTGCTAACAGTGTTCTTCAGAGGTGAGGTGGTACTAAGGAGCAAGAAGGAAGAACAGTCCAAATCACACATCTGCACGTGGCAGGCACACTACCCAACCTCTGTCCTCTCACCTCTGCTAACTTCTTTACACCAAAATGTAAAGACTTCCCATAGGGGAGTAGTGTCCCTAAGACCTGAGGAGAGCTGAAAGCCGGAAGGAGCAAAACAAGTTGGCAGATTTTATCATGCTGGCATGACTGGGCCCAAGACTATCTTCCAGGCCACTTCTGGAAGCTCTAACCTCTGTGCTCTGGCCCTCCCTCCAAGGAGCACCCACTCTTGACTCCCCATCTCTACTCATGCTGTCGAACAGGCAGTGAGCTGGCAATAACAATAACAATGGCAGAGTCTGAGGCTGCTTTGGTTTTTTATTGTAAGATATTCCCGTTTTATTAAAACGATATATAACTTTTACAACTGAAAACTTTCTGTGGCAACTGGTCAGAAACATGTTCCTTTCCTGGAGACCAGCTGAAGTCACCCTGCGAGGAGCCGGGGCATGACGCAGGGAGGCAGTTCTCGTATGGCCTGCACCAAGCCTGACTGTGCGACGGGACGTGCTGAGCTGCAGCATGTCACAGAGATAGGAGCAGGGGCCAAGGGCCAGCCTGTCTCAGATTCTCACAGAAATCAGCTCATCACAGCACCCGGGACACCTCTGCTCTATCTTGTAGCCTGAGAACAGGGCCTGGGCCTCACAGGCTCTGGTCATGGCAGAAAATGACCCCCAGATAGAGTGGCTGGTACAGGGCAGTGCTGCTGTCCCTGTCACTCTCATGGATTTTTCTTCTTCTTCTTCTTTTTTTTTTTTTTTTGCAGAGAATAATCTAGTATTATCTTTTCATTGGGGAGAAGAAGAGGTATCAAGTTGGTTTATTAACAACATATAGAAAAGGGCAGGGTCACCCCAACATGTGCACACTGCCTTGGTGACCAGAGAAGTTCCCAGGGGCGACAAAGAAGCCAGCCTAATGCTGAGCTCTCAGTATTGCTACCTTCCTGGGTGTGTTTGTCCAAGAGATACTCCACTGTGCCAGATTTGGAGGCTTTATCTTGCATGATTTGGTTACTTCTGCAGTGATACTTTGAGAAGAAAAACATTTATTCATTTAACCAGCTCTGGTACCCACAGCACAGGGGAGGGTCATGTGTCTGCCTCCCAGGGACTTTAGACAAGAGGTGCAGACCTTTGACAAGAGCCCAGGGTCAGAGCCTGACCACCTGACCCTGAGCCTCAGAGGCCCAGGGGGATACATTTTTGGAAATTTGAGAAATACTCACATTAGCAAAGCTAAGAGACTGACCTATGAACTAGAGTGGCAAATTGTCCATGTTAGTCAGGTGGCACTGCCTTCAGACAAACTCTAAATTCCTCTGGCCAGGGCACGCTCTCGCTGCACTTAGGACAGGATACCATGCAGCCCAGTACAGGGAGGTGAGTCCTTACAAAGATACTGGACCCCTCTTGGGCCAGTACCCTCTCTCTAGAGGTATGAGGGGGAAGCCTCTTCAGCAAGCACAGAGTCGGAAGACAGGAGCCAGCAGTGTGATTCAGTGCTGACAGCTGGCACCACAGCAGGCCACATGGTCAACTGGTGGGGCAACTGGTCAGTGCCGGCCTTAGACAAGATATGCTGCTGAGAATGGATTGACTGCTTGCTCTGTGCCAGAGATGACACCTTCTGCTGTGATCAATACATTCTGAAAAAATGTCAGTGCAATCAATCAAGCTAGAGTCCAACTTTGGACTTGATTATTCTATCTCTAGGGAGCTTTGGTAGACTTCTGTCTCAATTCAGCATATGTGAGTTTATAATTCAGTTACCATTCAACATTTTTAATATATTTTATTGATTATGCTATTACTGTTGTCCTATTTCTCCATCATTCCCCTCCACCCTGAACACACCCTCCCACCCACATTCCCCACCTTTAGTTCATGTCCATGTGTCATAAGTTCTTTAGCTTCTACATTTCCTACATTATTGTTGCCCTTCCCCTGTCTATTTTCTACCCACCACCTATGCTACTTATTCTCTGTACCTTTTCCACCCCTCTCCTCCTCCCATTCCCCTGTTGCTAACCCTCTATATGATCTCCATTTCTGTGGTTCTGTTCCTGTTCTAGCTATTTGCTTAGTTTGCTTTTGTTTTAGGTGTGGTTGTTAATAGCTGTGGGTTTGCTGTTTTTTTACTATCATATTCTTATCTTCTTTTTCTTAGATAAGTCCCTTTAACATTTCATAGAATAAGGGCTTGGTGATGATGAATTCCTTGAACTTGACCTTATCTGAGAAGCACTTTATCTTCCCTTCCATTCTAAATGAAAGTTGTGCTGGATAGAGCAATCTTGGATATAGGTCCTTGTCTTTCATGACTTGGAATACTTCTTTCTAGCCCCTTCTTGCCTGGAAAGTCTCTTTTGAGAAATTAGCTGACAGTCTGATGGGAACTCCTTTGTAGGTGACTGTCCCCTTATCTCTTGCTGCTTCTAGAATTCTCTCCATTTGAATCTTGGCTAATGTCATTATGATGTGCCTTGGTGTGTTCCTCCTTGGGTCCAACTTCTTGGGGACTCTCTGAGCTTCCTGGACTTCCTGGTAGTCTATTTCCTTTGCTAGATTGGGGAAGTTCTCCTTTATTATTTGTTCAAATAACTTTTCCACTTGTTGGTCTTCTTCTTTCCCTTCTGGTACCCCTACAATTCGGATGTTCGGACATTTAAGGATTTCATGGAGGATCCTAAGCTTCTCCTCATTTTTTTTAATTCTTATTTCTTCCTTCTCTTCTGTTTGGTTGTTTCTTTTTTCCTTCTGGTCCACTCCATTGATTTGAGTCCCAATTTTCCTCCCATCTCTATTGGTTCCCTGTGTGTTTTCCTTCATTTCTTAGTGTAGCCTTCATTTGTTCATCTAATTTGTGAGCAAAATCAACCAATTTTGTGAGCATCCTGATCACCAGGGCTGTGCATCTGAAAGGTTGGCTATTTCTTTGTTACTTAGATGAATTGGCTCTGGGGCTTTGAACTATTCTCCTGTTTGAGCCATTTTTGGGATTTTTTTTTTTTTTTTGGGGGGTCTGGTCACAGCTGTTATGGAGTGAGGGGCATAGCCTTAGGTGTTCCCTAGGGTGGGGCAGCCCTGTTGCTGGGTAGTGATGCTGTATGTGGAGGCAGGTTCTGAGAGGGAACAATGGCCCTTGCTCCACTCTCTCTCTGATTCCAGTCCCTTTCACTGCTTCCCCTTCGCCTGGATTATCTGCATGTGAATGTGGGACCAACTGGTCAGCTAGCCACCTTGTGGGGCCTCACTGGGTCTGCACCTTTGCCACCCCGTGCCTGGGGTCTGCTAGCCGCCGCCTGCACACCTGGGATCCACCAGCCACTGCTGCCTGTGCACCCGGGTCCCCAACCTCCACTTTTTCCTGCCATGACTCCTCCCCTCTTACCAGTCTGGATGAATGGTTGTTGGACTTCTGTACAGTTCAATTTTCTGTCAGTTCCGGTTGTTTTCTTATTTCTAAATCTTTGTTGTCCTTAATCCTGGTTGTGTGAGGAGGCACAGTGTGTCCACCTACACCTCCATCTTGTCCGGAAGTCCCACCCCATTCAACATTTTTGAGCACACATTTATGCTAAGCACTCTTATGAACTCTGGGATCACAGTGGAGAACAAAAGACAGAAAAAGTCCCTACTCTCATGCATTTCACATTCTAGTTAATGCAGAGGAGAAAACAAAAACAACTACATACGTCATGGGAAATAAGTGCTAAGAAGAAAGGAACTAGAGAAAGAGGTCTCACAGAAAAGATGGCTTTTCCAATGAAGTGACATTTGAAAAGAGACCTAAGGAAAGTGAAGGAGACAGTCATTCATATATCTGGGAGAAGAGCATTCCAAGTAGAGGGAGGTGCAAAGGGCTGAACAGCAGGGGGAGGGAGGAAGAGCGGAGGAAGCAGTGGCAGCCTGGAGGTCATGAGCCATCCTGCAGGCTCCAGCCTGTGTCTGAGTGGCCTGGGCAGACCTGAGGGGTATTAGGGACAGGAGACAACTGAGCCAGCTTTCCTTTTAATTCATAGCTCTGCCTACCAGGAGACTGGTCTTCTTCATGAGCTCTGGGGGGATGACTCACTGTAGCACCCAGGTACTGAAAGGGGATAATCATGAGGAAACAGTGAGGCCTCAGAGAGCATTTCAGGGCCGTCCTTGTTCTGTGGCCGTAGGTGAATTACTGAGGCCTCTCCACATCTGTTTCTTCATCTATACAATGATAAAAACTGCAGTCCTAACCTCCAGGGAATTACAGTAAGGATTGCTGAAGATTGACAAAGATTAAATATGTTACATGGGCCCAAGGCATAGCAGGTACTCAACTAAATGCTACCTGTTATTATTATTTTGACTTGAAGAGCCCAAGCTTGACACATTATTTGCTACTCACTGTGTTCTTCACATGTGTAAATATGATTGTCCTATAAAGGAAATGGACCTCTCAAAGAATGAAGTTTGACTAATTTAACAATGTATTTATTTCTGATTTCTTTTTCCACCTGCCTGGCTGATAAAATTATGCTCACTTACTTAGACATGGAAACCAATTTAAATGTATGCTTATCTAACTTCATGTGTATTAAATCACATGGAATTTAAATGAATGTCCTCAGATGGTAGATCCAACTCTTTATGATCATCAAACTTTTCCAGTGAAAATGTCCATTTGTCTACATTTTCCTCCATTAAAAACATTCATTTTTGTACAAGTATATCCATCAAAATCAGTGAGGGAGAATATTCTGTTTTCACAATTAATTGAAAATATATGGCATCACAATTAATTGAAAATAAATTAATTGAAAAGTTTAGGGTGTTCAACTTATAGATAGTATCAGATTGACATTCTCTTACCTCCTGCAAAAACTTTTCACTGATTTGACTGAAGTGGTGTCCTGGGGGTTTGATCCCAGATACCATCAGCCCAGGACTGAAGACCCGTGGCTTCTGCAAGTCTGGCCTGAACTTCTCGTAGAGGCTGGCAGCTGGCTTCAGGTCACCTCCTGCTGCCTTCTCTTCTTTGGGAAGAGGTGTGTTACATGTAGGCGGAGTGTAAGGAAGCCCCACTGGGACCAGTGAAGTGTCCACCTGGCCGAGGGCCTGCGGACTCCTCCTGATGTAGGTGATGATCTTGGGCCTCACGTGCTTGGGCTTGGGCAAAATGATGGGCTTGGGTTCTGTCCCTTCTTCTGTTTTTTCAACCTGGTGGTTCTCCAGTCCTTTCTGTGCAGAAGATGAATACTCAGAATGTGTGGAGACAGACTTGGGGATCACACTGGGGCAGGTGTTCTTATCAGGCACTTTCGGGGAGGTGTTCAACAACCACAAACTGTCAGTGGGAGGTGGGGCAGCTGAGGGTGACCCCACATCTGCACCCAACATACTCAAGTCTTGAAAACTGGTACTGGGTAGTGCTGGCTGGTGGGTCACATTCAGAGTTGTCTCTGGTTGTACAGGGGTTTGGGTACTGAGAAGACAGTCTGTTCTTGCTGGGGAACTTTCAGTCTTAACTGAATTTTCTAGAAGGTTTCTATTTTCAGCAACACACGTAGTGACCTCTTTGCTCTCCCCTGCTTCTAAGCTGCTGCTTTGAGGGTTAAGGGGCTCAGGGACCCCAGTTTTGCTCTCTCTAACAGAAGGATCTGAAATTAAAACTTTAGCCCTGTCCCTGCTCCCACTGCTCAGCACCCCTTTCTCCTCACCAACATCTGGGGGCCTGCTGCCAGGTGGGGCATCAGGAATAAAAACTACATGACCGTCACCTGGTGGAATGCTGCTGGGTGAAGTTTCACCCAGTGTCCTAGCTGTGCTTGGTGAAATTCTCTCAGGGGGCTGATTAGCAGCAGCTCGCAAGGAAGCAGGGCTAGGTCTGGGGGTGCTCTGAAGAGAACTCTGCTCACCCATGTGGACAGCACTCGGGTCCTGCACACTCCTGCTTCCTGCCCCCCCGAGTGGGTGGATACTGCTCTGGGGCAGACTGCTGGCTGTCCTGGTGGGAGCTTCTTGCTGTGCTTCCCCATGTGACTCCTTTCCCTCTTGGAGTAACATACCGTCTTCTGTGGGACATCTCAGACACTCGGCCCCGGCTGACATTAATTCCTGTGTGGCCCAGGGTGAGACAAATTCCAGCTCCAGCCTGGGCTCTCGCTTTTCCTGACCTAAGTGTGCTTCTGGCTTACTTGGGACTTCCTTGGATGCTGAAGTCAGAGCACACTGTGGATGGGCAGAACATGGGGTGCTCTCATTGCTAACTCCTGGTGCATGTCCCCACTCCAGCTGAGGCGCTAAGCAGGTGCTCTCCTTGGTTTCTGAGGTAGATGGTTTAGGGTGACACACAATCTTTCCCTCTGAGATGATGTCCACTGGAGGAAAAGCTGTCTCTGGGAGGTGGGCTGTCACTGTCTTCTGTGGCCCCTCATCACCCTTGGGCACATGACCCAGGGCTTCAGGGGAGTCCAGCGTGGCAGCCTGTGGAGGTTGCAGAGTCAGGTTCCCAGCACGCCTCTTCATGAGTGTGTCCACTGCAACAGCAGAGCTGCTCGCCCTTTCCAAAGCATGCCTTCTCAGTTCCTCATTGTCAAGGGTCTTTGCCAATTTATCCTTGGGAGTGTGCCGGAGAATGTCAGTGTCCCTTGGAGTCAAAACATCTGGACTGGCCTCACCCATAGCACTCCTCCAGCCTGCCAGACTTGGTCCCTGGATACTCCACGAGGTCTGCAGGAGAGCTGTGCCTCTCTGCACCGTGTGCTCTTCACTTAATTCCCCACGAACAGTCGAAGAGAATTTGAGATCTTTCAGGCTGCTGGGGCCAGCCTGCAACACCTTCCCAATGCCCTGAAGTTGGTGAAATTCCTTATGGAGGTGGGTACTATTTTCTGGAGCATGTGAATTTGCATTTCCAGTCCCATCTGTCAGGCCATACATCTGAGACTCATCATGAGGACTGACTTCCACCATGATTTGATTGGCATTTGTATCGCCCAGAGGTAGGAGACTCTCATTATTATTTTTTGCCCCCTTTCTGTTGTCCTGCAATTGAGTGTAACATGATTTCTTAGGAGCCAATGGGACACTCATCTTCCACGGTCAGTGGGGGCTTCTTGCCATGCAGTCCTCCTGGACGGAAAGGGGCTTCCTCCAAGTTGCTATGGGATGAACAGGAAATTCCCACGCAGCGTGGCTCCCTCTGATTCTGTCACACTGAGACACTGCTTTTAATCATTTTCAGGGCAGTTTTAAAACCAAACCTCATTATATAGCAGGATGATTTCTCTGGTAAGGGCCTGCTGAAAAAGAGCCAATTAGTCCATGAGACCTAGAGAGAAATAGAAATAAAATCATGTTAGATCAACAAATAGAGATTCTTAGCAGAAAAAGGCATGGTCAGTACAAATTTATTCATCACTTTCATACTATTATTTCACTAACTTAATCCATAAGTTTCTCAAAAACCTTTCAGATAGGGGTTCCTGCTGGCCAAGTGTGGGGAATTTGAAACTTCAAAATGATTAATGTTAGAAATGGATGATTAACATATAAAATCTTAAATTCAAATTTAAAAAATCCATAAATCCATACTGACACTGATTTTAAAAAGTAGAAGAGAAAAGAAGCTCTCCTTCACAGAACACTACCAACTCATACAGGAAAAAATCATATAATTAGAAAAATCACCATTTTGACCAGAGTCATAATTAATCACCTTGGGTGGGGGATACCAACAGCCACTAAAAACCCTAGGTGAAAGATGTTGAGGAACAGAATATTTACACAACCTCAGATTACTTTATTTCTTACAAAAGAAAAATGTTATTTTTATAATGGAGAAAACTGATGGCCACCTCCTTTATTCAATGATCAAATTTAACATCATCAATAATGGAAACTGACATCAGTGTTCCAAGGTTAGGTAGTTCTCTGTGCCTCGTAGCACCCAGTGGTATTTTTGCTATAAATATTCAATGCAAATTTCATCATGAGGAAATAATCAGACATATTCAAAACATATATATGTTTTACAAAGTACCTGGCCTAACCTTGGCCCAAAATGCCAACAGATATCTCAATGCAGTGCATGATCCTTGACTGGACCTTGGATTTTTTTTTTAAGTTAGCAAAGTACATTATTGGGACAATTAGAGATTAAAATATGGACTGCATATTAGGTAAAGGGGTTTTATCAGTGTTAACATTCTTGGATGTATAATAGTATTGGGATCATCTCAGAGATAATCTTTGGTTTTGGAAGATATGTGTTTTTGAACATGATATGCTTCTTAACATGACATGTTGTCTGTAACTTACTCTCCAATGATTCAGCAAAGAGAAAATGTGTGTGTGTGTGCACATATTTGCGTGAAAGAGAGTGTGCAGCTATAGCAAAATTAACTTGAAGATGTAGGTGATCTACTGTGGCAGACCCTTCTGCGTGGCGTGGGTCCAGCTCCCTCTCAGGGATGCACAGGACCCATGCCCACAGATAGGTTCTCTTATGGGTGATCAGATTTGCAATATACCTAAGCTGCTTTTTGCCAAAAACTCCCTCACCCTGCAAATGCTTGTTGTAACTTCCTAAAATCCATGCTAAACCTTGCAGGGAACAGTGTAACCAGCTCAACCGCTTTTGCCTTTTCATTTGCTAATATCCTCCTTCTGTGATGTGATTAGGGGCATTGGCTCCTTTTGTTGTAACTGTTGATAGTGAGTGAGGACCATCTTGTAATGTGAGGAGATATAGAATAAAGGCCTGTCATGGCGGAGGCCGAGGCTTTTGCTCCCCTTGAGAGAAAAGCCATGCTGCCGTCCTTTTTCCTCCACTGGACTTGAAAGTCCGTGTGCATGTTTTTATTTCATCCATAATGATGCGGACACTACTAGCCAGTGTCTGCATCAATCCACTCTACTGTGACTGCAGCTTTTGAATAGGTTTGACATTTTTGAAACAAAAAGTTGAAGGGTTCTATTCCAACCTGCAAGGCCTGCATGATCCAGTCCTACACCCATTTCTGGCCTCCTCCTCACTAGTCACCCTCTCACTCTAGGCTACAGCCACAGTGTCATCATTCTTTACAGTACCATCTTCCCTCCTTCCAGCCTCAGGACCTTTGCACAGACTCTTCCATCCAAATGGAATGTGGACTCTTCCCCAGCCTCACCCAAGTAAATTCTCTGTATTCTTCAGTTTGCAGTAAAAAAAAATACCTACCACTTTCTCCAGAAATCCTTCCATATCCACTAGAATAGATTAGGCCCTTCTATGATGAACTTTCATAATACCCTATAGTTTTATTTTAAAAAGAAACTTCAGATGTGCAAGACACTGAATAAAATATTTTTAATATTTAGCTTATGCATCAGGACCTTAATATGAATGAACAAATGATTGAATGAGTTATGAAGATCGATGTTATTTCTGTCCTTATAAAGTTTAATATCCAATACAGCATTTAAATTTCCATCAAAGTGGACTCACAGATCATCTGTAAACCATTTAACGCTAACATTGTTTAATCACACTATCAACACATTCTACTCAGCCCTGGATGAGAGACTTAAAAGTAAAAAGGTTCTGCCTCATCCCTAACTGCCCAAGTGGGCATTCAAAGTCAATAGCCTTCCACACTTTCCTCCTCATTTCTGCAAACATGTGAGCTCAGGCATGTGCATATGTGTACATACACACGCACACTCCTCACCTGAGAGGCTCTTGTGATGTTTCTACTAAAATAAGTTACCCCCTTGTCTTTCCTTTATCACTGTTTAATATGTTGTTTCATATATTTGTTGCGGGAAATCAGAGTCAGACACGTTTCGGGGTACGGAGTCAGCCTTTATTCACACACGCAGGCTCAGAGGAGGCAGCCTCCAAATTCCGAGTCCCGAGCGGGGGTTGGGCTAGGGTTTATAACTGGCTCAGGGCTGGAATCAGTCTACTTGACGGGCAGCACTGTTCTCAGCAGGTACTCGGAAGCTGGAACTGATAGGGGAGGGGCAGATGCCTCTGGCGCCTCGGGGCTGCTGTTGTTGTCACATATTCATATATATGAACATTCATATTGTGAATATTTGTATATTCATAATAATATGTATGTTCACCATGTATGTTATAAAACAAAATAATAAAATGAACAAAAAACACAAAGGACAGAAAAGTCACCAATACCTTGCAGCTACCTCCATGCTCCTCTCCATCCCTCCTCCTCCTTCCCAACTTAATTTTTACTTGACAACCTGCCACAGGCATCCCTAAATGCTCAGCTGATCGAGCTCTCTTTTCATTTCCTTTCTTTTGCATGTAAACATAAGAATGTACTTTTCACATCAATGAGATAATTTCTTATAAGCAGGTTTCTTGTTATAAATCAAAAAAGGAGAGAAAGCTCACACAAAACAGGAAACACAAATTTAAATTCAATTTCTTTTTATTTGACCCTTCTCCCCCTCTGCCCAAGACACATTAACATCCCGATCTAGGTTATTCCCAAGTTCACATAACCCTGTCCACATACACAGCTGCACACATGTGCACATGTTTCGCTGCCACACTGCTCTTCTGTTCTTCCATGTTGCACTCACGCCCCTCATCCTCCCAAGGCCCTTCATCCCTGTCACCCTTATTTTCTTCTCCTTCTATGTCTCCTTCCAGGCCTGACTTCAGCGAGCCAGTGGTACCCCAGGCCCAGGCCTGACCCCAATATCAAGCCTAACCAAGGTGCTGTTATTCTGATCCCAGCCTTGGTTCCTTGACCACAGAGCAGATTCTCAAGGAACCCCCTTTCTGTATTCAGATTCTTCACTTATTCAATTTAAAAATGTTCTTCTTGAAGATACACATGTCCTTTTGGCACAAACACAAAAAGGCAAATCAATAAGCAACGGTTTAAAAATTACTGCAACCTGGGTGGGAAAACAGGTGTCCCAGAAAGTCAGGGACAGCAAGCAATTCCACAGACATGGGCCACATACAGAAAGGGGCATCTCTAACTCTGTGGGGGCAGAATTAGAAGTATGAAACTAAAAGTCCTCTTTGGTTTGAATTGTCCGGGCTGGGAGAAAGAAAGAAACGAATTCTTCTCAGTAGTCATGAGCAAAAGGACATACATCACACGATCTAAGAGAGTGACCTCTACATGGGCATATAAATCACCCTGTTAATTCCACATCATCAAATAAAATGCCAAGTACTATAAGAGTTATTCCTAAAGTACACTAATTCAACCCTAGAAATTCATAATGAGATTTTAGCACCCATGGGTAGGACCATAACGAATATACTCCTTGAACTTCCTCTTGCTGGTCTAGGCCCATTGTTCTATCCTATCCATTTTTCATTCAAAATATAGGCAGTCCATTCTGTTCTCATACTATCTTCACAGAGGTAAGTGTGCGCTCCATATTATCATTTGTGTCACTAATACCAAAGTCAGCAGGAAAGGACAGGGGAAGAAGTGGCCACATCTGGTGGCAGGGAGAAGTAACTCCATGATGCTCCTCATTTGCTTAGCATCTTTTGGGAAAGTTCACACAGGCTCTCCTCCATCCACTGGGCCCTGCAGCCACTGCACATGCCCCATCTTGTCCACAGGAATGTCAGTAGAAAAGGAACTCTGAGTAATAGCTGAGGTACGGAAGCAACCTAGATGTCCATTCATAGATGAATGAATACTGAAGATGTAGAATACTATGTATATATGTATTATTCATTCATCTGTTGATGACATCTAGGTTGCTTCCATATCTTGGCTGTTACTCAAGGTTTCTTTTATAATAGATATAGATAGATAACAATGGAATATTCCTCAACAATAAAAAAGAATGAAATCTTGCCATTTGCAACAACATGGATGGACCTAGAGGGTATTAAGCAAAGTGAAATAAGTCAGACAGAGAAAGACAAATACCATATGATCTTTTCATCTGTGGAATCTGAAAACAAACAAACAAAACAGAAACAGACCCTTAGATTTAGAGAACAAGCTGATAATTGTCAAAGGGGAAGGTGTGGAGAGATAGGAATAAAAATTTAAAATATAAAAATAACTGAAAAATTGGGGAAAAAAACTTTGTCAAACATGTTGCTGAAAAAATTTTATCACCTCTTATCCAAAATAGAAAGAGAGAAAATGAAAATGAAGAAAGAAAAGAAAATGAGGCTGATCTACTACATGTTCTACATACTACCCACCATTCTCCAAAGAGAATGTTTATTTTTCTCAGTACTCATAACTCACCAATCACAAATGCTTTTTAAAATCCAGCGTGTGCTCCACATCAGACTCACTGGCATGTAGTTGGAGCGCTGCCCCCTCTCCTTGCTAATAAATAAAATCGCCTTTGCCCACTTTTAACCATCATGTATGTCTTTAGCTCTCCCCAGCTCACAATCTCTGGTGATGGTTTGACCATCTCATCTAGAATTTTTTGGTTGAATGCATAAACATTTCTGAACCATTAAGTGGACTGATAGCATCTATATGCTCAGACACATTCTCTTCATCTATCTTGCATTTCAGTTCCCTGTTACCATGTCTGTTCTGTCCAGTACAGCATGAAAGGCATTCTTGGATAAAGAGGAACTCAGCAGGTCTACCACCCTCACTCCACTCACTAACATGACTGTGAGTGACCCAGGCTGTGTGACAGGTGAAAACCCAACTTCTCAGCTTGACATTCAAGGTCCAATGAACACTGGGCCCATATACGTTTCCAGACTTAATCCCCTTTATTCTTCTGCTTAAAATATGTCTCCCTACCCAATAGGGAGCTCTACCTTCTGAGCTCAAAGACCAACTCCTAAATTTTCTCATCCCTGCCTGTGCTGGTGTAGGAGCTGGATATTGTCTCTTCATATCTAGAATCCCCAAATCCTTTCTTTGGCACTGTCATACTATGTTTTTTAATTATAGTGTTGCACACATTTCATTATAGTTGAGTTTCTTTTTATTACAGATACATGTGTCCTACTTTTATTATAGGTACATGTGTCTTATTTCCTTTATTAAACCATGTGCTCATTATGCTGGAGGGCAATAGATCAGATATTTCTGTTTCCCACACATTGTCTGGGATAGCAGTCTGCACATAGTAGGCACTCAGGATGAAGCCATCTCCTCCCACCAGAGATCAAAATAGCAAATGTAGATGCCATTTCAATACAGCACAAGCTGTATTTCTTTTTCAGTCTTCTCAGATGCAGATTATTAAGCCACCCTTCCCAACTGCATAACTGGTGAGGTGCCCTGTCCCCATACCCCAGGACAGCTGCCCCAGAATGTCCAGGGAAAATGACATGGAAAAATACATTCTGATCATCATTGTTTGATTTACATATGTCATGACATTTATTTATTTAGAAAATGAACAAACTAAAAAAGTTGGGGGGATGGATTTTTATGTTACTAAAAGGGGCATACGTTTTTAAAATGGGAAAATACTGTTGTACAGCCTTCTGCCAGGTCCACTATGTAATGCTCTCATATTTGGGAGTTTTCATATAAATATTCCAGCCCTGTGCCCTCTAATGAAAATGCAATCCCATCCAACTTAACAAAATTTACTTATTAAAGAAGCTCCAATGGCAGTTCCTACCATGCAACAAATTATCCTTTAGAAGAACTTTGGATACAGAAAAATGCATAGAATATGAGCGCAACATTTAATAAGTATATTGCAAAAAAAGTCAAAATCCCAACTTTCAAATTTTAGTTGATGCTTTTTTCTGGACATATATTTGGAGTCTATAATGTTCCACCACATTTAATAGGATAATTTTATATTAAATTACTCCCAAATATTTACATACAAGTCAATGCATTCACATGCTTTAGAAAGTTCTACGGCAATCATTCCCGTTTTCTGCCATTGTAACTACTTAGGAATAGCCAGGTTATTGGTCCTATTTCACAATGTTGTATAAGTTTATTCTTAAAAGGTGCAATTATAGGTAACCTAAAATGTAGTGCACTGCAGACTAAATGAACTTCATGAGTTCAGCTTCACCACAATATGAGTAAAAACTGACTTGCAGTTGGGGGATGGTATACACATGTCCGGGGGCACTGTAGCTATCTATGGTGCTGAATTCTGTGAAAGCACACCAAATAATGTAAAAATGTAACAGCTCTTTGGGTCTTGCTTTACCTTCCTCATCCATGCACAGACATGGGTACGTCACATTTTATTCTATTATATAAAACAGGCTGTGTTCAGAAAGAAGGTTGGGGGTGTGTGTAGGAGAGGCTATTTTACCATGAAGAGTGAAGTAGAGTATGGACATAAATGAAATGCTGCTATGTCCCCATTATAGAGGGCCAGGAAAAAAAGGTAAATTAATTTTTCATAGGATAGATCAATCTGACATTTAAGCAAAATACTACATTATTTTTTAAATCTCACCAATAAAAGAGTGTTGTATGTTTCTCCAAAAGAAGCCTCATTCACATTTGCCAACAAAAAGCACTTGTTTTCCCCTTTAAAGAACAAATCCTTCCTTCCAGGATGAAATTTCACACAAAAAATACAGGGTATTAATTCCTTGCCATTTGTACTTAATATTGATTTTGTTTTGTTTCTTTCTTCAATTTTTTTCAAATTGGAAATATAAAAGAAATGGATCCTCACTGTATTAAAAAAAAGTAAAAATATAAAAGTCTCCTACTCCCACCCCAAGAAATAGAGTTTGATGTGTCATATCTCACATATTTTTACAATCAGGGGATGGCTTTCAATAGCACCAAGTTCTCAGTTTGCATGTCATTGATACCTCTCCACATAAATACATGTAATAAATAATTTATAATTTTTAATGGTCACTTTTACCATAATTTACCCATCAGCCCCCTTACTGCCAGAGAATTGCCAAGTGCATATCTTTATTGCACTCCATACTTCCTTAAGCTATGTTCCTAAAGCCAGACTGCCTGTTGAAACAGGTACGCATATCTGCAGTTTTACACAGAACGCTAAGCTCCCTGAGGGGTATTTTTTGTTGTTGTTTACAGGTGCATCTCCTCTGCCTGGACTGTCTGTCAGGGCCTGGCATCTGATGGATGTCCCATACTCATTTGTTGAATAAAAATGCACTGCCCTCAAGAACAAAAGTGTCACTCTTCCTTTTATCTTTCTGCTCCCCTGTTTCCTGCTCCATCTCCTTCCTCTCAAAACTCTTCCAAACTAGAAGGACCAGGTCATTCACCATTCAAATAGGGACATATTTTTCTTCTGTTGAAATTTTTTCTAATTTTTTTATTAAGGTATAATTCATATGTGGTAAAAATTTACCATTTTTGCTGTACAGTTTTATGAGTTTAGGCAAACATACAGAGTCTTGTGACCACTACCACCACAAACAAGACATATGGCAGTTCCATGAGCTCCAGAAATTCCCCAGGGCCTTCTGTAGTCAACCCTTCCCCAAGCTCCAGTCCCCACCAACCAAAGATCTGATTTCTGTGCCTACAGTTGTGCCTTTTCCAGACTGGCATTTAAGTGTAAGTGTATAGTTTACAGCTTTGGTGTCCAGCTTCTTTCCCCTAGCACAGTGATTTTTCAACTGGTGTGCTGTGGTAACTTTTAAAACATGCAACACCTGACCATTTAGTCAGGGGCACTTACCTCTTTTCCCTCAGATTGTCAAATTTAAAAAATGACAAGAACCAACACAACAAGAGCCATTGGTATTAATGATCAAAATTATACCTATTCTTTGTCAGATTGGCAAAAATATATTCCTCGGTGTGCCACAGAATTTGAGTAATTAGTTTATGTGTGCCATGAGATGAAAAAGGTTGAAAATTGGCTCTCTGCTCCTCCTATTCGACAGACAGCTGCATCTTCCTGAGCAGTGCCAGCCTCAACCCTGAGATATGATAGTGAAGATCAAAGTGAACAGATTTGGCCTGGTCACCAGGGCTGCTTTTTACTCTGGCACAGTGGATGTTATCACCATCAATGGTCCTTTCATCGACCTCAACTACATGGTCTACATGTTCCAGCATGATACTACTCATGGTAAGTTCAAAGGCACAGTCAAGGCTGGGAATGGGAAGCTTGTCATCAATGGAAAGTCCATCTTCATCTTCCAGGAGCAAGATCCCGCCAACATCAAATGGGGTGATGCTGGTGCAGAATATGCTATGGAGTCCACTAGTGTCTTCACCACCATGGAGAAGGCTGAGGCTCACTTGAAGGGTGGAGCCAAGAGGGTCATCATCTCTGCCCCTCCTGCGAATGCCCCCATGTTTGTGATGGGTGTGAACCATGACAGGTATGACAGCTCCATGAAGATTGTCAGCAATGCCTTCTGTACCACCAACTTCTTGCCCCTGCCCCTAGCCAAGGTGATCCATGAAAACTTTGGCATTATGGAGGGACTCAGGACCACAGTCCATGCCATCATCACTGCTACCCTGAAGACCATGGATGGGCCCTCTGGAAAGCTGTAGTGTGATGGCTGAGGAGCAGCTCAGAACATCATCCCTGCTTCTACTGGTGCTGCCAAAGTTGCAGGCAAGGCCATCCCTGAGCTGAATGGGAAGCTCACTGGCATGGCCTCCTGTGTCCCCACCCCCAATGTGTCAGTTGTGTATCTGACCTGCTGCCTGGAGAAAGCTGCCAAATACAATGACATCAAGAATGTAGTGAAGCAGGTATCAGAGGGCCCCCTCAAGGGCATCCTGGGCTATACTGAGGACCAGGTTGTCTCCTATGACTTTAACAGTGGCACACACTCCTCCACCTTCGATGCTGGGGCTGGCATCTTCCTCAATGACCACTTCATCAAGTTCATTTCCTGGTATGACAATGAATTTGGCTACAGCAACAGGGTGGTGGACCTTGTAGTTCACATGGCCGCCAAGGAGTAAGAGCCCCCTGGATCACCAACCCCAGTGACAGGAAGAGAGACCCTCAGCTGCTGGGGAGTCCTTACCCCAAATCAATCCCCCAACACACTGAGAATCTCCTGACCTCCAGTTTCCATCCTAGATCCCCTGAAGAGGGGAGAGGCTTGGGGAGCCCTGTCTTGTCATGCACCATCAACAAAGTTCACTGAAGAAAGAAAAGGAAGGAAGGAAGGAAGGAAGGAAGGAAGGAAGGAAGGAAGGAAGGAAGGAAGGAAGGAAGGAAGGAAGGAAGGAAGGAAGGAGAGAAAAGAGAAAAGAGAAAGAGAGAGAAAGAGAAAGAGAGAAAGGTTGAAAATTGCTGCCCTAGCAAAGTGCATATGAAATCCGTCTATCAGTAGTCAGCTCTTGTCTATGGCTAAACAGGACTTCATGCTACATACCACAGGTTCTTTATCCAGGCCCCAGGTGAGGGACACTTGGGTCCTTTCCAGGTTTGGGCAATTATAAATAAAGCTACTATAGCAAGTTTTTTTTTTGTTTTTTTTTTTTTTTAATGAAACTGGAAAGCTTCTGAGAGTTTGAAAATGCTAACCCAGACAGAATGCCCTGACACCAGGTATCAAATAGACATATGGTCACCCTGTTGAGCGCACACTTCTCTTCTCAC
The DNA here is from genome assembly GCA_039655065.1 of Glossophaga mutica. Taxonomy (NCBI): domain Eukaryota; kingdom Metazoa; phylum Chordata; class Mammalia; order Chiroptera; family Phyllostomidae; genus Glossophaga; species Glossophaga mutica. Next base: position 110,472,776 of record CM077304.1, read on the forward strand.
CACCTCAGGTCATCTCATGCTTGTGCTTACTGACCTGTTTCTTATCCACCTCCCTTCCTCCTCTCTCCTCCAGGAATGCAAGAACCTCTCCCTCTGTTCATCACTCCGTTCTCAAGCCTAAATAGTAGCTGGCACATAAGTATTTTTTAATTGGGTGAAGTTCAATCAACACTAGGAAGTTTTTGTCAACACCTGAATAGCACTTACCATTACTGGGAGTTTTCCAGTGCTTTATTTCATTAATCCATAGAACAATCTGATGGCTAAGTACTATTAGTGTCTCATCTTAACAATGAGGGAACTAAGAGAAAAGTTCAATAACTTCTAATAGCAGGTAGAAGAGCTAGAATTTGAACCCATAGTCCATGCTCTGAAGCCACCATTTGAGCTTCCACTAAATCAGTCATTTTTAGTTGATAGGGTTAACATTTTTTATTTTATTTTTTTTTATTTTACCTCTAGTTAGGTTATATGGCATTTTATATGATGTTTGGTTATTAGTGATTCTTCTTTCATACTGCATACCCCAGACATGAGATTTTTTTAATGATTATTTTTAATGGCAAACATTGAAAACAAGCTGCTTCCAGAATTCAGGTTTTGTCAAGAGAAAACAAGATGTTAGAATTTGAAGGACTTGTTCCAAGGAGTTACGGCAGGATAAAAGATCTCTTGCCTACTGCCCACCTCACACCACCAGGCCCCAGCCCTCCCAAATTTCCTCTACCTGGTGTGTAGGTGCCATCATCTACCTTATCACCAAAGCCAGAAATCTTGATAGCTTCCTGTATTGTTTCTCCTTTAACTCACACCCAATCCATTAAGGGTGATCAGATGAACTTCCAAAGTCCATTCCTAGCCCATCCACTTTTGTCTATCTCTATAGCCACCACCATCTCCCATGTAAACCACATACAAATCTCCTACCAGGTCTACTGGCTTCCACTCTTGCTTCTGTAAGCAGCATTCTCCCTTTACGCGGTGGCCAGAGTAATATCTGGACACATTAATCAGATAGGGTCGTTTCCCTACCAGGAACCCTCCCAGGGCTTCCTTGCTCTGATCTGATGGCTGCGAAACCTCTCTCCCCTCCCACTCTGCTCTCACCCAGCGGCGTCTCCTGGAGTTGTGTGCTGGCTCCACACGTCTGTCACCACTGCTCTGCATGCTCTGACCTGGCTCCTTATAGGACCCTTCTTACTCTTCAGGCTTCGGCTTCAACATGCCCTCGTCAGGCTGGCTTCCCTGATGGCCATCCTCTCTCCCCAGTCACAGCCACTTGTCTCCTGCATAGCCTACCCCAGTTTGTCTCCTTGCAGAACATCAGCTCCAGGAAGATATGGACCATATCAGCCCTGCTCTCCACAGATCTCCGGTGACAAGAGTGTCCAATACATTGCAGGCACTCAATAGATACTGGTTAAATTAATTAATATGGTGGCATAATTGAACTTTCCTCATTTATTTAGCTCTCTGAGTGATGTCTTGCTGAACATATGTTAATCAAAGAATCACTGAGTGTTATAGGTAGAAAGAAAGTGAGATATTAATTAGCTCAACCTCTTTTTTTATATGTGAAACTACAGCTTAGAGAGGCTTTGTGACTCAAAGTCCCACTGCTAAGACCTGTCACGGCAGGGCCAGGCTCCTTGTGCCCTTGTCTGGTGCTTATCACCCTTAACACACTGCAGCCTCCCCAGAACAAGCCTCCTGAATTAGAAAGGGAAGAGAAACGAGGTGATGTGGCGACAGAACTCAACAAGGCTCTGAAATGGATTCAATTTACTGAGTGTCAACTGATTTTAAAAACAGTACAAAGAACAATAGGAAATAAAAGGTCCTACCCCTCAGAGAAATTAAAATCTCCTGAGGGGAAAGGGATACACTATACATAAAGCTAGTAACTCTGGTAACAAAAACAAGGCAGGGTGGAACAAAATATGCTGTTAAACAGAAGTACTAAGTACCACATGAAGAAGGAGACAGTAATTCCAACTGAAAGGCTGGGGAAAATGAGATCTTTACCCCTTCTGGTAATTTATGGATATGCACACATGATTGTACACCATTTTACATAGACTCCAGCTGGCTCCCCAACACTCAGGTATATCTATGTGTGGCATCATTCAAAGCTGGCAGGGTATTGAATTTGTAGGTGATGCTTCCCCAGCTATCCACTTCCTTATGATCTCTTTAGTGGGGAAATGCTAATGAAAAGAAGCCAGTATGAAACTCAAGTCTGTCAAGCACTGCTTGCTCTAAAAAGTATTTCCTGGGGAAGTAGGGCAAAATAATAACTAAAATGATGATAGTGATTATCCATAGATTTCATTTATCTTCACAAACCCTATGTGCTTTCCAAAAAAACTGGGAGTTATCTGCTCAGGACAACAAAGAAAATGTTGGCATATAGTTTAAAAAATTGGCAGGTCCAAAAGGCAGCAAGGACACTGACTTTGATCTCCCAGAGTTGGTAATAAATTGTCTGAATAAATTCATGAGACAGGTGGGAAAAGCTGATACATTGATGACTAATACTCTCTCTACAAAATATCAGATAAGATCCTTGCTCTCCAAATAAAATTTTATGCACTGGTGTTTATTAACAGGAGACTAAAAAGATAAGGACTTCAAATCTAGATAAGAGCACATTTTTTTTCTGACTTACAAAAAAGAAAACATATTTCGGCATAGGCATTTTCAGCTGGCATCCTGAGGACTAAATCAGACAAGGTTTTGTTATAGTCTCATTGGAAGAGAGGGCAGCACTTTTCAAAAGCTGACGTCACATGCAGGTTTGCAAAGTATGAGCTTTCTCCTTCTCCAGTGGCTATCTGGCCTCTTAACTCATACTTGGCTGTTCACAGACTGTGCCACCTGCCTGGCCCCTGAAGGCAATGGAAGACGCACTCTTAGATTAAGAGCCTCTCCTCTTACTCATTCATCTGCCCAAGTGTTAATATAATACTGTAACATTTCATTAATATATTGCCTTCCTCATTTCTAACTACAAATGCCTTATGTAAATATTCTCAGCAAACCCACCCCCTCCTGCCATTCCTACCACTAGTCCTATGGCCCAGTCAGCTTCTATAACATGGATGGGCGAGAGGACCTGCAAATCTACTAGAACAGGTGGGGGAAAGAGTCTGGTTCCTGGGGAAGATGGGTTCCTGGCTTAGTGAAAACTGAGGGGTAGCTCATCCTAGCTTCCCAAAGTGGGTTTACTTTGAACTGCACCTTCCTGACCCTCTTCTATGTGCATGAGACCCTGGAAGTGGATGAAGTGACACAGGACACCCATTTATCTGCTGGACTGTCTGCTATCTGAAAGGAAGAAAGAAATCCTTCTAATACCATCGGGAATAAAGTCAGAATCACCTCCAGCTCAAAAGGCTGCCCAGGTCACTCTAAATGGGCTCTTTCAAAAAATTTTTTGGAAGATGAATTTCTTTTGTCTTCCATCAGAAGCACAAAGCCTTTATTCTGTTAAATGAACTAGGTACCTAGAAAGATGAAGCTAAATATTTAACACTATGCTACAGTCCAAGCACAGAAGCCTGTAACAACCAGAAAGCAGGTGCATAAAGTACACAGGTGACTGCCAAAACCTCCAACTAAGTGGGAAGGCATATGTTTTCATGGCCCCAGGCCTTTTGTGAAGATTTTCTGTATTTTCATTAGTTGTTAACATCACGTAATGAAAAAGGTATTTTGGATCACCATACTTGGAATGTCTTTATCTTTAAGGAAGAGATAAAGAAATAAAGATAAATGGAGAAGGAAAAAAATACCTTACTTAGTTAGGAACCTACTTGGCCTAGAAATATGCAATAAAAATAAATGATGTACGCTGGGGACAATTATTGGTTTTTCAAATCACCTCAGATAAACTTGCTATAGTTAACTTGTAGGAATCCTCCAACATTTCACCAAAACTTTAAAAAATAAAATAAAAAATAAATTCCCCCAAAAATTCGAGAACACTTTCTTAAAAAGCAATGTGTTGATGTGTATTTGAATAAAACTCAACCTATAACCCCAGAGTGAAGAATTGGCTTGCCAGAACTTCTGAGATAGGCCATAGGATTCATACATCCTAAATACTAAAATACACAACTTCTGTAAGCAACAAAAATCAAACATCCCACGAAAGCACAAACCTGAATATGTACACATTTTAATGAGTATGTTTTAAATATTTGAAATCAGTTTAGAAATTCACTGAAAATAACATAAGATACTCAAAAATCCATTTCAATCAAAGACTCTCAAAAAAACGCCATCTTATGCTTCTTATCTTTTAAACAAAACAGCCATAAAGCTAGTTAGTGGATTTCATTTAGTGATTCACAATCACATTCTTCTATGTGTGATATGTGTCCATGTTTTAGGTATAGGCACGGGACCAATGACTCAAATATCCTGCATAATGTGTTGTCCTGACAGTCTCTGGGAGGGTTCTGTCTGTTTGTCCCTGAGGGCCACTCCCCTGAAGCAGCAGCTGTCCAAGTCTGCAGCCCAGACTGTCTTCCATCCGATTTCTGGAACCAGCATGTTCACACACTAACTACCCTCCTCCAACCAGAGAAATCTCTTCCAGGTGTACTGGTAGGGGCTCTTTCTAACTAATGTGTGAGAACAGCTCTGAGGAGAGGAACAAACAAAAAGTCCAGGTGACACAGCTCTTGGTGGGAGCACTTTCTGGTGTCAACAGGAGTAAATCAGAGGAAATCCTCTCCCCAGCAGTGGGCAGAGCTTCCCCACCAGGCAGACAGGCTGAGCACAGGGTCCTGACAGTGGTGGCCATGGCCGTGGCCCAAAGAGGCCCAAGCACAGCCTGAGAACCTGTCATGCAAAAGAGAAGGAAAGTGGTAGCCCATGCCCTCTACCACATGTCCTCCAATTGGTGTGAAAGGAATAAAAGAATAGTGGGAAGTTATGCAAATTCTTTCAACAAAAGCTAGAAAGCTAGAGGAGAAAAGGAAGGGAAAAAATAGGAAAACTCAAGGGCACTAAAGCAGGAAAAGATAATGTATTTTGGAAAAAGGAAAATGGTCAGCAGGGATTTACCACTTTTTTGCTTGTCATTCTATATGTGAGTGTGTGTACAGAGTGTGCGCAAGTGTGTATACATGAGTGCAGATGTGTGAGCATGTGCACAGGAGTGTGTTTAAGTGTGCGAGGGTGCATGTCCATGCATGTAAGTGCATGTGCATGCGTGAGTGCATGCGTAGGTGTGAACGTGCACGTGTGTGCGTGGGCATGCACATGTATGTTCGTATGTGTGTGAGTACATGTTTGTAAACATTTAATAGCTTTTCATCACCCGTACTCTCAACACTTCAAAATAGCAAAGGCGTACAACACATACCTCACAGCTCCAGATTCCAATCTCACTCTTAAATATGAATAACTAAGAATTACCAAAAATGTAAACAGACATTCAAACGAAAATAAGACAAGGCATTAAAAAATAAAGTGGGAGATAACTTGTTTAATTTATATTTTCTTCTTTTTAAGTAAATTTTCTTGATTATGTTATTACAGTTGTCTCATTTTTTCTTCCCTTTATTCCCCTCTGCCCTATACCCCCCTCCTACCAGCATCTCCCTCCTTAGTTCTTGTGCATGGGTCATACATAGAAGTTCTTTGGCTTCTACATTTCCTATACTATTCTTAACCTCTCCCTGTCTACTTTGTACCTACCAATTATGCTTCTTATTCCATGTAACTTTTCCCCCATTCTCCCCTCACCTTCTCCCTGCTGCTATCCCTCCATGTTATCTCCATTTCTGTGATTCTGTTCCTGTTCTAGTTGTTTGCTTCGTATGTTTTTGTTTTTTAGGTTCAGTTGTTGCTAGTTGTGACTTTGTTACTGCTCATAGTTTTGATCATCTTCTTTTTCTTAGATAAGTCCTTCTGATATTTCATATAAAGGTTTGGTGATGATGAACTCCTTTAACTTCACCTTACCTGGGAAGTACTTTATCTGCCCTTCCATTTGAATAATAGCTTTGCTGGATAGAGCAATCTTGGATGTAGGTCCTTGCCTTTGATGACTTGGAATACTTCTTTCCAGCCCCTTCTTCCCTGCAAAGCTTCTTTTGAGAAATCAGCTGATAGTCTTGTGGGAACTCCTTGGTAGGTAACTGTCTCTTTTCTTCTTGCTGCTTTTAAGGTTCTTTCCTTATCTTTAACCTTGGCTAGTGTAATTATGGTGTGCCTTGGTGTGTGCTTCCTTGGGTCCAGCTTCTTTGGGACTCTCTGAGCTTCCTGGACTTCCTGGAAGTCTATCTCCTTTGCCAGATTAGGGAAGTTCTCTTTCATTATTTGTTGAAATAAGTTTTCAATTTCTTTTTCTTCCTCTTCTCCTTCTGACACCCCTATGATTCAGATGTTGGAATGTTAAAGTTGTCCTGGAGGTTCCTAAAGCCTCTCCTCATTTTCTTGAATTCTTTTTTCTTCATTTTGTCCAGTTGAAAGTTTATGTCTTCCTTCCTTCCAAATCATTGACTTGAGTCCTGGTTTCCTTCCTTTCACTATTGGCTCCCTGTATATTTTTCTTTGTTTCACTTTGAATAGCTTTCACATCTTCCTCTATTTTGTGACCATACTCAACCATTTCTGTTTTGAACTCTGCATCTGACAGATCGGTTATCTCTTCATTGCTTAGTTCTATTTTTGGAGTTTTGATCTGTTCTTTCATTAGGGCCATATTTCTTTGCCTCCATGCAGCTGTTACCTTGTAAGGGGCAGAGCTTTAGGTATTCACCAGGGCAAGGCATCCCACATCGCTGCCCTGTGGTACTGTATGTGGGGGAGGGGTCTGAGAGGAAACAATACCCCTTACTCGGCTCTCTCAGGCTGTCAGTCAATTCCCTTACTACCCACAAGCAAACTGGGCCCTTCTGGTACTGATTCCCAGGTAGGTGGGTTTGTGTACATTCTAGGACCCTATAAGTCTCCCCAACAAATTATCCTGTGAGGCTGGAAGTTTCTACCACCACTACAACCCCCACAGGTTTTTACAGCCAGAGGTTTTGAGGCTTTCTTTTCCCACACTGGAACCCTGGGTTGGGAGGTCTGTCTCACTCTTTAGTTGTTCCTCACAGTTTGCCCACATGCAAATATGGGACTGCCCAGTCTGCCAGCTGCTGCTTTGACGCATGTCCTCTCTACCCCAGCTGCCTGTCTCTGCCCTTCCTATCAGTCTGAATGAATGTTTCTTCTTTCACTCCTTGATTGCTGGACTTCCATACAGTTTGATTTTCTAGCAGTTTCATTCATTGTTTTTAAATTTGTCATTTTCCTTTTGGTTGTGTGAGGAGGCAAAGTGTATCCACCTATGCCTACTTCTTAACCGGAAGTTCTATATTTTCTTTTACATATAATAAAATTCACTGTGTTTGGGGTAGAGGTCTATGAGTTTTGACAAATGTATAGAATAATCACCAACACACTCAATATACAAAAACATTGTTCTATCCCGAAAACTTCTCTCACGCATCAGCGCTTTGTGATGAGCCCCTCCTCCAGACCACCAGCAAATATTGACCTACTCTCCATTCCTGTGGCTGGCCTTTTCCAAAATGGTATATAAATACAATCATATGAATATGGCCTTTCAAATCTGGCTTCTTTGACTTCTTTCACTGGATGAAACTAAATAATACCATTGTGATATTATTATTTTATTAATATCAAATCAGTTATTAATGTTAACATAGAATGAATACTGCATCCTGGATTCATCCATACTATTGCAGGTATTAATAATAGTTCATTCCTTTTTTTATTGCTGAGTAGCATTCCATTGTATTTCTGCACCACAGTTTATTTATCCTTCACCAGCTGAAGGACAGAAAACACTTTAAAAATTCTAATTAATTCCCTGATAAATAAAAGAGTGTCTATGAAGCAAGAATATGGTGCTATAGAAAGAACAGTCAGAAAATAAGTAAGACTTCAAAGAAATAAAAAATATGACAAAATATAAAAGCAAAGAAGGCTTTAAGGATAAAAATCTAAGAAACCTCTCATCAGAAGCCCAAACTAGAACCCCCCCAAAAAGAAAAATTAACAAAGACAGGATAATCAGTGTGTCAATGCAGGAGTTCTAAATTCTAACAAAAATGCAGGGGTGGAAGAGCAAAGAAAACAAGAGGAGAAAATTACCAAAGAAACAAAACAAGAAAATTCTTAGCACTGACAAACATAAGTGTCCAGAATAGAAGGACCACTAAGGGCCCAGAAAATACAATTTGCCACAGCATCATGTAATTGCGGTGCCCCAGGAATAAAGAGAAGCTCCAGAGAGATAAAAGAGATCACAATGAAAGGAATTGCTTACAACAAATTCCTGAACAGTGGTAACAAATATTCAAAGTCAGGAGAGCAATGGTAACTCCAAAACATAATGATTTCATCTAGAATTCTACATTTTGCTAGACTACAAAATCAAGTGTGATTACAGAATGAATTCATTTCAAACACTCAAATACACACACACACACATACACATATATTTCAAATATACATATTTCCCAAACCTTTAAATAATATGCTCCTGCAAATGACATGTAAATGAATAAAATAGGGGATCCTAGACAGGGGTATCAAAACCTGTCCCCAAGGAAACCCCCAAGGAAACAAGAGTGCTCAGGCCCAGAGATGCATCATCTCAGACTGAGCAGAAGAGGAGAAAGTGGTGCAAGGGAGATCCAGTGAGAAAATGCAACAATGGCCCTGTTGTGTTTGGATATTTGTTTAGTGAGTGTTCTGCAGGTTCCTGGAACTCTTTTCTCCAAGTGGTAGGGGAGGCAGTTTCTACCTTGTTTGTCTAAGAACAAGGAGCCCTTCCCCAGATGCAGCTCCTACAGGCTGCCCCTCAGGGCAGGGGAATGGGGTGAGTCAGGTGGCAAAGGGATGGACATCAGAGCAAAACTGGCAACACCCTATGTGGCAACCACTGACTTAGTGGGGAAATTGGAAAAAAAAAGTTGCATTCAAAAAGAAATGAATGATCCTTGTCTACTATGAGATCATCAGTAAATTACATGCAACGTAATAATGTAACTAGTCACTGCTGATTTACCAACATTTTGGGTGTCTGGCAAAGGGAATGCAGAAGCATGGGCTGAGAGAAGTGAGCTCCCCACCGCTGTGATGATGTTTCAAAAAGAAGCAGGAGCAGAGCACATTGTTAGAATGTGGGAGCTAGACAATGAAAGAAACGGCAGAATGATCTGAAATACACTGACTCTGAGGAGCGAAACTGGGGACAAGGAAGGTGAGCAGAGGACTGCAGTGTCTTGTCACAAGTTTCATCACTATAATAAAAGTCAACACTGATGACCAAAATAAACTGATGAACAAAATAGAAACAGAGGCATGGATACATGGAACAGACTGACAGCTGTCAGAGGGGAAGGGATGCACCAAAAACCATATAATCATAACACACAGACACAGACAATAGTGTGGTGATGGCCAGATAGTGGTGGGTAGGGGGTAGGTGGAGTGGGGCAAAAGGAAGGAAAATAGGGATGGAAAGGGGCTTTGCTTGGGGCAATGGGTGCATGATGCAGCATGCAGATGAAGTTTTATCGATTTGTACACTTGAAACCTGCATGGTTTTGCGGACCAATGTCGCCCCAATAAATTCAATTTAAAAAGTCAACATTTTTAAGCCACTGTTTTCTTCCAGAACATTTTTAAAAAGCTGAAGCAAAGTGTGAAGATTTAGATCACTTTAATGAAAATCTAAAGGTACACATTCATTAAAAAGGTCTACAAAGTGACTTTTCAGTTTAAATTTAAAACTTAAGAGATCTGAGGTGATCACTGGACTGCATGCCTGGAGACTTGATGAGCTGGAAGTTCTTACTGAAATGATGGTGCCTCTTAAGCTGAGTCCACAGGAAGAACACACTAGTGTTTCTGGCTCCTTCAGAAAAGAGCAGACACAAGATTCACCGGTAGCCTGAACAGGTGACTCAAGAAGACACTCCTGTCCTGAGCTCAACAGGAAGGACATTCTGAAGGAATGCTGAGCTTGTTTAATGAAAACCAAGTCAAAATTTGAGAATGGTGTCATCAATTTTCATACACATGGAGCAAATTTTAAGGTTTTTCCAGTTTCCTGAGATGTCTCTGATTATCCAGTGGGTTCTGTCAGAAGCATGCACCTAGAAGACACAGTCCCCTGAGTCACTGCTTGGAGAGAGAAATTTCTGCCCATTGTGAGGTCCCTCAGAATGTTATGTGACCACCATAAATATAAAGCAGGTCCCCTGGAATAAGTGAAGGGAGTGTGGTATCCTCTGCTCTGAATCCCGGTTCAGTCAACCCTGGCTATGTAGTTACTGCCTGATCATATCCTGTTTCCTCTCTGCATTTTAATCCACCTGAAAACAGCAGCTCGTAGGGTAGTTGTGAGGACTAGATGTATGTGATACATATCAAGGGTGGACATTAAATAAGTGATAGTATTACTGTACTGCCTTAAAAAATAGTCTCATTTGCGACAGACTCATTGTGACATGGTCAACTGGGCCATGGAAGGGTGATGTCCACAGCTGTCAGAACCAGTTGTTGTTGGCTGTTGCTTGTTCCCATCAGCACCCTGGACAGAGCATCTTTGCAGGAGACTTGAGCATCCTCCGCTTTCACCTTGCTCTTCACTCTGTAGGCAACCTCAGCTCCGGAGCTGCTTCCAGTCCAAACTACCTGTCAGCCTATGTTGTCACCCTTCTCTCCACTCTAGACTTTTCACAGCCCACCAACACAGAATAAATATAAGCCTTTTCTCCAAAGTCTGACTCCTTGTGTAGTAAAAGACTGGTGAAAGCATCCTCCAGGCAGAACTTCATCTTCAACTGCCTATAATCAGATTAGAATAGTTACTATGGGCCATCTGCCAGAACACAGAAATAGTTTCATTTTGAAAGAGCAGATGACATAATGCCATTCCTTTTCAACATTATTTCCATGGTGATTATTCCTAGAGAGCAGATTCTGGGCTTCTCAGAGTCTCAAGAGTACATAAAAGTACTTCAATGTGTACTAAGTACTAATTAACAGTACTAAGTGAATTTTGCTTAGGAAGAAGCAGGGTTAAAAGACACTAGAGATCTGTAACATATAGACTATAACATACCTGGTTTACTGCTACCAAAGTCAAGTTTCCTATTTGGCTGTGGCCAGAGGCCACTGGCCTCCACTTCCTCTGCCTATGCCTCACTCCTTCACTTATCCATTCTGGCCTACTGGTCACAGTTATTTCTATGAATGCCCCAGCCCCCATCCTTGATTTGTTCTTGAGCCTGGCTGCTCTTTAGGGCAGCCAGACTTTTGCGTAACAAGCACTCAGTAACACTTTAAGGAACCACAGACAAAACCTGTGACTGTGGACTGGGGGGTAGGAAAGCCCTGCCACAAGCCACATTTGTGAACTTGAGCCCATTCTGGCTACTGGGCTTGGCACCCCCACCCCCAGATCTCTGACACACTTTCATGCCCCACAGAGGTCTGCGAGGGGTCCTTCTGCCAGTGTGTTGGTGGGTGAGCTCCCACCACAGCCCTCAGGAGCACCACTGTCAAAGCCAGGGTAGTTCATTCACCACATACGTATGGGGCACCTATTTTGTGTCGAAGGTGGCACAGTACTGGGGACAGAGGAATTGAAACAGGAATCCTTGCTGCAGCAGTGCCCTATGGCCTGCAAGCCTGTACCCATGCCCATGGGCCTCACCATCTGCACCAGGATAGATTCCAGGTGATGGGAAATCCATCTTCACTCTCTGAGGTCTTCCTCATTCCACAGAACCTGCTCACCAAGAACTGGGCACCAACCACCTGCTCCGAATCATTGTGCACTTCTGTATTCCTTTCTCAGGATCCTTTGTCAACTTGTACCTGGTTCAACTATTTTCTACCTCCTATCTTTTCTTCTCGATTAGACTTTCATCTACTTGAGACTAGGATCCCAGCCCAGCTCACCTGTGTGCCCTTCAGCACACCCAGGGCAGGTTCTCAGTTCATTGTTGTTAGAAGAAATGTGCCTGTTAAAAAAATACCTGTTGCTTTCTTGTAACTATTATTGATTTAAATTTTCCTGGAAAGCTATATAAGCAAACACATTGAACTATTATATTAGGTACTTCCTAGTGATACAATTGGGTATTCTATTTGGAAATTACAGAGTTGTTTTTCATTACACAACAGTTTCATTATTTTCTTCTTCTTTTTCTTCTTCTTCTTTTTTTTTTTTTTTTGGCCTACTTTATTGTCAAGATAATATGTGCCATTCTTCAAGGACCTACTTTGCAAACACTGATATAAAGACCAGAATTGAAAAAATTGCCTAGTATGAAAATATCTATAAATAAGCATTTCATGCATTAAAACCACTCACTGAAAGTGCTGTGAATATGCTGCACAGAGAGTACTGCAGGGCGAAGCTTCCAAACAGAAATCAATCGAGTGATTCATGACCTGCAGTTTTAAAATGAGACTAGAAAAGATCGGTTTATCACATTTCCATGGGTGAATAGTGTTTCCTCAAATCTTTTTTAGTTAAAGGAGTATGCGTGAACACATGTGTGTGTGCATGCATGTATATCCTTCCTGGGCTGCAGACAAAAATTTGGGGATACCACTGTTGCTGGGATGCCTGTCATTGATTTTGGCTACCAGGAAACAAACCTACTTCCTAACTTGGGTAATTTTCAATGCTGTCTTGTGGGGAGGTAGGTATTCTCCATTCTGGTAAAGAAGCAAAAAGGAGGGAACTCCCATCTTTCCTTCCCCTAGGGAAGTGATCTGGGCTTGGTCAAGTGGATGCTCTCACTTGCAACTTTGAATCTCTAGTACCTGATACAGACTGAGATGATAGGGAGATGAGATAATGGTGACTGAGATGTGGGACAGCCCCTGTGAGAAGCAGCTGTAGCCAGTAGCAAAGGCTGTGCCTAGGGCTACTAGGAGCCAATGGAGGGCCCCTCCCTCCCTGTTCCTGCTGCCAGTGCTCCCAGCTCTTGTCCATTGCTTAGGCATCTGCACAATGTCACCAGAGTAAGTTTCTCTTGCTCATAGTTGAGAATAATAAATGATACAAATGTCATGATATGGAAGGAGTTTGGTCTCTGCTCTGTGGGAAATGGGAAGCCTTGCACAATGTTAAACAAGGAGAATGACAATAAGTTAGGCAGTCCTGTACAAAAAATGGATTGGGATGCTTTAGAATATGGTGAAGGAAAAAGTGGAAGCTATAGTAGTGTCCTCCAAGGAACAATCAGAAATTACAACTAAATTGTAGACAAATCCTCTGGAATACCCAAATGAACAACAGCTGGAGAGAAGCCTTATAACCTAGACAGACGGAAGAAACCACTTCGCTACAACATGACTGGTACCGGGGACTGGTGCAGAAGGAAAGCGAGAGGACTGGCTGGGTTCCCAAGGGCAGCAGCTGAAATGCCAGAGGGAAATTTTAGTGGCCGGGGGCTCCCCCTGGGAAGTATGGAGTCTAAATTCCAAGTGGGATCCCCAGCCTATAGTACCAGAGGTGGAAAGGAACCTAGATAACATCCAGCTGTGAAAAGCAGCAGAGTTTCTGTCTGCCAGGAAAAGATGGTTGTAGACACAGAGAGCCTCTTAAAGGGCCAGTGTACACGGTTTCACTTCCAGCCATTTACCCAGGGCTCTGGCAGAGGGAGAGCAGAGTGGACTAGAGATGCCTGAGAAGAGATTGGGGATAGTGGCTTTAGGGAGAGAACTGATGGAACAACTGCCAGGATCCCGGTGCTCAGTCATTCCTCCATACTGCAGGAGCCATCTTGCTTAGGCAGTAAGTGTCATCAGCCTGAGGGGAAGCAATAGCTCCACCTACAAGTATTATTCTGCCCCACCCTGTGGTGCTTAAGCCAGACTGCCAGAGTGACCAGATTAACAACTGAAGGAGACAGCCACAAACTGTGGATCATGGGTAGGTAGCCTTGAACAGGCTGCCTAAGGGCAGACTGGCATACCACCTGATATCACCAGGGGCAGATCCAGAAAGAGAAGACAGCAGTGAACACTACATTCTACCAAGATGAGTTCCACCGCGGTCATCTTCATGATTTGCATTCTCTCCTCCATAGCTTTTTAACATTCATTTCTTGTCCTTCAAATTTGTGCCTATTAAGTCACTAGTTTTTATATTATAGTTTATTTCAATCTCATATTTTGCTCCTCCCTTCTCTTACTCCATTTTAGCTTCTTCTTTCCTCTTCTCATTTTCATTTTAAACTTTATTTTCTCTTGCTATAATTTGTTTCCTTTCTGTGCTCTTACTATTTCTCCTCCCCTTCCAGCCTTTCAAAACCATTTTTCTTGTCATTAGGTCATCTCACATTCATTTTCCCTTTCTTAAAATACCTAATTCTCTCTCCACCTTTATCAATCTTTGCTCATTTGTTTTGGATATGGTGGTTGTTGTATTTCTTCAAACTTATCTCTAGATCTTCACTATTTTGGTATTTCAAATCTCAAATTTTATTGTTCCCCTCTACTACTCCATTTTGCCTTCTTCCTGACCTTTCTTTTTTGTTGTTGTTCTTTCAAATTTTATTTTTTCCCAGTCTTAGCCTGGTATTTATTCCTCACTCTTAGTAGTCCTTCTCCCTCTATCCTCTCAAAATCACTTCTCTTTCCTCTAGACATCCCATAAGCTTTTCCTTCTTTCTTTTTTGCCCTCTTATTCCCATCCCACCTATATTAATTTTTGTTCATTTGTTGTTGATAGTGCTGTGGTGGATCTTTTTCTCCAATTTGGTACCTATATTTTTCTCTCTCTCACTATATATTTTAAAATTTCTGTTTAAATCTAATACTGTATGCTTCCCTTCTCTTACTCCATTCTGCCTTCTTCCACCCCCTTTTTTATTTATGATGTAAATTTTACTTTCTTTCCCTCTTTGCTTTGTCTCTATTCCCTACTCTTATTATTGCTCATCCCTCTACCCTCTGAAAATCATTTTTCTTTCAGTTAGTCATCTCATATTCATTTTTCCTTTCTTATAATAGTTGTAATATCTTTATACCTTTATTAATATTGGATCATTGACTGTTGATAGTCTGATTGTGGGTGGGGGTTATTTTTGTGGGTGTGGATTTGTTTCCTGGGCTGTTTGGTTTTGTTTTGGCAGCAACAGCATCCAAGATGTGGTGGGCAGAGTGACTCTCAGTCAGTTAGATGTAAGGAAGGACCCACCAAAGAATGATCCAACAACCAAAACCCAATTACAACCAGAGAGTCCACATAAATGGCATAAAGGTATCCTACGAGCATCAAGATCAGAAGGTCAAGGAGACTGCACTACTGAATCTCACAGGTCTCCTACCATAGAAGTTCATAACACAAAGACAGGGAGTCACAGCAGATCAATCTAAGAAGCAGAAACAAACAAGAAGAGTCTCCCCTAAAATGGCAAGAAAAAGAAAAAATATCCAATCAAAGGAAAGGAGGAATCCCCAGAAAGAGCACTAAATGAAATAGAGGCAAGCAAACTATCAGACAATTGAGTTCAAAATAATGCTTCATATTCAATAACTGCTCTTCAAAGAGCGCAGTGAGAACTACAAAGGACTCCAGGGGAGCTACAAGGAACTTATTGAGAACTATACCAGCATGAAAAAAGACTTAGAAGCTATCAATAAGAACCAGAAGGAAATGAAGGATACAATATTTGAAATGAAGAACATAGCAGAAGAAATTAAAAGCAGGCTAGATGAAGCAGAGCGTCAAATCAGCAACCTGGAGGACAAGGTAGAAATAAACTCCAAGAAAGAGCAAGAAAAGAAAAAAGACTAAAAAAAATGAAGAATGTTTAAGGGGACTGCAGGACAACATGAAACATAATAATAGCTGTATCACAGGGATGCCAGAAGCAGAAGAGGAGCAAGGGATACAAAACCTGTTTGAAAAAGTCATAACAGAAAACTTCCTTAACTTGATGAGAGAGAAAAAAACATGCAAGTTCAGGAAGCATAGAGGGTCTCAATCAAGAAAAGCCCAAAGAGGCCCACTGCAAGACACATCATAATTAAAATAGCAAAATTTAAAGACAAAGAATTCTAAAAACAGCAAGGGAGAAACAGCTAGTAACTAACATACAAGGGAGTTCCAATAAGGCTATCAGCCCATTACTCAACAGAATCACTACAAGCCAGAAGGGAATGGCAAGAAATATTCCAAGTAATGAAAGGAAAAGGGCTGCAACCAAGACTAGTCTACCCAGCAAGGCTCTCATTTAAAATGGAAGGCAAAATAAGGAGTTTCTCAGAAAAAAAAAAAAAGGCTAAAAGAGTACATCTTCACCAAACTGGCATTGAAAAAGATACTAAAAGGACTGCTTTAAGACGATGAAGAAAAAGAAAGAGAGAGCAAGAGGAACATAGGTACAAAGGGAAAAACTAAGTACCTATCAATAATAACATTAAACATAAATGGAGTAAATGCTCCAATCAAAAGACATAGGGTACCTGAATCGACAGAAAACATGACCTACACACATGCTTCCTACAAGAGACTCACCTGAAAACAAAAGATCTATATAGACTGAAAGTGAAGGGATGGAAAACAATATTCCAGACAAAGGTGCATGAAATAAAAGGTGGATACCAATACTTAGACAAAATCGATTTCAAAACAAAGGTCATAAAAAGAGACAGAGAGGGACGCTACATAATACTTAAGGCAATAATCCATTAAAAAGATATAACCCTTGTAAACATATATGCACCTAACATAGGGACGCCCAAATATATAAGGAAAATCTTGGAGGACTTCAAGAAAGATATTGAGAGCAACATGTTCATAGTAGGGGATTTTAACACCCTATTGTCAACAATGGATAGATCTTCCAAGCAAAGAATCAACAAGGATATTGTGGCACTGAACAACACCCTAGATCAAATAGACTTAAATAATTGATATATACAGAAACTTTCACCCCAAAGAAGCAAAATACACATTCTTTTCAAATGCACATAGAACATTTTCAAAGATAGATGACATAGTAGGACACAAAACAAGCCTCAACAAACTCAAGAAATATGAAATCATATCAACCGTCTTCTCAGATCACAATGGCTTAAAACTAGAACAATCCTCAAGGAAAAAACTCAAACATTCAAATCCATGGAGACTGAATAACATGCTGTTAATAAATGAATGGATTAACAATATGATCAAGGAAGAAATCCAAAAGTTTCTGGACACAAATGAAAATGAACAAACAACAGCTCAAAACCTATGGGACACAGCAAAGGCAGTCCTAAGAGAGAAGTTCATAGCAATACAGGCCTACTTAAAAAATATAGAAACATTTCAAATAAACAACCTAACCCTACATCTAAAAGACCTAGAGGAGCAGACAACATCAAACAAAGCCCAGAGCAAGTAGAAGGAAATAATCAAGAGCAAAGCAGAATTAAATGAGACAGAGACTAAAAGAACAATTCAAAGGATCAAAAAATCCAGGAGCAAGTTCTTTGAAAGGATAAACAAGATCGCCAAACCTTAACCAGACTCATTAAGGAAAAAAAAAAAAAAACTTCTTCCGGCCAAGATGGAGGCGTAGGTAGACACACTGTGCCTCTTCACACAATCAAAACAAGGACAACAACAATTTAAAATAAAAAAAACAACCGGAACTGACGGAAAAATCTAACTGTATGGAAGTCTGACAATCAAGGAGTTAAAGAAGAAACATTTACCCAGACCGTTAAGAGGGGTAGAGATGCTCAGGTGGGCATAGAGGACTCGCAGCAAGGTGGCAGCTGGCAGCTGGAGGATTGGGGCTCGCAAGGCCCCAGCAGGCCAGCAAGGCAGCAGCTAGTGGAGCCAGCAGTCCCATGTTCACGCTCAGATACTCCGGGAGAAACTACTGGGGAGGGAGGCAAACCGCCAGCCAAAAGCTCCAGCATGGGGAAATACAGCCTCAAACCACTCATTGAAAACACTTGTGGGGGTTGAGGTGGCAGCGGGAGAAAACTCCCAGCTTCACAGGAGAGTTCATTGGAGAGACCCACAGGGTCTTAGAACATATACAAACCCACCCACTGGGAATCAGCACCAGAAAGGCCCACTTTGATTGTGGATAGCGGGGGAGGTGACTGAGGGCCAGCAGAGAGCAGAGCAAGTGCCACTGTTCCCTATTGGATGCCCTTCTCCACATACAATGTCACAAGGCAGCAACAAGGGATGTCCTGCCCTGGTGAACACCTAGAGGGATGTCCCGCCCTGGTGAACACCTAAGGCTCCGCCCCTAACTACGTAGCAGGTATGATGAGAAAAAAAATGGCCTAAATGAAAGAACAGATCAAAGCTTCAGAAGAAATACAACTAAGCAATGAAGAGATAGCCAACCTATCAGATGCACAGTTCAAAGCACTGGTAATCAGGATGCTCACAGAATTGGTTGAATTTGGTCGCAAATGGATGAAAAAATGAAGGATATGCTTAGTGAAATAAAGGAAAATGTACAGGGAACCAATAGTTATGGGATGGAAACTGGGACTCAAATCAATGGGGTGGACCAGAAGGAAGAAAGAAACATTCAACCAGAAAAGAATGAAGAAACGAAAATTCAAAAAACTGAGGAGAGGCTTAGGAACCTCCAGGACATCTTTAAACATTCCAACATCCAGATTATAGGGGTACCAGAAGGAGAAGAGGAAGAGAAAGAAATTGAAAACTTATTTGAACAAATAATGAAGGAGAACTTCCCCAATCTGGCAAAGGAAATAGACTTCTAGGAAGTCCAGGAAGCTTAGAGAGTCCCAGAGAAGTTGGACTCAAGGAAGCACACACCAAGGCACATCATAATTACATTAGCCAAGGTTAAAGATAAGGAGAGAATCTTAGAAGCAGCAAGAAAAAGGGAGACAATCACCTACAAAGTAGTTCCCATAAGACTTTCAGCTGATTTCTCAAAAGAGACCTTACAGGCAAGAAGGGGCTGGAAAGAAGTATTCCTAGTCATGAAAGGCAAGGACCTACATCCAAGATGACTGTATCCAGCAAAGCTTTCCTTTAGAATGGAAGGGCAGATAAAGTGCTTCTCAGATAAGGTCAAGTCAAAGGAGTTCATCATCACCAAGCCCTTATTATATGAAATGTTAAAGGGATTTATCTAAGAAAAAGAAGATAAAAATATGAACAATAAAATGAAAGCAAACTCACAGTTATCAACAACCACACCCAAAACAAAAACAAACTAAGCAAGCAGCTAGAACAGGAATAGAATCACAGAAATGGAGATCACGTGGAGGATTATCAACAGGGGAGTGGGAGGGGGAGGGAGGGGGAAAGGTACAGAGAATAAGTAGCATAAATGGTAGGTAGAAAATAGACAGGGGAAGGTTAAGAATAGTATAGGAAAAGTAGAAGCCAAAGAACGTATATATGTATGACCCATGGACATGAACTAAAGGGGGGCAGGAATGTGGATGGGAGGGGGTGGGCAGGGTGGAGGGAAATAAAAGGGGGAAAATGGGACAACTGTAATAGCATAATCAATAAAATATATTTAAAAAAAAAACAGAAAGAACCCAGATAAATAAAATCAGAAATGAAAGAGGAAAAATTACAGCTGATACCACAGAAATACAAAGGACTGTAAGAAATTACTATGAACAACCATATGCCAAGAAATTTGACAATGTGGGCAAAATGGACAAATTTCTAGAAACATATAATCTTCCAAAACTGAATAGAGAAGAAGCAGAAAGCCTGAATAGACAGACAACAACTAGTGAAATTGAAGCAGTAATCAAAAATCTCCTGGCACACAAAAGCCCTGGAAAGGATGCCTTCTCAGAAGAATTTTAGCAAACATTTAGGAAAGAGTTAATTCCTTACCTTCTCAAACTATTTCAAAAAAATTCAAGAAGAGGTAATACTTCCAAATGCATTTTATGAAGCCAGCATCATCCTAATCCCAAAAGCAGATAAAGATGCAACAAACAGAAAACTGTAAGCCAATATCACTGATGAACATAGAAGCTGAAATCCTCAACAAAATATTGGTAAACTGGATCCTGCAATACATTAAAAAGATCATACACCATGATCAAGTGGGATTCATCTCAGGAATGCAAGGATGGTATAAATTTCAGAAATCAATAAATATAATACACCACATAAATAAAAAGAAAGATGAAAATCACATGATCATATCAACAGATGCTGAAAAAGCATTTGATAAAGTACAGCACCATTTATTATAAAAATTCTCAGCAAAGTGGGAATAGAGGCAATATACCTCAATATAATAAAGACTATATATGACAAACTTACAGCCAACATCATACACAACAGGCAAAAACTAAAAACTTTCCCCCTAATATCAGGAACAAGACAAAGGTGTCTGCTTTCACCACTTTTATTCAACATAGTATTGGAAGTCCTAGCCACAGCAATCAGACAAGAAAAAGAAATAAAAGCATCAAAATTAGAAAGGAGGCAATAAAGCTGTCTCTGTTTGCAGATGACATGATAGTATACATAGAAAACCTTATAGACTTCACCAAAAATCTACTTGAACTAATAGGTGAATTTAGCAAAACAGCAGGATACAAAGTCAATATTCAGAAATCAAAGGCATTTTTACAAAACAACAATGAATATCATAATCAGAAATTAGGAAAATAAGCCCATTTACCATAGCAACAAGAAAAATAAAATACTTAGGAATAAATTTAAACAAGGAGGTAAAGGACTTGTCCTCAGAAAACTACACAACATTGAAGAAAGAAATTAAGGAAGACACAAATACATGAAAGCATATATTGTGTTCATGGACTGGCATAATTAACATCATTAGAATTTCCTCACTGCCCAAAGCAACCTATAGATGCAAAGCAATCCCTATTAAAATACCAATGACATATTTCACAGATATAGAACAAATATTTCAAAAAATTTATATGGAACCATAAATGACCCCAAATAGCCACAGCAATTTTGAGAAAGAAGAACAAAGTAGGAGGGATCACAAAACCTGATATCAAACTATATTACAAGGCCACTGTAATCAAAACAATCTGGTACTGGCATAAGAACAGACGCATAGACCAACGGAACAGAATAGAGAGCCCAGAAATAAACCCATGTCAATATGGTCAGTTAATATTTAACAAAGAGGGTAGGAACATAAAATGGAGTAAAAATAGCCTCTTCAATAAATGGTATTGGGAGATCTGGACAAGTACATGCAAAAAATGAAACTAGACCACCAACTTACACCATACACCAAAATAAACTTGAGATGGATAAAAGATTTAAATATAAGTCATGACACCATAAAAGTCCTACAGAAAAATATAGGCAGGAAAATCTCAGATATGCCACGCAGCAATATTTTCACCAATACATCCTCTAGGGCAAGGGATATAAAGAAAAGGATAAACAAATGGGACTACATCAAACTAAAAAGCTTCTGCAAAGCTAAAGAAAACATCAACAAAATGGAAAGGGAACCAACCGTATGGGAAAACATATTTGCCAATGATACCTCAGAGAAGGGTTTGATCTCCAAAACATATAAAGCACTCACATGACTCCATACCAGGAAGACAAACAATCCAATAAAAAAATGGGCAAAGGACCTGAACAGACACTTCTCCAAGGACATATAGAGGGCCTATAGGCACAGGAGAGGGTGTTCAATGTCACTAGCCCTTACAGAGATGCAAATTAAAACCACAATGAGACACCACTTCACACTGGTCAAAATGGCCACCATAAACAAATCAACAAACGACAAGTGCTTGTGAGGTTGTGGAGGAAAGTGAACCCTAGTACATTGTTGGTGGGAATGCAGACTGGTGCAGCCACTGTGGAAAATAGCATGGAATTTTCTCAGAAAACTAAAAACAGAGCTGGCTTTTGACCCAGCAATTCCACTGCTAGGATTATATCCTAAGGGCCCTGAAACACCAATTCAAAATAACCCATGCACTCCAACATTCACAGCAGCACAATTTACAATACCCAAGTGCTGGAAACAGCCTAAGTGCCCATCAGTAAGTGAGTGGATAAAAAACAAAAACCAAAAAACTGGTACATTTATGCAATGGAATACTACACAGCCAAAAGGAAAAAGGAACTCCTACCTTTTGTGACAGCATGGATGTAACTGGAGAGTATTATGCTAAGCGAAATAAGCCAGGCAGCAAAAGACAAATACCATATGATCTCACCTATAAGAGGAACCTAATGATCAAAACAAATGACCAAAATAGAACTAGAGGTATGGAAACAATGAACAACCTGACAGTGATCAGAGGGGATAAGGATAAGGGGGAAAGAAGGGTAAGGGACTAGTCAAGGAACAAGTATAAATGACCCATAGACATGGACAACAAGGTGGGGACTGGCTGAGGGTGGGCATGACAAGGGAGGACAATGGGGGAAAATTGGGACAACTGTAACAGAACAACAATAAAAAAATGGATTAGACATCAGAAACAATGGGGCAGAATAACAGTTGGCCCAGAACAGGCAAAAGATATTATATTAGGACAAAAACTGTTAAAGAGAATCCCACTAGCACCTTCCACATGAACTCCATTGGAGAGGGGAGAGTGAACGAGAGGCTATCCCAAAGCAGAGCTGGAAAGATTGTGAGGTCAGAGCAGAGCACCGTTAGGAGTGTGGACTCCAGAGCCAGATTCCCCGAATTTGGATCTAACCAGCTGGGTGAACTTGAGTTAGTTACTTAACCTCTATGTGCCTCAGTTCTGCCATCTGTAAAATGGGAACAATGATACTACCTAACTCACAGAATCACGGCTATGAGACTTAAACTCATTAATATATACAAAGGGTTTAGAAGAGTACCACACACCCAGTAAGCAGAGTATGGCTGTTTGTTAAATTAAAGACATTTAAAGGGTAAAAATTCTCAATTGCCATAGCATAGCCGTTGCTTTGAGTTTGGGGAGTAAACTTCCAGTGCATTCCTCTTCCTAGGCTACTTTTAATTATTTAAAATTTCATAGGGAAAGGCTCACAACAGGGTCTACGCACATTAAAGTCTGATCTGTAAATAGCTCACTGACTCACATACAGTTTACAGATTTATCCACAGCTAAAATTCAGTGGCACATTATCATCTGGTCTCCCTGGGGAACTAAGTGTTCCACATAAGTTAATTTTCTAGCACCCAAAGCATGTCTAAGAGCCTCTGTAATAAAAGTTTGAATTATGTTAACAGCTTGCAAAATATGTCATAATTTCCAATTTTCTTAAACAGTTCATCATAAATAATTTAATACAGTATTTCCCTGTTGAGTTAGGTAGATCATTTTAAACAAACACTAGTCATTGGGCTCATGCTATACTACAGTCATGGTCTTAAGGATTAATTAGCAGCATTTACAGATCTGTTTGCTAAACTCTTTGCTCAAATAGGACTGTACTGGAATCCTGGTATCTCCCTTTTACTTTACTTTTCCTGCATCTTTCCCTGCTCTTAGTTAAACTTAAATTAAATTTTGAAGCTATCACTATTTCTGCTTCAAAATATAACTTTTCCAGTTTTGTTATCTCAAAGCAAGCATGCCAGTAAATGGATGCACAGCCTATCAGCTGTGGTGTGGGCATGAGACTCCAACAAAGGGCAGGAGGCTTACACAGTGCCCGTTGAGGGGTCTGCGGAGCCTACTCTCTAGAAATTGGTCCCAAGTTTGCACTATTAGGGACAGTCGAGGATGCCAAGAGCATTGCCAGTTTGACGAGAGATTTGTGACAGTAAGGGCAGTACATGTCTTCAGACAACTCCACATCTCTACTGTATTCGTTTCATTTTGTTTTTGTAACAAAGTATCAATACCACCACTTAATGGCTTAAAACAACACAAGTTTATTGTCTTGCAGTTCTGGGGGTCAGAAGTCCAAACTGGTTTTTATGGGCTAAAATCAAAGTGTCAGCAGAACTGCTTTCCTTCTGGGGACACTACAAGAGAGTATGTTAACTTGCCTTTTCCACTGAGAAGCTGGAAAATAGATTTCAGAAAATGTACGGGGGCCACCTGTCCTTCTGGGCTGTGGCCCATCCTCCATCTTCAAAGCACATCACACTGACCACCACTGCAGCCATGGCAGCCTCCTCCGACTTTGATGTACCGGCAGCCTCCTACAGGGGCCCTTGTGAGTGAGTGCACTGGCCCCACCTGGATAATGAGGAATGATCTCCCCGTGTCTGGAGCCTTAACTTCATCACATCTGCAAAGTTCCTTTTGCCATGTGAGGTAATCTATTCACAGGTTCTTGGGACTAGGAAATGGACACCTTTGGGGCCATTATTCTGCCTATCCCACCCATAGAGATGTTGGACAGATCTCAAATTTAATAGGCACAAAACTGAGCCACTGGTCTCCCCACCCAGTCCCTCCACTTCTGCCCAAATTGGTTCCACCCACAGTCCACCTGCATTCCAGCCGAGGGCAAGTCCATCTTTCCAGTCACTCGGGGCGAGTAGTGTGCAGTCATCTCTGTTGTCAAGCTCTGTCAGGTATCCTTTCAAAAACAAGTCCAGCATCTGACAACCTCTGCCCACCGCCACAGCTGCCATCAGTCCAAGCCACGCTCTCTCTCAGTGGGATCCCCGGATGGCTTGCATGGTCCCTCCTGATCCCGCCCTACCATCTATTCTCAACCCTGCAGCCAGAGGAGACTTATAATACAAGTTAGCTCACATCACCCCTGTCTTTAAATCCCTCTGGTGGCTCTCCATGTCACAGCATAAAAGCCAAGGTCTTTAGGACCGGTATCCCAAGAAGGAAGAAAAAGTAGAAGCAAAGCTCAGAAGTGAGAAAGTGCAGTTTTCCAGAATTGGAAGCCATTCTGTGTGCCCTGAGTGAAGATTATGAAAGGGAGTGAGAGCAAAGACCTGGTCTCCATGGTGAGTGGCCTGACCATCCTAAGGGCCACGCGAAGCTGTTGGTGGGTATTCTGCAGAGCCATGCACACAGGTCTGCCCTTTGGGAAGGCAGCCTGGTGGCAGCCTGCAATGGCGCGACAGAACAGGGAAGAGAGGAAGGTAGCTATTGAAGGAGCCCAGTGGGGAGAGGGCAGTAGTGGCAGAGAAAATGGGGAGTGGGCAGATTCATGGCCATTTAGGAGGTCAAGCAGAGCCTGTGGCTGGGGGCTGGGCAGGACTCCCTGTCGAACAGGTTCCTGGTGCAGAAGAGAATGTGGATGGCTAACCTAAAGACTCTGTGGTGTCTTGGGGAGATGTCCCTCCTGTCCAGGTGCTGCCTCCAACCCCAGGACCTTTGCACAAAGGAGAAAGAGGGAAGAGCTGTAAAAAAGAAATAGCTAAGATTGAATCTCCTGCCAACCCAGAACAGGAAAAGGGCTCAGAGTCACAATTAAATGAAGCTACAGAAAATGAAGAGGCATACCTGTGTTTCATAACTGTTACACCACCTCAACAAAAACAGGGACAAAAAAACTTGTTAATAAAGCAAAGCATGTGTCCAGCTCTCGCCAGACAGCACAGGCAGCTGCGACTCACACACGCGGCCCCGCAGTGTTATGTGCATCTTCTCCTTCAGGACCAACAGCAGCACAGAACCTAAGTGCACGAGTCAGCACAGTTCAGGTCTGAAATGAATCCCAGACTAACTTTTCAAAATCAAGCTCCTTAAATTAAACATGCACCAGCCCACCTGCTCCTCTGCCCACCAGCAGCCAGAATCGCCTTTTAAAATATACAAATGTGATGTCACTTCTCTGCTAAGGGCTCCTCTTTGCCCACACAGCACTCAGGAGTAACCTTAAAGCCCTTCACCAGCCAAGTTTCACTGACCAGGACCACACCACCCCCATTCTCCCAGGTGGACCCTCTCTATCACATTCCACACCTATGCCAGCTCCTTTCAAAGTCTAGTCTTCTGACGTCTACTCCCCCTGGAATTCCCCATGCCTGCAGCCCCTCTTGTGCCTAGCACACAGTGGTTAGTCAACACATGCTAAGTGCTGAATCATTCAGTGAAGCCTCAAACAACCAGCCACCTCCCAGTGAGTTCACAATACCTCCCAGGCAGAAGGGTCTGGTGTTCTCCTTCCACACGAGCCTAAGACAGAGGGTGGGGGCGGAGGACACAGATGCATGGGCCAGTTCTGTCCTGACCAGGCGTTTTATTCGACCTTCACAATATAATGACTTATCTCATTAGTAACATGTGTAAGTCAGGAAATTCTTCTTCCATTATCCAGACTCCTGACTTAAGTTGGAAAATGAGGCAACCTGGCACCAATGGCCCAGCTGCCCTTTTTGTAGAACAGTATTCACTCCACAGTTTGCCCCATCCTCACCCTCACACTGTCACCCCAAGAGAAAGTGAGCTGCAGTTGCTTCGTGCCCCTGATCTTAAACATCATCTGCACACCTCCTCCCTTTGTTCTCCGGAGGCAGAGGCTTCCCTACACCTGGTCCTTATGTTCTTCCTTCTGGCGTCTGCAGGGTCTTTATCCTCCAAGTGTTTCATCCCTGACGCCAGAGGCTCTCAACACTGGTCATGTGCTGGAATCACCTGTGCATTCCAAACCATATGATGGCTGGGTCCCCCTGAGACATTCTAACTTCATGTTCTGGGGCACGGCCCGGCCTTTAGGACTCTTCTGTCTGAGACAGAGATCTGTCCCCACAGCCTCAACTATGAAAGGCACATGCAGGCATCAGCTCTTTGGAATCTTCTCCCACTCCAGGGCACTCCTCAGCCACTCCAAAATAAACCAAAGCTGCATATTTTCTAATCTGAGTTTATTCCATTATTTTAGACAACATGGTCACTACCAAAGTCCACAAGCCCTTATCCACAATTCTGATACCAAAAGGTCTGAAAGCTGAAAGGTTGTTTTTATAATCCATTTAACACAAAAAGTTACCTAAACTGATATAAAGTTAAATATAGTCTTTTTTTTAACCCCACTTAGTGAGAAGGTCCACATTTTTTATCTCAGAAATAGTAATGTATTTGATTGCAGGATGCTGCCCCAGACCTACTAGGAATGCTATAGGGTATAGACACGATCCAGAAATCTGAAAAATGTAAATTCCTGCACATATGTGGTCCCAAGGGTTTTATAGAAAGTATTAAGGACCAACATTACCCCCACTTTACAAATGAGGTCACCAAGGTTCTAAAAGAACCCAAATAAAGCTCATAAGGTGTCGAAGCCAGAACAGGGGTTCCTATCCACAGTGCCCTATCTGTCGAGCACTTCCACATGCAGTCACAGAAAGTGAGCCTCAAACCCCACACAGCACCGGAAATCGCCGCATCTGCTTTGTGGACCAGGAACTGGCAGCTCTGTAAAGTCAGCACCACTCTGCACTGTGAAGACAAATAATTTACTCAAATACATGTGGTCTCACCAAAACCAGATGCAGAACTTTGATAAAGACTCATCTGTTGATGCTGGAAAAAAATTTTGTTTTTCTCCTCAAAAGAAATGAAGGGAGGGAGGGAGGAACATATTTGGAGTCTTGTTTTTCTCCCAAGAGCTTCTAAATAGAAGACATTTCGAACACCACTGCCAGTTCAGCACCCTTCCCCTGACATACTCTTCTGAAGGTCTTTCCTTCTTGTCCATCTGACCAGAAGGAAGATGCCATTCAGAATGCAGCAAAGTGCACATGATTACTTGGCAGCTGTCATTAACTCAAGCATGTCCAGGAGCAGAAAGAGCCCAGGGGAGTGCAAGTCTTTGTCCCACGGATCACTGAAAAGGAAAGCCCAACCCTGCCTGCAGGTCCATTGAACACGGGACTTGACGCGGGAAAAGACATAAGGTGAGTTCAGAAGGTGGGTGGGCAGGCAATAGAGTGGAGGGAGAGGATAAGAACCCAGAGCAAAGCCAGAGAGTCCAACAACTGCTGACATTTTAGGGAGCCCGCCATGCCATGAGCAGTGATTCCAGAGCAACGTGTTAAGTGGCACCAGGAAAGCAGTCTTTCCATCGTGGTACTTGTGATACCACTACTGTAGCATCACTCACGGGTCCCATTCCCTACTTACTTGTTTCCTCTCCTTGTAAATGCTTCCCATAAAATAACTCGTGACAAGAACTGACTGAGTCAGAGGTTCCAGAGCCCTCAGTGGTCAAACTTCAGCAGGCACCAGAATCATCTGCAGGCTTGTTAAAACACAGATTACCGGGCCCACCCCCGGGTTTAAGATTCGTGGTTCCTGGGCTGGGGCTAGCGTCTGCGTTTCTAACAACCTGCTCTAGAAAAATGCTGACTGACAGAATTATGTGAGTTATACCTGTACTTGGAGATTTTCTAGTAGCTACTTTTTCAAAAGGTAAAATCCAACAATTTGAAAATAATTTTAATAATGTATTTTATTTCACCCAGTATATCCAAAATGTTATTATACCATATCAATATAAAATAACTAATGAGGTTTTCTACAAGTTTTTCATGCATAGTCTTCAAAATTTGGCATGCTTTTTACATTTATAGCAAACCTCAATGTGGATGAGCCATGCTTAAAGTTCTTAATAGTCACTTATGGTTTCTGGCTACTGTGTTGGAGAGCACAGTCACAGAAGATGGCCACTGGACGGAAGTAACTATATATGTGGCAGAGGGGTTATTTGGAGCCCAGTGACAGCCACCCAATAATGAGCAAAGTTAGGCATCTGGGGAGGGCTGGAGTGGTGGACCTGCCAGGGGCCTGTGTGTGAGATCACGGGATCTCCTCAGAAAACACATCCCAAAGGACAAGAGAGTGGAGACCTTCACACTCCTTCCATGAGACAGGAGGGGACCCCTGGGTCTTCGTGAAGTCTAAAACTCAGAGTGCTGTCTAGCCCATGGCCTCTTCCCAGGTTCTTGGAAAAGGAATATCATGCTATCAAGGAAGCAAACTCTAAAACAGGGACTTTGTTGAACACAGCACCAGGAGCTCAAGGAAACTCCACTAGGTAACCTGTGTAGCCAAGAGAGGCCCAACCCACTTGCCGCCTCCTCCCCAGGTCCCAGTGCAGAGAGAATTAAGAGGGACATCATGCACTGGATGTCTGCAGGCTGTGCCCTGGACTCCTCGCCAGCAGTCCTAGTCCCAGGCCACACTCAGTGCCTCAGTGTCAGGGCCCATCACTATAGCCATCAGCACCAGGACCCACGCAGGAGCAGGAAAGGCCCCAGAACTATCTGCAGTTCCCAAGATCCTCCCTGTGAGGGAGGCAGGGTGGAGAGGGTTTGAGGAGGACCAGGTCCCAGCTGTGGTGCTCCAGAGAATGGAGAAGTCTACCAGCAGACCCTGTTTGCTGGGTCCGATCTCAGGCCCCAAGTCTCCCACACACACTCTAATCAATGGGAGGAAGCAAACCTGCATGACTGCCACTCCCAGGAAAGCAGGCGGAGCTACAGCACAGCCACCTTTGGTGACCGTGACTCTGCGCAAATGAAGGGAAAGAGGATGTGCATGGAGGTGGGCCCTGCCCTGGCTGCTGCAGGGGTGCCCCCCTCACACCACCCGAGGAAGATGGTGGGTCACCCTGCCCAGGCTTAGCTGGCGAAGCCTGCTTGCTTCAGCCTACTGCCCTTAGAGGGTTGTTTTTAAGATTACTATTTTTAAATGATAAAATGTACATAACATAAAATCCTTTCAACAATTTTAAGTAGACAGCTCTGCAGCATCAAGCATGCTCACAGTGTTGTGCAACCATCAGCACCATCCATCTCCACAACTTTTCATCTCCCCAGACTGGAACTCTGTCCTCATTCAATAGCAACTTTCCATTCTCCTCCCCTGTGCTCTTGCCCTTGGCACCCACCATTCCATTTTAAGTGTCTACAAATATGACTCTTCTAGGTACCTAATGTAAGTGGAATCATACACTGTTGGGTTTTTTGTGACTGGCTTATTTTACTTAAATGTAATATCCTGAAGGTTTATCCTTATTGCAGCATGTGACAGGATTTCCTTCCTTTTCAAGGCTGAATAATATTCCAGTGTATGTATAGACCACATTTTGCTTATTCATTCATGCACCAGTGGGCACTTGGGTTTCTTCCATCTTTGACTATTCTGAATAATGATGCTACAAACATGTGTGTGCAAATATCTGTATGACTTCCTATTTCCAGCTCTTTGAGGTATATACACAGAAGTGGGATTGCTGGATCGTATGGTAGTTTTATTTTTAATTTTTTTGGAAACTTCTACTCTGTTTTCCATAACAGTTGCACTATTTGATATTCCCACCAACAATGAATAAGGATCCAATTTCTCCATATCCTTATCAACACTTATTTTGTTTGCTTGTTCATTTTATAAGCACCATCCTAATGGACGTGGAGTGATACCGCATTGTGATGTGTCTCATATTTTCCTAATGATTAGCATGTTGAGCATTCCTAATTTTTACTCCTGGCTGCTTCTGACTTTAGCATCTGCTCTCTAGCCTGGGCCCATGGGCTCTACCTTTCTCCCTCTGTCTTCCCTGCCCTCATGGCCCTGGACTTGACTTACCTGTGGGACCTTTGTTCTTGCCCATCTAAATGTTCCAATTACTTAGTCCAGATGCAGCAGACATTCACCTTGGCCATCAACTGGCACCCTCTCTCACAGCCAAAATTGATTCACACCTAAGTCTTCTCTCCCTATGCCAAGAAGAAAGACTGAGTCCTCAGGATGTGCAGAGAAGGGCTGAGCACTAGGAAGCACTGATGTCCCCTTCACAGCCACCGAGGAAGACTGCCTAGCTGTGCTAGAAGCCCAGGAAGCAGATGGCTTTCTCAGTCCTCCAGACAGGACAAAGAACCAGAGCTTTGAGTCCTGACTCAAGCCTTGTGGTGACACACCAGTGAGTCAGACTAGCCCTAGACCCTGATGCTGGCATCTGCGAGAGCCTAAGGCAGGCCAGACAAACCTCACAGTGCCAGTTTCTTGAGGCAGCCTAGGAAAATGCAAGTAACACAAGTGGCCTCAGGCAGGAGGCCCACTGGCAAGGGCCACGCAGGTCACACGCACGTGCCCAGGAAGGAGTGTCAGATCAGGTATGGCGTCATTCCCAAAGCTCGGAGGAAACAGTGCTGAGTGGATTTACTTTTTCCCTTATTTCCTTTATTTTTAATTAAGGTTCATTTACATACAGGAAAATGCACCCCTTTAGTGTACAGTTCTGTCAGTTTTGAGAAACACATACAACACACATGTAACTACTACCACAGCTGGGCCAGAGAACAGCCCATCACATCACCCTCCAAGATCTCCCCTGCTCCCTTCCAGTCGGCCCGCCCTCCAGCCCCAGCTCCTGGGAACCACTGTCTAGTTTCTGTTTCTCTGTTTTCACCTTTTCCAGATTATCTTATGGGCAGAATCATATCATATGTGGCCTTTTCAGACTGTTTTCTTTCATTCTGCGTAATTTGAGATTCATCTATGTGGTTCCATGTATCAGTAGTTTGTTTTTTTCTTTCTTTTTTTGACTGTGGTAAAATATGTATAACATCAAATTTACCACTTTTTCCAGGTTTATGTGTACAGTTCAGTGGCATTAATAATGTTCACATGGTTGTGCAACCATCATAGGTAACTTTGCCTTTAAAGGCTGGCCTCATTAATTAAGATTTTTTTTTTAACCCCTACCTTGTCAGGCAGGTGGTGGCCTGACCCATTCTAGATCCCTCTAAGACCCATGTCTACAGCTCCCTGGAGTAATAGTAGCCAACACCAATGGGCAGTTCACTGTGTGCCAGGCATTGTGCAAAATGTTTTATCTATGAGAGGGTCCCAACCCCCCACCCTCGGAATTATCTTCTGGAGGGTGGGCCCCTTGTAGTACAGGCTTTCCCTACTAGGTGAGTGTACATCTGTATCATAGTGTACTAGCTGGTGTTGTAGTGAGAGGCTGCATTCGGCTTCAGTGAAATTTTTTTTAAAACCTCTTTCAATGCATTTGCCCATTTCACGATGGGTGATTTAGGAGTGCACCAGCCCACACTGCGCTGAGTGTTCAGCAGTTTTTTGTTTTTTGTTTTTAATTTTTATTTTAATTGTTGATCTTGTACAGTTTTCTGTCTTTTATTCTCACCCGAACCCACCACCCCAGCCCTCCCCTCCTCCCTCCCATTTCCACCCCCCCATAGTTTTTGTCCATGTGTCCTTTATACTTGTTCCTGTAATTTAAGATTATTTTTGAATCTTAATTCCACTCAAGGTCCCTTGAGAAAAATGTGAAAGTTTGATAGCACATTCTGTTGGCAAGACATGTCCCAGTAAGTCAAGATATGTCCCAGAAGGCCAGCAAAGTCCTGGCTCATGCCTGTTGCCCCAGTATGATTATTAATAGAGTCACTTTTGTTCCTCAAGTGTCCTGGTTTGAACTAGAAACTACTTGGCCAAAGGCAAATAATTTCTCAGACATTCCTAGTGGGAGACCAAATTTTTTTAAAAACATTCTAATGGTCTATCAAATTTCAAATGTCTGTCAAATTACAAACACATTTACCTTAGACCCAACAATCCCATTTCTGAGATTTTTATCTTATGTATATATCTGCATGTGACAGTATAATGTTACAGCAATGATTGTAAAAGAAAAAATTAGTTTGCAAAAATTAGGTACCAGTCTGTGGCCCGGAGGTTGGGGACCCCTGTGTAAGATGCCCTAACCTAACACATGGTTCTGTTTCCATAACAAACAACGAGCAGCAATAAGGATGTCCTAAAGCACATCTTAGAGCATGTTTTCCTCCCTTGAGGATGTCCTCACCTTAAGGGAGGAAAACAAGGAAGAATGCATGAGTGTGCTGCTTTTTGTGTAAGAAGGGGTAGGGAGGCAATATAAATGTGCAGTTTTTGTATTTGCATAAAGAAACCTTCCCACAGATGCTGGGGGTACAAGGAAACTAAGGGGCCCATCTATGGGGTGAACCGGGTGGGATGGTTGTGGGAGGGCACAGGAAGGCCTCTAATGACATTTCCAGTTTTTCCACAGTGTAAATGTATGACTTGTTTAAAAATAATTAAATTTTAAAAAAGAAATCAGGGGAAATGTTTCTTGGGAAAAAAACTGCTAAGTTTCATGGCATGGACTCTTCATTACAACCACCTTATTTCCAGTATTCACCAAAAAGTCAATAAATTTACCTTTCAAACACTGAATATACCCCAAAGCCCTCAAATATCTAGCAAGTGATTTCCTTTTGGGAATTCATCAAGGGGTTAGACTAGGTATGAGAAAGTTCCTCCTGAAAATGTGCTTTAAATTTAAACATGTCAGCACACAAGAAAAGGTGTGCCTTCCTCTCTAATTCTCTTCTGGACACCATGTTCAGTTCTTTTGAGGAAACAATGTCTCTTGAAAAGTACAGTCATTTTAAAGCTGCCCAAAATATTGCTCCAAATTTAAAACATTTCCTTAATTTGTTTCAATTTGCGTATTAAATATTAGCATGAAAATAATCAATAATCATGAATGTTCTATGAAGTGATGAACAGACTCCTTAATCTTTTATAAGATCTAAACAAATTTTTAAGTATGTTTGCATGCAAAAGATAAGTGTATTAATTTTCTATGGCTACAGTTACAAAAACCCACAGACGGTAACTTAAGAACGCACACATTTATTATCCCACGATTCCGCAGCACTGTGTTGTGTGCTGGCTGCGGTTCCAGTGCAGTGTGGCCCTGCTGAGTCTTCTGTCTGGACAACGCCATGGCCTTTGAAGGGCCGAGTTCCTCGCTAGAAGCCCTGGAGAAGAATCAGCTTCCAAGTTCACAGGCTTGATTACTGGCCAAATTCAATTCCTGGTAGTTGTAGGACTGTGGTCTCCTTTTCTCACTGGCTATCAGCAGGAGTGACCCCTGCTCCCAGAGGCTGCCAGATGCCTCTCTAGTCTGTGGCCCCTCAGTCCTTCTCGGGCTTTAAACCTCTCTGACTCGTCCTGCCACTGCACTTCTGACTCCACCAGAGAAAGTTCTCAGTGTTTAAGGATTTATGTGATTACGTTGGACCCACCTGAATAAGCTCCCTAATTTAAGGTCCATAAATTTAGGTACAAGATATCTTGGGAAACTGGATGTGTTCTGAGGAACTAAACTCAGAGCCTTGTCCAAGCCTCCTACTTTCCAGATTCCTTTTCCATTATAAATCCTGAAAGCGCACTGGACATAAAAGAATGAACCCCATGAGAGCCATTTAAAAAAACCTAAATTGATGGTGACTCCATGTTTTAGCATTAACTTTTCTATTAACTCCAACTTTTTACTTCTAAACCTTATCCTCAAGAGAATGAAATCTCATTAAAAATAGAAAGGATTGCTTTCACCTTAGAAAAAAATATATACCTTTAAAAAATCCAGTGTATTCTTCTGTTTTCATAATTTACTCTTTAAAGCAGAAAGAGCCCACATAATGGCTTTCAGGATGAAAAGACAATATTAATTTTCTATAAGTCTTATTTATAACAATGATTTTTTAAAAGGAAAGGGCAGCTCTAATTAGGCAGATGGTTGAATGTATAAATATAAATATACATATACATATACATATAAATAAGCTATATATATGCGTGTCTATATATCTATATCATATGCCTATATATATGCCAACTTGGCCATGGAAGTCTCATGTTTCAATTCAGAGTACTTAACCAAAGGTTTTATTTAAGTCCTCAACTATGGTTGGTTGTGTTACCTATCTCAAAAAAAGTCTCTCTCAATTAGGATTTCTTCTAATCTTCTGTTCCTGGGATCTGGAGTCATCTAAATGCCCACAGGAGCTCCTGGCAATGTCTCAGTGCAGGGTCTACAGTAGCCCTGGGCAGCGGGGGAAGGAGGGATTTGCCACCATCTCAGTGACTCATGGACAGATGAGGGAGCTGCTTTCCACAGTCCGAGGAGAAGTGGTCATTTTGGAAAGGTCATATAAAGCACAGTAAAATGAAGTTGCAGACTCCAGGAACAGTACCACTCTAGATGGCTGTCCTCCAGTGATCTCAGCTGTTAGAGCCTAAGGGCTATTGCTAGTGTCCCTGGAAAACATCTGGGCAGATGGTGCAGGGTTCACATGGCCCATCATGAGAGGGGCAGTAACAGGCTAGAGAGCCAGGAACAGAGCCCATGCGGTCACTGGGGTCAAAGGAAGTGCTGCTGTCTTACAACAGAAGAATATGATCATGAGCAATTACACCACAGGTCACACATTCCTGCCGTACAATCCGAGTCCCTGTTTTAAAACAGGCTACAAACATGACTTTCATATCACAATCATTTCTAAAAGACAAGAGGATAACCCTCAACTGAGTTCCAAAATAGAGAGACGTGCCCACTATGTGGACAAGAATGCCGAAAGAATTCACACAAGCCGATGTAGTATTTCTCCATCTTAAGGACGAAACAGCAGTGTAAATTTATATCCCCCATCCCATCTTCCTGCAAATGATGTTATTTAAATTCTTCATTTTGTTACTAAATCTAATGGTCAAAATTTATATTGCTGAGTCTACTTCCTCAGATATTCTATTCTGTTATTAATCAAAACTGTGTCTACGAGAGGGGTCGGGCTCAGTCCAGTTCACTCTCCTGAACTGTCTGGTAGAACCAGGAAAGTCCTTCTGATGCAAGATCATCAAAGCATGGAAAAGTTTTCACCAGTAGGTAGCTAAGACATTCGACTATTTCACTAAACTTTCTATGTTCTTAATAAACCTTAATGAATGTCAAGTGCAATAAGAAGGCTTAAAGAAAGGAAGAGCATACATGACAAGAGAAGTATAGGAGAGAAAATACAGCTCTTGGATATGGCAGAGAGATTCTTTCTCATGGAGCAATGTCACTGCACTCTACAAGGCTGTGATACAGAGGGCGCCTTCCTGACCACTGCCTGGCTGTGAATCTCTTTCAAGAAGGGGGCTGTGGTGGAATGAAAAGAGAGCAAATGTGCTATAACCAGCACCTAAGTGAGACATTGAGAGAGGGTTGGTTTATACATTAGTATTTTTAAACTGAAAACAGTACACAAGCAAAAATGATAACTTTCTAAATGTAGAATGTTTGAATTTCCCATTATAAAATAAATCCTGAACTCCACCAGCTCAAAAAATAAATTAATACAGTACTGTTTTGCTTAATTATCCTCTTCTCTGCCTGTATCCCAGGGAAGGGAAATGAACATTTATCTATCATTTTGATATAATAAAAAGGCTTTCATCTCCACCTGATAATATAGCAAAATAAACATTACTATGACTAATGTGAAGCTACTAACAGTCTATAAATATCTGTTACTCAAAAAATTCTGTTCTACCAAGTAACTACTTAAGAGAGAGTATGTAAAGATAATTTCCTTCTAACCAAATAGATTATTTTCTAAATATTTAGGCATAAGTGAGTTGTTAGGAACTAAGAAAACATTCTTGCATAAAAAGTATAATGATATTTAACAAATTTTAAATTAAAATAGTATTTAAATGATAATAGCGTATGGTTTTAAATTTTAATTAAAAATATAATAGTGTTCAAGTTTACAGGTTAATATCCCAGAGTCCATATAACTCATTCATGGCTGATTATAATAACTGCTTGATTTCTGGTCATTAAGAATAAGTTCCTTTTTTCTCCTAAGAAGATTGTTAGCCTCGGACAAATTTGTAGAAATGCGTGGTTTCTTTGCTTTCCTCTCAGCTCATGTTAAGCCTGTCTCCCAGCTCTCCACTCCTGTAGCTGCTCTGTCCTGGCCACCACAGCCCGCTGACCAGGTCTGCGTACTTTCCCCAAGGTGCTCTGTACCACCAACGACCCATCTCTGCAACTTCTTCTCTTTTTTTTATTGTTTTAATATATTTTATTGATTATGCTATTACAGTTGTCCCATTTCTCCCCCATCATTCCCCTCCACCCTACACACCCCTTCCCACCTACATTCCCCCCCCTTTAGTTCATGTCCATGTGTTATAAGTTCTTTAACTTCTACATTTCTCACACTATTCTTGCCCTCCCCCTGTATATTTTCTACCCACCGTCTATGCTACTTAATCTCTGGTACCTTTTCCCCCTCTCTCCTCCTCCCACTCCTCTGTTGCTAACCCTCCATATGATCTCCATTTCTGTGGTTCTGTTCCTGTTCTAGTTGTTTGCTTTTGCTTTAGGTGTGGTTGTTAATATCTGTGAGTTTGCTGTCTTTTCACTGTCATATTTTTTATCTTCTTTTTCTTAGATAAGTCCCCTTAACATTTCATATAATAAGGGCTTGGTGATGATGAACTCCTTGAACTTGACCTTATCTCTGCAACTTCTTAATCCGAATGCCAGGAACCTGAGTCACAGAACCTGGACCTAGAGATACTCTGACCCAATCCACCTTAAACTTACTCCGCCGAAAGTATTCCATACCAATTATCAATGCCTAATCAATGCATAATCTATCCTAAGGTATTTGCATTGGTTAAAATTGACCAGTAACACAGGATCATGTCACTTGTAAAATTCCAGGAAGTGTAAGAAATACAAATGAAAAATTCTAAGCCATCAACAAGAAAATATTTTGAACCTAGGACCTCCTTGACAGTAGGCTACCACCTCTTAGTTCTGTCTCCAGGACCAACCCTTCTAAGCTAGCACAGCTTTCTACAGCTTCTACCCTCCTCCACTTGTGAACTTACAGAACAGTTTTCAGAGGCTTCACAACAGCCTTCCCAGACCCTCTGGAAGGATAAGCCAGAGCAGAGAGAAGGATGGCAGGGCATCCTCCTGCATTCTGGAGTTTAAGAGGGGCTCGGGGGTGGGATATGCTGGTTCTGTTTCTACAGCTAAAAGAGTGGGTCTAGTAGCTGTCTTCTGTCCTGCAGAGAAAGGAACCTCGCTAACCCAAAATCCTTGCTCTCTTCTTAGTGGTCTAAATAAAGGCCAACTGGGTTGAAATATCTTAAAACACTTTGGGCAATTTTAAATAAAAAAGACATTAATGAGATTTCTCAATCATAAATTTCTTTCTTTTTTTTTTCCTATCCTCGCCCAAAGACATTTTTCCACTGTTTTTTACAGAGAAAGGAAGGGAAAGAGAGAAACATTGAAGCAAGAGGGAAGTATCAGTGGGTTACCTCTAGTACATGGCCGGTCCAGGGATCGTTGGTGCCTGGGACCTGGGGACCAAACCTGCAACCCAGGAGTGAGGCCTGGCCAGGAGTCAAACCCATGACCTTTTGGTTTCAGGGTGATGTGCCAACCAACTGAGCCACGTTGGTCAGGTCTCTAGCATAAATTTTTTAAACCTACTATGAGAAAAATATATACAACTTACTCATCATCCCCTCTCCCCTCTTCCACCCACCTGATGGAACACCATCTGATAAAACTGCTTCCTCACCTGTAGTCATGAACCTTCTCTCCCTCACCCCTCAGACCCAATTCATAACCAGAGCTTTGTTAAGAATGGGTAATCTGTACCCATGGCACAATGTTCAAAAATGGAAGGACACATCTGGCATTCACAAAATCCAAGTCCCCCAACTAACTAACTGTCCTCACAGAAGCAACCACACTTCCTTGTACAATGGTCTATGTACACACATTTTTTACAATCAGGATTAGCACAGCACACAAGTAGTTTCTACGCCTTTCTCCTTCCAGCCTTGGAAGCTGGTCATGCCAGTCCACATAAAGCTGCTTTTCCTTTGTAGCAGCTGACCACATGCCGCTGTACATATGTAACACAATTTAATCATTCCTTCACCTATGGTTACTGAGATTACTTCCAATCTTTTGCCATTATTAAAATGCCTGGCTGATTTTAACTTCTAAATATTTCTCCTATCCACTCTCTCATGTATGTTCCACCCTACGTACTTCCACTGACTTTATTTATGCCTTATCATCCCTAACCTGGACTATCATGATAGCCATGTAATAGACCCCCCATTGATTCTTACTCTGCCCCCACCGTTCATCCTCCAAAATCCATGACAATCTACTGAATTAGAATTCTGTCCATACCTAACCCGAGTGAAAATTCTTCAGTAACTACAAATGTACTCAATGAAGGCCAAGCTCATGAGCACATTACAAAGGCCTCCTCCAACGTCCTACCCATTGCAGTTGTGTCATCTTAGTACTATCTACTTAGTACTTAGTACGCTGTGCACTCTGAGAACAACAGGGTGCTTTGTACCTATCTTTGTCCATGCTGTGCCCTCAGGGTGGAACACCCTCTCACCTTATCTCATAAGCCTTTAAGACAGATCTACCACCACCTCCCCAGGAAGACAGCTCTGAACCCTCAGAAGGGACAGTGAGCCTCCACAGCCACATGTGCCTGCTTCAGTCCTCCCTTGTGCAGCATCACAGTGAAACCATCACCCAGCTCTCTTCCCTTCCACTGTACACCATGGGAGGGACAGACCCTGCACCTCTATAATGACATACAGTAGGCCCTGAAATGTTCATTGTGATGAACTCATACGGAAAGAGGAGAGAAGGTGAGTTTCAAAATGAAGAAAGTGATCAAGATGTGCCTTAGTTTTCTCATCACAAAAATTGAAGAAAATAGTATTTTCCATATGGTTGTGATAAAGATTAAATGAGATCATATGTATCAAATACATGGAACAGTGCCCAGCAAATGGAAAGTACTCAGCAGATGTTGTTATGGTGTCAGGAAGCAACATAAGAATTGAGGACTGACAGGTCTCAGAGGAGTGGGGGTGGGGGGAACTGGATAAAATAAGATGGAGAGATCAGCCACACATGGGCCGTGGACTCAGGCAACAGTGTGGTGAAGGCCAGGGGAAGGTGGGGTGGAGGCTGGGTGGAGGCGGGCATGGGGCAGGGCAATAGGGGACATCTGTAATAGTCAACAACGAAAAGACTCTCCCTAATTAAATTTTTAAAATTATGTGGTAAAAAAAAGAATTAGGAGGGGGTTCAAGATGGCAGCATGGTAGGAGGACGCAGATTGCCCTTCCTCCTGCACATGGGAGAAAAACCTAACTGATCTACAGGGGAACAGAGCAGATAGCCAACAATACCACGTATATATGAAAATAGGAGATCAAAATCCGTAGCAGACATTGGAAAACTAGACGTGGCAGCCGAGCGACCGGAGGTGGCCCTGAGACGGGACAGAGGCGACCCAGCGACCAGAGGGGCCTCTGCAAGCGACCGGAGGGGGCCGCGCGACCGGAGGGGCCTCTGCAACCGACCGCAGGCGGCCTCGCGTCCGGAGGTGGCTCTGCAACCGACCGGAGGCGGTCGCGCGACCGGAGGCGGCTCTGCGACCGGGTTGGAAGCAGCCCTGTGGCCAGAGGTGACCCTGCAACTAGAGAAGGGGACTCTGGAAGACCCGGAGCTCACATCTGTGATCCTGGGGTGAGTGCGCGCAACTCCGGAAACTCTCGGAGCCCACGCCCGTAGTCTCAGGCGGGCGCCTGCACCCTGTAGGAGACCCGGAGCTCACAGCAATAGGCTCGGGGAGGGATGGATCTGTAAGAGATTCCAGCTGAAACCCATAAACTCTGGAAAGCTCGCCCCCTGCAGGAGGCTCAGAAATCACACCTAAGGCCCTACATGAAGAGTACGCCATTAGCCCTGGGGACAGTGCTGGGCTGGCACTGAGGACAGTAGCCCAAAGCTGACTGAGTGAGGAACAGGGAGAAAAGCTGTACAAGTCGCCTCGCAGCCTGCTACAGCCAGCAAGTCCAGAAAATCCAGTTTGGCCTGTGTGAAAATAGCAAGAGATTTTTTTTTTTCTTCTTATTCTTTTTCTTTTTTTGGGGGTGTTTTGTTTCATTTTGTTTTGTGGGTTTTTTTTTTTTTTTTGATAGTTGTTTTTTGTCTGTTTAGTTGGGTTTTTTGTTTGTTTGTTTGTTTTGGTTCGTTTTTCATTTTTGTGGGGTTCTTTTTGTTTTGTTTTGATTATATATTTTTTATTTCTTTATTACTTCTACCTTTTTTATCCCTCAATTCCTTTTGCTTCTCTTTACTTCTTTCTGGCTTTATTCCTTCTTCCTTTCTTTCCAATTCTATCTCTCCTTCCCTCCTCTTTTTTTTTCTTTTTTCTCTCTCTTCTTTTTTCACTCTATTCTTTTCTCTTTTTGAATACCCACGAGTGAGGCAAAGAAATCCTAGAACTGTGGAAAAACCAGAGTTGGACCAAAAGAGGGGGTATTCCCACAGCTGAGACAGTGGAAGCTGTGAACACCAGGATACCTGAAGAAGACTATAACACTGAATCTCACAGGTATTCCACCACAGAAGTTCACACCATAAACGCAGGTAGCCAGAACAGATCAACTTAAGAAGCAGAGGTTTACAAGAAGAGTCTCACCAACAATGAGAAGACAAAGAAACAATCCCCAAATGAAAGAAAAGGTGGAAGCCCCAGAAAGAATGCTAAATGAAACAGAGGCAACTCAACTATCAGATATGGAGTTCAAAGAAATGGTTATCTGGAAGCTCCATGAGCTCTCAATGAGCTACCAGAAACTACAGGAAGCTACAATGAACTCACTGCAAACTATATCAAAATGAAAAAGGAAATAGAAACTATCAACAAGGGCCAAGAGGAAATGAAGAATACAATTTCTGAGCTGAAGAACACAGTAGAAGGAATGAAAAGCAGAATCGATGAAGCAGAAGATCGGATCAGTGAGTTGGAGGACAAAGTAGAAAAAAACAGCCAGATAGAGCAAGAAAAGGAAAAGAGGCTCAGAAAGAATGAAGAGGGCTTAAGAGAAATGCAAGACAACATGAAACGTAATAATATCCGTATAATAGGAATACCAGAAGGAGAAGAAGAAGAGCAAGGGATAGAAAACCTATTTGAAAAAGTAATGATGGAAAACTTCCCTAATTTGGTGAGAGAAAAAGTCACACAAATTCAGGAAACACAGAGAGTCCCTATCAAGAGGAACCCAAACAGGCTCACTTCAAGACACATCATCATTAAAATGGCAAACTTCCAAGACAAAGAGAGAATCTTAAAGGCAGCAAGGGAGAAAAAGGAAGTAACATACAAGGGAGCCCCGATAAGGTTAGCAACTGACTTCTCAATGGAAACGCTCCAAGCCAGAAGACAATGGCAAGAAATATTCCAAGTAATGAGAACCAAAGGCCTACAACCAAGACTACTTTATCCAGCAAGGCTTTCAATCAAGATAGAAGGACAAATAAGGAGCTTCCCAGACAAAAGAAGTCTAAAAGAATACACCTCTACCAAACCAGTACTACAAGAGATACTAAAGGGACTGCTTTAAGGAAAGAAAGGAAAAGAGAGAGTGAGGAACACAGATACGAAAATGGCAATGAATCAGTACCTATCAATAGTAACCTTAAATGTAAATGGATTAAATGCTCCAATCAAAAGACATAGAGTAGCTGACTGGATAAGAAAGCATGACCCACACATATGCTGCCTACAAGAGACCCACCTCAGGACAAAAGACCTACACAGACTTAAAGTGAAAGGCTGGAAACAAATTTTCCAAGCAAATGGACAGGAAAAAAAGGCTGGGGTAGCAATACTCATATCAGACAAAATAGACTTCAAAAGAAGAGCTATAAAGAGAGACCCAGAAGGTCACTTCATAATACTCAAGGGAAGAATACACCAAGAAGACATAAACATTGTAAATATATATGCACCCAACATAGGAGCACCTAAATATATCAAGAAAATCTTAGAGGACTTCAAGAAAGATATTGACAGCAACACAATTATAGTAGGAGATTTTAACACCCCACTGTCAAAAATGGACAGATCTTCCAAACAAATTATCAACAAAGATACTGTGGCATTGAACAGTACTCTAGACGAATTGGACTTAGCTGATATATATAGGGCCCTCCATCCCAAAGAAACTAAATACACATTTTTTTCAAACACACATGGAACATTTTCAAAATTAGACCACATGATAGGACACAAAACAAGCCTCAACAAATTCAAGAAAATTGATATCATACCAAGCATTTTCTCCGACCACAAGGGACTAAAACTAGAAACCGACTTGATGGGGAAAATCCCCAAATTATCAAAATCATGGAGATTGAATAGCATGCTATTAAACAATGAATGGGTAAAGAATGAAATTAAGGAGGAAATCAAAAAGTTTCTGGAAACAAATGAAAATGAACTCACAACAACCCAAAACGTATGGAACACAATGAAGGCAGTCCTCAGAGGGAAGTTCATAGCAATACAGGCCTACCTAAAGAAGACAGAAACATTTCTAACAAACGACTTAACCCTACGCCTACAAGAACTCGAGGAACAACAACAAAGACAGCCCAGGGCAAGTAGAAGGAAGGAAATAACCAAGATCAGAGCAGAATTAAATGACATAGAGACTAAAAGCACAATCCTAAGAATCAATGAATCCAGGAGCTGGTTCTTTGAAAAGATAAACAAAATCGACAAGCCTTTAAGCAGGCTCATCAAGAAAAAAAGAGAGAGGACTCAAATAAACACAATCAGAAATGAAAGAGGAGAGATTACGACTGACACCACAGAAATACAAAGGATTGTAAGAAATTACTATGAAGAACTGTATGCCAAGAAATTTGAAAACCTAGGTGAAATGGACAAGTTTCTAGAAAAATATAACCTTCCAAAACTCAATGTAAAAGAAACAGAAAGCCTGAACAGACCAATAACAGCTGGTGAA
The DNA here is from genome assembly GCA_039655065.1 of Glossophaga mutica. Lineage (NCBI taxonomy): Eukaryota > Metazoa > Chordata > Mammalia > Chiroptera > Phyllostomidae > Glossophaga > Glossophaga mutica. The sequence goes on from CM077304.1 coordinate 110,516,459, forward strand.
ATTGAATCAGTAATCAAAACACTCCCGGCACACAAAAGCCCTGGACCAGATGGTTTCACAGGAGAATTCTACAAAACATTTAAGGAAGAGCTAACCCCTATCTTTCACAGACTATTCCAAAAAATCCAAAATGATGGAAGACTCCCAAACTCTTTTTATGAAGGCAGCATCATCCTAATCCCAAAACCAGATAAAGACATAACAAAGAAAGAAAACTTCAGGCCAATATCACTATGAATGTCGACGCTAAAATCCTCAACAAAATATTGGCAAACCGCATCCAACAATACATTAAAAAGATCATACACCATGACCAAGTGGGATTCATCCCAGGGATGCAAGGATGGTTCAACATTCGCAAATCAATAAATGTAATACATCACATAAACAAAAGCAAGGACAAAAATCACATGATCATATCAATAGATGCAGAAAAAGCTTTTGATAAAGTACAACACCCATTTATGATAAAAACACTCAGCAAAGTGGGAATAGAGGGAGCATTCCTCAACATAATAAAAGCCATATATGAGAGACCTACAGCCAACATCATACTCAATGGGCAAAAACTGAAATCTTTCCCACTAAGATCAGGAACAAGACAAGGCTGTCCACTTTCACCACTTCTATTCAATATAGTATTGGAAGTCTTAGCCACAGCAATTAGACAAGAAAAGGAAATAAAAGGCATCCAAATTGGAAAGGAGGAAACAAAACTATCATTGTTTGCAGATGACATGATAGTGTACATAGAAAATCCTATAGACTCGGCCAAAAAGCTGCTCGACGTAATAAATGAATTTGGCCAAATAGCTGGATACAAAGTCAATATCCAAAACTCAAAGGCATTTTTGTATACCAACAGTGAAACAGCAGAAGCAGAAATCAAGAAAAAAATCCCATTCGATATAGCCAAAAGAAAAATAAAATACCTAGGAATAAACCTAACCAAGGAGGTAAAAGACCTGTATGCAGAAAACTACACAACACTGAAGAATGAAATCAAGGAAGACACAAACAAATGGAAGCATATACCATGTTCATGGATCGGAAGAATTAATATTATCAAAATGTCCATATTACCCAAAGCAATTTACAGATTCAATGCAATACCTGTTAAAGTTCCAATGGCATATTTCACAGACATAGAACAAACACTTCAAAAATTTATATGGAATCATAAACGACCCCGGATAGCGGCAGCAATTTTGAGAAAGAAGAGCAAAGTAGGAGGGATCACAATACCTGATACCAAACTGTATTACAAAGCCACTGTAATCAAAACAGCCTGGTACTGGCACAAGAACAGACACGTGGACCAGTGGAATAGAACAGAGAGCCCAGAAATAAACCCAAGTCTCTACAGTCAATTAATATTCAACAAAGGGGGCAGCAACAAAAAATGGAGCAAAAATAGCCTCTTCAATAAGTGGTGCTGGGAGAACTGGACAGCTACATGTAAAAAAATGAAACTCGAGCACCAACTTACACCATACACAAAAATAAATTCAAGGTGGATAAAAGATTTAAATATAAGCCATGACACCATTAAAATTCTAGAGGATAATATAGGCAGGAAAATCTCAGATATTTCACACAGCAATATTTTCACTGATACGTCCCCTAGAGCAAGGGACATAAAGGAAAGAATAAACAAATGGGATCTCATCAAAATAAAAAGCTTCTGCACAGCTAAAGAAAACACTATTAAAATAAAAAGAGAACCAACTGTATGGGAAAACATATTTGGAAATGATACCTCAGACAAGGGATTAATCTCCAAAATATATAAAGAACTTACAAGACTCTACTCTAAGAAGACAAGCAACCCAATTAAAAAATGGGCAAAGGATTTGAACAGACACTTCTCCAAGGAGGACATACAGAGGATCCAGAGACACATGAAAAGATGCTCGATATCTCTAGCTATCAGAGAGATGCAAATTAAAACCACAATGAGATACCACTTGACACCAGTCAGAATGGCCTTCATAAACAAAGCAACAAACAACAAGTGTTGGAGAGGTTGTGGAGAAAAGGGGACCCTAGTGCACTGTTGGTGGGATTGCAGATTGGTACAACCACTATGGAAAACAGTATGGAATTTTCTAAGAAAACTAAAAATGGACAAACCTTTTGACCCAGCAATTCCACTGCTTGGATTATATCCTAAGAATCCTGAAACACCAATCCAAAAGAATCTATGCACCCCTATGTTCATAGCAGCACAATTTACAATAGCCAAGTGCTGGAAGCAACCTAGGTGCCCATCCGTTAATGAATGGATCAAAAAACTGTGGTACATTTACACAATGGAATTCTATGCAGCAGAAAGAAAGAAGGAGCTCCTACCCTTTGCGACAGCATGGAAGGAATTGGAGGGTATCATGCTAAGCGAAATAAGCCAGGTAGTGAAAGACAAATACCATATGATCTCACCTTTAACAGGAAGCTAATCAACAAAACAAACAAACAAGCATAATATAAACAAAGACACTGAATTTGAGAACAGTCTGATAGTGTCCAGAGTGGGAGGGGAGGGAATTTCAGGGGAAAAGGGGAACGGTTTAGAGCAACAAGTATAAAGGACTCATGGACAAAAACTATGGGGGGTGGAAATGGGAGGAAGGTGGGGAGGGCTGGGGTGGTGGGCTGGGGCGGGGTAAAAGACAGAAAACTGTACAATATCAACAATTAAAAAATACTGATTAAAAAAAAAAAAAAGAATTAGGGAAAGATCACTAGATGGATTGACCCAGCTGTCACCATGGTCTTCTGAAGTTTCCCTACAGTGTAAAGGCAGCTGGAAGGGACAGAGGCCATGACTCTGGACATGGGGCTGGGAACCCCCACCAAGAAAATTGCCTGAAGAAGCCATTGTGCTGTGTTGGAGGAGAAACCAGGAGATGACACAAAGGACTATGGGCCACAGCAAGGGCCCTCCTGGCCATACATGAGCTCCTGTGGCTGAGTCCAGGAGGAAGGCAGGTCAACAGGGAGTGGCCAGAGACTGCCCACCTGAGCAGGGTCGGGGCCTCAGGTCAGGGGCTAGGGAGCGGGGAGGAATGAGAATTAAGGAGGGCTTTGAATTACTTCTTAGAATCAAAACACTTCACATAGACATTATGACAGCTCCGACCACTGACCACAAGGGTTGGAAAGGTCTGGGGCTAAAATTCTAACCCGTTCAACACTGACAATCTCAGTAACATCCTGCTGCCACCAACTCAATATAGCTTCCTGCTGAGTCAAGTGCAGAATTTCCTCAGCACTGCAATTTCCTGGGCTTGAGCAGATGCCATACATGGAACCTCAATTTCTTCTTTCATGACTGGAGGATTATCACTCAGTCCTCTCATTCCCCTTAGGAAAGCAAGGGTTCCAGATGGGCCAATCCCTGTTATATGATTTTCCAAGAGTTGTATATATTTTCTTTGTATACACAGCTTTGCCATTTATTATTCATTCTCCTGACTACCTAATCTATTAATGTACTCCATTTATTATTCATTCTCCTGACTATCTAATCTATTAATGCACTGAGTGGTCTTTATAAATCATGAATTAGCTGTGGCTTTTGGTGAACAGTAAAACTGTATGGATGTGGCATGTGAGAATTTTCCTTCTGCTCTTAATCCTAAGAAAACACAAACTGAACAAATAGCAACTACATTTCTAACTTTAAGGCTGTCAGTTCTAAAGGAATATAGGAGTTGTATGTTTTCATCATTCATGTATTCATCAACAAACATTTACTATGAACCCACTATATTATATAAGCACCATGTTATCTGCTAAGGAACAGAGAAAATGAATATAATTCAGTGTTTCACAGTCCCTCCAACACCCATTTATATGCTTAGGAAAAAACAAGTAAAATGACAAATTAGGTCACAAGGAATCAACCTTAGCTTTGTGACTTTTAAAATTTAAGCCATCACAACAATTCTGTTCTCCTAACACAAAAATTACAAGTGTCCCACATACTAAATTAGGATATGTTTTGTTTCACTAAAACTGTGTTTTTTAAATCATGGGTCTGCATTTTAAAAACAAAATCAAGAAATTTCACAAAATTAAACTAATTTTTAAAAGACAAACACCATATGATCTCACCTAAAAGTGGAACCTAATCAACAAAACCAACAAGCAAGCAAAATATAACCAGAGATATTAAAATTAAGAACAAACTGACAGTAACCAGAGGGAAGGTGGGAGGGGACATCAGAAGTTTTAGGGGGAAGGTTTATCAAGGAGCCTGAATAAAAGACACATGGACAAAGCCAAAGTGGGGTAGGATCGAGGGTGGGAGGTGGGGATGGCTGCCATTGGGGGAAGTGGTGGTGGGGCGGGAATGGAGACAACTGTACCTGAACAACAATTTTTTAAAAAAGAAAAAATGTATCTCCACTTTCTTTTGGAAAACACATGAAAGTATCTACCAACTTGAACAGAAAACTGTACCTAAACAACAATTTAAATAAAATAAAATAAAAAAGAACATATCTACCAGCTTGGGACTCACATTCCCACAAAACAAAAATCCCCAAAGCAGTCACACCTGTCCCTTTAAGTCAGCCACACCCTCTCCAGGACTCAGCACCGCCCCTGCCCCTCACCTCTCAATCTGGACCCCCACTGTCTGCAGCTCTTAACCAGCCCCATTAGTTCTCTGCATCCTCACAGGTATCAAAAGAGGAAATAAAAGACAAAGCGGGCAGTTGACTCTAGAAAACTAGGAGGGAGAATGAATCTCTGCATGAGGAAAAAAAATGCCCTACGTGTCAAATGTACAAATACATTATGCCCAGCACACCGTACTCACTTATGTAAAACTGCAGGCTGCTAGAAGCGTCTATCTTCACCCTCTGCCTGAGTGTGACTCCATAGGACTTCCTCTTACCAATATCACTCACATCACAGGAGAGACAACAGAGAGCAAAATTCCAGTCCCTCCTGAGGCTAAAGTCCTTATCATAAGGTACAAAAACACCAGATACTTCTCACCTTCCTTCTTCCCTATCAAACTAGTAAAGACCCCAGTTCTACTTTTCATTTGCCTGGACGGGGAGGAGAAGGGCAACGGCAGAACAAATGGGACAACTGTAATAGAACAATAAAATATTTAAAAGTAAGAAAATGTTTTAAAAAATGTAAATCTTCCCATTCATTTCCAACACTTAGAAACGACTTGTTCTCTGTCTCGCTGGGAATCAGGAAAAGCAAACTAAGATTACAATTAGAAACTCTTGTCATAAAAGCCCAGAGCTAGAATGTGGTAAAACAGGAAAGAACACTGCAGATAAGATACAGTAACTTTCAAGCCCAAACACCCAGTGACCCAGCAGCGGGACATGCCTTAGAGTGGTGGCTTTCAACCTTACTTTACTATGGCCCTCAGCAAGAAACACATTTGACATTATAACCCAATGCACCTATATTTGTACACATCTATCTAGAAGAAAATGTTAACGAAACCTACCCTTATAATGTGCAATACATTTTGATAGCATTTATATAATATAATTTATAATTAACCTTTACTATTATTTTTAATGTGGTTGCAATACAGTAAATTGATATCATGACCCATTAATGTATGACAGAGAGATGTAAAAATCGTGGCCTCCAGGATATCTCCCCATGGGTCCATGGAGTTATCCAACAGAATCTTGTGGCATCACTTTTACTAAGAGTGAAAAATTTTAAGTAATCTCATGTCTATCAAAGACAGGAAAAATAAAATTTCATATGCATATCATGTTCACATCATAAAATGCTACAAATGATTAAAGTAAATTCATACATTCGCTAAAGCTTAAAATTACGTTTTCTCCTTTTAAAAAAGCAAGTTGCACATGCAGAGTGTATCTCAACTTTAAACACCAGAACTAGAACGAGATATTTCTTCCATGCATACGTGTGCAGAGAAAGGACAGAACCATGCAGGAAAGATTCACACCCACTTCTGAAGGGCAGTTCTCTTGGGAGAGGGACACAGAGAAGGAATTAAGACAGGAGTTTGAGGCTGTAACAATATCTGAAATGTTTTCTTAAAAAAAAACAAAAAAAAAAAACCTTCAGCAAATGCAGGAAAAAGGCAGCATCACAAATGTGGATGTGCATGCAAGATGAATTATTTTCTGCATTTTATGTTTTTTATCTACAAAATTAAATTTTAAATAATTTTTTAAGAACTACCTTCTCAAACTACACATTTCTCCCACAAGACAGGCAGCAAACCGCAAAGGATGCAAAGGTCATCATTCCCTAACGCCCAGCTGCTTGCTCTCAGGATGTGGGTGTCAGCAGGCGGCTTGGCCTTTAGGGCGGAGGTCTGACTGCGCTGTGGCCTAGAAGGCAAACTAACCTAACTGCTTGCGCTTTCAAATTTTTTACCAACTGAACCCTTTGAAAAAAACAAGCTCATGTGTGATTTTTGAACATTAAAATGTTCTCCTCCCAAATGCTTACTGCTTATTCTGAAGCTTTGGTGGTTGAAATGCTGCCTGGTGCTGAACAGGCATGATTTTAGCTGACTCCTCACAAGGCCACCTGCTAAAATAATGTAGAAGGACTTGGCAAAACCAATTACTTTGTAGATTAATATTGCTGACTATTTTCTGTGGTAGAGGGGGCTCTGGGAGCATAGGAGAGTCAGTGGATCAGAGAAGCCGTTCATTACCGTACCTGGGGCTGCAGTGGCCCCAGGTGCAGCGATCGTTCCTGCACACCTCAGCTTGCACACAACACTCTTACCTGCTCCGGAGACAGCTTTGTTTGCACAGATCTAAGATGCTGAGCACTATTCAAAATGGGCTTGATTTAAGCAAATATTTTTTTCTCCTAATAGTCAGTCTATATGTCTACTTTTAATATCCCCAGTCTCAATCCTGTCTGTATCTTGTGAAATGTGGAAGTCCTCATTAATATTAATGTTAGGATGCATATATTGAACTTCACTCTTGGCTATTAACACTTGGCATCCATGAACTGTCCAGCACAGCTATTTGTATGCAAGACATACATTTCATCAATTACTACTTACAAAGGAAGTTTTGGTATCAAAGAAAGAACATGACAAATGGGATAAAAACACCAAAATGTGAGTCCCATTTCGGCCACATGAAAGCATCCTGACTTTGGCCAAACCCCTTCACTGTTTAGGACCTCAGTCACTTTGTCCACCTTTCTCACATGTTTAAATGAGAACTAAATAAGCCCAACCATGCAGGAAGTTCTGTGTAAACAGAAGGCTTTATGAAAACACAAGGGGATGCTGTTATTAGTGGTAACAGCAATAACTGTAATATTGCACCCCCTTTCATACACAAATAAACAAAGGAGATTGTTATTTCCACATTTGTGCATTGTGGTTCAGTCAGTTTTTTATGTATCTTTTGGTTAAAGTCCTAATGGATTCAACATTTCTTTCCACCATTACTTTGAACTTTTTATTATAATTTCTTTTTCAGCTTGAGAGGATAGTCACTCACTTTATTTCTTAACAGGAAAACCTGGGGACTCCTTTGGAACCTTACTAAGTCCCTGGTAAACCAGAGATGGTACATGGAGTTCCAGGCCAAAACCACAGGATTTAAATTCCTCAAGAATTAGCTTATTTTGGTGTCTTTCATTGGCCCTTGACCAAGTGTCTTACCTCAATTCACCATTATTAAAGGTAAAATACTACTGATAATGAGTCAGTATAGTGTTCCTATTTTTAAAGTCATATTCTCAATACAAATATCTTTAAAATATTTTAAATGGTTGAAATAATGTGTCCCATAGCATTTTAAAAATTCCAAATTCAACACTAATTTCTACTTTCTGACATTGTTTCTGTGTGTGTGTGCGTACGTGCATGTACAAGTCCAAATTAGAACACAGAGAATTTAACAACTAAATAAATATCAAGTACTGCTCTTATACACTAATCCCTGGTCACTACCACTCTACTCTCCATTTCTAGGAGTCTGGCTTTTTTAAAGATCTTATTTATTTATTTTTAGAAAGAATGGAAGGGAGAGAGAAAAAAAAGGGAAAAAAACATCAGTGTGAGGGAGAAATATTGATCGGTTGCCTCTCATATGCATCTCAACCAGGGACGAAACCCACAACCTAGGCATGTGTCCCAACTGGGAAGCAAACTGGTGCACTTTCTCTTTGTGAGATAATGCCCAATGAACAGAGCCACACCAATCAAGGCTGAGTTTACCTTTTTGAGATTCCACATATCAGTGGGATCATATATGGTATTTGTCTTTCTGTGTCTGACTTATTTCACTTAGCACAATGTCATCAAGACCCATCCATGTTGTTACAAATGACAGGATTCCCTTCTTTCTCATGGCTGAATAACATTCTGTTATTAGAGAAAGAGACAGAAACAGAGATGTAGAGATATCATACTTTCTTGACCCATTCATCCATTGATGAAATCTTACACTGTTCCACATCTTGACTACAGTGAATAATGCTTCAACAAACACAAGGGCGCAGATATCTCTTTGAGATACTAATTTAATTTCTTCCAGATATACAGGGCCTGTCCAGAAGGTATCCAGCCATGTAACATGAAAAATAGAGGCATTTATTGAAGAAGATACTAAAAACATTTTACATGTGACAGTAACACCTCAGTCCCCTTCAAATTAGGTACCTTGGGACCTCACACAGTTGTCCCAGTCTCCATCAGCTGCCCCATTGTATTGTCCTGAATCTCACAGATAGCCTGAAATCTCTTCCCTTTCAAAGGTGATTTAAGTTTTCAGAAAAAACAGAAGTCACAGGGCATCAAATCTAGGCTATCGTAGGACCGAGTCACTTGGGTGATTTGATGTTTTGCAAAAAAAAAAAAAAAAAAAAAAAAAAAAAAAAAAACTGTGCATGAGATGTGATGCACGAATGGGGGTATCATGTTGTTGTGATGAAGCTGCCAATCACAACTTGCCCATAGCTGCGGCCGTTTTTGTCACATTGCATCTCTCAACCAATGAAGAACATTGAGGTCGTGCTCCTTATTAATTGTTTGGCCTGGAGGGTGTACTTGTGATAGACAATACCTTCCCAATCAAAAAAACACAGTTTTTTGACTTGCTATGACTTTGTTGCACCTTCAGGAGTGGACAACCAGGCAACATTCAGAGGGATGGCTGGGCCTTCGTTTCAGGGATCATAGACATAGACTCATGATTCATCTCTGGTTATGACCTTCTTGAGAATTCTGGCCCATTGGTACCAGTTTGAGTCAAGTCATTACCAACTGCAGCATGATGTTCCTTCTGTTCTGGTAGCAGAAGCCACAGAATGAATTTTGCCATGACACATTTCATGCCAAGATCCTGCATCAAAATCTCATACACTGTAGTTTTTGGAATTCCCAACAGCTTCTAGTTTTCAGACTGTCAGTCACCAATCTTTGTTGATTCAAGCCCATACCCATTCAACATTCTCAGGTGTTCTGCTTGTGGCAGGCCTTCTAGAACATGGATGACTTGCAACAGATTCTCAACCATCTTTGAAATGTTTGTGCCATGCTTTTATTTGCACTGCACTCATTGCATCATTCTGAAAGCCTTCTGAATCATCTGAATAGCTTCTGCAGAGGAATATTCAAGCTTAACACAAAACTGGTTGCAGATTCATTGCTCTACTCACTCAATCATTTTGAATGTGATGGCCACACAGTACACATACTCACCAATGTCTACCGCCCCCAGCAACTAATACAATGAAGTCATCACTGTTCACACATGTGCATTTCAGTTCACTCTCCTTGGCTGCCAGGTTACATTGATGTCATACAAACCATTCTTGTTAATTTAACAGTTGCTGGACTTTTCTGGACAGACCTCGTATGTCTAATATTGTACTTAACACATGTTAATTGGTCATTAACACCAATATTAAATGTTTCGTTGTTTCAAATCCTCCATGTTGTTTTGGTTGGAAGACATCTTAAGTTTGAGAAGTAGGAACAGGGAAAAGTTCAAAGTGTGTGGTAGAGGAATATAAATTTAAAGAGGCTAAAAATCTCATATATAATGAAAGTAAAACTCAGAAAAGAAAAAATTGAAAATCTTCAAAGAAGCAATCTACTTAAAATTTTAAAATGTTAAAACTAAAAGAGAGCAATCTTCTGGGGAGCATAACTGACATAAAATTCATGAACAGACATTATAAATTCTTTATTTAATGAAGATCCAGTTACTTATCAAAACACTAAAATGAGCAAGAAAAGCATCCACATCAAGTCCAAGTTCTGAACTAGTAAGTTGAAATCCCAGGAATTTCATGTTCTTTAGTAAATCAAGATTTAATTATATCACTGATCCATTATTCTGTATGTAATAATAATGATATAAAATAATAAATAATTTCAATCAAATTTGATATTTTTCTGATATTCAGTTACATAAAAATCATATTACACATTTTTATTTTACCACTGCAACAATGTATTTGTTGAGAGAATGTCAAGGCGAGAGAATAGATTATATTTTATTTAATAGGTTGTTACCTCAATTTATAACTTTTAAATATGTAATCACATGCTATGAGGCTTCCATTTGTATTCTGTCCCAACCTCATGATATAAAATACACTTTGGTTCATCCAAATAATAAAAAATATGCAAACATTAAACATTAATTTTTAAATACCACTTTTTATCGAGAAACATTCTAGATGCAATATTAGCTTTAAAAAATAACAACTAAATTTCCTGACTTCCGGCCAAGATGGAGGTATAGGTGGACCCACTGTGCTTCCTCGCACAACCAAAATTAAGGACAACAAAAATTTAGAAACAAGAAAACACCCAGAACTGACAGAAAATTGAACTGGACAGAAGTCCAACAACCATTCATCCAGACTGGTAAGAGGGGCGGAGTCGTGGCAGGAAAAAGTGGAAGTTAGCGGACCCAGGCACACAGGCAGTAGCTAGCCAACCCCAGGTGCACAGGTGGCAGCTAGCAGACCAGGCACGAGGTGGCAACGGGCAGACCCAGTGAGACCGAGGAAGGTGGCTGGCTGACCAGGCAGTCCCACATTCGTGCACAGATAATCCAGGCAGAAATGGGGAGTGAGACAGACCTTGCAACCCAGTGCCCCAGCACCAGGAAATAAAACCTAAAAACACCAATTGAAAACGCTTGTGGGGGTTGAGGTGCCAGAAGAGACTCCCAGCCTCACAGGAGAGTTCGTTGGAGAGATCCACAGGGTCCTAGAATGCACACAAGCCCACCCACATGGAAATCAGCACCAGAAGGGCCCAATTTGCTTGGGGGAAGCAGTGGAAGAGACTGGAAGCCAAGAGAGAGAGCGGAGCAAAAGCCATTGTTCCCTCTCAGAATCCCGCCTCCACATGCAGCATCACAACCCAGCAACCGGGCTGCCCCACCCCAAGGAACACCTAAGGCTCCCCCCTTCACTATGTAACAGCCATGACCAGACCGAAAACAAAAACAAAAAACAAAAAATGGCTCAAACGGGAGAACAAATCAAAAGATCAAAGCTTCAGAGCCAATTCATCTAAGCGACAAAGAGATAGCCAACCTATCAGATGCACAGTCCAAAGACCTGGTGATCAGGATGCTCACAGAATTGGTTGATTTTGGTCCCAAATTACATGAACAAATGAAGGCTACAATAAGTGAAATGAAGGAAAATGCACAGGGAACCAATAGTGATGGGAGGAAAACTGGGACTCAAATCAATGTACCACTCTCTCTTTCTCTTATAAACAGGAGCACGGTGAACAGGCTCAAGGTGTGCTATTTGCAACAAGTAAAAGAAGATAAATTTAGTTTGTGTAATACTCATCTTCATAACCAACAATGCTACTGACTCCTGCCAGTGATGGGATTATGGCCGTAACAACTTATTTGAACTACATGATCCACACAGTAAGAATAGTGCCTGGAATGCAGAGTTTCATGACATAGTTCATGATGTCTAGTAGGAGAAATGCTACTGCAATAGTATTACTACCAGACCACCGTAATGGCGTTCAGGATTTACCACACTTATCACACCTCATCAAGGGGGATTTTGCTACTATTCTCAATACATTCAGCTTGTATAAACTTTCTCTAAGTTTATTTCCCAGACCAAGAAATACTGTACACTTTGTAAACTTCCTAAATATTTCAGAATTAATAATTTTCTCCTGGGGTGTAAGCCCATGTTTGTGATGCAAAGCATTAAACAACTTCCAAGTTTGAGAAATATTCAAAAGAGGATAATCAACTCTTGAATTAAAAGTTAATCACAATATTATTGGCTGTATTCCCTATGCTTTCACTACATCTCCATGACTTATGTATCTTACAATGGAAGTTTGTACCTCTTAATCTTCTTCTCCTGTTTTACCCAACCCAACACCTCTGGTAACCACCATATTGTTTCTTATATTTATGAGCCTGTTTCTGTTCTGTTTTGCTATGGTTATTGTTGTTGTTGCTATTGTTCATTTTGTTTTTCAGAGTCTCCATATAAGTAAAATCATATGTTATTTGTCTTTCTCTGTCTGATTTATTTCACTTAGCATAATACCCTCAAGGTCCAAACATGTTGTTGCAAATGGCAAGACTTCATTCTTTTTATGGCTGAGTAATATTCCATTGTATATCTGTACCAAATCTTTATCCATTCATCTATCCATAGGCACTTAGGTTGCATCCATATGTTGGCTATTGTAAATAACGCTGCAGTTAACATAGGGGTGTGTAAAACTCTTAAAATTCGTTTTTTTTAATTTTCTTCAGATAAATACCCAGAAGTAGAATGGCTAGACAATATGATATTTCTACTGTTAACTTTTTGAAGAACCTCCATACTGTTTTCCACAGTGCCTGTACCACTTTACATCCCCACCAACAGGGCACGAGGGTTTCCTTTGCTCCCCAGCCTTGCTAACATGTTATTTTTAGTTCAATTTTTTAAAAACACTGTAACTTTAATTATATTTTTAAACAAATGTGTAAGTAACTAATGTTTAAATGTGCACATATTAACTTTCAAAGTTTTGACATTAAACATAAGTATTTTTAAAAGAGTTAATTAAAACACCAAAATCAAATTACCTAAGAACTTTTAAAAAACCTTTTAATTTCCAAATCAAAGATGGGCATATAAAGTGAATGTCTTTGAGCAAATCCCTAAAATAAAATGTGATCATTAAATTCATTCTTCTAAGCAGCTATAGGGTTTTCTAGCAATTAATTTTTGTTTTTCCTATTTTGGTGCTGACACAAAAAAGAATGAGGTCATCTCTTCAAGTTACTAAGTACTATTTGTAGGGCATCATTAAAATAACTATTTCATTAAAGACTCTTGCTTCTAATTATTAATTTACTTCTTTCTTAGTATTATTTGGTTAACAATGCTAGAGTAAATATAAACATTTTGCTTTTAGCAAGCATACTAGAATTCTCTTTGCAACAGTTGCAATTTCAAGCACTGTCCAGTTAGTCAACTATATGTATCAGTGTGGCTAGGCTATGCTGCCTATTTTTTGTTCAAACACTAGTCTACATGTTGCTATGAAAGAATTTTGTAGATGTGACTAACATTTAAATCAGTAGACTCTGAGTTAAGCAGATTACACTCCATAATGTGGGTGGGCCTCATCCAATCAGTCGATATGGCCTTAAGAGAAAAGACTGAGGGAATTCTGCCTCCAGTCAGCTTTCAGACTCAAGCTGCAACATCAACTCTTTTCTGTGTCTTCAGCCTATCAACATGTGGACAGGAGTGAAAAAAATGTGCCAGAGAACCCACTGAGTACAAATGATAGAACCTGAGCCAATGATTGAACTGTCACACTGCAGTTGGCCTGTGCACTGAATGGGCCCCTGCTAATTGTGGAGGCTCTAAAGAATACTGGGCTTACAGAAAAAAACTCTGTAAACTCTAAGAAAATGAAACATTGACAAGAAGGGCTAGAGGAATGCAGACAGTAAATCACAACCACTTGTTGATCTTCATCATGACAACGTGGTCATTGCAAGAGACTCTCCCACTTTGTTACTAAACTGAAAAGTGACACACACATGCCACAGAGTGACAGCAATCACTGTGCTTCTCATCAGCTAAAAGGAGCTATTGCACTCAACCTTCATGTTTCTAAAATAGAAGCCACATCAAAACTGAGAGTGCATATAGAACTATCAGATACACACACACAGCATGGGGCCCTGCCAACACGAAGGGGGCTTAAGCTCAGGACGCAGTCATTCTGTTCAGAAATGTACAATCAAGAAAGGCCAGCCACTACTAAGTGGTTGGGGACCTTAGACATTTCAACTCTTTTAAGCCCAAACCAGGTGTTAAAAACACAGAAAAGCCTCCAGCACATGACTGAGGCACAGACAGACTGGCATACGGACCCTGTTCACTTGAGGCCCCCACAGCAGTACGAAGAAAGTGGCATCAGAATCGTTTATTTCCAACAGCGATTGTAACTCTGTAGACACACCTGCCATGACTGTCCTTTGTTTGACATCTGTTCACAAACTCTTTAGGTGTTCCCTAGGTGCCAGGTACTGCCTAGGTATTGTGGCAACAGCAGTGACCAAGACAAGACTGGCAGGTTCGAGAAACATTTCTCCAAAGAAGACATACAAAAGGGCAACAGGTACATGAAAAGATCCTCAAGATTACTAAACATCAGAGAAATGTACAACCCAGAACAATCTACTAATTTCTTTGTTTTCTCTCTGTTGTTCAGATTAAATAAATTCTATTATTCTATCTTAATAATTCCTGTTCACTAATTCAGTTAAATTTTTTCTTTTGTCTCTTCCATTCTTTTGTTGAGCCTACCCATTCAGTTTTTTGCTTCAGTTATGTTTTTCATTTCTAAAAAAATTTCATGGATATGGACAACAGTGTGGTAATTGCAGGGCAGGGAGGGGGGCATAAGGGGACTAAATGGTAATGGAGAAATACAATAAAAATTTTTTAAAATACGAAATCATGCTGAAAAAATAAAAATAAAAATCTCCATTTAGTTCTTTGTATCTTCCACTTCTTTGAGACTTTCTCTTTTTTTAATTTAAGTGCATTTATAATTGCTCTTTGAAACATTGTGTGTTGAGATATAATTTATGTGTCATAAATTCACACCTTTAAAAGTGTGCAAATCAGTGATTTTAGTATAGTCACAAAGTTCTGCAACCATCATCACTGCCTAATTCAGAACATCTGTATCACTCCAAAATAAAACTCCACATCCATTAACAATCATTCATTACTCTCTCTCAGCAGTTTCTGTCAGCTACTAATCTACTTCCTGTCTCTATAGATCTGCCTGCTTATTCTACACATTTCAATGTAAATGGAATAAAAAACTATGTGGCCTTTTGTGACTGATTTATTTCACTTAATGTGTTTTCAAAGTTCATCCATGTTATAGCATGAATCAGTGCTTTATTCCTTTTTTAGCTGAATAATATTATATGGACATATATTTTGTTTATTCATTCATATTGTTGCCACTTTTTGACTATTATGAGTAATTCTATAAATATCCATGTACAACTTTCTGTGCAGACTTACATTCATTCTCAGTTCCCTGGGGTACATACTTAGGAGTAGAAGTATTAGGTCGTGTGGTCTACGTTTAACTTTTTGAGGAACTGCCAAACTGTTTTCCAGAGTGGCTGCACCACTTCACATTCCCACGAATAGTGCCTGAGGACTCGATTTCTGCACATCCCTGCCAACACGCTAGTGCCTGCCACTTTAAGGCCAGCCATCCTAGTGGGTGTGAAGTGTGGTCCCGCTGTGATTTTGATTTGTATTTCCCCAATGACACTGAACATCTCTTCATGTGTTGTTGAAGAATATTTATGAAGGCTGCTCTAAAATCTTCAGATAATTCTAACGTCTCTGCTGCTTGAGTTTTGGCATCTATTGATGGTCTTTTTTTATTTTCGATTTGAGATCTTCTTGTTTCTTGGTAAGACCAATGCTTTTTATTAAAACCTGGACATTTTGGGTATTATGCTATGAAGTTATGAGCACCTGACCTTTATTTAAACCTCTGACACTGCTCAACAGAGAAGGACGAGGGTGGGGACATGGGTGGGGACATGGCTTAATTTAATGACAGGCTGGACTACAGCCCAGGTTCCCTATGTGGCCTCCAACAAACTATGGGAGGGTGGTGTATGGCCTCATTACTACGGGTGGTGAAAGTCCTGACCTTCCCCCTAGGCCTCCTGTGACCCCAGCCCAGTGGGGAGGAGACAGGGACATGTTACAGCCAGGTGGGGTAGAAGTCTGGGCTCCTCACTCAATCTTCTCTGTCACCAACAGGCAGAGGTGCCGGAGTGAAGTCCAGGCTCCCCACTTGGTTTTTGCTGTCATGGGTGGGAGTGGAGCTACAGTTTTTTCTATGGTGTTTCACTGGAGTGCAGTGGGTACTGCCTAGGAGTTTTATGTCTTGCTGACCTGCTCCTTTCCTGGCCCTTTGGCTGAACAAAGTGGACTTTTCTTGGGGCTTTTTAATTCGCTTGTTGGCTGTTCTGGATCGCTGGCTTCTTCTGCTCCAAGTCTGGGACATACGACACCAGAAGAAAACCTGAGGAATTCATCTCTGTGTTATCTTCAAGTTCCCTAGCTGCCCTGCCTTCTCTCCACCTCTGAGACCTTTCTCGTGTGGGCTTTATATATAAAGTACAGAGCTTTTAGTTGTTTGCAGGAGTGAACAGGGGGAAATGTGCCTGTGCCATCTTCCCAGAGGCGGAAGTCTTTTTAAAATTGCAGCTTTTCTTTTAAAACACAAATTTAAAAAAATGGTTTTTGGTTAAATCTTAAACATAGAAATAGCCTTCAAGAAAACTATGCAGTTCCTTATCCTTCTGGAACATAGGCCACTAAAATTAATTTCAGCTTTTTGGTGAAGTTCAGTAACATAAACATCCAAGGCTATGTATTTATTTATTCTATAAGCTTCAATTTCCTATGTCGTTAGAACTCTGCCCTCACATTAAATGGCACCTGCTGACCCAATTCTGCATGTTCCCGTGACCGCCTGTTCCTTTTTATATTCCTCGCACTTGTCAATGTGATTGCCTCCAGAGAGTCCCCACACCTTTTAATCTGCTACTTCTAACAGAGAGCAGGCTGAGAAACCAGACAGCCAAATCATTTAGAGATATTTTTAAACAGTTGTAAACAGAGTAAGACTCTCCGCTTTATACACAAATTTTCCAGCATCTATTTGGTCTACTCTGATATCCATTTGGTGTACTGGCACTTTCCTCATCCTATTCCAGTTAGTTAGGTCGGATATAAGTGATCCCCAATACCATGATGTGTCACTGCATTTACGGATTCATTTCATCTTCATGGAAATCAAATCAAGAAGGATGCCCCAGCAACATATTTTTTTCCAAGATGCCTCAGCAAATAATAACTGGTTAAAGGCAGGCCTAAGGCTTAGTCTCATGCCTTCTACCCCGTGCATGTCATAAAAAATACAATAGAACACTGTGTTCTGCAACTCCATGACATTCGGTCTGCGGGCACGCAGGAGACCCATGCCTACCTACCGCAGACCACCGGGGAAATGTCCTCCTGGTGTTTCTACACACCCACCGCCTGGGGAGCAGGCCTGAGGTCACAGACGACCGGGACACTTGGCTTCCAAACTACTGCGCTAATTAAGAGAACCATGTTACATGTAGGTCCCTCATAAGCACTTGGGAAATTTTTTCTCACGTTATTACTGTTAGAGCATAACCAAACCTGACAAATCTTGCCCAGAGGGCTGTAGCACCTGCTAGTTTTGGGAAACGTGCTGGCCTCCAAATACATGTCCCAGAGGCATATTTTTTCAAAATGCCCAGATTTTTTTTAAAAAAAATCATTGGTTAAAGGCAGACATTAGGGCTTAGTCTCATTCCCTGCACCATGCGCATGTTACAAAATAAAGAACACTGTGTTCCTGAATCCCATGATGTTCGGAATCAGGTCCTGACATCGAACTGCAGGCCTTGTGCTCATCTCTGCTCTCAAAAGAGAATACTTGGTGCCTAAGGAAGAGTGAGTTTAAAGTCAGAGAGTTCTAAACCTACCTGTGGGGATTCGGCAAGTTACCTGAATATATATCCTCATCTAATATAAGGAAGTACGCCTGTTTACTGAGTTTTGGTGAATTTTGGAGAGAAAAAAAACATAGTGCAAAAGAAGTAAGAATATTCAATGAATGGCAAATATCATTACTGTTATGGATTTTTATGTGGAAGGAAAAGTCCATCTCTCTCAGAAGAGAAAGGATACCAGATACTATCCCCCAATCTGTGGACCCAAATACTGAGTTCACTTTGGATCTGGTTAGAATCCACTCACTTCTCCAAATGCAGAGCCCTCTGTGTTGTGTGGTACGTCTCTCAGCACAGATGCAGGGCAGACACAAAGCCCCAGATTACAAAATGTCACATCTTCTGGAAGGTGGCCTTCTTCCCCTCTGCCCCAACACACCTTCTTCCCACCAGCTCATCCACCTAGTCTCCCCATGACTGCTTCCCACACTCCCTTGCTCCCTCCCTCCCTCTCCCTTTCATCTTCTGAGTTGTGGTGTCTGGTTTTTTTTTTTTGGGGGGGGGGGCGGGGGGTAAGGTAAGGTTTCCTAGCCATGCACACTCCCCTAGAGTTGGGTCTCTGTTCTGTATGTTTCCTACCCACCGGGACCACCCCTTTAAGTGCAATCCTCCCAACCTTTCAAATCTCCCATTTTACTAGATTCCCTTTCCTTTAGAGAGAGACTTTGGTTGCAAGACCTACAAGTCTTGGTGGGATGCTCCACACCCAGGAGGGAAACCAGCACACAGCATGATGTGGGGGGAAGAGAGAGAGAGAACCAGAGCAGCTGGGCTGCTGCGGGCACACCAAACTGATGTGGAAGGACCCACAGGAAATTTCTGCCCCGGCTGGGGTCAGGGGGCAGTGGGCCAAGACTGGTGAGATCTAATGATTGAATTAAGAACATTCATTGGTGTCTAAAGCAAAACAAGGTATCCAGGATCCCATGACAGCCATCATAGAAAGGAAGCATGCCATCAAGACCCACACGTGTCCTTGTAAGGCCCTTTTCTTTGGGGGCCAGGTTAAGTGGGCAGTGGAACAGTGGCTGGGGTGTAAGGGTGACAGAGGGTCAACTATGACCTCCCCAACAGAGGAGGGCAGAAAGAACAATGGAGACAGTGGGATGTGAAGAGATGTGGGGGTAAGAAGCGATTGGCTTGGAAATTACACCGTCATCTCAGCAGTGAAAACCATCTCAATAGATAAGCATCAATTCACCTGGACACAGTCACTTAGGAAAACATCATCTATATGGGTCACTCTGAGCTCCTCAGTTATATTAGGCTTTTTATGGCAGCATCATTAAGCTATTTATAGTGAGCAATTAAAGATAGCCTAAGTGGGTCAGTGCATTCCTATCTGGTGGCTCTGGCTGGGGTAGTGTAATGATAGTAACAAGATAAAGGCTTTCCTTAAATGTCATGTGACACAAAAGCCTTCTCTAGAAACTTATAAACCTGCCTTGAGTTTATATCCATATTTTACTTTTTTAAGTCAATTTAATTATTCATGGGGTGCCTTATCCATGATATGACCTATATTACAGGAAATTTCCCAAAAATTATTCAATGCCAGCAGGTGGCCCACATGTGGATAGAGTTTGTGTGGTAACAGATGGTGTGGCGGGGAACAGAGGGCACGGCCTTTGGACCCAAGCACCCCAGAGCCTGAATCATGACTCTACAAATAAACAGCACACTGGAAAAGTCAGTCCCTGGAGCCTGCTTTCTTACTGTAAAACCAGGACCTACCAATTGACTCAAAATTGCTCTGGTATACAAAGTACCTTATACCAGTCCACAGAGCAATGGGCAATGAAGTCAGGGTCATGAAGAGACTTCTAGATACACCACTGCATTCCAACAACCACTCTCGAGTGAACTTTCAGAAACAAACTCAGCCCCTGTGCAAGTGCCCACGCTACAACGCCCACCTCTGATCACTTCCTCCCTCTCCTCACGCATCCACTCCACCAAATGATCACCACACACATCTGCTTATGCTGCTCACGTTCTCAGAAGGCTGGCCTCCCCATGCTGCAAGTATCAGCCAGCTCCAAATCATACGCAGCCTTCAGGGCCCCACTCAGATGAGACCTGCGGTCTTCAAGGAGAGTCCCACCACCATACCCTCTAGAACTTCTCATCTCAGCACTGGCCACATCCCCACATTATGAGAATGTTAATGAATAAGTGAATTTATCCTCTCTCCTAACACAGTCGGTCTGTGTTCATTTAGAATGTCCTCCCAAGGCTCCAGGTGCACAGGATAACAGATGGAGAAGCTGATGGGCTGCAACAATGTTGTTTTGCTTTTAGGACAGAAAACTTGAGCTGTCTGTGTCATTTGAAATGTTTTAAAATTAAGAAGTGACACACCGGGACCTTGGCTGGGTGGTTCACCTGGTTTGAGCATCGTCCTGTACACCAAAAGGCTGCAGGTTCCACCTCTGGTCAGGGCACACACCTACAATGCAGGTTGGATCCCCAGTTGCAGTGCATACAGGAGGCAACCAAGTGATGTTTCTCTCCCACACCCCCTTCCTCTCTTTCTAACAATCAATAAACATATCCTCTGGTAAGGATTACCGCCTCCCCAAAAAAGAGGAAGTGACACACTGGGATCTTCACTCAGACATGTCAGCTCTCATGGTGTGAAGCCAGAAAACCAGTTGACTTTCTCTGTCGCATTCACTGAATACAAGCCACTGAGAATTTCTTGAGTAAAGATTCTATATTTTTTCATGGACCATACTGACAAATGACATAAAAATTTATCCACATTGTTAGTAAAAATAAATGTGCTCTGAAATTCTAACTCCCCCCCCCCAAAATCTTACAAAAATTGGTAAACTTAAAAATACCACTGTCTACCAATAGAATTTAAATATCATTTTCTCATACATTAAAATTTTACTAATACTGGGATATGTCTGGAGTCTCCATTCTGTTCCATGATATATTTGTTTGTCATATTGATTTTATTATAGTAGCCTTCATATTATGCTTTAATATCTGATGAGGGATGTCTCGAGTCTCCCTTCAGTAATTTTTTGGCCTTTAATAAATAGTGCTGGCACTTACAGCAGTCTGTTTGGAACAAAATTACAGATAGAGTAAAGGCTAGATCCCAAACATGAACAGACTTTTAAGAGAAAACCTAGGGGACTATGTGTACTACCTCAAGATGTGTGGAGACCTTCTTATCCAAAAAAATGAAGAAACCTAGAACAAAAGATATATTTTGCTATATCATAATTTAAAACTTCTGTAGAGCAAAGGCTATCACAAGCAAGCTCTTGATACAAACAATATACTTGGAAAATATTTGCAATAAACATTTTTAAATAAAATGCTAACATCAATGTATAGAGAGACCTCTTACAAATTTATACAAAAATAAAAAATAATCCGATAGGAAAATGTGCAAAAAGACATGAATAGGCAATTTGCAGAAAAATCAAGATCCAAGAGAACAAGTATATAGAAAACTACACAAATTCACTCTTTTCTTCCAGACTAGCAAAAATGATCATGAAGATTAACACTTATTGCCAACAGAAATGTCAAGAAGAAACCTTTCTAAATTGCTGGTGGTAGTATAAACTGTTACAGAAACTTTGGAAGCAGTCTGGTGACATCTACTTCAAAAATATACTTTGATGAGATTCCAACTACTATAACATTTTCTTAAAATAAAAAAGTTCAAAAGAATAGATGTACAAATATGTTTATTGCACCACTATTGCTAATGCCAAAAAAGGAAACAAAGAGAATGTTTATTAATAAGGTAACAGTTGAGTAAGTAATGATAGGTCCATACTATGGAATATTATAGAGCCATAAAGGAATGAAATAGAGCTATCCTAGTTGAAGTACTTCCTCTATGAGGTTTTGTTAAACAAGAAAATTAAGGAACAAAAAAGTGTTTATACTACAGTACCTGTTAATAAAGTAAACAATTATCCCCAAATCCTTATATATTTGTATGCTTATACGTTCACACACATGGGCATAGAAGAAAGTGCAGGGGGACGGTCACCAGGTAACTAACATGAGTTACCTAGACTGATGGAGGGAGAGTAAGTGAAAACAGTAAGAGGAAAACAACAACAACAACAACAACAGAGGACATCCATAAAGAAATTAGGGGGGAACAGGGATTAGATATATACTGGCAATTTGCAGGGATATACATAAACTATTGCTAAACTGAAAAAAGCAAAGTGCATAATAATGTGTAAAATTATTCTGTTTAGATAAAGACAAAGTATCCCTATATTTATAAACAACCTTATATATTTGTTGAAGAAAGGAGAAAGACTTGGAAAGCTAAACACCAAGCCATTAACACTGATTATCCCAGGGAGGATGAGTTGGTTGGGAAAGAGCATTAGATCAATAGCTTTGCCCATATATGACTTGTGTACACAGTTGCTTCAGTTATTAAAGCAAATACATATTACTTCTATAACTAAAAATATCAGATACAGAAACTTTCTTTTCTACAAAAGGAAAAACAAGCATATAACAGTAACAGGGAATAAGAAATGCTTCATGGGTTTTTTTTCAAATTTTCATCCTAGCATTCACCGCGGGTACACCCCACATGCAGATGCTGCACACACACTCTCTGCGGTTAGGCCCTGGCTCTCAATAAACACCACTCCACCCTGGCCAGTATGAGGGGTTCTATCAACTGTCATGAGCCTGCAGATATTATCTCCATCTTGGTTTCCTAATCATGGTGCTTAGGAAAACAGAAAGGTTTTAATTTTTAAAAAAATTAAGAAAATGCACTCAACAGTGCAAAAATAGGAATAAAAGGAAACTACCCCAACATAATGAAGACCATATATGAAAACTTCACAGCTAACATCACACTCAGTGGTTTAAAACTGAAAGCTATCCTAAGATCAGAAATGATACAGGATGCTTATTTTCACCAAGTGTATTCAACATAGTACTAGAATTACTGGATAAAACACTTAGGCAAGAAAAAGAAATAAAGGGCATCCAAATCAGAAGGGAGGTAATAAAATTATCTCTGTTTTCAGATGATATGATCCTATATGTAGAAAACCCTAAAGATTACACACACGCACAACCGTTAAAATGAACGAAGTTGTAAAGTTGCAGAATACAAAATCAACACACAAAAATCAGTTGTACTTCTATATACTAACAATGAACAATCATAAAAACATTATATCCATTCATAATAACATCAATAAGGATAAAATAATGAAGTAGGTGAAAGACTTATGCAGTGAAAACTACCAAATGTTATTGAAAGAAATTAAAGAAGACACAAATAAATGGAAAGACATCCCATGTCCATGGATCGGAAGACTTAATATTGTTAAGAAGCCAATATTACTAAAAAAATCTACAAATTTAATCAATCCCTATCAAAATTACAACGGCATTTTTGCCCTGGTCAGGTGGCTCAGTTAGTTGGAGCATTATCCCGTACACCAAAAGGTTATGGGTTCAATCCCTGATCAGGACACCTACCTGGGCTGCCCGTTCCATCCCCAGTCAGGGCACATGCAGGGGGTGAAGACAACCAATCAATGTTTCTCTTTCAAATCTGTCTCTCTCTTTCACTATCACTATCTCTATCTCTCTCTCTCCCAAATCAATGAACATATCAATGAACATATCCTCCTGTGGATTTAAAAAAAACTCTGCCCTGACCAGTGTGGCTCAGTTGGTTGAGTGTCGGCCCACAAAGCAAAACATCCCTGGTTCAATTTCTGGTCAGGGCGCATGCCTGGGTTGCAGGTTAGGTTGGGTTGGGGCACATATAAGAGGCAATGGATTGATGTTTCTCTCTCACTTTGATGTTTCTCTCGCCCTCTCCCTCCCTTCCCCCTCTCTAAAAATAAATAAATGAAATCTTTTTTACTAATTCCAGTGGCACTTTTTACAGAAACATAAAAATACATCCTAACATTCATATGAAATCTTAAAGGATGCCAAACACCTAAAATAATCTTTAAAAAATGAACAAAGTTGTGGGTCTCATACTCCCTGATTTCAAAACTTTTTACAAAGCTACAGTAATCAAAAAGTGTAAAGACCATATGGACAGATGGAAAAGAATAGAGAGCCACCAATAAACCCTCAATAAATAAACATATGTTTATTTATGTTTAAATAAATATAAATATATGTTTAAATATAAACATATGTTTATTTAAACATAAATAAATATATGTTTAAATGACTTTTGACAAGGGTACCAAGACCATTCAATGGGGGAAAGATCTTTCTCTTCAACAAAGAGTGCTGGGAAAATTGCATATCCATATACAAAAGAATAAAGTTGAGCCCTTAAAAGATATACAAATATTAATTTGAAATGGAGTAAAGTCATAAACATAAGACCTAAAACTATAAAACTCAGGGAAAGGAACAGGGGAAAAGCTTCATGACTTTGGACTTTAGTAAGCATCTCTTGGATATAACACCAAAAGTGAGGCAACAAAAAGTAAAATAAATAAATTGGATCACATTAAAATTAAAAACTTCTGTGATTCAAAGGATACAATTAACAGAGTGAAAAGGCAACCTAAGAAATGGGAGTAAATATTTGCAAATAATATATCCATTTAGAGGTTAATATCCAGAATATATATATAGAACTCCTAGAAATAAATAACAACAAAATAAATAAATAAGCCAATTAAAGATGGACAAAGGACTTAGAGAGATATTTCTCCAAAAAATATATACAAATGGCCAACAAGCATATAAAAAGATGCTACATACCACCAATCATTAGAGAAATGCAAATCGAAACCACAGTCAGATATCAATATATCTCCCAACGATGTAGAGAGACTGGAACCCTTATGTACTCTTAGTAGAAATGAAAAATGATACCTCAGACAAGGGATTAATCTCCAGAATATATAAAGAACTTACAAGACTCTACTCTAAGAAGACAAGCAACCCAATTAAAAACTGGGCAAAGGATTTGAACAGACACTTCTCCAAGGAGGACATACAGAGGATCCAGAGACACATGAAAAGATGCTCGATATCTCTAGCTATCAGAGAGATGCAAATTAAAACTACAATGAGATACCACTTGACACCAGTCAGAATGGCCTTCATAAACAAAGCAACAAACAGCAAGTGTTGGAGAGGTTGTGGAGAAAAGGGGACCCTAGTGCACTGTTGGTGGGATTGCAGATTGGTACAACCACTATGGAAAACAGTATGGAATTTTCTAAGAAAACTAAAAATGGACATACCTTTTGACCCAGTAATTCCACTGCTTGGATTATATCCTAAGAATCCTGAAACACCAATCCAAAAGAATCTATGCACCCCTATGTTCATAGCAGCACAATTTACAATAGCCAAGTGCTGGAAGCAACCTAGGTGCCCATCAGTTAATGAATGGATCAAAAAACTGTGGTACATTTACACAATGGAATTCTATGCAGCAGAAAGAAAGAAGGAGCTCCTACCCTTTGCGACAGCATGGAAGGAATTGGAGAGTATCATGCTAAGCGAAATAAGCCAGGCAATGAAAGACAAATACCATATGATCTCACCTTTAACAGGAAGCTAATCAACAAAACAAACAAACAAGTATAATATAAACAAAGACACTGAATTTGAGAACAGTCTGTCAGTGTCCAGAGTGGGAGGGGAGGGAATTTCAGGGGAAAAGGGGAACGGTTTAGAGCAACAAGTATAAAGGACTCATGGACAAAAACTATGGGGGGGTGGAAATGGGAGGAAGGTGGGGAGGGCTGGGGTGGTGGGCTGGGGCGGGGTAAAAGACAGAAAACTGTACAATATCAACAATTAAAAAATACTGATTAAAAAAAAATAAAAAAAAAAAAAAAAAAAAAAATAGAAATGAAAAATGGTGCAGCTCTGCAGAAAATAGTACGGTTGTTCCTCAAGAAATTAAAAATACAGTTACCATATAACCCATCAATTCCACTACTGGGTATGTTTCTAAAAGAACTGGAAGTAAGGTCTTGAGGAATTATTTGCCCACCCATGATGATAACAGCATTATTCATGATAGCCAAAAGGAAAAGCTACCCAAGTGTCCATCGATGGATGAGTAGCTAAAGAAAATATGGTGTTCACACACAAGGGAATTTCATTCAATCTCAAAAAAAAAAAAAGTAAGTTTGACCTATCCTACAACATGGACGAACCTTGAAATAAGCTAGTTACCCAAAGATAAATGCCATATGATTCCACTTGTATGAGCTATCAAGAGGAGTCAAGTTCATAGAGATGGGACATGGAATGGTGACTGCCAGAGGCTAGTAAGGCGGAAATGAAGAGCCAGTGTTTAATGAGGACAGAGTTTCAGTTTTGCAAGATGAAGAGTTCTAGGACTGTTTATGCAACAATGCAAATATACTTTACACGGTACTGAACTGACAGAAAAATAATGATGATGGTAAATTTTATGTCATATGTATTTCAGCACAATAAAAAATTTTAAAAACACAAAAATGTAACAAGGTGAATGAGGTGGTGGTAAGTCAGGCTGAAAACTGAGAAAGGTTGGGGAAAGTGAGAAAACCCAAAAGCATAATAAAATCTGGGGCCCCAATGCAGGAGAGTATTTCCCATTCGGAACAACCTACTTGCCCATTAAAATAGATCCAGATCATAAGCAACAGAAAAATTGATTCCAGCTGCTAAACTTGAAACCTGGCTGCACTCAGCTGGGGAAGAGATGTTAATATTCCACTCTGGGGAAGGTCAGCCTTCCCATGAAATGAGCAAGAGTCCCTTCTATGCAGCAAAGATTGAAAAATAAGGAGTATCCTCATTTTTTTAATTTGAATATATATATCCTACTACCTATTACTGTTCACTTTCGTATCCATAAAATATACTATACTCTATATAGTAAAAGAAAATGAAGCAACTCCTATGATTTATAAGTTGGAAAACCAGCAGGGCTGTGGGGAGGAGGCCCCCAACATGTACTGAGCTTATGACACAAAAGCTCCTGCTTGGACAATGGAGAGTAGACATCTGTTACAGTACAGAGAGCCATATGTGGGCCCAGGGAAAGCAGGTTTCTTTCTTCCCCCTCTTCTCTGACAGTCCAACAGATTAGAAGCAACAATTTTACGAGATTATAGGAGTAAGCAATACTAAAATGAAGGGGGAAATCTCAGAAGCCAACAGACTAATTTCCTTCCTAATAGAGGAATCCCACGCACAGAATCTCTGCTGTGTGCATGAACACTTCTAACTGTAGGCAATGCCAATACCTGAGGAGACAACGCTAGAGAGTTATCCCGTTGCTTCCTACACAGAACCAAAAGCTGCCTCCCTGCACGTCTGCTTCTTGGCCTGAGTTTTATCTTCTTAAAACAGAGAGATTATTTTAAGTTATTTAGGTGTTTCAGGATTATTTGAAAACACTCCTCTCAATCAGGACATAATATATTGTTTGCTTGGAGGGATATGCAAGGCCACACAAGTCGGTAAACACTCTTTCAGTGGGCCTGTGGGTACAAAGTTCCCGCTCTGAAGGAGCTTGATTCTGGAGGTCAGAGTGATGGTAAAATTATTCTCCTAGTGAAAAACAGTCAACATCATGGTCAATAAGTTGCCTGTATAAATATGCTAGTTGTGAAAATGAACTGTCATCTCTGAAGAAGAAATAGATGGCTGATGAATTCTGTTTGAATGTCTAAAGAAAATTTCCCTCAAGGCATAATTAATTATAGTCTCAGCCAACCCACTAGAATTTCCAATTGCCAAGAATGATAATTTATTCCTTTCTCCCATTATCCTGAACAAATTAATATTACAAAGCCATCTTTAAATCCTGGGTAAAAATTTGACCACATGGCCAGGACAGTTAATGGGTTCTGTTTCTAAACGTCCCCTCTCCTACTTTCTGGAAGAAAGAGTGGCATATATGCAATTATTTATTATTTTCCTTTCTCTGCTGAAAGATATAAAAAGTACAATAAAAAAATTGATTTTTCATCTGCCCTTAAATATGTTTTAAATGTGAATTAAGCAGCTCTGCCAAAGCCCAAGTGGCATTATGATGTTGGTTTCCTTACACATGAAGCATTTACTAAAAAGAGCCTTTCACCAGGAGGCTGCATTGAGTCCACAATTAAAAGAAAAAAAGCTCACTCAAAATTTGCTTCTTGTAACAGTCACAGACATTTTTTTTTTTTGTAAAAACCAAGAGATCTTGTATAACTTTGGTAGCTGCTTCAAAGACTTTTTCTTACAAACATGCTGTGTAAAGTTAACTTTTTTGGTACTTCATCAAAATAAAATCATAAAATCGCATTTACACATTTTTTTCTCAAGCAGCTTCCTTCTATAAAATCAACACTGGCTCGTGCATCCCAAAGCGATGGTGCAACCCTGGTCTTCACCGCAGTCCCAGGCAGTGTAAGCGTTGTTAAGCACCCATGAGCACCAGGGCCCTTGAAGGCACCCCTGCTTCCGGCCGCATTCCTTCAAACTCAAACATAAAACTCCAAGGGAATGTTAATTAACAAACTCAAGGCTCAAATTAGGATGCTCATAAAGTAATGTAAAACCTTATATAAGCTATGGTAATGAGACTGAACTCAATCACAATAAAGAAAGATATTTAGTTAAGTAAAAAGATTTTCATTATTGCTAGTCAGAGATGTATGTAAGTGGCAGAGGTAATTCAATATCTCCATACACTGAAAATTAATTGCGAAGAGCCGCAGCGTATTTCTTTGCCTTACTATCCTATAACCTCCAACTAATTGTCTTTCCCCAAATAATTGCTCACAACCTACACACATACATTTTTCTCCATCTTAAAAGAAGTCTACTCCTTTGGCTGTATCAGCATCTCAGGTAAAAAGGACCAGATTAGTCACACCTGCCCAACAGCATCAGTACCAAGGATCCAAAAGGATCCTTGATGCACAGCTTTATCCAGAGCCTGTTAGAAATGCAGGCTTGGGCTCCACCTAATCTAATGAATCAGGATATTTCCCATGTTCCTATTATCCTGATTACAGGTTCTGTGCTCTGCCGATGCTTTTATATCTTTCACTAAATTATAAGCTCCTACAGGGTAGGAACATCTTACCTCATATTTTATTGAACACATTTAGTCCCCTAGATGAGGGACAGAACAGTTACTTACAAATTTTCTGAAATGATTTATATTTAGTAAAAAGAATGTCAAAATCATTTCAGAAACAACAGCAGCAGCAGCTACCACTATTGCTTCCCGAGTGCCTGACACTTTAAATTTCCTCCAACCTTATCACAAAACTTCCTTTCTGGGAGGAATCCCTTAGCCTGGCTGGTAGAGTGACACTGCTGTGCAGTTCAGAGGTTCTCGAGGTACAGTAGGCCCCCCAGATGAGCTGCGTCAGCCTCAGCTGGGAACTTGTGAGGGATATAACCACCCAAGCTCATGACTCGCCCATGTGTTCCAGTTTGTTTTGTCTGTTTTTTTTTCCTTCTTTCTTTCTTTTGGCTCAGGAAAGAATGCTGAATCTTGGTAAGAACTTGCCACAGCCATTAAATGAAAAATCTAGGCAGGTAATTCCTTGATGTAGTGACTTTTAGGTATGATCTTACTCCACAAATCCTTCTGGAAAATTTGAGTTAACTGAATGCTTACCAACTCAACCCAACGTTGTGGCACAGTGGATAAGGGACCCAGAACAGACACCTGTTGAGGACCGTTCAGTCTGGTTTCAGGAGTTGTAACCCTCACCCCATGGTGGGCTGTGTAAGAGCCCAAGAGACCCACTTCATCTGGGTCTGTTCTGTCACAAGGACATGACCTACTAAGGAGACAAAGCTTATCTCCCTGGCAGGAGTGCTGCTTCTGCCTCATCCATCTCTGGCCCCAGTGCTTGGATGGTAGTCAAGGACAGGTAAGACTCCTCATGGGAGGGGCAACCTAAGCCAGACACGACCACTTGGGAGGCCTCATGGAAGGACTCAGGGGGGCTGCAGCAAAGAGGATGTGACGGACCCTCGCCCCCTGGCTATTCTGACATAGCCCAAGTCCTCATTTCCATCTGGGAGATGTCTCCTGCTTCCTAATAGGCTTAAAGCCTGAAACTGTGGGGACAAGCAGTGCAGCCCTGTAACGGCCAGGACAGCTCCCTGGGTGATCAGGCATAAGAAAGAATTCCTAAAGCCATGTGAAACCTGCTTTGCTAAGAGTGCACTCATTTAAATGATAAGGGTCGGAGGAGGAAATGAGTATGTCTCCCAGAGTTTTACAACCCCCTTTCCTGACAGACACTGACTCAGATTAAGTCCTCACATTGCTTTGAAATGTTAACCATTGTTTGATCCTTGTCGCCTGACATACCTGTATTCCCGTGTATTTGAGCCCAATAAAAGCCTAGTGAGGAGGGGGCTCTGGGTCATTCTCCTCTGAGAGTTTGACCACCTTTCCTCCCCAAGCAGTCATGTCTTGGTAGTTTTTATTTTCATCCATGACGGAGGGATGGGGCTCTGCGGGCGGAGCCCGCCCACATCTGGCACCCAGGACAGGGGCCCCCGCAGACACCTAGCTACTTCCATCAGGTAAACAGTCCAAGTGAGCATGGACTTTTTAGAGACTCATCATTATGTCAGAATGCAGTGACGGAATGAAATGTCAGTGAGATACAAAAAGCAAAAGTTAAAAACACAGAAATCATAGTAGTTAGATCATAGTAGTTATTCCTGCTGGTGCATTACTTGGTAGGGTAGAACTGCTTCCTTTGTCCTATTTCAAAAAAAAAAGGGGGAAACTTTAACTTGGGCTAAGGGTCAAATAACGGGCTTCAGTGTCAGGGAGATTCTCACCCGAGAAATGTCATAACTGGGGTACACTGACTATTGCAGTCACGTGCACAGCAGTTTCACCACACTGAGGGGTACACAGGCTGTGCATTCATTAGGTCTATTTCGTTTACCATTTGTCACTCAGACCAGAGGCTCCTGGTAAGAAAATGAGGATTTCCTTCTATGAGAAATTTTACCTTGTTTTTCATTCACTCCTCACTTGCCACACATTTCCGCCAATGTTGTTGCTAGTGTGTGAGGGTGTTTTCAGTGTTGTCAATTTTAAACATTATCCAAACCATGAAGGTCAGTATTTACACAAGATGTGAAAGGAACCAGTCCATATTCATGGGCTCTGGGATATGTTCATTTATCTTGAGACCCACTTCATGATGTCCATAAGTAAATTCCATAATTACTCAGTACAAGAGTATCAAAGTGAATACTTCAACACAATGAAGAGCAGTCAGTCATGATAGACACACAGCAATGCAGAACCTCTGAGGAAGAGAAATTTGGTAAGAAGTAGTAATGCAGAGTTCTAGCCAAGATGGAGGTATAGGTAGAAATGCTTCACTTCCTTGCACAATCAAAATAAGGATAACAACCAATTTAAAAACAAAAAGTGATCAAAACTGCCAGAGAACTAAACTGTATGGAAGTCTGACAACCGAAGAGTTACAGAAGAAACATTCATCCAGACCAGCAGAAAGGACGGAGATGGGGAGGCGTGCAGAGATAGGAAGTTGGGCAGAGAGGACTTGTGGCAAGGCAGGGGCTGGCAGACTGGATATCCCACATTCGAGTGCAGATAAGCCAGCAGAGACAACTGAGGAGTGAGACAAGCCACACAACCCAGGGTTCCAGCTCAGGGAAATAAAGCCTCAAAACCACTGGCTGTAAAAATCTATGGGGATTGTGGTGGCAGGAGAAACTCCCAGTCTCGCGGAAGAGTCCTTTGTAGATGCCCATGGGATCCTAGAACATACACAAGCCCGCCCACCTGGGAATCAGCATCTGAAAAGGCACAATCCACTTGTTGGAAGCAAAGGAAGTGACAGAAAGTGGGGCAAGAGCTGAGCAAGGCAGCGAGTAGCACCATTCCCTCTTTGACCCCTCCACTACATACAGAGCCACAACACAGTCAAGTGGGTTGCCCTGCCCTGATGAATACCTAAGGCTCACCCCTTATGATGGAACAGATGCACCGAGACAAATATATATGGCCCAAATGAAGAACAGATCAAAAGTCCAGAAAAAGAACTAAGCAATGAGGAGATAGCCAGCCTATCTGATGCAGAGTTCAAAACACTGGTAATCAGGATGCTCACAGAATGACTGAGTTCAGTCGCAAAATGAAGGAAGAAATGAAGGCCACCCAAAGTGAAATAAAGTAAAATATGCAAGGAACCAACAGTGAAGGGAAGGAAACTGGGACTCAAATCACTGTTTGGAACAAAAGGAAGAAATAAACATCCAACCAGAACACAATGAAGAAACAAGAATTCAAAAATTGAGGAGAAGCTGAGGAACCTCCAGGACAACTTTAAATGTTGCAACATCAGAATCATAGGGGTGCCAGAAGAAGAGAAAGGGCAAGAAATTGAAAACTTGTTTGAACAAATAATGAACAAAAACTTCCCTAATCTGGCAAAGGAACTAGACATGCAAGTCCAAGATGCTCAGAGAGTCCCAAAGAAGTTGGATTTAAGAAGAAACATAGCAAGACACATCATAATTAAGTTACCCAAGATTAACGATAAGGAGGGAATCTTAAAAGCTGCAAGAGAAAAGGAGACAGTTACCTTCAGGAGTTTCCATAAGACTATCAGCTCGTTTCTCAAAAGAAACCTTGCAGGCAAGAAGGGGCTGGAAAGAAGTATCTGAAGTCAGGAAAGGCAAGGACCTACATCCAAGATGACTCTATCCAGCAAAGCTATCATTTAGAGTAGAAGGGCAGATAAAGTGCTTTCCAGATAAGGTCAAGTTAAAGGAGTTCATCATCACCCTGCCCTTATTATATGAAATGTTAAAGAGACTTATCTAAGAAAAAGAAGAAGATCAAAAACAATGATCAGTAAAATGACAACAAACTTATAACTATCAACAACCTAAAAAACTAAGCACACAAGTAGAACAGGAACAGAATCACAGAAATGGAGATAACATGGAGGGTTATCAGTGGGGAGGTGGGGAGGAGGCGGGGAAAGGTAGAGGGAATAAGAAGCATAAATGATAGGTACAAAACAGACAAGGGGAAGTAAAGAATAGTATGGAAATAGAGAAGCCAAAGAACTTATATATATATGACCATGGACATGAACTAAGGTGGGAGGTGCAGGGCCAAAGAGGATAAAGGGGAGAAAAAATTAGGACAACTGTAATAGTATAATCAATAAAATATACTTTAAAAAAGAAGTGGTCATATAAATGACAGCAGACTGAAATTTTCTAAACAAGAGACGGAAAGTGAGCCGCACGAAATCACATGTTCTTTTAATGGAGCTGGTTCAAATGGGCATAGAAGTCCTCTGCTGTGGCCTTGAAAGAAACTATGGAGCTCTTCTAGATTACTCTGGTTAATTCCTAAAAAGTCTAGAAATGTGAAGTAGACTGAAATAATTACAAGTGCAGAAAAATTGATTTCACAGTTTGTCCCTTATTACTACATACCTGCACTACTGAAATAAGGGCAGAGTTCATTTAAAAAGTACAATTTTAAACAAGGATCATTTTCATGGATTTCCATTTTAAAGTAAATAAAATTATCTCAGATGCTTTTCAATGTCTTAAATTGAAAGTTTTATCAGCTCAAAGCACTTAACCCAATGGCTTGTTCAGTATCTAATGAGAAAGGTGAAGGCCAAAACACTTAGCTCTCTTGTGGCTCTCTGGGCCTCAACTTCCCCAGAAAGAAATTCCTTTTCGTTTCATTGTTTATGCTATTACAGTTGTCCCAATTTTCCTCCCTGCATTGTACATATGCTACAAAAAAAGGAGAAATAAGGTCAAATTATTTTTCATATGAAATTTAATTTTTTTTGTTTTTTCCAGACTATATGCATGAAAGATTCTAACCTACTGTGTGATATACCAACTACTGATTTTAAAGAGGGCAAAGAAACACTCATATTGTACTAATGTCACAAATCAGAAGGATACAGGTATCCTTCTTTTACTAATTTTTTTTAAAAACACAAATATATTTTAATGAAGTCAGTCATGTTTAACAGTAAATTAAATGTTAATGTTCATATTCTCAGTGGCCTGTAAGCATAAAAGGTTGGATCTGGGGGATGTACTTATTCTTGAGCACACAGGACAGCCAGATAAACAGAAAGGTGGGGATCAGCAGTTAGACTCTACAAAAGCTGCTCTTCTTTTAAAGGAGTCAGGTGGCCAAGACCCCAAGCAAATCATGACATGGTGTCGCCTTCTCCGCAAAACATATTCCAAGTCCCTGCCTTCAGTTCCATAGATCAGCAGACCTAAGTACTGGCATCCCAGGCCACAGGCATTTCCACTGCCCCTCAATCAGAAACCACAGCCCTGCAGCCATGAAGAAGGCAAGTGCCCCTCATGACCAGGCTCACTCTGGGCTGTGCCCCCAGTACACAAAGCAGTCCACCTTCACTGACCCCAACACTGATGGGAAAGCTGGCTGGGCAACATGATGATGTCACAGAGAAGAGCTAGGGAGTCCATTGGGGTGTCTAACATTACCTTCCCCTTCCTAGGCACCAACTTTGGTTTTTGATCCAAAGCCATAAGAATCTGCTTCCCTCAATTCTCTTTCAACTAGAACTTTATGCCAATTCCCTGACCTACCCTAACAGTTTCCCTTCAGAGGTAAAGTGCATCCCATATAGAAAGCACATCATGTTCAAATAGCACAAAGGAACAAACTGGAATAACCAAGAAGGTGACATCACATAACATTTTGAAATACTAGTCACCAGGCTCCCTTCTTTCCCCTCCACACTTCCATTGGCACAGAGTCCCCATTCAGAGGGCCAAGCATTCCATGCCATCTCCTCAGGATCAATATCTCAGAAGAAAGCAGAGACAGCTGAGTCAATTCTTGGCCTCGGGGTTTTCAAAGCCACAGGACAATGCCCCATGAGGAAGAGGCTAGTTTACCACCCACACACCCCTACACCAACACTGCAGTGCAGAACAGGTTCTCTGCACTGAGAGAGCCGAAGGGGAGGCCAGGAGTGAGTAGGTCCTCTGGGTCCTGAAGATGGTGCTCACACTCTTCCCACAGACCACACTGGGCGCACCAGATCTCCTGCAAATGAGCTCAGCACAAGGCACAGGCACATGAAGAAGGGTAAAGGCCACACAAGCATTGTATTGGCTGTGAGCCACAGCCATCCCTGAAGGCCTCTGGAAATAACAAATAAAAATGGAGGCAAAAATTAGGTCAGAACATAAGTCAGAGAAATCATTTTTATCTCCAAGTAAAACATACAGCCAAGAGAAACCCACATAATAATTGTAAGGGGCGGGGGGGATTCACAAATCAAGTTGAGTTCCAGGCTTGTCGGAAGGGCTAGAGCTGACAGAGGTGCCAGAGCACCCATGCACCGCACCCACTTTCCTGCTAACATCACAGAATCCTGTGACTCTCACAGCATCCAACCCGGTCTCCCAGAGGGGCTGTAAAGGACACAGTGAGAAGTCATGCCAAGTCTGAGAAGTTCTTTTTATTTCTCTAATACAAAAATCTGGCCTCAAAAATCACGTCTGGTCTTGAGGCATGGCCCAGAAGGAAAGCAAATACAATTATAAAGCCATTAATACTCAGACTCAGTATCCAAACATTCGCAACGTTCCAAGGGAAGGTCATCAGAGAATAATCTGTGAAACTTAAAGGAAAGGGTATGCCAGGGAGAAGCTGATCATGAGGGAACAGCATGTCATAATTATTGCTGTCAGTAGAATCACTTATACAACTCCACAAATGTCTTCCAGGGAACTTGTCCATAATCATTTAAAACCAAATGAAAAACAAGTGTTTGTGAGGGTGTAGAGCCACTGGAACTGCTGACAGGAGCATGAATTAGTACAACCACTCAAAAAACCTGTTGGGCAGCATCTCCTAAAACTAAACGTATGTACGCCCAGGACTGGGCAATTGTATTCCTGAGGATATACAAAGAGAAATTAGTTCTTAAGTTCACCAAGAATATATGCGCAAAAACATTCATAACAGTATTATGTATAATTGCCAGAAAACTGGAAACAATCCAAATGTCCTTCAAGAGTAGGAGGGAAAAAGTGTGGACTATTCTTACAATAGAATACCTTAGAGCGATAAAGAAAAAACTGCAAGTGCCATGTGCTGCCAACATACTACGCAGCAAAAAAAGCCAGATGCACAAGGAAACACAATCTGTGATTCCATTCACATGAAGTTCTGGCCCAGGCAAGACAATCTGTGGTGACAGAACAGTGGTCACCCTAGAGTGCGGAAAGGATGGGCCAGAGGAGCTGACTGGAGTGCTGGAATATTCTGTATCTTCATGTGGATGGCAGTCACACAGATTTATAGACACGTAAAAATTCATCATGCCATACATTTAAGGTCTGTGCCTTTATTGTATGTCAATTAGAACCAGATACAAAAGCAAATTTTAAAAAGAGCAAAACACAAACCATTCACCACAAAGGAGGCCAGCTATGGTCAGCATTCGACAGTATCTGTCTATCCTTATACACTGCACGAATCAAAAAGGGCCCTCCTCTCCAGAAGTATAAAGTGGGGAAAGACACAAGAATGCTGATAGGTAAAACCAATTAATGAGTACACGGGAGGAAGGGAATACAAGAAAACAGGATGCGATGGTGGGAACACATGAAATGAACTTCAGCAATCGCTGTCTCTATCATGTACAGCACTGGGTGGACTCGTGCTACAGTGCACGGTGAATCTGTTGTTCACAGGCATGTGGGACAGATTCACTTCATTTTCTTAACTATGGATTTAGAAGAAGATGGATGCCTAGCTCTAACTCCACTGGCAGACATGTCATCTGCCAATATAAAATGTGTACACATAAAAGCCTTCAGCGTTGGTTGCATTTAAACTTTATATCAGTAAATTCCCACTTCATAAGTCTGATTGCTTAATAGCCATCCAGGCTTGAAGTCAAGGAATTGTGAGTCAGTTTCTGCCCAAGAGTCCACATAAGCTGCAGCTCATAGAATGGCAGTCACTGTCACCCAGGAAATGTCCCCCTAGAGAAGCAGCACAGGGAATGGAAAGAGTAGGGTCCCTGGATAAGACAAATGTGTAGCCTGAGTGGAAGGGCTTATTTCCCGGAACCTCAGTTTCCTCAGGTTTGCTAAACGGTGAGAAACCAGGCATGTCTCCCCAGAATTACTGCAAAGATCAAACAGGGAGACAGTCACTGCGCTGTGAGCCTCATGCAAGCAGAAACCCCATTCACACACACTGGGACAGGTGACTTTACATGCTGCCTTGGTGAGGCTTTGACACCCGGTGATGTTTGCTCAAATGTCAGTCTGGACACTGCTATAAAGGAATTTTTTAGATGGTATTAACATTTATAATCAGCTGACCTTAAGTAAAGCAAAATACCTTCCCTAATTGAGTGGACCTCATTCAATCAGGTGAAGGCCTTAAGGGCAAAGACTGAGGTTCCTCAACAAGGAAAATATTCTGCCTCAAGACTTTGCCTGAGTTTCCAGCCTGCCAGCCTACTGTACAGATTTTGGATTTGCCAGTATGCACTATCCTCAGCCAATTCTATAAAATAAGTCAATCAGTCAATCTCTCTTTAGAGAGACAAGTCATATATTGTGTGCGTGTATATGCACACACACACATGCACACACACAGGGTTGGGCAAAAGCAGGTTTACAGTTGTTCACGTGGAAAATGCAGTAATTAGCGAATAATATAAGAATAAACCCTGTGTTTTGCCCACTCATATCTGTAAACCTACTTTTCCACCACCGTGTGTGTGTGTGTGTGTGTGTGTGTGTGTGAGATGTTGGCTCTGTCTCTCTGGAGAGCCCTAATACACATGTTCAGTGAATAAACATAAAGCACCCACAGCCTTAACAAGTTTACAGTAACATATGACATGATGTTAGAGCCTCCCCTTCTTCTTCACTGGGTTAATTCCCCACTCTGCAAAAACTATGTCCTTATTCTGTGTGTATGTTCCATATTTTAATTATT
Organism: Glossophaga mutica; assembly: GCA_039655065.1. NCBI lineage: Eukaryota > Metazoa > Chordata > Mammalia > Chiroptera > Phyllostomidae > Glossophaga > Glossophaga mutica. The sequence goes on from CM077304.1 coordinate 110,554,583, forward strand.
AAAAATGGCCCTGGCTGGTGTAGCTCAGTGGATTGAGCGCGGGCCTGCGAACCAGAGGATCACGGTTCGATTCCCAGTCAGGGCACATGCCTGGGTTGCAGGCCAGTTCCCAGCAGGGGATGCATGAGAGGCAACCGTACATTGATATTTCTCTCCCTCTCCCTCTCTCCTACCCTTCCCCTCTAAAGATAAATAAATAAATAAATAAATCTTAAAAAAAAATGGTGCAATTTTTATTGCCTGCTTACTATGAGTGGAGCACTGTTTTATTTGAAGTGTAAAAGAACAATGTGAAAGGAAGGAGATAATATTCCCATTTTCAGAAGCACAGCATGTTCATTCTCTACTGCCACTGTGATACTACAAAACAAAACCCCTAATGTCAGGGGCTTCTGACCACAAACATTTATGTTTTCACATCTGCCTGTGCATATCAGTTGAGACCCCAGTGATCCCACAGGCTCCAGGTTGAGGTGGCTTTAGATCTGTTCTGTTTCTCACTCTAGAGCCAGTTCTCAGCATGAATCACCTGAGCACACAAACATGGTCGTGCCTCCTCCTGCATCCCACTCACCAATATTTCCCTAGCCCAGGCAAGCCACGGGGCCATGCTTAAAGTCAAGGTCCTGAGAAGTACACTCCCACAACCTTGTGGCCACGGAGGGTGTGGAAGGACAATACTATAACAGAGGGTGAACAGGTCGGTTCAGTGATTCAATCTACCCCGAGTACCCAGTCCAAAGTCACAGAGCAGCCAGTGAAAGCCAGGACCCAGGTGAATCGACTCCAGGTCTGCATACTTGACTGTCCTAATTCCTCTAAAACAAACAACTATAAAAAGGCAACGACTCTCAACTCCACTAGCAGCAGTTACTGCAATTGTCTGTGTAGTTTTACACAGATAAGGTTCATCAGCCACACCCCACCCTCCAATCCATAGGCTTGGTTATGGTTACTAACCATATGGTTACTTCTTATGGTTACTAACATGAGTACCACCCCTTGGGTGTGTTAGAGCTGGTACTAACCACCATCACCAGTGTCCAACAATTTAAAATGTTCCACATTCTACTCTACTATAGTCGACATTCCAGGTGAAATTCTACTAGGGGAACAAAGCAGGTCCTCAAAATCCAGTAATAGAACTAAACGAAAAATCACTAGTCTCATTAAAATCTATTAGTGCCAGAGGGCTTTTTAAAAATCTTAGAGCCCTGGACAATGTGGATAGGTTGATTGGAGTGTCATCCCATAGACTGAAAGGTTACAGGTTTGATTCCCGGTCAGGGCACATACCCAGGCTTCAGCTTTGATCCCCAGTCAGGGTGCGTGCAAGAAGGTAACAAATTGATGTTTTCCTCTCACGTTGAGGTTTCTCTCTCTTCTTCTCTCTCTCTTCCTCTCTCTCTCAAAGCAACGAAAAAAAATGTCCAGGCGAGGATTAAAAAAAATCTTAGATATGTGAGATGTTCCTCTTAGTGAAATTACCAAACATTTCCCTGTACGATGTTGAGTTCTTGTACACACTTTTACTCTACCTTTGGCTCAAACCAAAACAGAGGGACCCCAAATTCTAAATCTGCCTAGCAATGAAACAGAAGTGCTAGGGAAGATCATGCCTAGCTCCCATTCCCAGCCCCAAGGGAAGAGCAAGGCAAACAGGGCTCTGCCCACCTCACAATACTCAGTGTCCCCATGCCAGTCCAGCAGGCCACCCAGCTTCCAGGAACGGCCCTCGGCATCACCTCCCTTAGTGGCCAGACTTCTGTGGCCACTTGTTGTCAGCAGGGCTCCCAATCAGTTCCTCTTGCTCGGCTCACCTAGTGTTGTCAACAGGACTTCCTTTTGATTCGGGAGTAACAAACCTGCCTGGACTGCCTTCTGGTGGTAGGTTGAGAGTAAGGAAATGCCAGGCCTAGGGTGGGTGTCTTCTACTAAAACACCCTGCTGCTCTGCTACTCTGTCAGCCCAAGGCTCCTTAACACTCTGCCTTCCTCTGTGTACACCTTCCAGAATTCTTCTTTGGTTGACGCTTGCTTCATTTCCGGGGTTTGTAATTGTATTTTGTGAGGAGAGTCAGAGAGAAATGAATCTATGCCATCTTGTTCAGACTCACATTTTGTTCAGCTTTCCTTTCCTTTCCAGATTTGTTTTTCCCTCCCTTTGCTTGCAAGCTTTGAGAATGCTCCTGTGACCAAGCAGTACCCTCTCACTCCTGGGCACAGAACCAAGGAGCTGTGTTGTATCTGACCAAGGCGAAAACTCCGGTAGGCTGAATTTGCTTTGCTGGCATGGAGTCATGCCATTCTATTATATAAAGACAAAAGTTCAAGTCCACACGCATAGGGCATTAAGGAGAAGGAGCTGTTGCTGCCCCTTTGTGGAGATTACGGGCTACATTGGCCCTGCCCCTTCTCCTCCAGCCCCATGTTTGCAGTTGGTGCTTGTCCTGGTGGCAGGGGAGAGGGTGGCTCTCTGGTCTCCAGCTCAGTTATTTGAAGTAGGGCATGGCAGCCCTCAGTCAGTGGACTTTCTTTGGTTTATCTCAAGGTAATTCTTGTACTTTGGCACTGAAAAGGAATGGAAAAAGTGTGGAAATTACTTTAAAATTAGTGGGACTTAGTAGAGAAGCAGATGGATCTCTACCTGATGGCTGTTTTTCCTGTAAAAAGGGACAATGCATTGACTTCTGCTGGAAAGATACACCGGCATCGAGTTTGCCATGTCAGTCACGGTGCATTCCATCAGTAAGACTGATTTCTGTTCTACACTGCATTGCGAAGGAAACATCGGTCCCACTTCTTATCTTGAATACATTTTCTAGTGCTGAGAGGACAGTGAGATGAGAGATGCCATGATTGCCTTTGGTTCTCAGGATGCTCTGGGACAACCAAGGCAATCTTGAGTCATTTTTGTATTTTACTCAAAAATGGAATGTTATGCTTAATTATTTTTACACAGGAGCTGTTGACCATATCTAGCTTTGCAAGAGTCAATGGGATTGAAACTTCTTGAAGGAAAATTTGAAATATACTGATTCTGGATCCTTATCTGATAATTAAATAATTAATGAATTACTGGTGAACTTCCTGTATTTAATGTTTTATGCAAGACTAATATTTTATTGACTATGAGTTTGCTACTAATACACACACGTATGTGAATACAATCAATATTTTTAAAAGTAATATTTGCTTGTCTCATCAAAAAATACTAATCATTAACTACTTTTAAGTTATTTAAACTTTTACTAAGTATCTAGTACTGTTTTCAAAATTCTAACCGTTGGGAGTGACTCCTTGAGGCTCACATCCCTCCCTGGGTGGGGCTTGTGCTCTTGTTCTCCACACACTGAGGACCTCTCACACTGTGAGGTCCTGGGGCTGAGTCCACAGCTCGGCTTTGAACCCTGGTTCCACCTGTTTAAAAGCCTCAGACCTTGGGCAAGTTGTCTCATCTCGGTTCCTCAGTTTCCTTATAGATACCCCTGGGAAATACAGTGCTACTATATAGAGGTACTGCGAGTGCTAATTGGAACAATATATGCAAAGGGCTTTGCTATCTTGATTAGAGCAAATGCATAATAGGTGCTACCTTTTCTTGTGGTGAGCTGTTACTATTTTCATGAACCCAAAAGAAGTAGGTAGGACTGTGGGGATTAAACACTTAAAGATAAAACCACCTTGGCGTTGTTGCTGTGGACGAATAATAACAATACTGCATACTAACATTTAGCTTGATGCCACTTTGCTGTCTTCCACCACATCTGATACTCCTCTCCTCCTTCCCTCCCTCCCGAGGGTGTTAAGTCTCCACAGCTTCTCATTATTATGTTCTTCATAACAGTCACGTTGGAGACCGGCTATGGAACACACAAAATCCCCATCTAATCTCTTTCTAAAAGGTATGGCTTTAAAAATAGTTGGCATTTATGACAGTTCATTTTGTTGTACTTTGTTATTAAGAGAAGATGATGTTAATACCAAGTGAGAAATTAAAAATCAATTACATTCATTTAGGGAAATTAAGGTGCTGACAAGTTCATAATGGCTTTTCTGGTTGTTAAATGAGATTGACATGGGTTAACAATTGGTGGTATACAGAAATTTGCTGAACTTACTAAAGTATATTTCCATTAAAATGACAGCTGTGTATAAGAGCCATCACCAGGGCATTCAGTTACAGGGCTCATGAGTGTGAAGGAGAGAGCTAATCAAATAAGATAACTTGTACTTAATTTTAATTAGGTAAATTCCCCTTCACATTTTAATCACATAAACTTAGTCATGGATGGTGTAGAAGCAAATTGCCAGCCATCTTATTGTCTAGCTCTGGTCTCTTTTTTCTAAGTTATTTTTCGCACATACACTTAGTTGTAGACTCAATTTCTGCACTCGATTACGCCTTCAGACTTAACCTCTTGAATTAAAATTGTCAGCCATCTTGTCAGCACTTGAAATTTAGTCCATATAGTATGATTTGCAATGAATTTGGAACCCAATGTAAGGAATCGGATGTAGGTCAGTGGAAGTGTTTAGCTGCTGAAGCAATGATGCGTTCCAGAATGTGATTTCTGAAGACCATTAAAGCCTTTTCAGTTTTGTGTGCCCTGTTTATCGTTCATTCACTTGTTTTTTCAGTGTGGGTGTAAATGGGACTCTGATCTATGTTAGTTCATTGGATTTTTGTTTTACTAGGATATTGGGGGCAGGAAGGCACCAAGTAATCATGGTTTTATGATCCTTGTGAGATATAACTAGGTATTAGAGTGTCATGAAATTTTCTTCTACTTAAATGTACAGCATGTATAGGATAAAATTAATTTTGGTTGATGTAAATAGAAGTATGACTTGTGAATTTTGCAGCAGCCTGTGACACTGGATTTAATAAACATTGTTTATGTATTACTGTCTGCAAAATACTGTGCTCAGCACAAGAAAGATACAAAGAGGTATTTTTTTAAAGGCCTTGCTTTTAAGTTCTTTAAACTGGGAGAGACAGACAGATAAACAAAGCACTAGTAAGTCAGTTCTAGACAGAGAGAAAATGGATTTCAGTGGAAAATATCTGAGAAGTCCTAAAACTTGACATTTGAGCTTGGCCTGAAATAAGGATTTCAATGCATAAAAAATGGGTGGAAATGTCCCTTCAGGCTGCAAGTCCAGGTGAGCAAATGTGCAGAGCAGAGTCCACGCCTTCAGGGAGCGGCCACAGAACTATGGTACCAAGAGGGTGAGGGGGAGAGAACTGTGTGTAGCAGGAAATGAGTCAAAATCAGGGTATTCACGCCATCACAAACACTTCCCAGCATCTGCTGGGAGTGAGGTGCATGTTGGCTACTTGGGCCACCAAGGCTGTCACACTGGCCATGGCCCTGCTGTCATCGGGGGTGGGAGGACTGCTCCTCCCTCTACTCAGCAAAAATACTAACCTTTACTGAGGAACAAAGGGGGCAGGGGGAGGTGGCTTCACCGAGAAGCATTCCACCACAAAAAGTGACTGGGAAGCCTCTTTGTCCCCAAGACCGTAAGATCCCCCTCTTCACCTAGAGGCACCAGGGAGCCAGGCAGCACAGGTAAGAGGCACAACCCCTTCACACACACACAACACACACAAACACACACATACCCTGAAACCAAGCCTGGGAAGTGTACTACATTCCCACAGACCAGGGATCCCACTACAACAAGTGACTTGGTATGGGAAGTCGCTTTGTTCCCATAGGTGGGGGACTCCCCTCCCTGATCAAGAGGCGCTGAGCACCTGGGCAGCCCCAGTAAGGTGGATCTCAACACAAATAGCCAAAATTTTCACTGTTCCCATGAACTGCAGATGCTCTTCCCCCATCTACAGGTGCAAGGTCTGATCTGGGTAAGCTACCCACTTGGACAGCTCCAGCAGGGACCAGTGGGAGACCCAATGGCACCACATACGTTAAGCAGGCTTGAAAATTAAATTACTATTTGCAACCACAGACCACAAAAGTAGGCTAGGATCTGTGTACTATCCTAAATAATGTAACTGCCTTCCAAAAAAAAAAAAAAAAAAATTACATAGGATTCAGAGACTCCTAACATAGCCAAAATGTGCAAAATACAACAAAAATCATTAATCAAACCAAGAACCAGGAAAAGCACTATTGAATGAGAAAAAAAAAACACATATACCATATTTTGCCATATATAATACACATCCACATTTTTGGCCCAAACTTTCAGGAAAAAATATTTTGTTTTAATTTTTAATTCAATTGTTATTTAAATTTAGATACTTGTTTTTTGTATTATAAAAGAATTTTAGCATTTATTTTTTAACATATTACGGTACAAGAAATTTTACATAACAAATAATTGCAAAACACAAGAACAGATATGAGGCATAAAAAATTTTATGTACTGGGACTTCCGGCCAAGATGGAGGCGTAGGCGGACACACTGTTCCTCCTCTCACAACCAAAATTAAGGACAGCAAATATTTAGAAACAAGAAAACAACCAGAACTTATAGAAAACTGAACTGTACGGAAGTCCAACAACCATTCATCCAGACCGGTAAGAGGGGCGGAGTCGCGGCAGGAGAAAGTGGAGGTGCGGACCCAGGAACACAAGCAGCAGCGGCTGGCAGTTCCCAGGTGCACAGGCGGCGGCTGGCGGTCCCCGGGCCCACAGGCAGCAGCTGGCGGACCCCGGGCACAGGGGGGTGGCTGTGCAGACCCAGTGAGGCCGCACAAGGCGGCTGGCTGACTGACCAGGTGGTCTCACGTTCGAGCACGCAGACGGTCCAGGCGGAGGGGAAGTGGCGGAGGGGACGGAATCCGGGAGAGAGCGGAGCAGGCGCCATTGCTCGCTCTCAGGCCCCACCCCCGCATACAGCGTCACAACCCAGCGACTGGGCTGCCCCGCACTGGGGAGCGCCAGAGGCTCCACTCTTCACTACGTAACAGCACGCGCGCATGCGCAGATAATCCAGGTGAAGGGGAAGCAGCGGAAAGGGCTGGAGTCCGGGAGAGAGCGGAGCAGGCGCCATTGCTCCTTCTCAGACCCCGCCCCCACCTATAGCATCACAACCCAGCGACTGGGCTGCCCCGCCCTGAGGAACACCTAAGGCTCCACCCCCTCACTACGTAATAGCCTCGACCAGACTAAAACCAAAACGACAACAACAAAAAAACCCACCAAAAATGGCTCAAACCGGAAAACAAATAAAAGCCCCAGAGCCAATTCCTCTAAGCAGTGAAGAGATAGCCAACCTGTCACATGCACAGTTCAAAGCACTGGTCATCAAAATGCTCACAGAATTGGTTGATTTTGCTCATAAACTAGATGAAAAAATGCAGGCTACAATCCATGAAATGAAGGAAGATGCATGGGGAACTGATAGAGATGGAAGGAAAACTGGGACTCAAATCAATGGAGTGGACCAGAAGGAAGAAACTAACAACCAAACAGAAGACGAGGAAGAAACAAGAATTCAAAAAAATGAGGAGAGGCTTAGGAACCTCCGGGACATCTTTAAACGTCCCAACATCCGAATTATAGGGGTCCCAGAAGGGGAAGAAGAACAGCAACGAGTGGAAAACTTATTTGAACAAATAATAAAGGAGAACTTCCCCAATCTGGCAAAGGAAATAGACTACCAGGACGTCCAGGAAGCTCAGAGAGTCCCAAAGAAGTTGGACCCAAGGAGGAACACGCCAAGGCACATCAGAATTACATTAGCCAAGATTAAAATGAAGCAGAGAATTCTAGAAGCAGCAAGGGATAAGGGGACAGTCACCTACAAGGGAGTTCCCATCAGACTGTCAGCTGATTTTTCAAAAGAGACCTTACAGGCAAGAAGGGGCTGGAAAGAAATATTTCAAGTCATGAAAGGCAAGGACCTACATCAAAGATGACTCTATCCAGCAAAGCTTTCATTTAGAATGGAAGGGCAGATAAAGTGCTTCTCAGATAAGGTCAAGTTCAAGGAGTTCATCATCACCAAGCTCTTATTATATGAAATGTTAAAGGGACTTATCTAAGAAAAAGAAGATAAAACTATGACAGTGAAAAGACAACAAACTCATAGCTATCAAGAACCACACCTAAAACAAAAGCAAACTAAGCAAACAGCTAGAACAGGAACAGAACCACAGAAATGGAGATCATATGGAGGGTTAGCAACAGGGGCATGGGAGGAGGAGAGAGGGGGAAAAGGTACAGAGAATGAGTAGCATAGATAATGGGAAAAAAATAGACAGGGGGAGGGCAAGAATAGTATGGGAAATGTAGAAGCTAGAAAACTTATGACCCATGGACATGAACTAAAGGGGGGAATGTGGGTGGGAGAGGGTGGGTAGGGTGGAGGGGAATGATGGGGGAGAAATGGGACAACTGTAATAGCATAATCAATAAAATATATTAAAAAAAAGAAATTTTATGTACTGGTAACAAATTTACGATATTTATGCATCATAGAAGGCCAAGAACTCTTCATCACTGTCAATATCAGAAGTATCATCTTCTTCAATGTCTACTTTACTGATGTCTTCTGAAGAGTCACTTTCCTCATCCCAGTAAATTTCATCATCCTCAGTTCCATCCATAGCATTGCTGATGCCACATTTTTTAAACAATTTCACAACCACTTCCTTCTTGACACAGTTCCACAATCTTAGGATCCAATCACAAACCAGGGTGATGGATGCTTTCTTAATTCCACCTGTAGGTGTTAAATCATCACCAGCTGACTGCAACCACGATGTCTACTCTTTCCTCATTAGGGCCTTAAGGCCCTGTTTACCAACAGATCAAGAGGTTGCAGTTGGCTGGTTAGCCCACCAGGTATCACAGCAAGTTGGGTTTTCAAGTCTGCTGTGATTACTTTCACACTTTGTGTAACATGGGCTTTGAAGTCATCAAAAACAAGCAAAGCTGGTTTTTGAAGTAATCCTCCAGGACTTTGTGACCAGACTTTGTTAAACCAGATTTTCATGCCTTCTTCATTCATCCACCCTTTTTCATGCACATGGATAATAACTCCACTTGGAGTCTTTTCTTTTGAAAACATCTTTCTTTTAAATATGATCATAGGTAATAGCTTTGTCCCACCTGCACAACAGGCTAGAATAACAATAAAATGTGTTTTTTCATGCCACTAGTTTTAACAGCCACAGTCTTTGCTCCCTTGACATCCACAGTTCTGTTGCATGGCACATCAAATGTGAACAGGGCCTCCTCCATATTGGCAATGTAGGACAGCTCCAAGTTGTTAGTCTTTCAAAGATCGATAACATAAGAATGACATTTCAAAACTTGATTGTCATAGGCTGTGGAAGTTTGCGGGCAAGTTTTGTTGATGGCCTCATGCTCAATCGAACCTTCTCTTTTCATAAAGCTAAAACATCATTTAGGTGCCCCTGAGAAATCATTAATGTTTTTTTTCTCATGCAATCCTTTTACCTTCTTCTTGTATCATCTTGGTCAAAACAGAGATCTTAGGGTGATGCTGCTCCACAATCCCCATCTTCACCTCCTGCTCTACCTCCGGCCACTTTGGAGCTTTCCCTCACATTGCCTTCTTCTGTCTCGGCATCTGAAGAAGCTTTTCTTCCTGTTGCCTCCAAAATCTGCTGACACTCTCTGTGGGAGGAGGTCCAAAGTGTCTCTTGAAAGCTCTGTTGCTATGCTTTTTAGCATATTTAATGACTTTTAGCTCAAAGTTTGCCGTGTGAGAAAACAGTTTTGATGTTTCCAAAGGGATTTTTCCAATAATTTCTCTTGCCTAAAGTGTGTGAAGAGAAATGTTGCACTGTTCGCCCTATGGTAATAAAGTCAGCATCAAGTTGATAACAATTAGCATCATCTATCTTACTCTGTGGATAACAATATGTCACTCTTCATTTCATTTTGTTGAATCATTAGCTGAAACTGCTCTCATTGCAACTTTGTCATAAGTTCACCAAAACCAATTATTGCATTCCAGGGTATTATTTTGCATACAGATATTGTTATTGCTTTCTAGAGTTATACTTTCAATGCATAAACTTAAATAAAAGAATTAAAAAACATTTACATAGATGCAGAATTAGTACTACCCATGTATAATACTCATCCTTATTATTCCCTTAAAAATTTGGGCAAAAAATTGCACATTATACACTGCAAAATACAGTAATCAAGTGGCACCAACACTGAACTAAATAAGATGTTGGAAATATCTGACAAGGATTTTAAAGTATCCATGACAATGTTTTAACCACCACTTACACATTTTCTTAAAATGAATAAAAACAGAACTGAAAAATACAATAAAAAATGTAAAACTCAATAGATGGGCTCAGTAATAAAGTGGGAATAACAGAAGAAAGAATCAGTGAACTTGAGGACAAAACAACAAAATTTATCCAATCTAGAAATTGGAAAGCCATATGCAAAAGAATAAAACTAAACTACCGTTTGTCCCCACATACAAAAGTTTACTCAAAATGGATGAAGGACCTAAATATAAGACTTGAAACAATAAATTACATAGAAAAAGCACAGGTACTAAACTTTTGGATCTCAGCCTTAGGATTTTATGAATTTGAGCCCAAAGGCAAGGGGAGTAAAGGCAAAAATAAATGAATGAGACTATATCAAACTAAAAAGCTTCTGCACAGAAAAACAAAACAAAACAAAAAACTGCCAACAAAAAAAAAGGCAACCAACTAAATGGGACAAGACATTTGCAAACAAGAGTTTCAAAAAGGGGTTAATATCCAAAATATATAAACTCATAAAGCTCAACACCAAACAAGCCAACTTAAAAAATGAGCAGAGAAGCTGAACATACACTTCTCCCAATACACACAAATGGCCAACAAATATATGAAAAGATGCTCAATTTCACTAGCTATTAGAGAAATGCAAATCAAAACTACAATGAGATACCACCTCACACTTGTTAGAATGGCTATTACCAACAAGGCAAGAAATAACAAGTGTTGGGCAGATTGTGGAGAAAAAGGAACCACTGTTCCTGGTGGGAAGGAAAACTGGTGTAGCCACTATGGAAAACCGTATGATGATTCCTCAAAAATTTAAGAATAGAATTGTCATATGACCCAGCAACCCTTCTTTTGGGTATCAATCCCCAAAATTTGAAAACATGTATTTGCAAAGATCTATGCACTCCTATGTCCATTGCAATACTATCCATGGTGGCCAAGACATGGAAACAATTGAATTGTCCTTCAATAGATGATTAGATAAAGCAGATGTGGTACACATATGCAATGGAATACTACTCAGCCATAAGAAAAGATGAAACACTGATATTTGCAATAACATGGATGGATCTTCAGAATATCATGCTAAGTGAAATAAGTCAGACAGAAAAGTCAAGAACCATATGGCTTCACTCATATGTGGGATATAAAACTGAAAGCAACAAATGAATAAACAAGGAAAACAAAAATTCACAGACACAGACAACACTATGGTGGTTACTAGAAGGAAGAGGTAGAGTGTGTAGTAAAGAGCAAAGTGGGGTCAAGTATGTGGTTATAAAAGAAGATTTGATTTTGGGTGGTGGGAACACAATGCAATATACAGGTGATGCATAGAACTGTACATGTGAAACCTATATAATTTTATTAACTAATGTCACCCCAATACATTTAACTTAAAATTTTACCCAATCTTTACAACAGAGAGAAATAAACTAAAAATTAATAATAAATAACAGAGACTCAGGAACATGTGGGGCAATTTTTTTAAAAAGCCCAACAGTTGTATCTTTATGAGTCCTAGAAGGAAAGGAGAAAGGGAATGGTCTGAAAAATATGTCAAGAAATAACAGCTGAAAACATTCCAAATTTGGTGAATGTCATAAATCTACAGAATCAAGAAGCTGAATGAATTCAAACAGGACAAGTTTAAAGAAATCCACATCAAAACACATCATAAACTTCTCAAAACTAAATACAAAGAAAAGTCTTAAAAGTTTCCAGAGAGAAACAATAGATTACCTATAGGGAAAGACTATTTCAGATTACTCATCTGAAACCATGGAGGCCAGAAAGAAGTGTTTTCAAGTGCCAACAGAAAATAACAGTCAATTGCAAATTCTTTATCCAGGAAAACTACCCTTCAGGAGCCAGTATAAATAAAGACATTCTCACATGAGAGAAAAACTAAAACAATTTATTTTTTTAAAAAGCAACCTACCCTTAAAAGTGACTAAAGAAAGTTCTTCAAATAGAAAAGAAGTGATAAAGTCATAAAAGAAAGAATCTTTGAAACAAGTGGACCTACTCCTCAAAAACCACCACAATTCACCCAATATAAAAGAGATCATTTGCATCACCTTATAACTACTGAAAAAGTTAAGTATCATACTATAAAAACCTCCCAAAAAGGAATTACCTGGCCCAGATGGTTTCACTGAAGAATTCTACCAAAAATGTAAGAAAACTTAACAGGAATTTTACACAATCTTTTCCAGAAAACAGAAAATGAGGGACCACTTCCCAATGCATTTTAAGCAGTCTGTATTACTCTGATATCAAAACCAGGCAAAGACAGTAGAAACAAATACTATAGGCAAACACCTCTCATGAATTTGATCACAAAAATCTTCAACAATATCCCAGCAAATTGAATCCAAGAGCATATAAAAAGAATTATATACCCTGAAGAAGTATGGTATTCCAGGTATACAAAATTGGTTTAATATTTGAATAAAAAATTAATGCAATCCACTATATATACAGCAAAAGAAGAAAAACTGTATCAGTTGATGCAAATGAGAAAAAAAGCATTTCAAAAAATCCAACACCCATTCATGAAAAACTCTCAGCAAGTTAGGAGATGAGAGGAACTTCCTCAACCTGATAAAGTGTACCTACAAAAAATCTACAGCAAACATCATGCCTAATGATGAAAGTCTGGATGCTTTCCCACTAAGATCAAGAACAAGAACTCTAACCACTTTTATTCAACATAGTAGTGAAAGTTCTGGACAGCACAATATGGCAAGAAAAGGAAATAAATTTAGATAGAAAGGAAAAACTAAAACTTTCCTGATTTGCATATGACATGATTTACTATACAGAAATTCACAAGAAAACTACAAAAAAAAGTTTATTAGAAATAATAATTGCCTTGGCTGGTGTGGCTCAGCGGATTGAATGCCAGCCTGTGAGCCAAAGGTCACTAGTTTTATTTTCAGTCAGGGCACATGCCTGGGTTGTAGGCCAGGTTCCCAGTTGGAGGTGTGCAAAGGGCAACTGATTAATCTCTTGCACACTGCTGTTTCTCTCCCTCTCTTTCTCTCTCCCTTACCCTCTCATTAAAAGTAAATAAATATAATCTTTTTTAAAATGAATGAATTCAACAAAGCTGCAAACACAAGATCAATATACAAATATCAACTGCATTTCTATATCGTAACAAAGAACACAGAGTAACTAAATTTAAAAACCATTTATAATCTCTCCAGAGCAAATTAAATACTTAGGTATGCACTTAACAAAACGTGTAGGATCTTTATGCTGAAAATTATAAAATGCTGATGAAAAATCAAAGAAGATCTTAGAAAATACAGAGATATCATTTTCAAAGATTGGAAGACTCACCACAATAAAGATGTCAATCTCCTGAAATTTATCTAATTCAATTACCATCAAAATCCCAGCAGAGTTTTTCCTTGCAGACATAAAAATATCTTATTTTAAAATGCATATGAAAAGACACAGACTCCACCATAGCTAAAAGAACCTTGAAATATATATATGTAAATATATATTTAATAGGAAGTATTATAATAAATATTATATATATTTTATATACAAAAACATTTATATATAAACACACACACACATATATAAAACAGGAGGTATTACTCTAGCCTTTGTTAAGACTTCATCAAAATTAAAAACATTTGTTTTGTGAAAGACTCTTACTATTACTAGAAAGTATGGTATTGGTCCACAAATAGACACACTGGTCAATGAAACAAAGTAGAGAATCCAGAAGCAGACTTACAAAAATATGCCCAACAGATATTTGACAAAGATGTAAAAGCAATTTGAACAACTGGTGGTAGACCAACTGCACATCCACATACAGAAAAATGAACATCAACATAAACCTCACATCTTTTTTTAAAATATATTTCATTGATTATGCTATTACAGTTGTCCCATTTCTCCCCCATCATTCCCCTCCACCCTGAACACCCTCTCCCACCCACATTCCCCCCTTTAGTTCATGTCCATGTGTCATAAGTTCTTTAGCTTCTACATTTCCCACACATTCTTGCCCTCCCCCTATTTTCTACCCACCATCTATGCCACTTATTTTCTGTACCTTTTCCCCCTCTCTCCTCCTCCCACTCCCCTGTTGCTAACCCTCCATGTGATCTCCATTTCTGTGGTTCTGTTCCTGTTCTAGTTGGTTGCTTAGTTTGCTTTTGTTTTAGTTGTGGTTCTTAATAGCTGTGAGTTTGCTCTCTTTTCACTGTCATATTTTTTATCTTCTTTTTCTTAGATAAGTCTCTTTAACATTTCATAGAATAAGGGCTTGGTGATGATGAACTCCTTGAACTTGACCTTATCTGAGAAGCACTTTATCTGCCCTTCCATTCTAAATGACAGCTTTGCTGGATAGAGCAATTTTGGATGTAGGTCATACTTCTTTCCAGCCCCTTCTTGCCTGCAAGGTCTCTTTTGAGAAATCAGCTGACAGTCTGATAGGAACTCCTTTGTAGGTGACTGTCCCCTTATCCCTTGCTGCTTCTAGAATTCTCTGCTTCATTTTAATCTTGGCTAATGTAATTACGATGTGCCTTGCTGTGTTCCTCCTTGGGTCCAACTTCTTTGGGACTCTCTGAGCTTCCTAGACTTCCTGGTAGTCTATTTCCTTTGCCAGATTAGGGAAGTTCTCCTTTATTATTTGTTCAAATAAGTTTTCCACCTGTTGCTCTTCTTCTTCCCCTTCTGGTACCCCTATAATTCAGATGTTGGGACGTTTAAAGATGTCCCAGAGGTTCCTAAGTCCCTCCTTATTTTTTTGAATTCTTGTTTCTTCCTTGTTTTCTGTTTGGTTGTTTGTTTCTTCCTTCTGGTCCACTCCATTGATTAGAGTCCCAGTTTTCCTCTCATCTCTATTGGTTTCCCATGCATCTTCCTTCATTTCACGTATTGTAGCCTGCATTTTTTCATCTAATTTGTGAGCAAAATCAACCAATTCTGTGAGCATCCTGATCACCAGGGCTTTGAACTGTGCATCTGATAGGTTGGCTATCTTTTCACAGCTTAGAGGAATTGGCTCTGGGGCTTTCATTTGTTCTCCGGTTTGAGCCATTTTTAGTGTTTTGTTTTGGTTTGGTTTGGTTTTGGTCTGGTCGCGGCTGTTACGAGTCTTAGGTGTTCCCCTGTGTGGGGCATCCCAGTCACTGAGATGTGCCACTGTTTGTGGGGGCGGGGTCTGAGAGGGAACAATGGCACCTGCTCTGCTCTCTTCTGGATTCCAGTCCCTTCTGCCGCTTCCCCTTCACCTGGATTGTCTGCGCACGGGAATGTGGGACTACCTGGTCAGCTAGCCACCTTGTGCAGCCTCACTGAGTCTGCACAGTTGCCACCCCATGCCCGGGGTCTGCCAGCTCCCGCCTGTGGGCCCAGAGTCCACCAGCTGCTGCCTGTGCACCTGGGAACTGCCAGCCACTGCTGCCTGTGTTCCCAGGTCTGCACCTCCACTTTTTCCTGCCGAGACTCCACCCCTCTTACCAGTCTGGATGAATGGTTGTTGGACTTCCATACAGTTCAATTTTCTATCAGTTCTGGTTGTTTCCTTGTTTCTAAATATTTGTTGTCCTTAATTTTGGTTGTGAGAGGGGGCACAGTGTGTCCACCTATGCCTCCATTTTGGCCGGAAGTCTTATAAACCTCACATCTTATAACCAAAATGGACCCAAAATGGATCACATGTTTAAATGTAAAACATAAAAATATAAAAGTTTTATTTTTTAAAAAATATAAAATAAAATCTTTGGGATCTAGGGCTAAGCAAAAATTTCTTAGACTTGACACCAAATGCATAATCATATATAAGAAAAAATAGATAAATTCAACTTCATCAAAATTAAAAACATTTGTTTTGTGACTTTGTTAAAAAGATGAAAAGACAAGCTACACTTCTGTGATTTGCAAACCACATATTTGAAAATTAATTAGTATTTAGAATATGTAAAGAAACTCAGAAGTCAACACTTAGAAAAAAAACAAACCCTAAGTTTTAAATGAGCAAAAGACAGGAATAGACTTTTCTCCAGAGCGGATATACAGATGACAAATAAGCACATAAAAATATGTTCAACATCATTCATCAGCTGGGAATCACAAATTAAAACCACAAGAAGGTATCACCACACACTGATCAGAGTGGTTAAAATAAAAACTAGTGACAATACCAAATGCTGCCAAGAATTTGGAGACACTGGATCACTCCCACAGTGCTGGTGGCAATGTAAACTGGTACCGCCACTGTAGAACAACCTGGCAGTTTGAAAAAGAAACTAAGCATGCAATTACCATACAGCCTGACAATTATACTCTTGGGCATTTATCTCAATGAAATAAAAACAGATACTCACCCAAAAAATGGGCTGAATTGAGATCTCCCTACCTCTAAATCTATATGCTGAAGGCCTAGACCCAAACATTTCAGTATTTGACTGTGTTTGGAAATAGTTTCTTTAAAGAAGTAATTAAGGTTAAATGCTGAGCCCAATTCCAATATGACTGGTGACTTTAGAAGAGAAGTCTGGACACAGATAACATACCAATGTGACAGTATAGAGAGAAGGCCAGCTTCAAACCATGCAGAGACCCCAGAAAAAACCAAGTCCAGTAACACCTGGATCTCAGACTTCTAGCCTCCAGAATTGTCAAAAAATAATCTGTCATTTAAGCCACCAAGTCTGCGGTACTTTGTTTTGGCAGACTAACAAACTAATACAATGAATGTTCATAGCAGCCTGACTTGTAATAGTTCCAAAACAGAAGCTTCCCAGACATCTTTTAAATAAACTGTGGTACATCTATACCATGGACTGCTAGTTAGCAGTAAAATACATATATGCTGATACACCCAATAGTTTGGACTAACAATGAAGAAATTATGGTAAGTGAAAAAAACTAACCCTAAATGGTTACATACTATATATGATTACACATATTTCTGTCTCGAAATAACAAAATGATGGAAATGGAGAAGAGGTCAGTGGTTGCCAGCAGTTGATGCAGTGGGCAATGGGTATGGTAAAGAGAGGATAATTGAGGGACCCTTGTGGTGATGGAACTTAGAATCTTGACTGTGGTGGTAATACATGAACCTAGACATTTGATAAAACTTCACAGAACTAAACATACACAAAGAAATACAGTTAACACAGAAATACAGGTAACAGGTGGATTACGTCAATGCCAATATCCAGGTTGCAATACCATGTTATAGTTTTGCAAGATGTTATTATTGAGGAAAATTGGGTAAAGGGTACACAAGAGCTCAATTATTTCTTACAAGTGAATGTGAATGTAATCTATAATTACCTTAAACTAAAAAACTAAATAATGACAAGGGGTGATGTATTTATTCCCTAGAGATATATTGGGTTGGCCAAAAAGTTCATTTGTTTTTTTCCCCCTATATGCTGGCTCTAGTAGAGCCTAGATATCTTTAACTTCATTGAAAACAATTTTGTTAGATTGCACTGTGAGAGCTGTCATATCACCATGCATTTAAAAAAACATCAAAATTAGCAAATTTTTGTGCAGCCATTTTAGTATGGAAGATGGAAGAAAATACTCAAAATTTTTGACATATTATGTTTTATTGTTTCAAGAAAGGTAAAAATGCAACTGGAACACACAAAAAAGATTTGTGCAGTGTATGGAGAAGGTGCTATGGCCGATCAAATGTGTCAAAAGTAGTTTGTGAAGTTTCATGCTAGAGATTTCTCCCTGGACAATACTCCATAGTCAGGTAGATCAAATCAAGCAATCAAATCAAGACATTAATCAAGAACAAGCAACATTATACCATACAGGAAATAGCCAACATACTCAAAATATACAGATCAATAAAGTTATTTGTGAAAATGAAAAATGCGTCTCTGATTTTACAAAAAATAAGAAACAACTAAAAGGACTTCTTGGCCAGCCCAATAAAATAGACATCACCCTTGCTGGGTCAGGGTGATTGTAGTAGGAATTGAAGAAAAGGTAGAAATAAAGGGACTTTGATTTGCTGAATAAAAGCTATGCACCTTCATCAAGTTTATTGTTTCATTATTATTCTCCTTAATTACCCATGTAGCAAGCAAATATTCTAACTAATCATTACCTCAGAGAAGAAAAGGCTGTGCAGATTGTTGGCATTTAACCAAAGAAGATGCCACGCTTTTTCGCTGTGTGAAGTCAGAACTCAAGTGCCCAGAATTTCAAGTCTTTTATATAGGACATTTTCTAGTATATCTAAAATAAAAATATAATACCTCCATGGTAATTTCTATTTTTTATTTGGCATGATAAAACCCTATTAGGTATTAAATTAAACCAAAAGGGGAAGTCTTAGTACATCTGTCAACACACCAATGGCTCTCAGCTGGTACTTTCTAAACCCCACCATTCATTTTCCTTGAAAAGATGTTTGCAATCAGTGGGGATGAAGAAGATGGATACACACTATAGTTTTCTTTGCGTCCAGAAAAATAAGCCTATCTTCAGTGTCATGCTCCCGATGGGAAGATAAGGAATTCCAGCTCCAGACAACAACCCATGATGAATGTGCCATGCCCTGAGATGACAAAACTGAGACAAAGAAATGCTTTTAAATTTGACAAGTTTCTGGCCATACACATCACTCTTGACCTCTAGAGCTCATAAGAGCCCCATCAGTTTGACTTATTCACCATCCCTCAAAGCAGGCCAGCTTCATGAGCATGCAACCTGTGTAAGGGCCCCATGCTTGACTTCATCCTCTGCCATCAGGGTCTGCATATTCTTGATCATTTTTAACAAGAGACTCCACATTTTCAGTTTTCCCTGGGTCCTGAAAATTATACAGCCATGCCTGCCTCAAATGGATCTTAACTATCCTCTCCCTCCCCAGCAAATTCTCAGTTTGTTCCTATCGATTGCCTCCCACTTCATCACTGCCTATCAGAATCTCAACAGTTAGTTTAACAGTTAATAAAATTCACAACTATTCCCTGACCTCCTCCTCCTAATATCTTGGATCATTTATGATCTATAAAAATACTCCAATAATTAATCACATGGTATACAGAGATTGCTGATAAAATGTTAACAACATTTTATCTTGTCATCTCCTGTTCCACATATTTTGGTACTGAATCTCAAATGGATTAAAATTCACTGAGGGCAGAGAACATGGTTTCACACAGCACTGTCTGCTAGAATTTACTGCAACGGTTCGACATACTCTGTATCTGTGGAGTCTCATGGAGTGGCCCCTGGCCATGGTGGCTAATGATCACTTGGAATGTGTCTGGTGCAATTAAGTCACTGAATTTTTTTATTGTATTTAGCTTTAATTAAATAAAATGTAAATTTCCACATGAGCTGTCATCTAGTGTCTTGGACAGTACAGATCTAATGTCTCCATAAGTCTTGGTGCAGAGATGTGTGCATGGTTGTTTCGATTTGATTTCTTAAGAATTTAACACACTCAACTTCATGGTCCTATAGAAGGTCAACCAGAATTTATAAGGGCACAAGCTTCTGCTAAATTATATACTAAATTTCCCTACTGTTTAACTATTTCAGGTAGATAAACACTATCCATATTAGTTCATCAAAAAGAATGAATGTAACTCTCTAACTGCCTGAGTTAATATTGGGACTTACATGGCTCCAAATTTAAGATATCTAGTTATAACTTTATTTTAATTACAAAATTCCTCAAAATCTTTTTCTAAGTCCTAAAACTCCAACAGAAGCATAGTTCATTATTGCACAAACTGAAGAAAAAAGGAAAAACAACTCAAGGTAAACCCCTAAAAACTGCCTACTACTGTATCAGCCTAGTGCAGTGATTTTCAACCTTTTTCATCTCATGGCACATATAAACTAATTACTACATTTCTGCAGCACACCAAAAACTGTAGTATATTTTTTGCCAATCTGACAAA
The DNA here is from genome assembly GCA_039655065.1 of Glossophaga mutica. Classification (NCBI taxonomy): domain Eukaryota; kingdom Metazoa; phylum Chordata; class Mammalia; order Chiroptera; family Phyllostomidae; genus Glossophaga; species Glossophaga mutica. The sequence continues at coordinate 110,574,757 of CM077304.1, forward strand.
ACAGGTATAATCTTGATCCATTCACACCAGATGGCTACTATGTTGGCTATTGTCATTTTTCCATTTAACATGTAAAGGAAAAGAGTCAAGTATTGCATGTTTTAAAAATTCTTGCCATAGCACACCAGTTGAAAAGCACTGGCCTAGCGCAGTAAAAGGCTGACGTAATATGTAGGTCTCTTCTGACAAGGCTGCAGCCTCAGAGACCCATGAAACCACATGCTGGGACAGTCTCACTGTATTTCAGATCTGGGAGGTACACAGCACAGGTGGGACCATTCCTACATATGGATATGATCTTATCCTTCAACCTCTAATTTTCTAAACATAATTAGGTGTACAAGAGGCTGGCCTTCAACCACTGTGAATGAATGACTTTTAGGAAGCGAAAACTGACAGACTTTGAGCTCTTTCAAATGCTTTCATACTGTTCTTGGCCTTTTCTCTCTTTTCAACTGTTCTGTCTTAGGTCCTTCTTTTATTGCTATAGGACTGCAGCATCCAAAATTGATATTAATCATAAATTAACCAATTTGTTAATTTTGCTGTATATCTAAGACCATTTATATTTGAACATTAAGCTATTTAAATAACCAAATGGCTACAAGTTTCCCCACTCACATCATAAAATGTCCCAGGCCCCAGGGATTTTATTGATTCTGAAGCCAAGTATACCCTGCCTTTTAACTGAATTTGTCCCACAAATGGACTCCAGTTTTCACTTCCACCTGTCTCTATCAGACACTTATAGGTCAAAAACGCACTGTGTAATACAACCTGGAAAAGGGATGGTGCAGCATTTCCATGCAGTAAACACATGGTCTGGAGCCCTCAGTGGTATTTTCACAGGTTTTGTTTGTGGTGGGACTGCATTAAATGGCTCAGGCTGCCACAACAAAATACCACAGACCAGGTAGGGAAAATAGAGAAAATATATTTTCTCACAGTTCTGGAAGATAGGAAGTTCAAAGTGCCACCGATTTGGTTTCTGACCTCTCATCCTGACTCGCAGACAGCCTCCCTGTCACTGTGTCTTCACGTTGCAGAAAGAGAGCATGCGAGCAAGCTCTCTGATACCTCTTCTTACAAGGGCATGAATCCAACCACGAGGGTTCCACCTGATCTAAATCACATCCCAAAGGCCCCATTTCCAAATATCACCAAATTGGGGGTTTAGCTTTAACATGTGAATTTAGGGGGACACCAGTCAGTCCATGGGAGGGGGCATAATGAAGAGAGATGTTAAATAGGTAGGGGTTGCCTGGCAGGCCCTAAAGAGCCAAAAAAAATCCAACCCTCAAAGCTCTCAAGAACATCTTATCTATGTGTCATTGCCCATCACTACAAAAAAAGTGACTTATTTGCTGTAAATGCAAAATACCAAGTTGTTAGTTAAGGCAAAATGATGCCATTCTGGATCCTAGCTTTATAATATATTTCTTTGACGCATAAAAATTTGCAAATTTGCACATGGCAGAAACTAAGCTTTACAACTCACGGATATAAATTATTATAATCATGTTCTATTCACATCAAAACTCTGTCTTCTTGTTTAGGCAGCTGTAACTTTAAAGCTCATTTAAAAAAATTAAAAACCCATTGAGAGGGTATCTCAAAACTCATACAGTCTCTCTGACATTTCTGAAGCATGAGCTCCTCCAGGGAACCAGCAAAGCATAGCATCTCAGGAAGCTCTGTGCTTCATGTGGTACATCTACTTCTATATTTCAGAAAAAGTTTCAAAATTACATATCATCAAAACATAGAAAAATTACTAGCCTACCAAAGTTCATAAAAATGTACATAATAAACTCATAATGCAGTCCACACCTAGAAGTTCCAGGACTCTTCTAACCACAAATAGATTAATTAAGCAATGGTTTTGATTTTGGGTCTCAGGAAGAGATTACCCTTCTTATTGTTTCCTTAGCTCAAATAAACAACCTAACTTTACCCCTCAAGGAATTAGAAAAAGAAGAACAAACAAAACCCAAAGTTAGCAGAAAGAAGGAAATAACAAAGATCAGAAGTAAGATACATACTAAAAACAACAGAAAAGATCAATGCACTACAAGCTGTTTTTTGAAAAGATAAACAAAACTGAAAAACCTTTAGCTACACTCACCAAGAAAAGAAAGAACTAAAATATATAAAATCAGAAATGAAAGAAAGGTGAAGTGATCAGGAGCTTCTGGCCAAGATGGAGGCATAGGTAGATATACTTCACTTTCTCACAAGACCAAAAGAAGCACAACAACCAATTTAAGAAGAAAAAAACAACCAGAACTTCCAGAAAAACTGAACTGCATGGGAGACCACCAACCAAGGTGTTAAAGAAGAAACATTCATACAGATTGGGGCACCACAACAAAGAAATATGGCCCAAATGAAAGAACAGATCAAAACTCCAGAAAAAGAACTAAGCAATGAGGAAATAGTCAACCTATCAGATGCAGCGTTCATAACACTGGTGATCAGGATGCTCACAGAAATTATTGAGTATGGCTGCAAAATACAGGAGGAAGTGAAGGCTATGCAAAGTGAAATACAGAAATATATACAGGAAACCAACAGTGAAGGGAAGGAAACTGGGACTCAAATCAATGTTTGGACCAGAAGGAAGAAATAAACCTTCAACCAGAACGGAATGAAAAAACAAGAATTAAAAAAATGAGGAAAGGCTTAGGAACCTCTGGGACAGCTTTAAACATTTCAACATTCAAATCACAGGGGTGCCAGAAGAGGAAGAAGAAGAAATTGAAATCTTATTTGAAAAAATAATGGAGGACTTCCCCAATCTGGAGAAGGAAATAGACGAGTCCAGGAAGCTCAGAGTCCCAAAGAAGTTGGACTCAAAGAGGAACACATGAAGACACGTCACAGTTAAATTACCCAAGATGAAAGATAAAGAGAGAATCTTAAAAACAGCAAGAAAAGAGCATAGAGTTACCTACCAAGGAGTTCCCATAAGACTATCAGCTGATTTCTCAAAAGAAACCTTGCAGGTAAGAAGGGGCTACAAAGAAATATTCTAGCCCCTTGAAAGTCATGAAAGGCAAGGAACTGCACACAAGATTACTATATCCATCAAAGCTGTCATTTAGAATAAAAGGACAGATAAAGTTCTTCCCAGACAAGGTAAAGTCAAATGAGTTCATCATCACCAAGCCCTTATTATATGAAATGTTAAAGGGACTTACCTAAGAAAAAGAAGAAGATCAAAAATATAAACAGTAAAATGAAACAAACTTACAATAATCTACAAAAACAAACTAAGCAAACAGCTGGAACAGAAACACAGAAATAGAGATCATATGGAGGGTTATAGGGGGAGAGAGAGGGAGAAGAATGGAGGAAAAGGTACAGGGAATAAGAAGCACAATTGGTAGGTACAAAATAGACAGAGGGAGGTTAAGAAAAGTATATGAAATTGAGAAGCCAAATAACTGACATGTATGACCCACGGGCATGAACTAAAGAGGGGATGCTGGAGGGAATGGGGGTACTGGGCAGAGGGAGATTAAGAGGGAAAAATGGGACAACTGTAATAGCAGAATCAATAAAATATACTTATAAAATGGAAAAAATGTTACAACAGATACCACATATATACAAAGAATCCTTATGAGACTGCTATGAATTATAAGCCAATAAATTGGACAATCTGAAAGAAATAGATAAATTCCAAGAAACATACAACTACCAAGGCTGAATCATAAAGAAATAAAAATTCTGAACAGACTGAGCACCAGTAAGGAGAGTGAATTTATAAATCCAAAACCTCACAACAAAGAAAATCCAGGACTGGATGGCTTCACTGATTAATTCTACCAGACATTTAAAGAGAATTAATATCAATCCTCAAACTCTTCCAGAACAATTATTTTTTTTAAAAAAAAGGCCAAAAGTGACCAAACTTCCAAATTCATTTTATGCAGCCAGCATTACCTTGATACCAAAACCAGACAAAGATGCCATAACGAAAGGAAATTACAGGACATTATCCCTGATTAACATACATGCAAAAATCCTCAGCAAAATATTATCAAACCAAACTCAACAGCACATTAAAAGGATCACACATCATGGTCAACTGGGATTTACTCAAGAGATGCAAGGATGGTTCTAAACCCATAAATCAATGTCACATACTATATTAACAAAAGAATAAAAATCATATATGACAATTTCAATAACATTTGACAAAATTCAACATTGATTAATGATAACATTTCTTACCAAAGTGGGTATAGAGGAAACATACCTTGACATAATAAAGGCCATATATGACAAGTTCAGAGTTAAACATCGTAGTCATAGTAAAAAGATGAAAGTTTTTCCAATAAAGTCAACAAGACAAGGATGCCCACGCTCACCACTTCTATTCAAGATACTATTGGAAATCTTATCCATAGCAATTAGGGAAGAAAAAAATAAAATTGGAAAAGGAAAAGTAAAACTGTCACTTTGAGCAGATGACATATTATATGTGGAAAATACTAAAGACTCTACCAAAGAACTGTTAGAATAAACAAACTCAGTGATTTTGCACAATACAAAATCAATATATAGAAATCTGTTGTATTTCTATACAGAAATAACAAACTAGCAAAAAGAGAAATTAAGAAAACATCCCCGTTTACAATTGCATCAAAAGAATGAAATACCTAGGAATAAATTTAACCAAGAAGGCAAGACCTGTACACCAAAAACTGTGAATACTGATAAAAGAAATTGAAGATACAAATAACTGGAAAAATATTCTTAGCTCAAGAATTGGAATAAATCATATTGTTAAATGCCCATACTATCCAAAGCAATCTACAGATCCAATGCAATTGCTATCAAAATTCCAATGGCATTTTTCACAAAAGGTTTTTAAAAAATATAAAATTTATATGGAACCACAAAAGACCCAAATAGCCAAAGAGATCTTGAAAAAGAAAAACAAAGTTAGAGATATCTCATTCCCTGTTTCAAACTATATTACAAAGCTACGGTAACCAAAACAGTATGGTTTGCCTATAAAAACAGGCACAAAGATCAACAGATCAAAATAGAGAGCCCACAAATAAAACCACATATATATGGTCAATTAATTACCAACAAAGGAGCCAAGATTATAAAATGGGGTGTTTCCTCAATAAATTAAACTGGACAGCCACATGAAAAAGAATGAACCTGGACAACTAGCTTAGAGCATGCAAAAAAATTAATTAAAAATGGATTAAAGACTTGAACGTAAGATCTGAAACCATAAAACTCCTGGAAGAAAACATAGGAAGTAAGCTCCTTGATATCAGTCTTGGTGATGATTGTCTTTTTTTTGGATTTGACACCAAGAGCAAAAATAAACAAGTGGCACTACATCCCACTAAAAAACTGCACAACAAAAACTTGTTAAAAATTTGAAAATCACCAACCAAGTGAAAAGGCAACCTACAGAATGGAAGAATATACTTGCAAATCATATATCTGTTAAGGGGTTAATATTCAAAGTGTATAAAGAACTCATACAACTCAATAACAATAAAACTACCTATCCAACTTAAAAATGGTCAGATAACCTGAATAGACATTTTTCCAAAGATGTACAGATAGCCAACTGATAATGAAAAGGTGCTCAATATCACTTATCACCAGGGAAATGCCAATCAAATCCACAATAGTATATCACCTCACACCACTAAGAATGGCTATCATCCAAAAGACAAAAAACAAGTGTTGGCGAGGATGTGGAGATCAGGAAACCCTCCTGCACTGTTGGTGGGAATGTAAATTGGTGAAGCCTCTATGGAAAACAGTATGGAGGTCCTTCAAAAATTAAAAGTAAAATTACAATGTCATCCAGCAATTCCACATCTGGGTACTTATCCCCTGAAAAAGAAAACACTAATTCAAAAAGATATATGCACCCCCAAGTTCACTGCAACTTTAGTTACAATAGCCAAGGTATGGAAGTAACCTCAGTGGCCATCGATGAATTAATAGATAAAGAAAATGTGATGTGTAATATGTATAAATGTGCATATGTGTGTATGTACCTACATATATACTCATAATGAAATTATATAATGAATTATTATTCATCCATAAAAAAGAGAAGGCAAGCTTGCCATTTATGACAATATGAATGGACCTTGAGGGCATTCTGTTAAGTGAAATAAGTCAGAGATAGACAAATATGACTTATGAAACTACATATAAGTATGGTTTCACTTATATGTAGAATCTAAAACAACAAAGGAGTTCATAGCTACAGAGAACAGATTGGTGGTTGCCAGAGGTGGGGGTTGGAGGTGGGTAAAGTGGGTGAAATGGCTGAAGGGAGTTAAAAGGTATAAACTTCCAATTACAAAATAAATAAGTCCTGGGGGTTTAATGTACAGCACAGTGAGTACAGTCAATTATACTGAATTGTATATTTAAAAGTTATTAATACAATAGTATATCTCAGTGCAAAAACCATGGCTACGGTCAGTAGAATCATACGGTTCTAGAAGCCTGCATAGGATATTCAGGAAACAGGAAGGGAGACCCTGGCCACAGCCTGGTGAAGATGGTTAGGGCACAGAAGGAAGGCTTCCCAGGGGGAAATACCACCTGAGCTGATCTTAAAGGAGAAGTAGGAATTAGCCTTACCAAATGGACTATGTGAGTGGGAAAAGAGAGGATAGAGGCTAGAGATGAGATTTTATTGTATTTTTTATTTATTTTGTATTCTCCTTTCAGAGCAATACACCCATTTTATTATCTTTTTGTTCATTTAGGAACTGATCATTGGTGAAACTCCTTCATATTATTTTTAAAGATATGTCCCAGTTCCAAAAGACCGATTCTGCTTTTCTTGTATGTGCGCGTGAAGTCTTTTTAATAGGTAACACATTGTACAACATAAAAATGGAAAGATAAAAGAGTATACAGTGAAAAGCAAGTTCACCTGCCATCCAGTTCCCTTTCACAGAGGGAACCACGGGTCCTAGTTTTCCAAGAGTTCTTCAAATAAAAATTTCTGGTTCTTAATTAAAATGTTGGCTGTATCCACTTTGCACCTGCAACTTTTGCATCTGAAAAGATGTTGGATGCTTCCAGGTTCCAGGTGCTCACAGGGCTTCTAAACACTAACTAGTACCAGCAAAGTGTATCCCAGGTGCCCTCGGACAAACCTCTTCTCCCACAGCTTCCTTCCACGTAAAGAGCTAACATCAAACAGGCTGGGGCTGGTTTAGAGGAAAAGCTGAACTGGAAGATATGGCAGCTTTCTCCAATTATGTAAAGGACTCCAATGGAAAAGAGAAATTAGAGTTGGTCCCCATGCTGTCAAAGGGGAAACTTGAGCAGAAGGGAGGAAGCAAAGGGGCCCCGTGAAGGCGGGCTGTCTAACTGTCAGAGCTGCCTAAGGAATGGGACCCATGGCAGCCTGAGTCCATGGTAATTTAGGAAAGGACTAAGCACAAAGAAGGTATAGACTAAATGACAAGATCAATGCTCCAGAAAGCAAGATACAGACCCATAAAGAGAATGTCATCTAATTTTAGCTGGCACAGAAGTGAGTTTTTAAATGGTTAAATAGTTTCATGATTATTGGAAAAAAACATAACTAATAACAATAGCTAGTATTTTGTGAGCACTTACCACTATAACTGTTTTACATTCTTTCTTTTCACTTAATCCTCATGAAAACCTATGAGACAGGCACTACAATTATTCCCACTTTGCACTTGGGGAAAGAGAGACACAGAGAGAAGGAGAAACTTGCTCCAGGTTACGATACTAGTTAGAGGTGGAGCTGGGATCTGAACCCAAACAGTCTGGCTCCAGAGTCCAAGCTGCAACATTATAAAATCCAGATATTACGTCTAGGATGAAACTAAGCCTAACATAGGATCTAATCTAGAGGAAAAGTATTGAATAATTAAGAGTGCAAGTAGTTCTCAGATATGGCAAAAATCCTGAATACAGCATGCAAATCACTATGTTTGAAATATACCTGTCTAGATGTTTTAATAAGGTTCCTTCCAAGCCATCTTCTAGGGTTATGCTATAACCACAAAGAGCTCCTATAATTGAGGCCATCCTGTGCTCATGGAGTACAAATCATTAGAAATGAAGCTACATGACCAAAATAGAGGATGTTTCAGGGACAGTACTATGCTTTGTAGTGCCATAAAAAGCTGCTGCATTGCATAGAAACTTTCCTGCTAAGTTCTCCAAAACAGGCACTGGAATGCAGCTATGGACAAATATAACCAAAACCCTGAGTATCATCGGAAGACCAGGAGACATCCTGCATCCCCTCCCCCAACCTCTCCCATCCCCACCCCAATGGACTGTATATGCCTTCTCTCACTCAAACCCCATGTAAGAGCAGAAAACACAAACACACACAAAAGGAAGGGCTTTAGTGAGGCCAAGCTGAGTTCCTACTGCTTGGGGCTCAGCTTTACTGCTGCTGGTTGTTCATTATGGGAACACTTAGAACCATAAGCTAGAGCATCTCAGAGTATAATGTTTTCCCCACATCTCCTCAGCAACAGCTACCCTCTCTCCAAGAGAAAAAATCGCTTACCTTTTCTTTTGAAATGCAAACCCCAGCACGCCACATAAAGCACTGCTCTGTGTTTTATAAAATTGTTTGTAATAAATACTGTACATAAACTGAGGGAAAACACAGAAGCTTCAAACACAAAAGATGCCCCTACTCGGGGTGCACGTCAGCTTCATTAAAACTTCAGATGCCCTACGACAGAGTAATTATCTAATAACTAGGCAGCTCACCCAAATGTATGATGACTTTGCTATAATTAGAAAGTCAGAAATAATGAGCACGTACCTGCACGCCTGCTGCAACAGGAGAGAAAATGCTACTGAGCAGAGGAGCTGAAGTACTCTGGGTAGGCCATGCATGTCTTAATTCAGTCATCCTTGCAAGTCAAGTGAACCCCTAACTGCTGCTGCCTTAAAAAAATAAAAATAAAAGGTGTTTTAAAAACCCTTGAATGGAATGCCACCAACAGGAGACCCTTTCTTTGTGTTCTGAAGCCTGCCACACAGAACAGGAAGTGTATGGAGAGCCATCCCTCCTGGGAGGAGTCCAGAACAAGGGAACAATGAGCTTGTCACCTCCATCATCAAGAAGAATTTTGAAAACAATGAAGAGAAATGCATTCTATGAAGCACCCTTGGTAAACACCAGTTACTTCCGACAGATTCTTGGTTATCAGGCTGCACCATCAGTTACATTTTCGCTTGGGGAGGGAGTGAGTTAGCATACGACTTTATTTCTTTTTCCTTAATTAATCTTTCCAAACTATGTGATTTGTCCCTTATCCTTTGCCCTAGACATCAACAATGCAATTTGAAATGTAAATGATGAAACACAAAGATTGATTGTAATATCTCAAGGGATGAATTTTCTCTCAAATGGCCAGCAGCCCCAGTTAAGACTCCAAGGGGAAAATCAGACAAATGGGTTTTCTTCATTTGATATATTCTCATTCTGTATTAGATACGGCTTTTCCTTTCTCTCGACTTTCACTGTCTTATTTAAAGTATCTTCATCAATGTTTCAATACTCGTTTTTAATCTACTCATAAAAAACAGTTGTTTACAAAAACTTTAAGCCCCAAATGCCATGCAAGGTACCAGGGAAGAAAGGTCTAGAAGGACTCAATCCATTAATAACACAGACATACAATGGTCAACAGTACAAATCAGTAATATCAATAGTGCAATGGACGGTGTTTCACAGGATCACAGGATTAATTCCTTCTGCCAGAAAGACAGGTAGGAGTGATAAGTGAGTAAGAAGAAGTTTTGCAGAAGAGCAACATTTGAGCTGCATTTTGACAGGCAAGAGAAGTAGAAATAGTGTTTGGGACAAGGAGAAAGGCATGAAGAAAAGTGGAGGCCCAAATTAAACACCTGGTATTCCCCTGAGAAATGGAAAAGGGAGAATATACATCATACATCGTTGAGTTTAGGACATGCTAAGTCCATGGTGCCTTTAGGACATGCAGGTGGGGAAGCCCGAGGAGGAGGAAGTTTGGATGTCAGAAGGAAGGTGAGAGGTGGAAATCACTGCCTGATAATAGCTGAGGCCAAAGACATGAGATTCCCAGAGAGGGAGTGGCGTGAGGTTGGAGGCCCCAGCACAGACTTCATCCCTCACACTCAGCAGGTGCACCACCTTCTTTTGCCTTCCTGGGCTCAGTCCCATAGCAGGGCGTAACACGTGGTCTTTGGGCTAGAACACTCTTCCCCCTTCCTATCTCCCAACATTATTCAGGCTTCAGACCTCTGCTTAAAAGCCTATTCCTCAGGGGGTCCACCCTGAACTCCCTTCCTCTGTGTTTTGTAGTTCTACTTTATACGGTATAAGAAAATTGAAATTATGCAGTCGTGTGGGTAATTTATTTAATGCCTATTCCCCACTAGACCACCTGCTTTGTCTTCCAGCTCCAGCACAAGGCCTGCCACAACACACTCTCAATAAATACTGCCTCAGTACGTCAGGAAGGAGCTGTTATCAGAGAGGCTGGAGGCAAATAAAGAATTAGTAGCATCCAGGGGGCCAAAAAGAGGGAGTGTATCAGGAAAACTGTAGTCAATAATGAGGAAGCTGCCCAGAGAAGAAGCACAATGAAAACACCAAAGAGGCCTGCTTCCAAGAATCCTTATGGGGATGATTAAACTTCCTAAGGCAGTAATTCACTCAGGTCAACTACATAAATCAACCCCCTTCAATGGCTTATTGCCTAGAGGATTAAAGCCAAACTCCTCAGCAGGACCCCAGGGCTGTCCTCAATCTTATTCCCATCCGGTCTCCCTCTCAAACCCCTATGTTGGCCATCACAGTTTAGCCCCTGGCACTGGCGTTCTGACTTCTGTACCTCCCCAGCCTTCTAACCTACCAAACCTACATACACGTCAAAGCCAAGGGAAAACGCTATTCCTCACCATGGTGACCACTCATTTTCTCAAGCAGCTTTGGTCCATATCACTTATAAACCTTCACATACTTTTTAAATTTGTGTGCACTTTAATTCCCTTCAATTTATCAGCAAGTTCCTTGAGAGCAGTAAAACCACATTGTATACTTACTTCTGTCTACTCAAAGGTGCTGCAGTAATGATTTACACACAGGCAACACTCACCTGCCTTTGGAACTCTCATACTTATCCAAATATGAGCTCCTGACCTGCCCCTCCCATCCTCTGCCCCATCTCAGTCAAATGGCATCCACAATCTTCTTCAGCCACAGAACTTCAAGCCCTTCTCAGTCCCTTCATCTCTCATACCTCATATCTATTGCATCAGGCAAGTCCTGTGGGCCCAACCAGAAAAACATCATCAGAATCCAACTTCTCACCACATCCACCACCATCAATCCAACCCAAGCTTCTGTGATCTGCCTGCTTTACTACAACCACCTTCTAACTGGTATCCCTGCAGCCTCTCTTCTCTACAAAATCCCAGCAGTGATCCTTTCAACATTAAGTTGGATGGTAACACCTCTGCTTGGAACCCTCCAGCCTCCTCCCATATCCTACAGTAAAGCTAAAGTCCTAACAATGGCCTCCAAGGCCCTTTCCAAACATGCCACACCCGATCCAGTCACTGTGCTCTGCACACGTGGGCCTTTGTGTTCCATTCCCATCTCAGGGCTGCTAGAATTGCCATTCCCTGTGACTGGAATGCCCTTCCCCAACCAACCTGCAAGCTTAACTCCTCACCACCTTCAGGCGGCCCTGGGAAGCTGTCCTTAATGATCTTATTCAAAATATCAGCCTGTCTCCTCATATCCTATCTTCCCTTCTAATCCTTGCCACTATCTAACATACATGCATTTTACTTATTTTCTTTGATTTTGGTCTGGTTTGTTCTCTGCTATATCCCCAGTGTCCAAAATATTGCCTGGGACCAATTAAGGACTCAGTAAATACTTACTGAGTGTAGATTAATCATCAGATATTTATCTACTCTCTGAAACACAGTATTTAATATTCTTTAAGATCGATCAACGCATGTGTGCTATAAACACTTCTGCTTATAAACCAGGGTCATCCAAAACCAAAGATGAATAAAGGTGATAAAGACCTGCGCACTCCTAAATTTGACCCCAAATCTGCCCCTGGTTGCACACTTTGCTCCCTTTCCCAAACAAGCCTGGATCCTCATTCAGGGACTCGTCAGCCCTCTAGCCTTGGGAAAAAGCCTGAATGTTTCTGGACTTCAACTTCCTTTTCTGGAGAACACTTAACCCCCCTGCATAAGGCATAAAACAAGGCAACAAAAATCAGGATAAATGTAACTAGCACAGTAGTTGCAGTCCAGGCTTCAATAAAGGCTGATAATCAGTGTCGTCTCCTTTTCTCCCCCTTTATCCACAGAGTAAACACTACTAATGCTTGCCTTTTTGTTGGCCTCCTAGCATAATTCATTTTTCAATCTAATTGAACACAAAAGTCTGTATTCTTGCCAAATTTTCTCACTAATGTTTACCAGATGATATATTTAAAAAATAGAATTATTGCAAAACAAGATAAAAAGCGAAATAGGAATGATGCTTTTCCTAAAACATCCAAATCAAATCTGTTAGGATAAAGCCTACTATACAGATTCATTCATTCATTCATTTGAAATATTTAATTTCCTGAAGTCAAACTCTATCATTGATAATAAATTTCAGTGTAGTTATTTGGAGTGGGGAAAAAAAGGTGCAAATGGAAAAATCTACCAAACCTTAGAATTTTAATTCCTATATATGTATGAAAAATCCAACAAAATGGCAAACACTTCCAATAATTACAAATAATTTTGTCTATTTCCCATACACCAAGAAAATCTGTGGCTTGTCTTTAAAATACAATTTTTTTATTTTGCAATAATTATAGATCACAGGAAGTAACTAAAAATAGAGGGAAGTCCCATGTATTCTTCACCTAGTGTGCCCCAATATAACACCCTGCTTAAATTAACTACAGTAAAATACTGAACCAGAAAATTGACACTTGTGAAATCTACAGATTTTATCCAGATTTCACTAGTTTTAAAGACACTCATTTCTGCATATGTGTATGTGTGTATAGTTCTGTGCATTTTTACTGTGGTAAAATACTACACATGACATACTTTTTACCATCTTAACCAATTTTAAGCATATGTTTCCTTGGCATTACGTACTTTCACACTGCTGTACAACCATCACCACCAACCAGCCACAGAAGTCTTATCTTGCAAAACCAAAACTCTGTCCTCATGAAATCATAACATCCCATTCTCCTGTACTCCCCTTCCCAGCCCTAGAAACCACTATTCTCTATGAATTTCACTCCTCTAGGGAGCTCATGTAACTAGAATCATACAATATTTGTCCTTTTGCGTCTGGCATATCTCACTTAGCACAATGTCCTTAAGGCTCCTCCATGTTGTAGCACATGTCAGAATTTCCTGCCTTTTTAAGGCTAAATAATAGTCTATTGTATGTATATACCACATTCTGTTTATCTATTCATTCATCAGTGAAGGTCTGGATTGTTTCCACCTTGGCCTACTGTGAATAATGCTGCTAGAAACGTGGGTGTACAAATATGTGAGTCTCTGACGTCACCTCTTTTGGCTATATACCCGAAAGTGAGGGAGATGGCTGGATCCTATGGTAATTCCATTTTTAATTTTTTAAGAAATCTTTATCCTATTTTTCATAAATGCTGTACCAATTTGCATTCCCACCAGCAATGTACAAGGTTCCAATTCTTCCACATGCTCACCAACACTTGTGATTGCCTGTTTTGTTTTGTTTTTTAAATAATAGCCATCTTAATGGGTATGAAGTCCTAATGGGTGGTTTTGATTTGCTTTTCCAAATGATTAGTATTATGAGCATCAGTTTGATACAATTACATAACATGTTCAGTTCATGCAATATTCACCACACTCAAGATACAAAAGTGCTCCATCCCCAGAGGGCTCCTTCATGCTACCCTGCATAGCCACACCTTTCCCAGTCTGACCCCTGCCAACCATTAATCTGTTCCCCATCTCCATACTTTGGTTATTTTAAAAACCATATTCCATCTTCTGATACTGACTTTTTTCACTCAACATAAAACTCCCTGGAGATCCATCTAAGTTGCTGCAGGCATCATTTGTTCCTTTACATTACTGCATAGTATTCCATGGTATGGCTATTCCACAGTTGTTTGACCATTCACCCAGTAAAAGACATCTGAGTAGTTTTCATTTTTTTTTTTTTTGCTATGCTGTGAACATTTGTGTACAGGTTTATGTGTGAACATAAGTTTTCATCTCTTTGAGATAAATGCCCAATAGTGCAATTGCTGGATCACATGGTAAAGACATGTTTAGTTTAGTCAGGGAAACTGCCGAAGTGAATTCTGCAGTGGCTGTACCATCTGACATTCCCACCGGCAATATGTCAGTGGTCCAGTTTTTCTGCATTTTCAGCAGCATTTGCTATTGTCACTATTTTTATTTTAGCCATTCTAATAGGTGGGTAGTGATATCTCATTATGGTTTTAGTGTGCATTTTCCTGATGGCTAATGACAAACACCTTTTGATGTGCTTGTCTGTCATCTGCATCTCCTCTGCACCAAAATATCTGTGAAGTCTGTTCATGACTTTGTCCTTTGCCTATTTTCAATATGAATTATTTTTTTTGTGGTTGCATTTGAAAGCTCTTTATATATTCTGGATATTGCCCATTTTAATATATATGGTTTGGAAATATTTTCTCTCAATCTGTAGCTTATCTTTTCATCCTTTTAAGAGGATCTTTTTTTTCCCCCATTTTTTATTTTATTTTTTTTTAAATCAGTATTTTTTAATTTAAGAGGATCTTTTGTAGAGCAAAAGTTTTTTATTTGTAGCTTGTCTTTTCATTTTCATAAGTGAAAAGCAGAAGTTTTTAATTTTAGTAAAGTCTAATATATTAATGTTTTCTTTTTTGGTCATGCTTTGGATGTGGTATCTAAGAAATCTTTCCTAACTCAAAGTCACACATATTAAAAAAACTACTAGGAGGTTCAGCTTTAACTCTTACATTTAGGTCCATGATTCTCTTGAGGTCATTTTCCTATTTGGTTTCCTATTTGGTTTCCTACAAGTGCAAACAAGTTCCTCATTTTGCACTTGCATAGGCAGTTGTGCCAGCAACATTTGTTGAAAAGATCTTCCTTTCCCCATTGGAATACTTTGGTACCTTTGTCGAAATAAATTGTCATAAATGTGTGGGTTTATCACTGGACTTTTTATTCTGTCTCATTGATCTTTATGTCTATCCTTAGGCTGATGCCAATTCGGTAGTGTAAATCCTCCAACTATATTCTTTTTCAAAATTGTCTTGGTTATTCTAGGTCTTCATTTCCATAAGCACTTAAATTTTACAGCCATAGCTCTATTAAAAATATTTAATTATAAAAACAAGTATGAAACTATAGTCTATTGGGGATCTGCACCTTTCGTAAGATGTCTCTCGACAAGAGACCATACTGTACTATTAACCATGAGTGAAACTGTCCTTTCTCTCCTTCAACTACCCACTTAATCTTTTCAAATAACACAAATGTTTGAAATATACTAAAAATAACCCCAACCGTAACAAAAGAATCTCTACATAGCAAAAACAATATCTGGATTATTGTTGAGTAGTATGATAGAAACTAGTTTTACTTTTCACTTTATTTTCCAAAATATGCATATGTTACATTAAAATTATTTTTCCTATTACAAAATACATAGACCTTCAATACTTAACTTTCCTTTTCTTCTAACCTTTGCCTTTTGGTGAATAAATACAGTGTTATCATCTAAGTTGTTAGCATGAATACATCAGAGCTTTTACCCGATTCCTGGATTTTGCTCTTCCATTTCACAAAGTCCAAGATAGAACAATCAAGTTTATTAAAGCTTTACTTTATTCATTTACTGCCATGTTTTATAAAAACTCAGTAATCAAACTTGCTAGATTTATTCTCATCTTAAAATATATTCTATTATCTCTCATTAGCCTAAGTAATATACAAATAGGAAGCAATAACAAGCAGACAGGAGGAAAATGACATTTCGATTTTACCAACAGTAAATTCTTTTTTCATATTTTTCAGAGTTGGTGTGAGTTCAGCACGATAAACTTAAATTTCTTCCTTAAATCATATTATTAACCAAAAAGTGTTGAACAAAAAAAGATCAAATATTGGTGAAATAAAGTTTCAGAAAACATGTCTAAATGTTTAATGAAGTGGTGAATGAAGTTGTTCAGTAGCTGAATCTCTGTCTTCTTTCAATGTATACAACGCTTCCTGACTGCAGTTCTTTGCCTCAACCCCATGATCCATCGCTTCAGATATTATTAGTACAAATACCTTCAACCTCTTGCCCCTTGCTTCCCTGACCTGAATGAACTCATCTACCTCTAGCTGCTCTGTTCTCCTCTCAGGGGTTGCTGAGTACTGACCCTGAAAACCACATAATCAGGCCAATGGTGCTGGAATACAAGCCTAGTGTCAATGTCAACTGGATACTCAATTTTAAAAGGAGTCTCTCACCTCACTTTAGAGTTCTCTTCTTATTCCCATTAATTTTCAACCTCTGCTAGATCATCAAGAGCTCTATGATTCAATGAAGACCATTTTATACTCTCTCTTAATGCACACCAAATACACCCTGTTGAGGAGATACTCACTTTCTCAAATTTGCAGCAATGATGTTTCAGGAATGTTTTCAAACAAGGGGAGCTCCAGGTCAAGTTTTGAACATCCATATTTTCTGATAACAAGTACATAAAATAATAGGCCAGGAGTACTCTTCCTAGTTGGGATTAACAACATAGAGGAACATGACAGTGGGGGAAAGAAAAGGCAGCCTTAAACAGTCATTAAACTTTATTCCCCACTGGTTCTAGAAACCAGTATTTTTTAAGCCACAAAGTTCAATGTTTGAAAGTATTCTGGGCCATTAGCCTCAAGGCCAACCAGAAAATAGGTTTTACCCTCAAATGCATCAATTAAAATCTTCTAGAGCCACAAAGCATGCACTCTAATCCACCAGCCATTACTCAAGTGATCAGGTGCCACATGGCACATTTGGGGATGTGATGAAACAGAGAAGCCAGCAGCTCTGAGACCTGGGCTGCCTACAGGACAACAAGCACCATGGCAGAGAACCAGAATCCATCATCCAGATGCTACATTCACACTAAATAAACCCACAATGGCCCCAGCAATACAAGACTTCAATTGCAGTTTATAACATCAAGAGATAAAGTATACATACACCCATATTACTACAGATCACTGGGAAACTTCTAAATATCTTCTTAGAGGTTCATTTATCAAAGCATCACCACCACTACATCAGTTGCAGGATTTATAGTAATCTCACACTAAACTTGCTTCTCTTAACTGAATGAGTGTCAATGAGTAATGGGAGATTTTATGGTTTCCTACAATATGTTATTATTATAACATGACAAGCTCTGTTATACTTCTACTGGCTTACAAGTTATAAATAATGGATCGGATCTGCTTTCTTAGTTTTACTAAAAATGAGCTTTCAGACAGGGATACGCTAGCAAAGTTGCCTATACACATATCTACCACATTGTTTTAATTATAAATTATTTTTAATAATTATATTAATCGTGAAATAGCAACAGGCTATTTAAAGAAGTATTTTTGAAAATAGCACTTAAGCCCTGGCCAGTGTGGCTCAGTTGGTTGGGTATCATCTCTCAAAGCAAAAGGTTGCCAGTTCAACTCCTGGTCAGGGCACATGCCTGGGTTACAGGTTTGGTCCCCAGTCAGGATTTGTACAAGAGGCAACTGGTTGATGTTTCTTTCTCACATCAATGTTTCTCTCCCTCCCTCCAACCCTTCCTCCCCCTCTATCTCTCTGAAAGAAATAAAAATAAATTTAAAATAGCAAGTAAAAGTAAAATAATAATAAGCAATGTATAAACATTTACCTCCCAGGAAACAAAAACAATCAGAATTTGGGAAATAAAACCAGAAATGAAAGAGCAAATTAATGTAACAAATATTTATTGATAACCTATTATACACCAGGCATTGTTCTAGCCACTGGGGCACAATAGGGAATGCAGGAGATACTGCTTTGATTGTCCAGCCAGCATGTATTTCATCCTTCCTAGTAAAACTCTGATGCTTTTCATGCGTTCACCTCTCCTCCAGTGCATTCCCACAGAAGCTGGCCCTACCTCTAACCCCGTGGGTGGGCCCGACTGATTCAAAGGAAATTCCATTCTCATCACCAAAGATGGGTTCAGGAATGGGGCTGCAAATCATCATGGGCCAAAGACTCACAAACACTGCTCTTCCTGTGGACCTTTGGAGCAGATCTTCCTCAATCTTCTGTGACCTCTAAAAAGTAGCTCTCTTCCTCTAGACAGTGTGCTGAGATGAGATGCTTAGAAGTACCATGTCCATCTTTAGAATGGCTTGAGGGCATGCGGGAGTGCAGAGCCAAGAGGCCCATGTGGAAATGATGCTAGAACCCCTAGGTGATGTCACACTGAATCCTACCCTACCTCTCAGCTTTGGCATCTACATGTGCTAGTAAATCTCAGAAACTGGATGTTCTGTGCCAGCATCTAAAGGCAACTCTTCAAGGACAAATAGGCATAGTCTCTTTATAATCTGGGGGGAGGGGTCACAGACATGATTCACTGGTGAAAATTAGGCTCCTTAATTTTGAAGGAAGGCAGAGATGGGGTAGATTATAAGGGCCAAACCCTCTTCCGAGAGTCATGTTCCAGCTGCTAGCTAAACCATTTCAATAACAACATCTCAGAATAATGGTGTGCAGGCAGCTGTAGGTACTTAGTCCTTCCTGTCATTCTACCAACCATCTACGTCTCATCAATTTTTAAATAAAAAAAAAAAACATTTTAAAGAAGTGGTAGTAGGCAAAATAAGCAATGAATAAAACAAATACTAGAACATTAAAAATCACAAACCTTCAAAATAATCACTTAATTGCTGTAAATCCTTTAATAAGAATAATTCTAACTTACTGATACATTTTTAACATCAATGAAGAAAAACCACTTTTTCACTTAAAAGCACAGTTTTATCATTCTTACTAATCCCAAGTTGTTGAGATGGTCATCAATATTCTTGAATGACACCAAGTGATCAATTATAGAATTTAGCTGAATAATTTTCTCTCTGGGAAGAAGCTAAATCCAGATCCATCCAGTAGCATATACAGTCAGCCTTCAGTATCTGCAGGTTCTGCATCCACTGATAAATGGCATTCCAAAAAAAGTTAAGTTCTTGCTGACATGCACTATGTAGCTAGGCCCATGATTGTTGTATGTGTACTAAACTTGTACACATTTTTCCCTTGTCATTATTCCCTAAACAATACAATATAACAGCTATTTACACAGCATTTACATTGCATTAGGTATTATAATTAAGCTACAGAGAATTAAAAGTATATGCGAGGATTGGGCAGGTTCCACACCAATACTACACCACGTTATAGAAGAGATTTGAGCATCTACAGATTTTGTTATCCATGGGGCAGGGGGAGGTCCTGGAACCAATTCTGCAAAGATACTGAGAGATGGCTGTTTTTACTTATGGCTTTTTTTTTCCACAATAGCACAGACTAAGTAAATCCTTAAAAAACTAAACATTAACACGAACACAGAACACAACACATAGGCTTATTACAGCAGCAACATAAAGGCACATCCAGGTAAAGAAAACAAAAAATAAGTCAGTTTAATCTTAGCTTGGAGTTTTTCTAACCAAGAGCAAATAACCTCTACTGGATTCACTTATTCATCCACTTAATACATTTTTACTGAGCACCTATTAATGTGCCAGGTACTATACTAGTGTGTGGGGGTCCACTGGATCCTTCCTTCAAAACATTGTTGAGCAGAGACAACAAATAACCTCATGGTAAGAACAAAACAATGGTTTGGGAGGTTCTACTCATCTCAGGACAACTGATACCAATTCAAGACCCCTTAGAATGAATCCACTTACAACAAAATAGTGAAAGAGAAATAATAATTTATGTGGCAGCCAACCCCCGAGATTGCCTGCAATGATCCATGACTCCTGGGATTCTTGTCCTCACTTTCACCCCACAGGGAACCCGAGTGGGCCCTGTGCGACCAATAGTTGGTAAAAGTGACAGTATGTGACTGCTGATGCTAAGTGGTAACAGGCATTGAAGCCTCTACTTTGGCCTCTTGAATCACTTGCTCTTGAGGAAGCTCGCAAGTGTGTCATGAGAACACTCAAAGAAGACCCCACACGAGGAGAAAACGGGACTCCAGCCAAGAGCCAGCCACATGATGTTGGTGATGTATTAGCCAGCCCTCGCTAATATATCACCAACACCAGCAGAGATACCCCAAAACAGAACTGGTCAGCCAACCCTCCTAAATTCCTAACAGAAACCATGAGAGATAATAAACATCCCTGGTTTTAAGTTTTGTGTGATTTCTTACACAAAATAAACTGAATGCCTTATCTTGAAAATGGTTTTAAAAAGAAATTAATTTTTTTCTTTTTTCTTTTTTTGAATCAACTGTTTATTTTTTTCCTTTTTTTAATCAGTACTTTTTTAATTGTTGATATTGTACAGTTTTCTGTCTTTTACCTCACCCCCAGCCCACCACCCCAGCCCTCCCCACCTTCCTCCCACTTCCACCCCCCATAGTTTTTGTCCATGTGTCCTTTATACTTGTTGCTCTAAACCGTTCCTCTTTTCCCCTGAAATTCCCTCCCCTCTCCCCTCTGGACACTGTCAGACTGTTCTCAAATTCAGTGTCTTTGTTTATACTATGCTTGTTTGTTTGTTTTGTTGATTAGGTTCCTGTTAAAGGTGAGATCATATGGTATTTGTCTTTCACGGCCTGGCTTATTTCACTTAGCATGATGCTTTTGACCCAGCAATTCCACTGCTTGGATTATATCCTAAGAACCCTGAAACACCAATCCAAAAGAACCTATGCACCCCAATGTTCATAGCAGCACAATTTACAATAGCCAAGTGCTGGAAGCAACCTAGGTGCCCATCAGTTAATGAATGGATCAAAAAACTGTGGTACATTTACACAATGGAATTCTATGCAGCAGAAAGAAAGGAGCTCCTACCCTTTGTGACATAATGGATGGAAAAGAAATTAATTTAATATTTGAGAATATTTTTTAAAATCATTCTTAAAAGTATGAATCCAGTGTTGATTAGAGAGGTGGATAACAGTCCCCACAAAATACTGTACAACAGCAAAATACAAAACCTTTATTTTTACTCTGAACTTTTACAGGACAGAAATAAAGAGGGTGGTTTCTATAAAAAATAATCAATTTTGTTACAGTAGCTCTTTGATTTCCAAATTATTGTTTGTTGAAGGTTCCTCATTGTCCATTATATCTTCTTCCCACTGTGAACGCATGTAATTCCATTGGCTCTTTATTAGTCACCACTGTACATGGTTCTAGTAGGTCAGCATCACTATCATCAAAGTCACGAAATTCTGCATAGCTGGCAATATGAGTAATTTTTCTTCAGAACCAATTTACACTGCATTGTCGTAAACATCCAACTATCAACTAGAGATTAAATAATACAAGACACTGACAAGATGAATGGAAATAGAGGCTAATGTTAAGGCAAGAGGGTTTTTTAAGTGAGAACTAATTTTATATGTCATGAGTTCACAAACATTTTTATATTATGATGATAACAATATTCCTATTCAATGTTGTAAAAGACTCTAATCATTAATATTTGGATACATATGACAGCCTTTACAGGAGGCCTTGGCCTCATTCCAAAGTGGATTCGGTATCACAGAGGCTTCCAGAGAAGTGGCACTTGTGCTTCTCTCTAGACGACCAAAGTGGGTCAACCCAACGAAGAGAGATGAGAGTGACACAAGACAGAGAAAACAGGATGTGCTCAAAGATTGTTTGGAGGAGACAGTGAAATTAAGAACAAACCGACAGTAACCAGAGGGGAGGTAGGAGGGGATAAAGGCGGGGAAGGGGGAGGGTCTTTCAGAAACATGTACAAAGGACACATGGACAACCCCAAAGTGGGGTAGGATCAAGGGTGGGAGGTGGGGCTGGCTAAGGTAGGGGGGAGTGGTGGGGAAAATGGAGACAACTGTACTTGAACAACAATTAAAAACTGTAAAAAATAAGCAAATTTTTAATTTTTTTAAAAAAGATTGTTTGAAGGGAGCAAATGTTTCCTCATAGCATGTTCGAGAATGTCGAAGATGTGTTATTCAAATATATTATTCCTCACTGTACCAGCATACTTCCATTTCGAAATGCTAGCAGTGTGTTTTTTTCAGTTTTCATTTATCTAAAAATGTCTTCATTTTGCCTTTGTCTTTGAAGGTTATTTTCACTAGATATAGAATTTTAGGTTGGCAGTTATTTTCCTTTAGCTTTTTTAACATACCATCTCATTATCTTTGGTTTTCATTGATTCTATTTTAAAAAGTCAGCTGTCAGTTTTATTGCTACCCTGTTGAAGTTATAGTGTATTTGGGGTTTGCAGAATTTTCTGAATCTGTGATGCCTTTCATCAGATTTGGAAAATTCACACCCATTATCCCTTCTAATATTGTTTATGCCCCGCAGATCTCCCCTTGGTGGATCTCAAACTTACTATATCCAAAACAAAACTTTTGTTCTTCTCCCCCAAACCTTCTGTTGTTCTCCAAGTGTCCCCAACTAAGTCAAAAGCATCACATCCACCCAACTGCTGAGGGTAAAAGCCTAAGAGAGCTCCTCAATTCCTCTCTTCCCTTCACACCCCCCAAGTATTCAACACATCTTTGGAAATGTATTCCAAACTCACCCACTCTCTCCCTCAGCTGCCCACCATCGCCAGCCTCCACACCATTTGCCTCTCACGCAGATTCCTTGAGTGAAGTCTCCTAACTGGACTCTCTGCAGTCTACTCTCCATGCAGAACCACAGTCCTCTTTTTAAAGCAGGTATCAGGTCACATGCTTCTTTTCCTTCCTAACAATCTCCAATGTCTTATAACCCTACCATCTTTCTTGTGAGCTGCTCCTACAAACTCCTATGTCTTGCTAGCCACCATTCTTGACCAATTGCAAATCTAACCAAATTTGATAAATACAAACTAAGCATCAAGCTTAATAATTACAAGAGGCATGGACACTGATAACCACAGGAATCAATGTGAGGAGATGGTGAATGGCCCCGCAAAGAACTTTACTGCAGAAGAGATGAGAGAAGCTGTGATATGGAATTCCACTCCAGAGGGCTCTCCTTCCCACATTGTGTCATCCATCTGCTTCTGCAGTGCAGGCCATTTGTCCAACCATTCAGACAATGGGAATAATATCAAGATTGTTGTTGTTTTGCTACTCAAACAAAAAGAGATATTTCATTTGGATTCTTCCTTAAAATCTAAGTTTTTTTAAGGAAGTCAGAATTCCAATCTAATAATATTCTGCATATCTTATTACTACTCTGAATAAAGAAAGCAGAGTCTGCATTAGTCCAGGAGCGAACATTTTAAAGTACTTCAAATATTTGATAATAACCAAAACCATTTCTGTATATTACACAGAAAACAAGACACAAAATACAGGAATCTGCATCTGCACCCTTGGTTTTTTGTTGTTCTACTTATTTTTAACAAAACTCTATGAATGCTATTGAAATGAAAAAGTCTTCACAATGAAAATAATTTATAAATGGACCAGTGAACATCTAGCCACTGTCAAATTACTTTGATAACCAGTTAATATGAAATAGAATTTAATAGCTGTGAAAGGGCTCTACGGCCAATGCCAATGTGAAGTCATTTGAACAATGAGCTATCCAGTTAAACTCACTGGAAGTTGGCTTCAGTTACTTAGCTTCGAGAACTTAGAAACCCAGAGGAAATTAAGACAGTTGGGTCCAACTAGGGCAAAAGCTGAAGCCAGAGTCAAGACTCTAAAGAGCTCAATAGCTCTAAATGTTACTTCCCTTTGAGAAGAATTGCAGGTGATTTGCAGGTAATCAAATCAACCCTGTATAAACATTACAGCTGGGTGGCTTTGAAAGAGAAGTTTCTGGCAATTTTCCTGGATACTACTATGTTCACCAGCCTTCTCCTTTCTGCCTGCGCCCAAGAGCTAATGGGAAACCAAAAGCATCCCACACATACATCATGGAGAGGGGGTGCTGGGAAATGATCAGGAGATCACCCAGCCCAATGCCCCCCGCGACTCTGGTTTGAAATAAAGTGATCCATCAGCTCATACTGGAATGTTTAATAGCATATAATGAACTTTTTTATATATAGCTGAATTTATTCCATCTCTAAAGGACTGATAGTCTGAGATTATAGCTTTCCTACTTCTCTGGAGTTAAAATGTCCTTTTATTAACTCTCTATATGTAACCAAAGCAAGAAGAGAATGACAGTATAGTGGTGGGTGATGACTGAGGATTTCTTTTTAACTTACTTGGTTAGCAAGATTAAAATTTGGATTATTTTTTCCCAGAACTATGCAATCCCTGAAATCCAAAATGCTAAGGATGCACTGATCTACACCAAATTTTCTCTTTGTAAGACCTGAGTCCTGCTGATGGGTGAAAGTGCAGTGGGAGAAATGCAAGCAGCAGCAAACTGAAGGAACACCTGGGGAGACGGGCCCCAGGACCAGCAGTGTGACCTGCGATGAGTCACCCACTCGTCCCCCTACAGGTCCAAACTGAAAGACAAGAGATGAGCTTAAATTAACAGAATCCCGCTGGTGGTACCTCTGATGACTCTGGGTGAGAGTTAAACCACCACAGAAATGTAGGTTCCAAGACTAGACGCAGACAATTGTGTCACACAGGACAGCACTATCGTAAGGTAAAAAATGACACATCATTATAGCCCATCCCAAATGCACTAGTTGTCAGTGTGGGAGAAATTTCTGTTCTCCTAACATCCATTTCCTGCTACTTTTCCCTTAAAGCAATCTTGTGATCCTTCATCCCTGCTTAGGCAGATAAAAATTAGTAATATGAACAGAATGTGCTTTGAATCCCTAGAATCAGATGCAAAAATTATGCAGTTGTCTAATTATTTGTGTTGGTCTTTTAAGGATTTCCTTCAACAGATCATAACTAGCTGTCCAAGGACTTCAAACTGCAGGGGCCCAGGAGTCTGAACAAACAATTCATATCTTGGCAATGACAGATGTGCACAAAAGGCCCAGCAGTGACTTGCAGTCACTCCCCTGGGTCCTCGTACCAGTACTTCGGGGAAAAAGGAAAGAAGCTGCAACCATCCCTGTGACAAAACAGTAAGCAGAGGACGCAGGTGCGAAAGCTGCCTACATCCTCACGACAGCTGAGCAGAGTCGCAAGGCTGGGATCACAGTCGGTTCACAAAGAGCGACACTCTCTCTGCCTGACACAGGGACACCCAGTATCCATCTTACTGTTGAAGGAAACCCACAGGCACTGATGAGGAGTGACAACAGAATTTAAATGCAATGTGCGCCTTTTGGTGTGAAAAGCTTTAACGTTTTCTCCCACTGGGTATTTTGTAAGCAATACAAACTGATGTTTATCAGCAAAGACAAAAATCAGCAGTGAGACCTGGAATCAATTTCTCCTTTTCCAGCATCCCCTGGCACTATTAGCAGGTCCAGAGTTTTTGCTCTGCATTGTTGGTCAACAGAGTCTTTCTCCACTTTTCTCTTATAATTTTTTCTTAAATTTAAAATTCATTTTAAGTCAAATATAAGGGGGGAAGTGGGGAAAAAAAGAAAGAGGGCTTTGGTTACAAACCCCAAAGAGTTAGAGCCATAAGCCAGTTGTATTTGCTTAATATAAGGAGCAAACACCTTGACAACCTGTCTTGCCCAGGAGGAGTACTCAGCCCACATTCTTCCACCATCATTCCACCCTCCTCTGTCCACCGCCGTCCGGTGAAGTACAGCAGGCGTAACTTCGTGTCTGCGTGAGTTTGCAGGGACTTAGAGATTATTTATGTGACTTCGACTTTGGCTTCGGCAGCAGGTGTAAGATGCATTTTGATTCCTTCATGATCTATTACTATCCTTAAAATCTTTACCTGCATCATAAAATTCATTTCACAATTTCATTAAACCTTCAATCATTAATGTGGCTTAGGAGGATGGAGCAACTTTAACATGCAGGTGTGGAAATCATATACAGAGGGATAGCCAATAATCCTTTGATCGATCCTTGTAGCAGTTACTACCTGACAGAGAAAATTGTCTAGTTGTCAACCAAAAATAAAAGCTAAATTAAAACTATTACAAGTGAAACTGAAAATTATTTATGCCTCCTCTAAAACTCATTCTTTGAGAGCATTCTCTGAATCTCATCTAAAATCATCTTTACATAGGATAATTATGAGTTTATAATAAAGCTGAGCATGTATTTACTTCAAACTATTTAAAATTAAATTTTGAAACCTAACAAAACCAAGAATCAGTCATTTTGGTACTTTAACACTGACTATTTCTAACCCATAGTTTTCAAGAAGCATCAAGGAGTACAGATGCCACAAGGATCAAGAATAAAACCCATGAAACACCGCAGGCCAGAAAGCAGGAGGCAGCACACACACGCACACTCGATCTTTGTCCCAGCCACGCACTTCCCCGCACACAGCTACAACCGTCATGCTTACCAACTACTTGAAGTTCAGGAAAATGATGCCCCAACCATCTGAATTTCATCAGAAGAAACAGACATCCCATGGCTTCAGGTGAGCTCTGATTAAATTAACATTTGAGCGCAAACAGGGTCAAAACAAGGAGATCATGCAGTAAACAGTGCAGGAAAGCCGTTGTCTCAGGGACAGACATGGACGCAGCGCACCGTGCGGACAGCAAACATCTCACTAATTAGCAGAAGAACCACCTAGCCGGGGAAGCACTGAAATGCACTCCTCATGAAAAATTAAACGCGCCATTTGTAGATGCCTCTGCTCGCATGTTTACACTTGGCCTTTTAAAGACAAGTAAGAAACCCTAAACATATTACATTCGCTTTTGAGATGAAGATAAATAGGAATCCAAACTCTAAGGAGGGTTTTCCAATAG
This sequence comes from Glossophaga mutica, assembly GCA_039655065.1. Taxonomy (NCBI): domain Eukaryota; kingdom Metazoa; phylum Chordata; class Mammalia; order Chiroptera; family Phyllostomidae; genus Glossophaga; species Glossophaga mutica. The sequence continues at coordinate 110,601,875 of CM077304.1, forward strand.
CCTCAAACCGTTCGTTTCCAGTTTTCTTTTCAAGAAACCAGTGTGGTAACTTCATCAAGAAAATCAGAGAGAAAGCAACTGCAAAATGCAGCAGCAGCTGAGCATCCAGGAGATGGTCACGCAGGTGCACCCTGTCTTCCCTCTAATGTCACTGAAGGGAGAACCTACTGTTCCCGATGACACTGCTCTTTCTGTGCCAGCCCGATCCATGGGCTAATTTGAGTGGAATATCCTAGAAATACCATAATCCATCCCATGCATCACCATCAGCCAAAACCCTGCATGTTACACAAGCTGTATTTTCTCCCCATTTAAAACGTGCAGCTATGGTGGATACTTGGCGCTAAAACACTTTGCATAACTAAACTCAGCCTCTCATTCTTGAGTGCTAACGTGGGAATCATAAAGTCACTTGGAAGCGCAAGTGGCTGAGAACTGCAGTTTGCCAACTTCACATGAAGATTTCATACTTAGCGGGTGTTTCTTCACTGTGACTCTGACACATGACTGTGGTCTGAAGGTCTGCCCTAGAGGGCTGGGGGAAGAACTAACACTGGAATAAAACAAAGGGGACTCCACTAGCTTCATGCTCACACCTCTAAAGCGATGTTTTGTTTCCTATGTTTCACCTGCAGCCCAATCTTTAATAGTACTTATTAGAAATGCAGATTCCTGAACCCTAACCCAGAGTTTACTCAACCAGTCCCAGGGGATGAACCCTGAAACCTGTACCCGTATTTCTCATGCACATGAAAATATGCTCTGTGAGCTAACAACTGCGTCACAGAGAGGGGGAGCTTCTGAATAGAGACGCAACATATGTGCACACACACGCATGTACCTTTGCAGTTGTGTTACATAGGGTAGGGACTCAAGGTCTCTGCCATCTTACTAAATGTTATCCTTGCTAAATGTTAAAATGCAGCACAGTATTTTGCAGACTCAGCTGCAAACAGGATTATGAGTTTGACAGGAACTCAAGAGAGTAAATGTAGTCAACTGCAAAGAAGCAATCAACATGTAATTAACCAGTGTCTATAAGCAATGGCTAAGCCTCCCTTCCTGAGACAGAGTTTATGAGTCTTGCCTCCTTTACTTGCTGCAAGTAAATGAAATTACCTAAGTACCACGTCTCCTTCCTGAATACAACACCCCAAGCAACAAACCCTCTAGGCTCTGAACAGTTGTATCCACCTGAAAGAATTTCGCACTTTATTTCAAACTTTAAGTCAAGAGCACAAGTATGGCTTCATAATCTTCAAGAGTTGCTGTGTCTGTACTAGCCAAAAATTCAGTTGCTGGCAACTGTCAACTAGGTACATAGAGGCAAAAACAAACTATAAAAATAAAAGATCAATACAATGAAAATAAACTGATAATCACAGACTTATAGTGATAGTTTGTACTTGCTCATCAGTAGCTGATGCTTCCCCCTCCCTGGAAGTCACCCAGTTCCGCCAGGAGAGGACTGAAGGGAAAATGCCCCCACAGCACCGGAGTGAGTGGCTGGCACCTTAGAGGTGAAGAATCTGAGCGGGGTATTTTTGTTGTGTCAGTTTAAAACCCTACAACTGCTTGATCAAGCACAATTTCCATCCTACACCTTTTAAATCTTTTAGTTTGATCATTGTCAAGATACCATTGTAGGGTTTTAAAATACATAATCTTTATTAATTTAATGAATATTAACTTATGTTTTACCAATTACGACTTGTTTGAAACTTCAAACCATTTAAAATTAAATGATGAGAAAAAAAAAAAAAACACCAGAAAAGCCTTTTTAAATGTTGGGTGGGGCTGGGGAGAGCTGGGGGTGTTTTGTTTTTGCTGCTTGTTTGGTTTTTGCTCCACAGCTTTTTATTATGCTTTTCACATAAAACTGAGAACAAAATTCCCTAACTCTTCGTAGGTAACCCCAAAGCTGGATTATGAATTACAGAACAGTCCAAGCTTTCTTCTAAGAAACTGGATTCAGGACTTCATCCTGCAGACCCCAAAACCTGAGCTGAATGCCCACAACACCTTGTCACTGCCCTCTCCCGTCTCCACAAACTCCCTCCAGGAACCCGCAGGGCAGGCACGCTCATCCTGACATGTCTCCCTCCTAGAACTGCCCTCTTCGACGTGCACCGTTTTTATCTATCTCACCCTAAGAAACGGACAGAGGCAGCTCACATAGGTCATTATCAACACTGTCACCTCAAATAGACAATAAGCTAAAATAATGCCCAGAGCCCTCTGGTTTTCTTGGCTCAAAATATTTTACTGAGCCCCTAAAATGTTCTTTTCCCTCCAATTCCTATCCTCCTACACACAGCATCGCAGGAAACAGGGTTTTATTTTTAGAAGCTATTTTAAAGAGAAATGAATACCTCCTCTCCGCCCACCGCTCCCCAGGGTCTTTTTCTGCACTGAAGCCTCTGCTGTGTTGACGGTTGGCACTCTCGTCACTCTGTTAAGTTCTGAGGACACAAAAAGCCTCGCTTACTTCTTCCAATGTTTTCATAGAATGCTCCATCCGGCAGTTTGGCTTTTACTCATTCAGAGGCTAAATTCTGATAGAAATGCACCGAACAGAACATTAAGCCCCTATTCCATTATATTATTCTGAGTGGAATACCAAATCAGATGGTTACCCTTCTGCAAAAATTAAAAAGCAGCAGAAACTTCAAATGTGCTTTCCAGAGATGATGATTAACCAAATGAAGCCACCCACAATCTAACCTGGGCTTCTTGGTAACCAACAGTATTCATTAACAAGACTGCCAGCTGGAGTCAAGGGTACGGACTGAAACACAACACAGTGGCTTTAAAATGGGCCACATGAGGGCTGAATATAGTTCCAAAGGTTAATCAAATCCCTCTCTAACTAATTAGGTTGGCCTGCTTACAACTAGGTCTAAGATCTTGGGAAAGAAACACAAGGTCAGCAATGACAAATAGGAACTCAATAAATATATATTGAATAAGTGAAGGAAGTATCTCAGACACCTGAACCACCCAGATGCTGAGTGGGACCCACAGCAACAACAAGGGCAGCAGCAGAACCTGCTAAGAATTTACAGCCAATGCTCCTCCCCTCACCAACCTGAACAGCCTGCAGGGAGCCAGGAAACCTGGGAAGTTCATTCGCCACAGGTGCCGAGCACTTGTCATGACACACTCGTGAAGAAGAGTGCTCTCCCATCTAGACATGGTCACAGCTCCAATTTTCATCTACATGGATGAATGTGAGAACCTAAAATCCACTTAGTCTCGCCTTCCTCATAAAAGTCTAGAAGACAATCCCACTTGCCTTTTAAGCTGTGTGGACCCTTATACTTGTTGTGGTTACTATGTGGTTGACAACCATCAACCCATAATTGGCATCTGTTTACAGGAGAGCTTCCTCCATTTGTGAATATGCAACAGGGCAAGGTGAGGAGAGTTCGAATTTCACCTAAACAGATTCCCCTTCATAGCTTCTCAGAAGCAGGCACAGTGGCAGGAGACAAAAACCTGAGCCCTGGGAGTGTAATTAGTGATTCCCAACCAGTAACTTCTGAGCACCACAGAGGGGTCTATCTGGGGGTGAGAGGCTGGAAACCAACTTTATATTAAAACACATTTGTTTTCAGCAGAAGCTAAAACTGCTTGTGGCACCTGCTGTAATGAGTTCTCTCTTCCTCCCTGGAAGGCCTACTCCAAGGACATGCAGACACAGGTGTGTAAGGCTTACAAAGCACCTATGGCTCAGCAGCAGAAGTGGCCTCCTGTTAGTACTAACCTCTCCTGCCTGAGGTTCAAGTCCCTGAACCTTGGGCTAAGTTAGATGCTTGCCAGGCTTGGCACAAAACTGCGGAAATGACAGTATGTGTTTCTGCATAACTCAGGGAGGGGACCGCTGGGCTACATCCTGATTTGTGTCAATCTCCCCAGTTTTCCCAGTGGCAAGGTGAATCCCTCAGACCAACAGGCTGTGACTGAGTGGGAGGGTTGTGCAACCTGAACCTTGTGAGTCAGAAAAGGAGTGAATTTGGATAAGGAATCATCTATGCATCCGGGGGACAAAACAGCCCGGAAACCAGCTCTTCCAAGTCAAGGAAGCCGACTGCTTCACAGATGACGGCAGAGCTGAGAGAAGGGGAAAAGCAGAAAAGATGCTGAATTCGATGAGCCTGGGGCTCTGATTTAACTCTTGTAGACAGAGACGAGGGTTTATTGTCAAAGCTCTCTCCTATACAGTTCTGGAATGTTTGGGAACAGAAGACAAGATTGCATGTGAATGGCTTGTATAGGTTTGCAATTTCTCTACTTTCTTCTTTTTAATCACCCTTAGTGATGATAATTCCTTAAATATATACTTGTTTGAAATTATGAAACAACAGGTTAGCACCATAACTCTCATAGGAAGCATCTATTAGTACATATTTCTTCATTACTCATAACATGTTTAGCTGAAGTCAGTTTCTATATAACATTTTTATTCCTATTTCTCAGTTAATAGCACATTAAATTTAGCAACCCATCTGCACGTGGGTTTTGTCTGCTGCCTCTGGCATTGCATTATAGCCCTGTTTCCCTGGAGACCAGAGTTATCACAGGCGAGAAGGATTTTTGACATGCTAATTTTTGTAAGAGTGAACATTCTAAACTTCTCAACTCTGTCTTCTTCAGTGTTGTCTGTCAGTGGGCGTCATCTTCAGACTGGCTTGAGCGCCTCCTGGTAAGGAGACTGTGCAGAGAGGCAGTCACATAGTGAGGTGCCCTGGAGTCTAGCTTCCACCTGGCCTGCACTGCAATTTCAGCTCTGTCTGTCCCCAGCTCTGTGACCCAGGGTCTATTTCTGATGAGGTTCTGTAAAATGTTAGCCTCTGTCTTCTCCTAGGTTAAGAATGAAAATGAAAAGGGTTTTTCTTTCCCACATACTTTTGGGAGCTGGCTGCATGTGGGAAAGAGGTGGGCAGCAGAAATCCAAGGGGGGAACCTGTGGGGAGTTGTCTGGGAATCTCTGGGAACAGGGTCATGGAATCAGGCACCTCCCTCTGCCACAGTGTTCCTAGAGGTCACACACCCATTCAGACCTCTTTGGCCACTCCCTTGCATACATGCGTTGCTCAGGTCACTGACCACGAAGAACACTGGCCTCCCGACTTTTCCTGAGCTGAGTGTCCACGGGGCGCCAGGCACTGTTCCAGGCTCAGCGAACACAGAACCGAAGAAAGATCCTAGACTCCTTGAGTTGTGAAGACTACTCGCAACGATTTTATTTTACTAGATCAGCAACTATTGCCTATTGATTGCTCACTAAGTGCCAGGCACTTTAAAATTTATTAACATACATACACTCATCCTATTTCATTTCAAAGCAACCCTTGGACTGTCTGTTGTCACCATTTTAGAGTAACAGAAACAGGCTCAGAAAAGCCAGATGCCTGTGCAAAGCTAGTAAGTAACACACTGTGTCCACATCAGGCCTGTGTGGCCTCACAGCCTCCCAACTACACATAGAACGATATTTTGTACAGCCTTCTGTGAATGTGCAGGCTACCTGCAATTAATTCTCTAACACAATTCTGGCAATCACTTAAGAAAAGAACCTATGCAACCCTATGTTCATAGCAGCACAATTTACAATAGCCAAGTGCTGGAAGCAACCTAGGTGCCCATCAGTTAATGAATGGATCAAAAAACTGTGGTACATTTACACAATGGAATTCTATGCAGCAGAAAGAAAGAAGGAGCTCTGACCCTTTGCGACAGCATGGATGGAATTGGAGAGCATCATGCTAAGCGAAATAAGCCAGGCAGTGAAAGACAAATACCATATGATCTCACCTTTAACAGGAACCTAATCAACAAAACAAACAAACAAGCATAATATAAACAAAGACACTGAAATTGAGAATAGTCTGACAGTGACCAGAGTGGGAGGGGAGGTAATTTCAGGGGAAAAGGGGAACGGTTTAGAGCAACAAGTATAAAGGATACAGGGACAAAAACTATGGGGGGTGGAAATGGGAGGAAGGTGGGGAGGGCTGGGGTAGTGGGCTGGGGGCGGGGTAAAAGACAGAAAACTGTACAATATCAACAATTAAAAAATACTGATTTAAATAAATAAATAAATAAAAGAAATAGGCAATTCATCTACATAATCTTACATGCACATTTTAAAAGGACCCATGCGCTCCACTCCACCACATATTCTCATTTTATATACCATCCTAAGGCCACACGACCACTTTCTCTGTTTATGCCATGGCACTGGGGAAACTCCCCTCTGCAAAGGCCAACACTCAGCAAGGGCACCACCTCTAACTGGCTCTGACCTTGAGTGACAAAGGTTCCACCAGCTCTGTCAGCTGGTTCTGTGAGGCTGGGAAGATTTCCTAAGAGGCTGATTACCTGATAAGAACATCATTTGTTACTGACGGAACAAGCATGGAGCCATCCGCCTGCCGCTGGCAGGAGGACTCCTGTTATCAGGCCAAGCTACAAAGGGCACAACACAAAACACTAGATGCATACACCAGATCACTGGCACACCCCTCCCCACATGTGACCACAACATTTGCAAAGACTGAGTGTGCACATAATGAGATTTCACATGTATGTTTAGCAATCCTCATAAAGCAATAAAAGAATGACTCATCCTGATTTCTCCAGAATCTAGCTCACACAGCAGAGTGAGCAAGGCGGGAGCAGTCAGACTCCACGCATCGACACAGAGGCAGAAGGACGCGCACAGCACGCATGCCAGTTTAAGCTGAAGTAGGCAGCATGTGGCCATGTTTTATGGAGATGTGCTCCACTGCTCACCTCTCCTCAGGCCTGAGGCAAGACAGCCTTCCTCAATCAGTTCTCCCACTCTTAACAATCACACTGCATTTCTCCACTGGTTTCACTTGGGGTGTCTGAAAATGTCAAGGCCTAGGTCCTGGTTCCAAATCTCTTGCTCTAGCCTCTCACACAAACGATGGCATAGGAATCACCAGGTGTTCTCTGCTCACATCTCTTCAGACTCTATCCTTTCAGCAGGAGGAAATCCAAATTTCCTGTTTCCTGCAAAAAGCCAGCAAAGGGGTGGCTTTAGGAAGAATGCTGCCTCATTTCTCCTCTAACAAACGAGGTGTTTGCTTGTTTTCACAGAAAATGAAGAGTTACCTAGAAAGAAGAACAAGAGTATGTTTGTACAAAGTAGAAAGACCTTTAATAAAATCTAGAAATATTTTGATTATACAGTTGACCCTTGAACAACATGGGGGTTAGGGGTGCTGACCCTTACCCCTGTCCCCCTCCCTCGAACAGTAGAAAATCTGCATATAACTTCTGACTCCCCAAAAACTTAACTAATAGCCTACTGTTGACTGGAAGCCTTTCTCAAGCTTGAACAGTTGATTCACACATATTTGCGTGTGCCACTTGTATTATACACTGTATTCTTACAATAAAGTGGGACAGAGAAAACGTTACTAAGGAAATCATAAGAAAGAGAAAATACATTTAGAGCATTTATTGAAAAAAAAAAGTCACCTGGGTCAGCTGTGCAAGGGTCAGCTGTCTAGATGGAAGCTTTCCTTGCAGGTAGCAGAACAGCATAGCAAACAGCAGTGAGGCAAGCTCAAAATCCCCTTGTCAAAGATCTCCGCCACTTGATTCAACGGATCACAACTGAATACAATTTACTTATCTTTTTTTTTTCAATTTGTACTTTAATTGTTGATCTTGTACAGTTTTCTGTCTTTTATTCTCACCCCAATCCACCACCCCAGCCCTCCCCACCTCCCTCCCATTTCCACCCCCCATAGTTTTTGTCCATGTGTCCTTTATACTTGTTCCTGTAAATCCTTCCCCTTTTCCCCTGAAATTCCCTCCCCTCTCCCCTCTGGTGACTTTCAGCCTGTTCTCAATTTCCATGTCTTTGGTTATATTATGCTTGTTTGTTTGTTTTGTTGATTAGATTTCTGTTAAAGGTGAGATCATATGGTATTTGTCTTTCACTGCCTGGCTTATTTCACTTAGCATGATGCTCTCAAGTTCCATCCATGCTGTTGCAAAGGGTAGGAGCTCCTTCTTTCTTTCTGCTGCATAGAATTCCATTGTGTAACATAAACAAAAGCAAAGACAAAAAAAACACATGATCATATCCATAGATGCGGAAAAAGCATTTGATAAGGTACAGCACGCATTTATGATAAAAAAAAAAACACTCAGCAAAGTGGGAATAGAGGGAGCATTCCTCAACATAATAAAGGCTATATATGAGAAACCTACAGCCAGCATCATAATCAATGGGCAAAAACTAAATTCTTTTCCACTAAAATCAGGAACAAGACAAGGTTGTCCACTTTCACCACTTCTATTCAATATAGTATTGGAAGTCTTAGCCACAGTGATTAGACAAGAAAAGGAAATAAAAGGCATCCAACTCAGAAAGGAGGAAACAAAACTATCATTGTTTGCAGATGACATGATAGTGTACCTAGAAAATCCTATAGTCTTGGCCAAAAAACTGCTCGACCTAATAAATGAATTTGGCCAAACAGCAGGATACAAAGTCAATATCCAGAAATCAAAGGCATTTTTGTATACCAATAATGAAACAACAGAAGCAGAAATCAAGAAAAAAAAATCCCATTCGATATAGCAAAAAGAAAAATAAAGTACCTAGGAATAAACCTAACCAAGGAGGTAAAAGACCTGTATGCAGAAAACTACACAACACTGAAGAAAGAAGTCAAGGAAGACTCAAACAAATGGAAACACATACTGTGTTCATGGATCGGAAGAATTAACTTCATCAAAATGTCCATACTTCCCAAAGCAATCTACAGATTCAATGCAATCCCTATTAAAGTACCAATGTCATATTTCACAGACATAGAACAAACACTTCAAAAATTTATATGGAACAATAAATGACCCAGAATAGCAGCAGCAATCTTGAGAAAGAAGAGCAAAGCAGGAGGGATCACAACACCTGATACCAAAATGTATTACAAGGCCACTGTAATCAAAACAGCCTGGTACTGGCATAAAAATAGGCACGTGGACCAGTGGAATAGAACAGAGAGCCCAGAAATAAACAACTGAATACAATTTAAATCCCTTCGCTAACTCCGCCTCCCAGGCTCAAGACTCGGCAACAAAAGCAGACAGAAATTTACTGATCAGCAAGATTAATTCTGAAATAAAACCCAATTCTGCTGGAGCCCCAGGGGGAACATGTTCCCAGAAGGGTCTGTGCCCCTCTACCCACTGTGCCAGTGGGCGGTTTCCTTGGATCCTGATCCTCCCACAGCATTTTTCTAGAAGCAACATGCATACTGCCCATGCTACATCTTTTCTCTATCTGTGTTTTGCCATGAACATCCTTAAATAAACAGTGTTTCTTAACGTCAATTATAGCAGGTGTCCCCAACCCCAAGCGCAGACCTGTACAGGTAAGTCTCCAGGCCTATTAGGAACCAGGCCACAAACAAGGCTCACCGGGGCTCTGCCTCCTGAACCACCCTCTACCCCCATCCCACCCTCACCCTTCATCTTCCACGGGGCCATGGTATCAAAAAGCTTGGAGACTGCTGCATTTCAGAATGATTTACCTCATGCCTTTACCAATTCATTACATTTTAGTCCTGGCTGGTATGGCTCAGTGGATTGAGTGCCGACCTGCGAACTAAAAGGTCACCAGCTCGATTCCCAGTCAGGGCACATGCCTGGGTTGTGGGCCAGGTCCGCTGTAGGAGGCACACCAGAGACCACCACACCTTGATGATTCTCTCTCTCCCTTCTCATTTCTCTAAAAATAAATAAATAAAAATAAAATCTAAAAAAAATCTATGTTTTATGAAAATAAAAGTTTACCTCAGTAGTTAGGTTTAATAGTAGCTACTTGTACTGACATTACGTTGAGAGCCACTAACTCATAAAAAGTCTTTAATTTCGATAGTTTAGAAACCTGGCAACCTCCCACATGCATGGGGCCATAGGAAGCCAGCATGTTCCAAAAGAATTCCCAGTCCTAGAAAACAAAGCATCACTCCGATACATCTGGCTTACAACTGGACTATAAACGTGGTTTTTCCACAGGAATGGCTATAGTGGAGGGAGGAGGCCCCAAGCAGTCCCTGAAGTCCTTCTGTGCATATGTCTCTGAAGAACCCAGTCATACCAGACAATCATGGGGACTGTCTGCAGACACCTAACCGGGGACAATGCCACCTGCAGGGCTCAGTCCTCACAGGCCAAGCCCAACTCGTGCAGCACTAACAACCAAATCAGGGCAATGCAGGGTCAAGTCCACCCAGGGGGCCAGCACCCGTGGGCCTCAGCTTCTCCTTCTATAAGGTGGAGGCACCTGGGCCTGATGAAGGCTCTATGAAAGACACCTTTTTAAAAATCACATGTCATTATCTTCACTTCTCTTAAAGGCAGCCTGGTCCCTTGTACTTGCTATCTCTTGCTGTAAGTTTGGAGCCCTTTTCGTCTTGATTACTCCCCACCATGTGTGGCTGCCTTCACCTTCTTCCACCTTTCCCACCACCACCCTCACCTGAACGGAGCTCAGTTCGGGAAATGAGCATTAGAGATGGAATCTGAAGCTCTAGCTTCAACTCTAGCTTCCCCACCTCCTCTTCCAGCAAAGCACACCCTCTGTGTGGACTTGCCAAACCCACCCTGCCCTCAAAGGTGGTTATGGAAAGGACGGGTGGATGGGTGGTAACTACCAACACTAAAAATACCAGGGTGGAACTGCAAGGTGCACAGCCCTGGAGCAAACCTGAAATGGAGCAGGCATCTCCTATAACCTTGATTTCTTTATATTCTCATTCCCTAAATACTTACTCACACATTCTTCATCAAAACTGTTAACAAGTCCCTTGCTCATTGCTTTCAGGTGGCTATATCTAATGCATTTTATTTTACTTTTTTTAATCAGTATTTTTTAATTGTTGATATTGTACAGTTTTCTGTCTTTTACCCCGCCCCCAGCCCACCACCCCAGCCCTCCCCACCTTCCTTCCATTTCCACCCCCCATAGTTTTTGTCCGTGTGTCCTTTATACTTGTTGCTCTAAACCATTCCCCTTTTTTTAAAAAGATTTTATGTATTTATTTTTAGAGAGAGGGGAAGGGAAGGAGAAAGAGAGGGGGAGAAACATCAATGTGTAGTTGCCTCTTACGCACCTCCCTACTGGGGACCTGGCCCGAAACCCAGGCATATGCCATGGACTGGGAGTCAAACCAGTGACCCTTTGGTTCACAGGCCCATGCTCAATCCACTGAGCTACCCCAGCCAGGGCTAATGCATTCTATTTTTAATTTTTTTTCATTTTCAATCATAGTTGACATTCAGTATTATATTAGTTTTATACATTATATATATGGTTAGCCCTGGCTGGGGAAGCTCAATTAGTTGGAGTGTCATCCTGTAAACCGAAAGGCTGTGGGTTCCATTCCTGGTCAGGGCACATGCTTTAGGTTGTGGGTTCAGTCCCTGGCCAGGGCACATATGACAAGCAACTGGTCAATGTTTCTCTCTCGTATTGATGCTTCTCTCCCTCCCTTCCCCTCTCTCTAAAAATCAGTAAGCATGTCTTCAGGTGAGAAGATATACATACACACAAACACACACACGATTAGACATGTACATAATTTACGAAGTGATCCCCCAGATAAGTCTGGTACCCACCAGCACCATACATAGTTATCACAATATCATTGACTGTATTCCTATTCTGTACTTTACATCCCCATGGTTATTTTGTAACTACCAATTTGTACTTTTTAATCCCCTCACATTTTTACCAACCCCCTCAACCCTCTCCCCTCTGTCAATGGTATTTGTTTTTCTCTAACTTATTTCACTTACCATAACACCCTCTTTACAGCATCCAAGATATGGAAACAATCTAAGTGTCCATCAACAGATGCTTGGATAAGGGAAATATGGTACATCTAATGTACTTTCATTCATTCTTTATTTATTAAAAAACTTGAAAAGAGAAGTTCTGTAGTTTGACTTCCCAATTATTATGTCCCCTTTTTCCCAAAAGGCAGCCTATTCCCTGGTATTAGTTTAAAGCCTGCTTGCATCCTGGTTACCCCACTCCATGAGTCTGATATCTTTACCTTCTCTTTCAGGAGCCAATTTTGTTCTTGTCTGGGTGGCTCCTTCATCTCCTATGTGACATCTTCCTAAAAACTGATCTCTGATCTTTAATCCTCTCGGAAATCTCACAGATTGTATGATTCTAATCTTTAAAATGTTTAAAAAAGAATTATTAGTTAGACCCTGACCAGTATGGCTCAGTTTGTTGGGCACTGTCCCACAGAGTTAAAGGTCACCAGTTCGATTCCCAGTCAGGGCACCTGCTTGGGTTGTGGGTTTGGTCCCTAGTCAGGGTATGTGTGAGAGGCAACCAATCGATGTTTCTCCCTCACATTGATGCTTCTCCCCTCTCTCTCTCCCTCTCTCTCCCTCCCTTCCCCTCGCTCTAAAAATAAATAAATAGTCTTTTTAAAAAAGAATTATTAGCTGAAAGTTTAGATTTCTAAGTTTAAGAAGGCTTGCCTCAATCTTTCAGAGTTATTGTCTTCCCAAATATGCTCAGTTGGCACAGCACTCCCTGAAAGAAACCTCCAGTTCTATACCCAGGGGGTGCTCTGTGAAACAGCATTCATTGCTATAAATTAAATTTAATCTTGCCTCAATACAGTCAACACCAAAGTCCTCCCCTCCCAGGTAAGCCAGACTTCTCAGGAAACATCAACACCTTAGAGAGTTAGTGGTGAATGCACTCCACTGCTCGCTGTTTGGGGGTTAGTGCCTAAGCAGTTGTGTTCTGGAGTCAGAATGCCTGGTTCCATTCAGCCGATTAACAAAATGGGCTGAATAACAATATGCACCTGAGAAGTTCATATATTGGCGAACATGAGCACAGGGCACAATACTCATCCCAGCCCGGTGGGCATTGTGTAAATGACAGGATCTCTCTCTACATAAGTGCCCGTTTGGGTTTGAGGTTTGGAGGGATGGTATTTTAAACTCTACTGTCATTCCACTTGAACATGAATTAAAGTTGAGGATATATCTGCAACTTAAAATCACAGCAAAAAGCAAACAAAGATGCTATATAGTCCTCTTTTGGGGAAGAATTCTGTTCTATGACCATTGAAAATCGTCCTCTTATAAATCCTCCGCCTGTTTTCAGTTTAGTTGGCTAGCCAATAAATGCACAAGTGATGTTCTGTAAACAAATTTGTCTAAGAGATTTCCCCAGATGAGTGGCGGAATTCCAAACCAGCAGCAGATGCACACAAGCGCAAACATCAGCACCGCTGCCACTACTGCGGCTGCTGGCAGAGCAAAAACAGCAGCCCATGCCCAGCTGACAGCCAATACTCCTGGCACCTCCTACATGCTGCCTGCTCCTCCTGGGGCTCAACTAGGTGCCTGCCTTGGAGATGCCCTGTCCAGCCAGCCATGAGCCACAGCCTCAGCCAGCGCAGACCCAGCATGCATTCCCTTACCTGGCCTGAGTTTGAGCCCCTTCTAGCAGCCATAGCAGATTTCCTGGACACCAGGGATTCAGGTACAAAGACAATCATGCACTTATATGTTTCATGAGCCAGCTTCATGCATATGCCTGCCTGACTTTTCAAGGCAGCAATCTTCAAATTTAGGCACACAAAGACTTCTGTGTAAGATACTCACTTTAAAGGAATCAGTTTATACATCCTTATCTCTCATTTGCACTTTTCCCCAAATTCTTCTGCCTAACAATGTCTTTCTTCCTCATATCTGTGCTTCTTCCATCTTTTAAAGGAAAGCACAGCCCTCACACATCCTGAGTCTTTCTACGGTGCACTGGTTTGGGCTTTAAAAGCTTCCAGTGACAATGGGACAATTCCAAATATTGGCATTTCAATAAAACTGAATGTCAGTCAGAATCTCACCTGGAAAACACAATCCATGTTAAATATTTGCCACAGAGGAAAGTAGTAAAGGGAACTAATCACACACATGAAAGAAAAGCTGAGAAACCGACTGGGAACCATGAAGCAGGACAGAGAAGAGCAAACCACTGAAAGCCACCGCCCACCCTTAACTGAAGAAACAAAGGGAGAGGTGGTGTGCCCGGACTGCAGGACGGGCATCCCCAGAAGAAAGCCAGAACGACCATGAGCCTGTCCAGTGAGAGCTGAACCCACCATAGGGTTCAGCTGTTTCCTGAGATGCCAACAAAGTCCAAGGGGAATGGGGGTGAACTCTGTCTCCTCCCACTCACCAACCCCCCACTGCAAGGCTATCAAATCACCTAAGATTTTTATTCCATTGGCGAAACGAAGAGTGATGTAACCAGTCTTATTTTAAAATATCAATATTTACAATAACCTAAGGATCACTTTGCAACTTTTTAAACTATGATGAAACTTCAATGCTAAATTTTAAGAAAATATGAGGGTGTGTTTGATTTTTCAAAATTCTTTTAGGAGTTACATAGGCAAAAAAGTTTAAGACCTCTGCGCAGGGAGGTATAGATGAGCTATCCCCACCGTGGGTTTACAGACTGACATGGGAAGGGGAGGGTGGAGAGACCAAACCGTTACTGGGTTCCCCCTCTTCATACTTTACATAGATGGCACCCGAAAAAACACCTAGGAGGCAGATGTTGTCGTCTCTGTTTCACCAATGTGGAAACAAGATCTTGCAGGTTCAGTGAGCTGCCTAGGTCAAGTTGGTAAGTGACAGAACAAGATTCAAAACAAGACTTGTGAGGCTCAACATCACTAATTATTGGAGAAATTCAATTCAAACCACAATGAGTTATCGGCTCACACCTGTTAGCACAGCTATTATCATACAAACAAGAAATAACAAGTGTTGGCAAGGATGTAGAGAAAAGGAAACCCACGTGCACTGTTGGTAGGATTGTAAAGTGGTGTGGCCACTATGGAAAACAGTGTGCAGGTTCCTCGAAAATTAAAAAATATAACTACTATATGATCCAGCGATTCCGATTCTGAGTATTTATCTAAAGGAAATAAAATCCTTCTCTCATAAAAATACAGCATCTCCTCCTTCCTCACAGGGGAGATATTCCAAGACCCTAAAATGGAAATAGTACTGTACCCTCTGTATGTTATGTTTTTCCTATACATGCATATCTTTTCACTTAAAAGAAGTGCTTGACAACTTCTCCATGGTATATCTGAATTGCCAGCATCACTACTCTTGCACTTTGGGGTAATTATTAAGTAAAATAAGGGTTAATTGAACACAAGTACTGTGATAACCCAACAGTTGATCTGATAACCCAGACAACTACTAAGTGACTACCAGGTGAGAACATCTACAGTGTGGAGACCTAGAAGAAAGGATGATTTGTGTCCTGGGTGGGACAGAGCAGGACCAAGCAAGATTTCATCATGTTACTCAGAAAAGCTTGAAATTTAAAGTTATGAATTGTTTACTTCTGAAATTTTCCATTTAATATTTTTGGACCGTGGTTGACCATCGATTACTGAAACCATGGAAAGAGAAACCACAGATAAGTGGGACTACTGTATCTGCACTCAAATGAAAGCAACCTAACTGTCCTTTGATGGACAAATGGATAAAGATGTGATACATACACACAAAGGAATACTATTCGGCCATAAATAAAAGAAGGAAATCTTGCCATTTGCTATAACATGGATGAGTCTTGAGTACATAATGCTCAGTGAAATAAGTCAGATAGAGAAATACAAATACCATTGTGATCTTACTTATATGTGAACAAAAAAAAAAATACCAAGCTCATAGATAAGGGGAACAGTTGCCAGACGTGGGGTGGGGAGATGGGCAAATTTGGTGAAGGGGGTCAAAAGTACAAACTTCCAGTTATAAAATACATGAGTCCCAGTGACAAAAGGTACAGTGTGGTGACTACAGTTAGTGATACTGTATTGTATATTTGAAAGCTGCTAAGAAACTAGATCTTAAAAGTTCTCATCATAAGAAAAAGATCTATAAATGTGTGCTGACCAGTGCACTGGAGATGTACTGTGGTGACCATTTCACAATATACACAACTATCAAATCATTAGGTTGTGTACCCAAAACTAAGATGATGCTGTATGTCAATTATACCTCAATCCACTGCTGGGATTAAACCCTAAGAACCCTGAAACACCAATTCAAAAGAACCTATGCACCCCGATGTTCATAGCAGGACAATTCACAATAGCCAAGTGCTGGAAGCAACCTAAGTACCCATCGGTAAATGAATGAATCAAAAACCTATGGTACATTTACATGATGGAATACTATGCAGCAGAAGGAAAGAAGGAGCTCTTACCCTTTGCAACAGCATGGATGGAACTGGAGAGCATTATGCTGAGTGAAATAAGCTAGGAGTGAAAGACAAATACCATGTGATCTCACCTATAAGTGGAACCTAATCAACAAAACAAACTAGCAAGCAAAATATAACCAGAGATATAGAAATTAAGAACAAACTAACAATAACCAGAGGGGAGGTGGAAGGGGATAATGAGGGTGGGGGGAATGGGGAAGGGTTGTCAGGAACATCTATAAAGAACACATGGACAAAACCAAAGGGGGGTAGGATCAAGGGTGGGAGGCAGGGATGGCTGGGGTGAAGGGAGTGGTGGGGGGGGAATGGAGACAACTGTACTTGAACAACAATAAATAAAAATAAAAAGCTCATTTAACTCCACAATTTCTTGTGTGTGGAATCAGTTCCTTATTTCAAAAGCACAGAAGTGGTATGTTATCAGATATGCCCTAAAGCAGTATTTTCCAAACTGTAATGTGCTTACAAATCAATAGGAATCTTGTTGGGAGGCAGATTCTGATCCTGGAGGTCTAATGTGGGAGCCTGAAATTCTGCATTTCTAACAGGTTACCACATTTGGGGACCACACTTTTAATAGCAAGACCTTCAAGTGGTGGGCACTAAACTTTCTTGAGTGGACCCTCCTTAACAGTAAGACAACTTTGAGTATGCATCCCCTGACACATGTACACTTGCTTATTTATAAATTGTATACAGCTGTACTCTGACCAGTAACTAACAGAAAACATACTATCCAGTTAGGACAAGGTACATTGTTACAATAACAGCTACAAATCCTCATTTCAAATAATCTTCTTGATTATTCTGAATTTTTGGCCACCTTCTTGTCCAACAGGTATGCATTATCATTGCATTTATGTGGCTAAAGAAGCTCTTGTACAATGAGTAGCAGGATAATATCAAATCTGCCATTTTCATGATGCTCATTTGCACTTTCACTCTTTACTATGATGATCACTTTCTGGTTTTTAAGCCATATATCTATTCTGTGGATATCTATTCTGTGGTTAATTTAGTTAAAACTAGATCATGTAATTTGTACATTGACTTCACCCTGCCCACACATCCTGCAAAACGTACAGAGATGTGCAGATGTCACTCTTTCCCATCCAGACAGGACTTCCCACTGCTTCCTCAGGACACCTCAAGTCAGAATGTCAGGTGAACAAGTAAAGCTGCTTGTGTCCTTATAACAAAATAAAATAAAGCTTTAGTTTCTGTCTCATCCTGCATCCCTAGAGGAATTAAATGAGCCACCCTCCCCACAGCACCTACTTTGGAAAACACATCCTAGAGACAAGGCTGCAAAAAAGAAGAAAATTCTTAAGAAGTCACTTTAACAGTCAATATGCTGCTTTCATGATCAAATATAGTTTCAAATAGTTTAACACGTGCACAATTAACAGAAGAAAAAATTGTAGATGAGATTTTTAACCTCTAAATTTATACGCCCTTACCACACACTTTGAACTTTTACCTATTCCTATTTCTCAAACTTAAGATGTCTTCCAACCGAGTCCAAATGAAGAATTTGAAATGACAAAACATTTAATATGGGTGTTAATGACAGTACAATATTAGACATACAAGGTTTGTCTGGAAAAAGTCCAGCCATTGTTAATATAACAAAAATAGATTGTGCAACATCGATGTAACCTGGCAGCCAAGGAGAGTGGACTGGAATGCACATGCATGAACACTGATGACTTCACTGTACTAATCAGTGGGGGCAGTAGACACCACTGAGTGAGAATGTGTATCATGTGGCCATTGCACTCAAAATGAGTGAGCAAGTAGAGCAATGAATCTGCATCAAATTTTGTGTTAAGCTTGAACATTCCTCTACAGAAACCATCCCGCTGATGTAGGAGGCTTTCAGGGATAATGCAATGGGTGCAGCACAAATAAAAGTGTGGCACAAATGCTTTAAAGATGGTTGAGAATCTGTTGACAGTGATCCACATTCTGGAAGGTCTGCCACAAGCAGAACACCTGAGAATGTTGAACATGTGTGGGCTGCAATCAACAAAGATCAGCAACTGACAGTGTGAGAACTAGAAGCTGATCCAGGAATTACAAAAACTACTGTGTCCAATATTTTGACACAGGATCTTGGCATGAAATGTACCATGGCAATATTCATTCCACAGCTTCTGCTACCAGAGAATAAGGAACATCATGCTGTAGTTGCTAATGACTTGACTCAAACTACTACCAATGAGCCAGATTTCCTCAAGAAGGTCATAACCAGAGATGAATCATGAGTCTATGGCTATGATCCAGAAACGAAGGCCCAGCCATCCTTCTGGAAGTGTCCTAGTTCTCCATGCCTGAAGAAGGTGTGACAAAGTTACAGCAAGATCAAGATTGGGAAGGTGTTGTCCATCACAAGTACACCCCTTCAGGCCAAACAATTAATAAGGAGTACTACCTTGATGTTCTTCATTGGTTGAGAGATGCAATACGACAAAAACAGCCTCAGCTATGGGCAAGTAGAGATTGGCAGTTTCATCACGGTAATGCACCCACTCATGATTCACGTCTTGTGCAGAGTTTTTTGGTGAAACATCAAATCACCCAAGTGACTCAGCCCCCCTACAGCCCAGATTTGGTGCCCTGTGACTTCTGGCTTTTCCCAAAACTAAAATCACCTTTGAAAGGGAAGAAATTTCAGACCATCAATGAGACTCAGGAAAATATGATGGGGCAAGTCAGGGAGATTCAGAAAACTGTGTGAGGTCCAAAGGTACCTATATTGAAGGGGACTGGGGCATCATTGTCCTGTGGACAGTGTTTCTTGTATCTTCTATCTTCTTCAATGAAATGTCTCTATTTTTCACAGCGTGTGGCTGGATACTTTCTGGACAGACCTCAAACTTCAGGTTATTTGATGCTATCTGTCCACAGGTATGTGGCAGGGGAATTTTTTCCAGAGAATTTGGATATTCTGTACATTTATGTTGCTCAGAAACGATATACTTGTAGCCTTTCAAAATATTTAAGGCCCTAGAACAGTGTTAACTTTCCTTTGTATGAGCCACGGAAAACCAACCTCCCAACTGATGCTGTCCCCAAGCCATGCCTCTCCATTACCTCCATTCACTCTTTCATCTAACAAATATTAAACGAGGGTCTCCTGCATGCAGAGAACAAGGCATCTTCCCAGAGCTGACATTCCAGTTGGGGAGACAAACCAATGAGTATGCAACATAGTTATGATGCTCTGAAGAAAAGAAGTTAAAATAAAGAGAGCAGAGAATGCTCTCTTTGCCTGGTGTAGTCAGGCAAGGCCCTTGTGAGGCCACCCTGGAGCAAACGGGAAGGCAGCAGAGGAGCAAGCCATGTGCTATACTATCTGTGGGGAAGGCATCTCGCCAGCAGAAGGGATGGCACGAGCAGACCTGAGACAGGAAGATAACTGGTACACTCCAACAACAACAGCGATGCCAGTGGCTGACGCACTAGGAGCAAGAAGGCATGAGAAAAGGGGTGTGGGTTTTATTCTGAATGTGATAGAAAGCAAGTGGAAAGCTGTGAAGGGGGACTAATGTTATCTGAATCTGGTTTCAAATGCTCATTCTGGATGCTGTGTGGAGAACACAGGTGAGCAGGAGCAGAAACGACATACATCCACAGGGTGGCCTCCTCCAGGAATGGGTTCCCAAGACTCAAAGATGGACACTGGTTCCTCTCAGGGGCTTCCCACCACTCTGGATACTGCCCAATAGCCCAGAGTAAGAGCTAAAACTTCAGGGTTCCTCACCTACACAAGCCCCTTCTAAATAAACATCTATTTATCCCCCTAATTCTTGGTGTAATTTTGTACAATTTTTAAGTAGATCTTTGGGAAGACTTCCAGTCAAGATGGAGATATAGGTAAACACAGCTCACCTCCTTGCACAACCACATCAAATTTACAACCAAAATATAAAACAACCATCACTCAGAACCATCAGAAATCAAGTTGAATGGAAATCCAACAACTACAGAATTAAAGAAATCACACCCTTCCAGACTGGTAAAAGGGGCAGAGACTCAGAACAAGCTAGTCCCACATCCATGTGTGGTGGATAAAAATTTGGGAGGGATATCTCAGGAACAAGGAGTCCCAGTCCCACACCAGGGCCCCCAGCCCAGGGTTCCAATGATGGGAAGATAAATCCCCATAACTTCTGGCTGCAAAAACCAGTGGGGATGGAGTCAATGGACGAAACTTCTCAAGTCCCAAGCAGTTCACCTTAAAGATCCCACATACGGACTTGCTGAGACTCACTCCCTCTGAGCTTCAGCACCAGGGTAGCAGCTTGAAAGGCACAAGTGGCATACAGGGAGAAACTGAAGGGTCTGGCATTAAGGCAAGCGCTAGGGGACAGCTTTCTCCCAGACAGAAAGGTGGGCAGAGGCCATTGTCCCTTTTCTGAGCCCTACCCCCGCAGAGCCACTGAGCCAGTAGGCCAGTGCCATATCTTAGAGTCCATCAACCTGACTAACACTGCTTGCCCCGCCTTGGAGATCCCCTGAGACTCTATCCCACCCAACTTACAGGCCCATCCAAGCTATTAACTATGACTTTTCCATATGAATGGCTGGTCTTGGCTCATGCTTCACAACTTCCTAAATTTTATCAAACAAGCAACAGCCAGCCTCAGTAAGCCTCCAACCCCCATACCTCTTGCTAATTGGCCCTAGGCCAAGCACTAGCAGCAGTCAGCCTAGATGGACAGCTTGGCTTTGATGGGAATCTCCAAGCCAAGCACAAGTAGCAGCCACCTGCACATTGCTTTGTAGCTCAGGAAGAGTGGCCCCAAGTAAAACACAGGTTGGGACTGATGTTGACCTACACCATCCAAGAAACCCCAGGGCCAGTGCACCCAGTGGACAGCTACAGACTGTGATGGAGCACCACCACCCTGCCCCTGAAACTGATCCTCCATGGAGGGTGAAGATTGGTGGTCAGTGGCCACGGCCAGTCTTGGCCACTGACTGGCCTGGGTAAATCCCTCCCATTGACCTGCCACCAGCAATCAAGGCTCAACTACAAGAGGAGGTGTACTCAGCCACATGGAGGGCACACCTCAAGTACTCAGCTTGGGTGATAGGGGAGGCTGTGCCACTAGATCCTACATGACCTCTACTACATTAGGCCGTACTACCAATACAGGGGGCCATAGCAGCTCTACTTAATACATAGAAACAAACACAGGGAGACTGCCAAAATGAGGAGACAAAGAAACATGACCCAAATAAAGCACAGATCAAATCTCCAGAAAAAGAAGTAAACAAAATGGGGATAAACAATCCACCAAGGCAGAGTTCAAAACATTGGTTATAAAGATTCTCAAGGAACTTAGAACCTCAATAGCATAAAAAAGATCCAGTCAGAAATGAAGGATTCATTAATTGAAATAAAGAACAATTCACAGGAAAACAACAGTAGAGTGGATGAAGCTGAGAATCATATGATTGGAAACATAAGGAAGCAAAAACAACCACATAGAACAAGAAGGAAAAAGAATCCAAAAAAATGAGGATAATGTAAGCAGCCTCTGGGACAATTTCAAGCATATCAACACTTGCATCATATGGGTTCCAGAAGGAGAAGAGAAAGAGCAAGGAATTGGAAATCTATTTGAAAAAATAATGAAAGAAAATTTCCCTAATTTGGTGAAGGAAATGGACATGCAATCCAGGAAGTACAGAGAGTCCCAAACAAGATGAATGCAAAGAGGCCCACTCCAAGACACATCATGATTAAAATGCCAATGGTTAAAGATAAAGAGAGAATCTTAAAAGCAGCAAGAGAAAAGAAGTTAGTTACCTACGAAGGAGTTCCCGTAAAACTGTCAGCTGATTTCTCAAAAGAAATTTTGCAGACTACAAGGAATTGGCAAGAAATACTCAAAGTCATGAAAAGCAGGGACCTATATCCAAGACTGCTCTACCCAGCAAAGATGTCATTCTAGAATCGAAGGGCAGATAAAGAGGTTCCCAGATAAGAAAAAACTAAAGGAGTTCCTCATCACCAAACCATTATTATATAAAATGTTGAAGAGATTTACTTAAGAAAAAGAATAAGATCAAAACCATGAACAATAAAATGGCTCAAATACATATCTATCAACAACTGAATCTAAAAAACAAACTAAGCAAACAAGATGAACAGAGACAGAATCATGAATACAGAGAGTGTTTTGATGGCTGCCAGATGGGAGGGAGTTGTAGAGGAATGGGAGAAGAGGTGAGGGGATTAAGAAGTACAAATAGGTAGTTACAGAATAGCCATGGGGATGTAAAGTACAGTATAGGAAATGGCGTAACCAAAGAACTTATACGCATGACCCATGGACATGAACAATGGTGGGGGGGTGTCTGAGGAAGTGGGAAGTGCTGGGTGAAGGGTGGCAAAGGGGAAAATATTGGGAGAACTGTAATAGCATAATCAATAAAATTTAATTTAAAAAAGCTCTGGCTGGTATGGCTCAGTGAAATGAGCACTAGCCTGTGAACGAAAGGGTTGCTGGTTTGATTCCCAGTCAGGGCACATGCCTGGGTTGTGGGCCAGGTAACCAGTAGGGAGCATATGAGAGGCAACCACACATTGATGTTTCTTTCCCTCTCTCCCTCCCTTCCTCTCTGTATAAAAATAAATAAATAAAATCTTTTTAAAAAATAAAATAAAATTTTATTCAAAAAAAAAAAAGAAGGGCCTTCAGAATCATATATGCTTCAGGCCCCGGGCCACAGCCCTTTTCGCCTGCACCATAACTGCTCATTCACTTGTCTAGACCTCCTCCTCAACTCTAAAGTTCTAGAGACCAAGGACCATATCATACTTACAATTGTATCTATGGCATCTGCATAGTACCCAATACATAACAGTCGCTCAATAAATATTTTCTGAATATATATAAACATAAACATATAAAAATCACATTTTTGAAACAAGTATACTGATTTCCTATCTCTGTAGATCAGTAACCCCAAAGCTTCAAGTACACCTGTTCACTTAAGATGAATTCCATCAATGTGATTGTCCAAATGCATGTGCTTACACAATAGTATTTAAAAACACAATTTAGAATCTTTCAGAATCCACTAGCTCTGTATTTAAATTGTGCAAATGTTACGGGTTTCTTCTATCTCATAGATAGACTTCCTCATCTTTTTCTACTTCCTGTACCAACATAAGTCAAGGTTTTGGCTGAAACAGAAATATACCTCACTGGTAAGACCCAGGAAAAAACACGACACAGAAACAACCCTCAGAGACACCGCACTGCCCTCACAGAATAAACAGGCTTCAGGAAAGAATAGGCATTCACTCTTTTCAGAATATATTTTAACTTGCAAATAAGGGATCATTCTCACTTAATAGTGATATCCCTCTCCTCTTTGGCAACTGAGAGCTACATTCAGCTGCACACACACACACACACACACACGCGTGCGCGCACGGAAAAGGGAAATTTTTATCCAGAAATAAATAGAACCATGGTAAACAGGCAAGTGAATATTCTAAATACAAAAATCAAGGAAAATTTCCCTACCCAATGGTTTTATATGAACAGAAAACAAGTAGTCATACCTCGGTACTCATCTGCTTCAGCACTTGTCAAAACCTGTATTCAGTGCATTTTGACGAGAAGAAAATGTTTCAGCACCTGGCGCTTGCTCAGGACTCATCCCACTTGCTAGAATTTGCAGGAGTCATGACCCACCCCGCAAGAGAAAATGTTTCATCATTCGGCACTCATCGGTTTTGGCCCTCGTCACAAGTTCTGGAACAAATTAACGATGAGTACTGAGGTACCACCATACTTGTAATAAAGATGGGTATGATAGTAAAATTGTAACACCCAGCATGAGGTTTTAATTTTACTGTATCTGAGTTTTTGCTGTAAAATGAATAAACTGTTGAAAGACTGACTTCCTAGGTGGTTTAAAAACATTTTTAAGAAATGCTACACAGAGAATGAAAGTTCTCTGACCAAAATTAAATTTAATTTCTCCTTTCTATTGCTTGACACTTTACTATCAAGCATAGCTTCTGGGCAATTTATATTTTTAATATGGCTCTTCTAAACACAGCTGATCAAATCCACTGCTGCTAGGAATCTCACACAATACTATAAAGTTCTGAGATGAATCTGGGAGAGTGCTTCTGTTGACACTGACAGGAATGCTCAGCCCCGTGAGGTTGGCTCTGGCCCATGAGCAAAGCATGTCCTCTCTCCTGAGCTTGCAGCCAGGACCAGGCACAGCAAGAGACACACACACCTTCCATGTTGCACCTGGACCCTACGGCAACAAGGACTGGCTGTGTCCCAAACTGTACAGAGAGGGAACCTTACCTCTGCCTAGTGTTAGAACAGCATTTACAGTTCTGTCTGCCTCTAGTTTGCAGAAAAGTTAAAAGCACTTCTTCACTTCCCTTCTTTGTCCAGGTAGGGGCTATCTCTCAGATCTTAAGCCAGCAGATCTGAGGCCAGCATGCAGGATGCTGTGTGCAGACTCTGGCCAGAACCTGCTGGCCTGGTGGGCATTTGTCCAACAAGCACTGGCTGGATAGTAGGGAGAGGCTCCCCTGTCCTTACTGTCTGCTTCAACAACCATAAAAAGATGAATTTTTCCCAGTGAATTTTTTTAAAACTCCAGAGGTTGCTATAGAGTTGAGTCCTGCTGGTGCTGTCCTCATCTCTCCCCTCCTCACTCTGGGACTCACATTCCCGATGCCATGTGCCAATGGCTGGCCCCTTGAAGCCCCAGTGATAAACCATGACTGCCAAGTTGTTTCCTAAGTTTGGAGGAACGTGGGGAGGGAGGACTCAGAGAGCTAAAGATTTCTGACACAGAAGAACTTAGGAAGGGTTTCACAAAGGGCATAGAACTTGAGCTGAATCTTGTGAAAGAATACTCAAGTGTAGAGGAGAGAGAAAGGGGCTTCTGGAGAGAACATGGGGAGTGAAGGGGCAGAGGCAGTGCAAGGATGTTAGGAGAGTAAGCCAGGACATCTGGCTGCAGCAAAGGGTTCACAGGGGCAAACAGTGAAGAGCCTGGGCAGAGCTTTTCCAGCAGAAGCAACCCAGATGGCATCCAGGAGGCAGGGCAGGCCGAGCCTGCTCTCATTCTATCAGCCTGCACTCCAAGTTATGCTGTTTCTCTCTCCTCCAAGGACTCTGTGCTAGTCCACTTGGTTCCTACAACGGGTTTGTGTTGAGTTTGCTTTTCGGTACAGCTGTCTGCTTGTACCATATTCCTCTGTGGCTCTAGACCATGTGCGCTTTTGTGAACTTCTGCTGTGTTTTTGCCTGTTCAGCTTTCCCAACAAGCAGATGTTCAAGTCCATGACCTTCTAGTTTCTCCGTTTTAGAGAGCCAGGTGTCTTACTTTTCCTGACCTAACACTCTCTTTGAATCTTTGAAGTAACTTTCATAAACTCTGGCATCACGCTTTCCACTTAGCTAATCATGAAAATACAAAAGGACTATTTGGAAACAAATAAATTCTACCACCTCCAGGATCGTATGCATTTATCCAACAAATGCACATTAATCATGTGCCACGTTACAGGTCTGTGCAAGACACCAAAAATACATTAGTCATGTTCTCTCAAATATCCTGAGCAATAATCAAATAAAACCATTTATCTTATGGATTCATTAATTTTTTTAAAAAATCTTATTTTTTAAAAGGTATGCTGCAAAAGCCTAAATAAAATAAAAGAAGTCAACAGTGAAAAACCTCTACTAATCACCTCACCTCCCACCTAACCTTCCAACCCCCTTCTGTTAAAAATCATCCTTTTAAATATCTATGGTCACAAGTGATTTTGGATCTTATAAAATGCTCTAGTGAATATGAGCAATGTAGGCTATTCATACAGACCAGGATTTCTCAACCTTGGCACACCTGACATTTTCGGTCAGAAAATTGTTTGTGGGGGACTGTCCTGTGCATTATATAATAATAGACAGTATTCCCTGCATCTACCAAGTGGTGTTTACAGCATCTTCCCAGTTGTGACAATCAAAAATGTCTCCAGACATTGACAAACGGCCTCTGGGAGAAACAGAAGACTCACCTGTATTGAGATCTAGACCATTCAGGCCAAAAATATTCTTTCATCAATAGTAGAGGGATTGATGAGGAAGGGCGAGAATATTGTAAAATGGTAATTAATAGGAAAGCTTACTAGAAGACTCTTCTAATTTAATTTCCCTTTAAACTCAGGAATCGCAGCCCCCCTTTATTGAAAAAAATTCCAAAATATTAGTCTCTTGTCCTGTCATACTACAGGCCATTAACAAAGTATAATTTAATTCTTTTGACTATTATAGTTCTTAGAGTAGCTGAAGTTTTTTTCCAGTACAGAAATTGTTATCATACAACATCACAGATATAAAAGAGCACCATCAAACCCCCAATGCTGACTGACCCCCCAAACATACTGATGGTGAGCGGCCTGGGAAGGACAGAGAAGACGGGCCTGTGAGTACCCGCTCCACGCTTCTCTGTCACATTCCCGTAAACCACTGTTTACATATTCTGCTATCCCATTACATTGTAAATTCTTTAAAAAACCCAAATGGTATTACTTTTGTGCTCTAAGCACCTAACATAGCATCACAAAGCAGGCATTCCATAAATACTTATATACCTGCACTAAAAAAAAAGGAGTATGGCACCAGAAATGCAGGTAAAACATAGAGTATGTGAAGGGCCCTGTGTTTCTGCTAAGGAACCTGGGCAGCATCCTGTAGGTAAATGTACAGAGCGGTCAGAAACCACAAGGGGTAAGTGCAGCAGAGGCCCAGGTGACTGTCAGGCTCTGTCATGTGAGCAGGCCTAGCTACCCGGCATGGCATGCTCCCGCTCCCCCCAGGAGGCTGAGCTTTCATAGGATGGATGCTTGGATGCTGGAGCCAGATGAGTCCCAGCTGACATTAGAAGCAGAACGCCAAAATGGCATCAATCTCCAGGGCTGCTGCCTGGTTTCCTCGGACAGTGGGGATGGAGGAATTAGACCATGTAGGGAAGGAAATGAGGCCTGCCCTGCTAAACCACCCTACTGACTCCTTATCAACTCCTTATCATTTGCCAAAGCAACGATAAGACCAGGCAGTGCAGACAATAAGGAAGAGAGCAACAGAATCAAAAGAAGTCTCGAGTCTCAAAAGCTATCCTTGATGTCTTCTAGAATCTCCTCTAGGTCTGATATCCCACTGTGCACGTCTCTACCACTTCTTGGCTGTGGATCCTCCTGCCTTCTCTTTTGGGCCATTACCGTCCTTCTCTGCCAGAGCTCCTGTGCCCCTGGCATTTCCCTCTGGGAGGCAAAACTGTGGAGTCCACCCTCATCCTCACCTCTTCCTTTGCACTCGATCTGACAAGGGGAACCAAAGTGCCACCAAAAAATTCAGGTTATATTGACTTCATTTATAGAAACTCCAAACTGTTTGTGCCTATTTCAATAATTCTCACTTTTCAAAGAAAGTTACCTTAGGTGATTTCCCAGCAGCCTTCTCTTGCAACCCCAAACACAGTGTAGCGCAGTGCTCAACCAGGACCTGAGAAGGACATGAACCCCTCCATACCATCTGCATCTTAAACGATGAATGAGAACCTCAATGAACCCAGCCCTCCATGCTTCCTCAGTGTTTGCATTCACCAAATATTCATTGAGCCCCATTATCTGTAAGCATTTTGTCAAATAACATTGAAAAGGAATGAGACATGGATCATACCACTGAAGAAGGATAATGTCCAGTAAGAAAATTACATATGTTAAAAAAAAAACAAAACTACAATATAAGATAGGAGAAGGTATTCCACATAGGATACCCATAAAGTGCTACAGAGCTAGGAGCTTAAGAGACTATTTTTGTTATGTCAGCCTTTCAAGAGGACAATGAGTTCTGATCCTCTTTTGTTAAGTGTGCATATCCTTAATAAATGAGAGACGCTTTGTTTTCACAGTGCATAACAGGAACTGATTCTGCAAGAAGCAAAGAAAACCTGAGTTCTGACAAGCAGTCTATTAAAAATTCACTGAAAGTGGCATTTTACTTACATACTTATATTAGTCTGTGGAGATTAACCTACCCAGATAATTTAATTTCTTCTTCTAAGAAGACAAACAACTCAAATATTTAAAGGACACACAAGCTTGATAGACTCAGAAGTGTATCGTCTGCGCTGGTTGAGGTTAAAATGCTCGAGTGAACTAAAACGCATCTTAGAATTCATAATTAGCCAAGTGTTTCCAATCTGATTTTTTCATGCACTTTAGCTATTGGAGGACTACTATTCCTTCAAATTAAACTCTGAAGGGAAAGCTGTCCTAGACTGGCAGATCACGAAGGCTGATTCCCTATGGCTTCTCTCACGTGCCTCTATATTTAAGAATGTTGGTTCATTAACAAACTAGTTGTGATTAGTGCAGTTATGTAACTTGCATCTATGTTATAAAAAAGTAATAGTTAACAAGTCTAGAAATATCAGCTTCTGAAAGGACACTTTTAAATGTGGCCTTATTTGAAAGTAGAGGAAGCACTCCTCGTGCAAGTGCTGTAACGTCATTGGGTGTCCTCCCTGGTTATCTCATTGGGTCCTTACAGAACACCGGACAGGGCCACCCCCTTTAAGGTCAGGAAACTGTAATGCAAGTCAGGCCACACGCTGCAAAAAGGCAGAGCTGAGACATGACCTGGAGTGCCACCAAATTCCATATCGCCCCTCGTCCTGGCATGACAATGACCTGTCTCATCCTGAATGACAAGGATAACAGCTGTCGATGTAACAAAGCATAAAGAGGTACCCAACATAACAAGGACACTACTGCAGAGCCAGTGCTTCCACTGGTAAGTTCTGTCCTTGAATAAAGGGTATTTTCTTTCCAGTTTCTCCACTAAAGTCAGTCTTGTCTTGATCTCTCAATACATGCCAGTGTGGGGAAAAAAAGGGTGACCTGAATCTTGCCTCGATTTTTCTAAAAACATCCACCAATCACTCAACACATGCCACGCATTTGCTGGTTGAAGTACCAGGAAGATAGCAGAGAATAAACAGACAGAACATCACCCTTGTAAAGCCTATGTTCTGGCCATGAGCTGGATCGACAGGACCAAGATGAGAACCTGGTGCAGACTCTTCACTTCTCTCCGCCACCTGCCAGGCAGCTCCCCAACCCACACAGCAGCAACCACTGCTGAAAAGGCTGTTCTGCCTGCCCAGGCATCTCAGGGGACTACCCACATCTTAGCAGCTGAGCATGAAATATGCACACAGCACATTTTTTACAAATCAGGATGCTACGTAAAAAGAATAATAACCATAAAAATATGATGAAATCCTCTTAGGTCAAAGCAAATCTTTAAAAAAGCCATTTTTAAAAAGCCATTTAATTCATTCTCCTATCATGGGATGGAGCCAAAATAAACCTTCAAAAGAAGAACTGAAAATGAATCTCCAACCAATCTCCCTACACAAAGTCCCAAGCTTCTGCCCCAGGAAATCACTGCCAAATGGCTGATGTCAGCTCAGGTTCTCAGTGCTTCTAAAAGGAGAGGGGGGGAAACCCACATTGTACTAAGAATATGCACGTCAAAGCAATAACTCATAAAACATTTGAATAACCCATTCATTTTTAATTCTGCTATAATTTCTGTGATAATTTTAAAGACAATGAACTCATCTGACAGAAGAGCGTGACAGGGACTTTTCCAGGATCCCCACTGTGAGTCAGTGTTCACTGGAAGCATGTTCAAATACTGCACCGCTCCCTGCTATCTGCTTCTAAAAGCAGGAGTGAAGCCATTCTGTCTGCCTGCCGGCCTGCTTGCCCATTTAATCAGCAAAGATGACACGGTGCCAGTGTGATCCAGGCCCCTGTGTGTGTGCCCTGATGACCTAGTTTAATAAAATCTGGCCTCGCATCAAACAGAACCCACGTTTAATTCCTAGCTAGAGAGGGAAGGTCACAGTGTGCAGCTGACCGGATGAGGGAGCAATGTGCGGAAAATTGTGCCGCCTTGTGCACCATTTAGAAACAGATAACAAAGAAGCCTCTACGGTTTCTATCATCTTGACTGGATTGTCCCTGTGACATTTCCTGACTCTGCCTCCCTCCAGCCCCAGGAACCAATTTCCTAAAATTCTGAGCTCTGGATCTACAGAGTTAAAAAAAAATAAAATATGTTTGGCTTCCCTTTCTCCTATGTTTTTGCCCAAGATGGATCAGGGAAAAGATCAGCCTCCCCCTCCCCAAAAGAATGGACTCCAAGACCCTGTGCTTCCAATCCACCGCTAAGGATAATTGTAAAGCAGAAAATAAGACACGTGCATTGCTGAACTCTTCACATACTCAAAATCTGAGAATATTTTAGTCCTATTTGACATCTTAATATTTTGGAATCATAGGTCCTTCTCTGGTGAAAAAAAGAATACACTCTTTAAAAAAATATCAAAGGTTTCTGAGAAACCAGTGGTAACCAACAATCCCCACACATCTCATCATGGGGTACAAATTTATTTCTAGGATTCCTCCAGCCTTGTTCAGCTGGTGCCCTCTAATGATCAAATTACCTGCTCAATTTTAAAGCAGTTTTGTCAGTGAAGCCATCAGGCTTCATATAACTGAGGATGAGATAGGTTAGTCTGAAATTCACAGAATTCGAGAAACAAAGAAAGACTGTTAAGGGGTGGGTTGAGTCCCCTGTCCAAAGGGGCCATAAAGCCAAGCAGTCAAGGACACAGCTGGCTGCAAGCACCAGCTCTGCCCTTCCCCACTCGCAAGATGGAAGATGAAGGAGGGGGCAGCGCCCACCTCACAGGGCGTTTAGGGAGCAATGAGATGGTGAGTGAGTGCGGTGGGCTCAGCGCAGCACTGAAGCACGTGCTCACTACTTGGTAGACATTATTTGCACTTACATGTTGTAAGCCATTCCATCCACTGGGTAGGCATTCAGGACCTGGCACTATGTGCCGAAGAACCTCCACCAGAGGATCACCCACTAACTCCCCCTTTCAAAAGCTACTCTGTGTATCTGAACCTCTCTTGCTGCGGAGTAGGCACATCTTTACATAATCAGCACAAAAGATCTCATTAAAAATAATGAGGACAATTATTTGAACCATATAGTGATGAAATATTTCAATCCAAAAATTATGACAATTGGTGATGAAAATGCCTGATTGTTGTGAAGTATCACTGTTTCATTTTCATATTTATTAAGCTGTGTTTTCCCACAGCTTAATACTTTCTAGTAGCAAATACCTTACTCTACTGAAAAGTAAGGAAAAATGGAACACAAAATTATTAGCTCAGTGTCACAGGTGCCAAATATTAGACCCAGACATGTTCATGGTCTCACTCACTCCTCGGTATCCCAAAGGCAAAGCAAAAAGTCAGAAATAATACACAAAGTGAAACACACAGTTAAGCAATTATCCAGGGCAGAAACAGTCATATAAGCCTCCCTCACCCTCTTTTCCTTTTTCCTTCTGCCCCTTTAACTCATTAAAAAAAAAAAAAGTCCACTTCATTTCTTTCTTCAAAACATAGATCACGTATGTTTGGTGTGGTTGGGGAGAAAGATTTCAGGTGTAATAACACCAGGGCCTGTTCCCCACAATCACATAAATTGTTCTCTTAACTGATCACAGTTCCTCGACTTCTGTACTTAGATTATCACTCCCCCCACCCCTGTCACACACATGCACACACATGCAGGTGAAGGAAGTGTGGGCCTTGAGCAGGAATATGGGATATAAACATTAGCATTCAGTAGAATTATGTACAGTGCCTCTCTGTGATCTTGTTATTGTTACTCCTAAGGTTGGGTGAGGTCCTCCTAGGATGCAGGGGCAGACATATGAAACAATAAGAAAACCGGCTTACTGCTCCACAAAGACAAGCCCCTTTCGCTTCCCTCTAATCAGTTCTGTCATCAGCACCTAAAGGAGCAAATGCTTTTTCCCAAGCCATACATTTTGTGTCTGTGGCCTGGCATCTTTCCATCTCCCATCTCCCTCAACATGAGTCCTCAGCTGTACAGCAGCTGCTGCCACCCTCCACCATGGCCACCCCAGCTGCCCCCACCATCCTGCCCACCCCTGAAACCACCGGCATCTCCCCCCATGATTCCAACTACCATGCCACCACTGCCGCCACCACCTAGCCCCAGCACAGCATTTCTTCCCATATCTGTTCCTTGTGCTTCAGTTACACATCGGTCATGTCACACCCTCCACCTGCAGCCCTACCTCTCTGGCCCTAAAACAACGCTGCACCTCTCTTGCCCTGTATTTGTCAATCAATATCCACCCATTAACAGAAACATAACAGCTGTTGTCTCATCAGAAAATTAAGTACAACAATTCCCAAGGAGGGAAGAGCCATCCATTACAAACACACTAATATTTTGAAGACAATTTTAACAGAATTAAAAAAAAAAGAAACCCTCAAGTTTAAGTAGTCTTTTAGAAAGGAACATCACAGAAGTGGTAATGTACAGAATAGAGCCACTTCAGTAGTCTTGGGAATCTGAAAGCACACACTCTGTGCCACTAACGTGCGGGAGCATGGTCACAGATTTGACTTAAAACAAGTTCTCCTTTCCTAGTTTTACCCCTAAAAAGCTCAGTCTATCCCTTCTGGCCTCCAACCTACAGACCCTGCTGCTCGCTGTTCAGTTCCTTTCATCCAATCAAAGCCAGACCCCAAACTAGCATCTCTACCCTCTGTCTTCAATGACCAGAACTTAAGAAAAAGCCTCCCTTCCTGAGAGTCTGTCCTGAGTTGAATCCCAACAAAACAAAGCCAGCCCAGCCACTGCTCAGGGTGTGAAAACACAAGGGCACCAGTCACACCATTAGCATCTCTGCTATCTTTAAAATTGTATTTTTAGCCCTGGCTGGTATAGCTCAGTGGATTGAGCGCGGGCCTGCAAACCAAAGGATCGCGGTTCGATTCCCAGTCAGGGCACATGCCTGGGTTACAGGCCAGGTCCCAGAAGGGGATGCACGAGAGGCAACCACACATTGATATTTCCTCCCTCTCTCCCTTTCTCCTTCCCTTGCCCTCTAAAGATAAGTAAAATCTTTTTAAAAAATTGTATTTTTATTACAACTTTGACGATTTAAAGATGGGTAATTTATTTAGATTGCAATTTCCCTGCATGTGGCAATAATGTATCTTATTCTAAAAGTCAGTGCAGTCCAACAATTTTCCATCCAATGGAAGGAGAATGTCTGTGGAAGGGGTGGGTGACTTTGTCTAATTTGCACAGAATGCCAGACAGGCTCACAGCAGCCCTCAGAAAAGCTTCTCACAAATGCTTTCAACTTTCTGAGTCTTGGCTGTTCACTAAACCTTCTACTTTTAGTTTAATAAACTCTGTTTGTACTGTATTAACTCCTCTCCCACAAAAAAATCTGGTCTTCTTTTCAGTAAGTTCAGTTATCAAGCACATCCTCCATTCCAAGCGAGCCCCTAAACGCTGCTGATCCCCTCGTCCCGTTTCTGTCAGTTGATGTTACTGCACACAAGTTAACAGGAACACAATAGCCTTTTGTTACAGTGGGAGATTAATTACCACTAGGAAAGAAACGCCCATTACAGGCACACTCCACCAATTTAAAATCCTGAACAAAAAAATGATGTCTGAACTTGAATTTCAGTCAATGTCTGACTATATTTCTCACATTTCAAAAAGCAAAATTAAATTAGGTTTTCATATGAGAATTCATTTCAGTTTGCTTATTTTGTGATTAATATTTACAAAAAATTACCAAAAGTTACTTACTTGGAGTACCAGAAAGTTTTATACAACATTTAAGAGGCAATTATGGGCCCATATCAAATGGAATCATAAATAGAAAGGTACATACACTCACCTTGACCCCCAGAAAACAAGTTTTACTGCCATTAGGGAAGACGCACCCTCATTGACAATCCAGGTATGGAAACCTTAAAGAAAGCAAAAAGATACAGGAAAATTTAGAAGAAAGGAGGAAGATTCAGGAAAGCATAAACAGTAACTTCATTATGATACTACTTCTCACTGAAAAAAAAGTTAGTTCAGAGTTCTTAAATCTAAGCACTAATTGTACCACAAATAAATTCTTCAAAATTGGGGTTGTGTCATAAACTCACTACTTGGCTGTGTCTAGAATTTTAAAGATACTTCAATTTTATTTTCAGATTAATTCTCAATGGATTGCATGACTTCAATTTTCTCCCTATCTTAATCCCTAAAGCCATTAATGATGTAAAAACTGATTCTTAAATACACCATATAAATGAAGTATCTTTTTTTAAAGATTTCATTTTATTTATTTTTAGAGAAAAAGAGAGAGAGAAACATCAATGTGTGGTTTGCACATCCCCTACTGGAGACCTGGCCCATAACCCAGGCATGTGCCCTGATTGGGGATCGAACCGGTGACCTTTTGGTTCTCAAGCTGGTGCTCAATCCACTGAGTCACACCAGCCAGAGCTAAGTGAAGTATGTTAAGGACTTCACACTCAGCTTTTGCAAAGGAAGGATACCTCTGATACATGAATAATCACATCCATTTTGCAGAACTTAATTTTCCTAAATTGCACCAAATTTATTCTGTTAAGCTTCTTATTTTCTTCTAATTCAGAAGAAATTAAAAGCTAGAGGACCCATAAATCCTACAATATTGACAATATTAATATTAACTAAATCCTAAAAAAATTGTATTTCAAAGTAAATCAGCAAAAATTCCTTCCCTCTCCAAATTGTCCAGCAAGAAAATTAGTTGTCAGATGGTAGAAAAGATATGAATCTTCCTCCCAAATGATGCTGCAACAGACACCACAGAATGCCTATTATTAGGTCGTATCATATAAAATTGCTGATATACAACCATTTTTTAGCTACAAAAATGACAATTTCATAATTTTTTCCAAACAAGAAAATAGACATGATTTTAAAACCCAGTGATCATGAAACAAATCTTCAAAACTACCAATTACTCAGCAGAAATCATTTTTCTGAGCAGCATCGGTTGTTTGGGTATTAACTGTTTCCATTCCAACCCAACATACCTTCATGGCACCTGAAAAGATATTAAATGAATTGCCTCCAGCCTTTGGAAGGGGTTGAGAGTCTCCTTTCAATTCTTCCTTGCTCTATTTACTGCCAACTCCCTCTCAGCTTCCTCCTCGCAACATTAAGAGTCTTTTCCAAGAGCGCAATGTGGCAGAGAAAAGCTGAGGGCTGGAAGGCATACCAGTGAGAGTAAGAATGCAGATCTTCGAGAAAAGAAGGCTAAAGGGAATGCACATCAAAGTAAGTGAGGAGCACAATGCGAGGGCAGGGTGCAGATGAAGGAAAGAGACGCCAGGGGAGAAAGAAGAAGGGCTGCCAGCACTTACGTGGTGGGGGAGCATCACACCACCTAGCGAAAACTGAACAGGTCCCAGTCCAGGTGGAATAAAGGGAACATTTAGTAACCCACCTATCATAGGACCTACCACAGCCACCACTCCCACACCATCCCACCACTGCTGTGAACAGAATCTGTGTGTACGGGCAACACCACTGGAACCAAAAACCAACAGAACAGAGGTCATGCAAGTACCTTAGGACAAAAATGCACATGTTTACAAAGCAAGCCTTCTTTTGAGATAGATTAGGAAGGACTTAAATAATTTCCCCTGCTACCAGGGGGCCCATGAGCAGCCTACCAGAAATTGTTTTGTTAAGTTTTGACATGAATGAGCAGCCAGTCATAAAATAAACTTTTTAAAAATAATTTTTTAATCTTCACCCAAGAACATATTTATTGATTTTTTGAGAGAGTGGAAGTGCGGGGGAGAGAGAGAAAGAGAGATGTTGATGTGAGAGAGAAACATCAACTGATTGACCCCACAGACACCCCCACTGGGGATCGAACCCAAAACCTGGTTGTGTGCCCTAACTGGGAATCAAACCCACAGTCCTTTGCTGTACCAGATGACAGCTGCAACTAAGTAAGTCACCTGGCCAGGGCACAAAACAAGCTTTCTGATCTCTCTTTAGTACCATGCTTTTATTTCTTGATCCCTATTTTTAAAATTAACTATCTTTTTTAAAATTGTTTTATTGTTGTTCAATTACAGTTGTCTGCATTTTCCCCCCTCCACTCCCCCCAATCCCAACCAAACCCATCTCCCTCCCTTGCTTCCACCCTCCCACTTGGTTTTGTCCATGTGTCCTTTATAGTAGTTCCTGAAAACCCTAACTATCTTAAGATAAACATAAGGTCAAAATCAGGTTTCTGACCACAGTGGGTGGTGGCAAAAACCAAGCTGATATGCTAGGTGAAACATATAGTTTCATTTGCACCCAATCAGAATTCTAAAACAACATAAGACCATGAGAAGAAATTAAGGAGGGAAAATTGAACATTCAGAGGCACTCTTCATTGTTCCAGTAGTGACTTTCCGCTTAAAAGAGCTATTGTGATCTAGTATGGACCACTCTCATGTTGAAGGTAAATGCATTAATGATAGCAATAGCTGAATGACAGCACTGATAAAGACTAACTGGAAACTTAAGAAAAACACAGACCTCCAGCCAAGATGGAGGCGTAGGTAGACACACTGTG
Source organism: Glossophaga mutica (assembly GCA_039655065.1). Taxonomy (NCBI): domain Eukaryota; kingdom Metazoa; phylum Chordata; class Mammalia; order Chiroptera; family Phyllostomidae; genus Glossophaga; species Glossophaga mutica. Next base: position 110,638,839 of record CM077304.1, read on the forward strand.
CCTCTTCTCACAACCAAAATTAAGGACAACAAATATTTAGAAACAAAAAAACAACCAGAACTGATAGAAAATTGAACTGTACAGAAGTCCAACAACCATTTATCCAGACTGGTAAGAGGGGCAGAGTCGAGGCAGGAAAAAGTGGAGGTGCGGACCTGGGAATGCAGGCAGCAGTGGCTGGCGGTTCCCAAGCCTGCAGGCAGAGCTGACAGACCCCAGGCCCACAAGCAGTGGCTGGCGGACCCCGGGCGCAGGGTGGCAACTGTGCAGACCCAGTGAGGCCGCACAAGGTAGCTGGCTGACCAGGTGGTCCCACATGCGCGTGCGCAGAAAATCCAGGCGAAGGGGAAGCGGTGGAGAGGACTGGAATCCAGGAGAGAAAGGAGCAGATGCCATTGTTCCCTCTCAGACCCCACCCCCCCACACAGTATCACAACCCAGCAACTGGGCTGCCCCGCACTGGGGAACACCTAAGGCTCCACCCCTTACTGTGTAACAGCCGCAACCAGATCAAAAACAAAACAAAACAAAACACCAAAAATGGCTCAAACCGGAGAACAAATGAAAGCCCCAGAGCCAATTCCTCTATGCAATAAAGAGATAGCCAACCTATCAGTTGCACAGTTCAAAGCACTGGTGATCAGGATGCTCACAGAATTGGTTGATTTTGCTCACAAATTAGATGAAAAAATGCAGGCTACAATACGTGAAATGAAGGAAGACGCATGGGGAACCAATAGAAATGGGAGGAACACTGGGACTCAAATCAATGGAGTGGACCAGAAGGAAGAAAGAAACAACCAAACAGAAAACAAGAAAGAAACAAGAATTCAAAAAAATGAGGAGAAGCTTAGGAACCTCCAGGACATCTTTAAACGTCCCAACATCTGAATTATAGGGGTACCAGAAGGGGAAGAAGAAGAGCAACAAGTAGAAAACTTATTTGAACAAATAATAAAGGAGAACTTCCCCAATCTGGCAAAGGAAATAGACTACCAGGAAGTCCAGGAAGCTCAGAGAGTCCCAAAGAAGTTGGACCCAAGGAGGAACACACCAAGGCACATCGTAATTACATTAGCCAAGATTAAAATGAAGGAGAGAATTCTAGAAGCAGCAAGGGATAAGGGGACAGTCACCTACAAAGGAGTTCCCATCAGACTGTCTGCTGATTTCTCCAAAGAGACCTTCCAGGCAAGAAGGGGCTGGAAAGAACTATTTGAAGTCTTGAAAGGCAGGAACCTACATCCAAAATTGCTCTATCCAGCAAAGCTGTCATTTAGAATGGAAGAGCAGATAAAGTGCTTCTCAGATAAGGTCAAGTTCAAGGAGTTCATCATCACCAAGCCCTTATTATATGAAATGTTAAAGGGACTTATCTAAGAAGAAGAAGATAAAAAATACGACAGTGAAAAGACAGCAAACTCACAGCTATTAACAACCACACCTAAAACAAAAGCAAACTAAGCAAACAACTAGAACAGGAACAGAACCACAGAAATGGAGATCATATGGAGGGTTAGCAACAGGAGAGTGGGAGGAGGAGAGAAGGGGAAAAGGTACAGAGAACAAGTAGCATAGACGGTGGGTAGAAAATAGACAGGGGGAGGGCAAGAATAGTGTGGGAAATGTAGAAGCTAAAGAACTTATGACACATGGACATGAACTAAAGGGGGGGAATGTGGGTGGGAGGGGGTGTGCAGGGTGGAGGGGAATGATGGGACAAGTGTAATAGCATAATCAATAAAATATATTTAAAAAATACAGCTGCAAAAAAAAGAAAGAAAAAGAAAACCACAGTCAATCTGGAGGGTCTATGGGAGGAGCTAGGGCTTAAGGAAGTCATATGCAATCATGAGAGACGTGAAAACTCCACAGGAAGAACTCTATGCTCATAATAAAGCTCTATGGTTCTAACTTCCCCTTCCCTTAACTTCCTCTTCTCTTGGTAAAATATGCCCCGCATTTGGGCCAGCAGGGCATGGCCTGCCATGTCTGCATGCACTGGGTTGTAACCCTTTCTCTTTCCCAAATAAATCCTTTTTGGTGGCAAAACCCATAGTCAATATTAATTTTCAGTTGACAGCATGAATAGTAACAGTAATAACAGAAAAAGGAAATTATTGTTATTATTATTATAAGTATCACCACAATAAAGAGCTACAGCAAAATAACCACCGTGAATTAACTGACCAGTTGGGATTGCACTGCTCTTTGTGAAAGAGTTAAAAAGTGACTCCATGTTAATAAATCAACTAAACTACAGTAAGTAAGCAAAGTTAAGGAGTGCTGGCTAAGGTACGTGAAGACTATACATACATGTGTGGAAGCGCCAGGTACCAACTAAAAGAAACACTCTGTGAAGAGCTACAGGCTATGGTAGAACCGTCTGGTCAATCTCATACAAAGGAGCCCTAGGCCACTGATCATTGTCACTGTGATTACAACAGGGTCTAAAAAAACATCAGCCAGGCAAAAGGACACGGAAACTGACACAGAGGCAGGAAGAAGAGGTGTTAACCTAATGCCCCAGAGTCCCATAACGAGAGAGCTGAGAAAGTGAACTCTGCACTATCCTACGTGGGCAAATCTGAAACAGGTGCCTCCACAGCAATCCCTGAGGGAGCTTGTTAAACACAGAGATTTGGGGCACTGCCCTTAAAACTTACTCTCCAATCTAAAAACTTTATATTTTTGAAAGCTTTCCCTGGGTACTACTGGAACATAGCCACACTGAAGAGCCAGTGCTATGGCAAAACAAGGAAACTACTGGAGAAGCAGTCTCTCCGTTCACCGGGAGTTTGAGGTGGGTCACTAGGCAAGTTTACCTAATCTTCAGAGCAATTCACAGAGTAGATTTCAACACACTGGTTTTGCAGAGGAAGAAATTGAAGGGTACGTCTGAAAGGTCAAGTGACTTTCCAATCTGTTAAAGTAAAAAAGAATAAATCCTACCTTGTGACTCCCTTCTTAAAGTTCTTTGGTGGGTGCTCACTGCCTAAAATGGAACATAACCTTAACTCCTTTGTAGGTACCCTGCAAAAACATGGCCCCCAATTCTAATTCAACCACACTACTCCTTCAGCCACCCTCATCTATGCTCCACGCAAACCAAACTTATAAGCCAGGGTGTCCAATCCACAGCCCGCAGCCCGCAGGCCACATACGACCCAGGATGGCTGTGAATGTGGCCCAAGACAAAATCGTAAATTTACTTCAAACATTATGAGATTTTTTTGTGATTACATGTCACAATGTATTTAATGTATGACCCAAGACAACTCTTCATCTTCCAGTGTGGCCCAGAGATGCCAAACGGCTGGGCCCCTGTTCCCGGGCAGCACTACTTCAAGCCTCTTTGATGTTGCCTCTGCCCTTCGACCACCTCAGGTTCCAAGACGGAGCTCAAACCGCCCACCCCTTCATGAAGCCACTGCCCACCACTGACCCTTCTCCAAGTAGAACTAACCACTTCCTTCAATGGGTCCTGAAGTAATTAGAACAGTAAAATGACATGACGACACTTTACTTATCTCCAATATTGATATGTCTGATCGTAAAAACAGATGACATAATTTTTGAGATTAGATGTCAGTAAACTTTTTAAGAATAAATGCAGTGCTAGAGTTAACGTTAAAATCTGAATCTGTATTCAAGTCAAAACTGGTACACCATGCTGTGTCTCTAGAAGCCTTGAACCTGACTTTATAAAAATTACTCCATAACTATCTCTACAGTAACCGCATAGCCTCATGTGGTGACTGAACACTAGATGTGGCTCATAAGAACTGAAATGCGCTGTGTGTAAAAGACACACCTGATTTCGAAGATTCAGTATGCAAAAAGAATGTGAAATAATTCAACACATTAAATGATACTTTGGCTATATTAAGTTAAATAAAATATATTAAAATTAATTCCATCTGTTTCTTTTCGCCTTTTTAATGTGACTATTAAAAATTTTAAATTACAATGTGGCTTACATTGTATTTCTATTGGACAAGGCCACTTCAGAAGGTATAGCCTTTATTAATAATCTGCTAAGATGATGTTAACTCTTCCCGATGATTATAGAATCGCACACATGGAAGACTGCGGGCAGTGTTATACAGCAAGGCCCTTCTGAACGTGCAGAATCTGCTCCTCCATTGAATAGACTATCACTTCCAGAGTTCTAGCAACTCACTAGAGTTCTCCTTCTCTACTGTCTGTCAGCTGTTGGGACTTCACACCTAAGTGTCAACCTTCCTGCCTTTTCTAGGGTGAGGCAATGCACTTGCCTCAGGCACAAAATTTAAGAGGAACCAAAAAATTCAGTAATCAAGATGACGCATTTTTACATAACAACTGATACATAATTCATACACCATAAAAGTAACCATTTTAAGCGTACAATTCAGTAGTTTTAATATATTCACAAGGTCATGCCACCATTGCCCCATTTTCAAATTCCAAAACATGTTCATTACCCCCAACCCCCACAAAGAAACCTGGCCCTATTAGCAGATACCCCTCTGGCAGCCATGTTCATTCATTCAGGACTTCATTCCTTTTTATGAGTGAATAATGTTCTGTTGGATGAATATGCCAAAATTGACAGATATTTTAATTGTTTCCACTTTGGGGTTGTTATGTACACATTGCTATCCAAGTTTTTATGTGGATATGTTTGTAATTCTGTTGGGTATGTACCTGAGGATGCAACTGCCCAGAATCGACCCTCCCTGGGCACACATGGCTGTAATACCCATGGCTGAGGCTCCAGGTGGTGTGCAGAAATGACTCAGTTCACTACTGCTCACTAGTCACATGCTAGTCACAGGCTAATCACAGGCCAGCCCCAGATGCTGCGTAGGGGGCAGCAAAGGGCTCCGTGATGTTGGCAGTTCCCTTTCTGGTGGCCACACTCACTACTTCAGAAGGCTGCGCTGCTATTTAGGGCACCTGCTGAAATGGTGGATTTGATATATGTAGAGAAAACTCAAAAGGAAACTTAGCAAGGAAGCGGAAGTTGATTTCCTCGGTTATTGTGCAAGAGAATGGAAAGGGGTGAGGCCCACTCGAACCCAATGAGGAAGGCTGCCTCGAGGTTGCTTCAGCAGCGTCATCACAAACATGTTGCACGAGAAAAGAGAGGTAACTGCGATGCGCTGAGAACGGCTCTCTTTTCCAAGCTGGACGAAAGGAAAAGACATTGTCAAGCTTCCTGAAAAACTACTCTTTCCACAAGGTTGTAATTGGATCCAGCAATACAGCTTTGGTCCAGAGAAGTACACAGGTTCAAATGTGTTTGGAAAATTATGTAAATGTGTGGAATTATTGAAAAAATACAGTGGACAAAATTCAGTAGGATTAGCAATTATCACAAGGGAGGAAGTATGTGCAACGTTCATTTTTCTGATGTCATTCTGGAATACAAACTGTATGAAGCTTTAAAGTTCATCCTGCTGTATCAAGTCACCAAAGTTTATAAAGAAATGAAGATGAAAAAAGTCATTCCCAGTCTTTTTGCACTCCTTTTCCCAGGAAACATCATTTGATCCCTTTATGCTTCATGATGAATCACCTAAATTCTGTAGGGGACACATGTGGACTTATGCAGATTGATATATTTATACTTGGATACACCCCTGAAGTCAAGATAAATGTTTTGGACTGTTCAAATTTAACTCCAGGGACTTTGAAGGCTGCTACCCAGAGGAGCCACTGTTTGTAATTTGAATAACAAGCAACTGTTGTTGCAAAATGGCTGCACCATTTCTCAGGCCCACCAGCAAAGTATCAGTGTTCCAATGTCTCCCTATCTTCACCAACACTTGTTACTGTATTTTTTACATAGCAGGTGTGTAGGGACATCTCATTGTGATTTTGACTTGTATCTCCCTAATAACTAAGGATTTTGACCACCTTTTCATATGCTTATTGATCATTAGTATATCTTCTTTGGAGAAATGTCAACTCGAATGCTTTGCCCAATTTTAACTTGGGTTATCTGTCTTTATATGATTGAGTTGCAACCATTCTTAATATATTTTGGATGCAAGTTCCTTATTAGATATATGATTTGTGAAAATTTTCTCCCCTTCTACGGGTTGGCTTTTCTCTAAAGAAAAGTTCTAAATTTTTATGAAACTATATATCTAAATTTATATATATAAAAATTTTTATGTAATTATATATCACTTATGCTTTTGATATCATCTCTAAGAAACTATTGCCTAATCCCAACCCCATATATTTACTTGTGTTTTCTCCTAAAAGCCTTCTTGTTTTAGCTTTTACACTTAAGTCAATGTTCTATTTGGAGTTCAGTTTTGTATATAGTGTGAAGTAGGGTCCAATTTTATTCTTTTGCATGTGGATATCCAGTTACTCCAGTACCATTTGTTAAAAAGACTATTCTTCCTCTATGAAATTGTCTTGTTGTCCTTGTTGAAAATCAGTGATCATAAATATTAGGGTTAATTTCTGGAGTCCCAATTTTATGCTGTAGAGTTATAGGCTATATTTATGCCAGTACTACACTATCTTTACCACTGTAGCTTTGTAGTTTAAAATCAGGAGGTGCAAGTCCAATTTCGTTCTGCTTGTTCAGGATTGCTTTGACTATTCTGGGTCCCTGTTATTTCCATACAAACTTGAGGATCAGCTTATTAGTTTCTGCAAAAATGTGGCTGGAATGTTGACAGGGATTGCATTGAATCTGTAGACCAATTTGGGAAGCATTGCAATCTCAACAATATTAAGCCCTCAATCCATCAATAGACAATGTTTTTCCATTGATTTAGGCTATCTTTACTTTCGTTCAATGTTTTGTAGTTTTTGATGTACCAGCCTTGCATGTCTTTTGTTAAATTTATTCCCAAGTATTTTATTCTTTTTGATGCTATTGTAAATGAAATTTTCTTTATTTCATTTTTGAATTTTTCACAAGTACATAGAACTGATTTTTGTTTATTGACCTTGTACACTGCAACTTTGCTGCACTTGTTTATTAGTTCCAACCATGTGTATGTCTGTATGTATTGTCCTTAGAATTTTCTATATAAGATAATGTCATCTGCAAATAAAGATAGTTTCACTTCTTCCTTTCCTATCTGGATGCCTGTTATTTCTTTTAATTGACTAACTTGCCTTGGCTAAAACCTCCAATGAAATGCTGAATAAATGTGACAAGACCAGGCATTGTGTCTTGTTCCTTGCCTTAGAGGGAAAGCATTTAGTCCTTCACCGTTAAGTATGGTGTTAGTTATGGGTTTTTTGTAGAGGAAATTTCCCTTCTATTTCTAGTTTTGTGAGTGTTTTATCATGAAGTTCTGTTGAAACCTCTCAAGTGCTTTTTCTGTGTCTATTGAGGTGAATGTGTAGTTTTTATACTTTAGTCTATTAATTGATATCTTACATTGATTTTCACATATTAGGCCCACTTTGCATTCCTCAGGTAAATCCCACTTTGTCATGGTATATAAACTTTTCTCTATCTTGTGAGTTTGTGTTTGTTAGTGTTTTGTTGAAGATTTTTGAATCTATATTCATAAGGAATATTGGTCTGTACTTTTTTGTGATGTCTTTGTCTGGTTTTGGTATAAAAGTAACACTAGCCTCAAAGAATGAGCTGGGAAATGTTCCCTCCTTTTCCATTTTCTGGAAGAGATTGTGCGAAATTGCTATTAATTTTTCTCTAAATGTTTGGTAGAATTTACCAGCGAAGCCTCCTGTGCCTGGACTTGTCTTTGCAGGAAACTCTTTTTGATTGCGAATTCAGTCTCTTTACTTGTAATAGGTCACTTCAGATTTTCTATTTCATCACCATTCGCACAGTCTAAGTCTTCCTAGGAATGTGTCCATCTCATCTAGGTTATCTAATTTGTTGACATAAACATCTTCATAATATTCTCTTATGATCCTTTTTACTTCTCTAAGGTAGGTAGTGACACTCCCTCTTTCATTCCCGATTATCAGTAATTGAGCCCTCTCTCTTTTTCTATTGGTCAGTCAACTAAAGGGTTACAATTTTGTTGATCTTTTCAAAGGACTGATTTCTTGTATCATTGGTTTTTCTCTGTTATTTTTCTATTCTCTACTTCATTTACTTCTGCCCTGGCCTTTATTATTTCCTTTATTCTTCTTCTTTTGGGTTTACTTCGCTCTTTTCTGCTTTCTTAAGGTAAAAAGTTAGGTTACTGATTTGTGATCTTTCTTCTTTTGTCAATATAGGCATTCACAGCTATAAATTTCCCTTTAAGCACTGATTTACTGGCATTCCATATGTTTTAGTATGTTTTTGTTTTCATTCACTTCAAAGTATTTTCTAAGTTCCCTTGTGATTTTTTCTTTGACCCATCAGTTACTAAGAGTATACTGTTTAATTTCCATATTTTGTGAATTTCTGAAATTTCCACTGTTATTAATTTCTAAAGCAGTCCATTGTGGTCAGAAAACATACTTAAATTAGTTCAATGCTTTTAAATTCACTGAGACTTTTTCTGTGGCCTAATATATGCTCAATGGCTTGATGTATTTTATTCTGAACAATTTTCTATGTGCACTTGAAAACAATGTATACTCTGCTGTGTTTGAGTGGAGTGTTCTGTACATGTCTAGTAGTTGTATACAGTTGGTTTATAGTGTTGTTCAGGTACTTTATCTCCTTATTGACCTTCTGCCTACTGACCTACTTGAACTTCTACCTAGTTTCAATCCATTATTGAAAATAGGACATTGAACTCTCCAACTACTATTAACTTGTTTATTTCTCCCTTCAAATTTTGTCACTTTACTTCATGTTTTGAAGATTTATTGTTAGATACATGTTTGTAACTGTTATGTTTTAGTGGGGATTGACCCTTTTATCTATAATGACTTCCTTTATTTCCTGTAATAATTGTTTACATAAAATCTGTTTTGCCCAATATTACCATTGCCATTTCCAACTCTCTTTTGGTTACTGTTTGTATGATATATCTTATTCTACACTATTTATGTTTGAATATAAAGTGGGTGGGTTGTAGAGAGCATATAACCAGATCGGTTTATTAATTCATTCTAGCAATCTCTGCCTTTTTATCGGAGTGTTTAGTCAATTTACATTTAGTTTAATTGCTAGCAGGATCAGTTGCTCCCCACATGCCCACTGAGCTGGGATCAAACCCACAGCCTATCCCTAGCCGGGACCCAAGCCAGCAACCTTTTAAGTGCATGGGATGCCACTCTAACCAGCAAAGCCACCCCGCCAGGGCAAACAGATAGTTTTGAATGCCACTTTATTTCCCTTGTTGTCTCTTTTACTACATTTTTTTGGTTATTTTCTTAGTTGTTTATAATGTCTTTTATGTTTATCAATGTAGTTACCTTTACAGGTACTCTTTATTTCTTCTGTGGACTTGAGTTATTGTCGAATGTCCTTTTTTACAAACTTAAAGATTCCCTTTAATATTTTTTGCAGAGTAGGTCTGCTAGTGACAAATTCTCTGTTTTTTGAGAATTTTTAGCAATTTTTCTTGTTTTGTTAGTTAATACATTTTAATTTTTTCTTCTGCTTTTGAAGTGCAGCTTTGCTGGATGTAGAGCTCTTGATTGAATGGTCTTTCCTCCAGCACTTTGAGTAGGTCACTTCCACCTTCTGGCCGTCATGATCACTGATGGGAAGTCAGATGTTAATCTTATTAGCAATCTCTTGCACGTGATGATTCCCATCTCCCTTACTACTGTCTTTGTTTTTACTTTAAACAAACCGACAGCTGTGTGGCCAGGTGTACATTTTTGCATTTATCCTTCTTGGAATGCATGGAGCTTCTTTGATGTGCAGAATTAACATTTTTTTAAAAATTTCACACAGTTTTTGCCTTGTTTCTTCAAGTACTCTTTCCATCCCTTTCCCTTTCTTCCCCTTTAGGGAATTCCATTATGCATATTTTGGTACTCATGATGAGTATTATGAGGTTCTGTTCACTTTTCTTTACTCTTTTGGCTTTCCATTCCTAAATTGTGTCATTTCAATTAATCTATTTTAAAGGTCCCTGATTCTTTCTTTTGCCAATTTAAATCTGCTGTGGAACCCCTCTACTTATTTTTTCATTTAAGTTATTGTATTTTCCTACTCCAGAATTTCTATTTTGTTCTTTTTTTATAATTTCTACCTCCTTATTGATATTCTCTATTTAGTGAGACACCATTCTCATACTTTCCTTTAATTCTTTAGACACAATTTTCTTTTATTCTGAACATACTCATAATTGCTGACTTAAAATATCTGTCTAATAAGTCCAATATCTGGACTTTCTCAAGAACATGTTTTATTGGTTTTTTTTTCTCTACTAGTGGGTTGTACTTTTTTATGCATGTTCTAATTGTGTATTGAAAACCAGATGTTAAACAATATGACAACTCCAGAAATCAGATTCCACCACTGGCCACCAAAGGTTTATTGTAGTTGCTCTTTCCTTTTGCTATTCCTAATGCTGTTTGTTCATTTCCTGAACTAATTCTGTAAAGTCCATTTTCTTTATCAAGTGCAGCCTCTTAAGTCTTTGCTCAATTTGCTTTGGTAGTCAGCTAATGATGGGACAGAAATCTCCTTAAATGCTTTGAAATAATTTGACCCATAGCCTTTGCAAAGGGGCTCTCTGTGTACATTGACATGGGTTTTCTATGCTCTGTAGACAGGTTACAACACTGCCTCAGCCTTTTCTCCCTGCTTGTGTAAACTCCCAGTGTCAGCCAGAGGGGACAGAGTAGGGCCTTCTCAAGTCTTTCCTGGGTGTGGCCCTCCTAGGTGCTAGGGAATATGTCAAAGCTTTTCAAGGCCCCCTATGAATGTGTCCTTTCCCAATTATTCAAGTTTTTTAAAGGAAGAGAAATATCAATGCATGGTTGCCTCTCACACGCACCCAACTGGGGACCTGGCCCGCTACCCAGGCATGTGTCCTGACTGGGAATCAAATCAGTGACCCTTTGGTTCCACTGAGCCACACCAGCCAGGGCCCAATTATTCAAGTTTTTTGGTCAACCTCTTGGTAATCTCAACTCATGTGTACTTCTGGGCAACTGTGTTGTTAAATAATTGCCACTGATTGTTGTTAACAAATGCTTTAAGGCTATTTACTAAATGAATTCTAAATGATTAGAATTCATGAGGGGAAATAACAAGCTCTGAGAATGGAGCATTACAGAGAGCTTCCAAACAGGTCACACAGTAACAATTTTCTGAGAATAGGGTATTTAAAGAGCTCTGAATCTGTTTGTCTGTTGGAAAGCTGCCCTGCCTGGTTTCAGAAGCCTCCTCCCGCCCCCCACCATGGCTAAGGCTGAGTGAGCGGCCTTCAGACCATAAGCCACTAAGGAACCAAAGCTTATCTCCTGGCAGGAGCGCTGTTTCTGCTCCTTTTACTTCATCCATAACTGGCCCCCAATGCTTGATCAGTTAGCCAATGATGGGTAAGATTCCTCAAGGGGGGGATGACCTAAGACAGGCACGATCACATGGAGGCCCTAGGGAAGGACTTGGGGGGATACAGCAAAAGGGGGTGATGGACCCTCAGCTTTGGCATAGCCTAAGTCCTCATTCTGTCTGTGAGAAGTCTCCTAATCTCTTGGCTCCCTTACTTCCCCTGCCTGACTTAAGCCTGAAACAATGACAGAGGGCAGTGTAGCCCTGTGCCGGAAAGGGCAGGTTCCCTGGGTAATCAGGCCTGAGAGAATACATAAAATCCTGTGAAACCTGCTTTGCTAAGAATGCTCTCAGTTAAATAATAAGGGTCCAAGCAGGAAATAAGTTTGTTTCCCAAAGTTTTGTAGTCCTTTAGCTAACTGACCCTGACTCAGAATAAGCCCTTGTAGTTCTTTGTATGTTATCTATTGTTTGATCCTTACTGCCTGACAATGATTGATGAGCTTTACCTGTATTCCTGTGCAAAATGAACCCAATAAAAGCCCATTGAGGAAAAGGCTCTTGGCCCTTCTCCTTTGAGAGACTGGCCACCTTTCCTCCCCAAGAAGATCATGTCTTGGTAGACTTATTCTCATCCGTGGTGGCCGGGGGGCATGGGGGCCCTGCAGACAGAGCCCCTCACATCTGTCCCCTCTAGTAGTTTGTAATTTTAAGAGACCCTGTAGTGCTAGGAAGGGGCAATGAGAATAAATTTGAAGGCCACAAACTTCACTGTTCTTACCAAGGTTCAATATTTTTTCTTCATTCCAAGCACTCCTTGGATTGTTAATAAGTAGTTAATTCCCAGATTACTAAAATATTTGGACAATTTTTGTTTTGTTCAGTGAATTTTTGTTCTTACTGCTATTTTGGTGAATAGGATTTACAGAATGTCCTCACTCCAGCATTCCAGATGTGGTTCCAAGATAAGTGGTATTTTAAAAAATAAAAATTAATTCAAAAATCTATGATGAACAAAATATCAACATTTCAAATTAAGACATACTCAGTAAGCATCATACCATTCCATACAGGAGTCTGACACAAGAGGGAAAATCCAATACTGATGCTGTCTTTTAAAAATTTGATATTTCTTCATCATAGATGTTTACACTAATTTTTACTTTATTAAACCTCATTATAATATTTATTTTTTATTGTTCAATTTTCTGGTATCCCCTTAAATTTTGTGCCTGAGGAAAGTAACTGACAAGTCTCTCTCTAGTCTTATCCCTGGAGAAGGGTGATTTCAGATCACATCTCTGATTTTTTTTTAACTCTCCAAACTGACATTTTAGTTCTAACTAATATTAACATTCCATTACAGTATTTGGGGTTGTTGTCAAAATGATCATCTTAAAATCTAGCAGAAAAATATCAGTGTGGCCCTGGCCAGTGTGACTCAGTTGGTTGGAGCATCATCCCATAACTGAAGGGTTGCAGGTTCGATTCCCAGTCATGGCACAACCTGGGTTGTAGATTTGAGCACATACAATCCCCGGTCTGGGAACATACAGGAGGCAACCAACTTATGTTTCTCTCTCACATCAATGTTTCTTTCTCTCCCTCCATCTTTCTAAAACCAATGAAAAAATGTCCTCAGGTGAGGAAAAGAAATCAGTGTGAAGATTGGGAATACAGGACTAGGTAGTCATGTTAAACTAATCTCTTAAAACTGCAAGTTGAAGCAAATTAGCTCACTCAATATAAAACTCATTACTAGCTGCCAGATAAACTAACATAACATGTTTTTTTTTTAAGAAATATATCCTAGAGTTTTAGAAAATTAAATGTAATGTTTGGCATGTATGCCATGCAAACTTTCTAAGATATTATGCAACACTAATAGAAAATGCTTAGAAATAACAGTTTTAACCAAAATTATTCTGTTGCATGATTTCAATGATCAAATTGGTTTCCCTTGAAAATAAACTGATAGAAATAAAAGAATTAGAGACAAAAATGTTGGCATAATGTGTGGCGAAAGTTCCAACCTGAGAAGACAATTGTGTGTAGAGAAAAAGCTGCCTGTCTTGAAAGTTATTTTGAGTTATTTCAAACAGCTTAGTAGAAAAACAATCAATTCTAGATGATTTGAGATTACTTCCCCTATACTGTCATTTAAGAAAGATAGTGTTCATATTAAGTTTTTAGATTAGTGCTTTGCAATAACAATCTGGTGAAGTGTGGAAATTTAACTTCCATATTAAGTGTTCCTTATTTGCTTCTGCTGTTTTACTGCCTCTTCTTGTAATCCAAGGCTCTCTATCCCACAGTCTTTTCTTCTACACTTTGAAAAGCATTGAAAACCCACTATATCAATGTTAACCTATTTCCAGACCAATTACTTGCCTTGCCATAGTCTTTGTACAAGCTAAAGCACTATTGGCTTCTCATTTCTGCAGGTGAGTCCAAGTTCCCAAAGTCGACATCCACCTGTCATTAACACTAACTTAACCCTAATCATGTACAATGCTAACTTACCTTTAATGACTGTGTACACAGTTTTATTTTTCTAAGAAAACCGAACCTACTGGTTCAATGGGTCTGTAGGTGAACAAAGGGTGGCAAAACTAATAAGGAGAAGTCTTGAGGGGTTATACAGTTTACCTTCTCTGGGACCAGGGAAGTACATCTGCTTGAAAGACAATAATCAAGCATATTTTTAAAAGTCCCTCAACTGACTGAGTTAACAATGTCTTCTTCTACATAGTCTACACACTGATAATAAAACATAAAGTGGAAATAAGAAAAGAAACCCAAATAATTATTTTCTTCAGATGATATGACTGAATACCTAGAAAATAGAAGGGAAATAACCAAAAAAAGAGAGATTTGGTAAGAGCTTAAAAAGTACCTGGTTACACAATTATTAACATATCTTAAAATCAATAGCTTTCTACATATTTCTTATGGATTATGTATATGCTGTAGTCTGAATGTCTGTGCCCTACCTGAATTCATATATTAAAAACCTAATGCCCAAGGTGATGGTATTAGGAGGTGGGGCCTTTGAGAGATCAGACCCTTCAGGAATGGAATGACTACCTTTATATGAGACTGCAAACAACTGGCTTGCCTCTTCCACCAGTGAAGATAAAACAAGAAGACGTCATCTATGAACCAGAAAGCAGGCCCTCACCAAACACCAAATCTACTAGTGCTGTGATCCTGGACTTCCCAGACTCCAGAACTGTGGGGATAAATTTCTGTTGCTTGTAAACCACCCAGTTTGTCATATTTTGTTATAGCAGCCTGAACAAACCAAGACTATACAACATAGCCAATATGTATAATATAGATAACTAATTGATTATATAACAATAACCAAGGACTAAGACAATATAATACAACCAATATGTATTTTACATATATATGTTATACATATGTGTGTGTACATAACCAATTAGAAGAGGGCCCATTCACAAAAGAGAAAGAGTATAACATACTCAGGAATAACCTGAAGTCCCCCATTTCCTACACATGGTAGGGCATGGAGAGAAGCCTGCAAAGTGAGAGACCACACAAAGCAATGACAGGCACAGAGAAGAGGCATGAATGCCAATCTGCTAATACGCCCCCTTCCTAATGCCACCTACGTGTGCACTCACTCGGCTGCTATCATGCTCCTGCCTGCCAGCAAACAATCAAAGAACCTTTGTCTATATGGGAGATTTCTTCTTCGACTGTGTGAGGGATAAACACGGTTATAAGCTAATGGCTTGAAAAGTAAACAGCTATCCATCCTATCCCGCACTCCAGGCCCCAAAGAGCCCAGAAGGCTAGGGCTCTTTCTACCAACAGACAGGTTCTGGCTGCGGCTCCCACTGGCTTCTCACCTTTCCCCTCAGGGATCCATGACAGCCGGCTGCCAGGTCCACACGTGTGTTGTCTCGTTGTTAGATGTAGGGCGACTATCTGGGCCTACAGGGCCCAATGAGTAATTTCCCCTCCTCAAACCCTAACTAACTCCAGATTCGTTCAGGCCATGGGGTTCACTCTGCCTCAGTTTCACCTAAGTAGTTGCTCTAAATTCTCAACATTTTGACCTTCCCCAAGAAAGAGTAGTATAGTTCTGCTATCAACATCCTTTATTCGTCAGTTTCTATTTGTTCCTAGGGGACATCAGGGAGTCTGAGCTAAAATGGAGCTTTCCTGGTGGCCCCTTTCCTACTAACCGAGGGAAATCATCACTGAAGACACACAACCTCCTCCCTACTCCTAGTTTATGTAATGGTCTAGACTAAATTCCAGATGCCCAAAGAGGCCCGAGGTTGTACCTGGTCCCAATTAGCAACATAAGGCCTCCGAAGTCCCAAAGGGCAACACCACCATTCGATGACACAGCCACAGGTCACTGGAAAGCAGTATCCAAGGGCAGACCCAGGAAAACACCCAACAGAATTACAGGGGTGAGCTGCTGTGGGGAACACTGGCCATTAGCATGTGAATCCCCCACAACTGCCTGAAGCACCAGGCCTCCCTGCTCTCCTCTAGAGTGCCAGCAAGTTCTCGTCTGGTCTGACATGCCCTGCACAGGTTGTCTCCCAGTGAGTGCAAAGCTCCTCCCCAGGAATCCGTGGGCTCCCTCATCGTCCCCTCCAAGGCTCTGCTCAGCATCCCCTCTCAGGGAGGCCTTCCCTGAGCACCCTATTTGACACAGCAGTTCACCACCTTGTACTCCTTCCCCTGTTCCCTCTGATTTACTTTTCTCCCTAGAACTATCCCTACTTGGTATATTAAATACATCCGTTTATCCATTACACAATAAGTTCCTCAGGCACAGTTTTTGTCTGTTTTGTTCACCACGCTATAATACCCAATGCCTGGAACAGCACCTGGCACACACACTCAAAAGTATTTGTTGGATGTTAAAAAATAAAGCTGGTCCTAGCTGGCCATCTTGGTTGGTTGGTTGGTTGGAGCATCATCCTGTGCACCAAAATGTTGCCGGTTTGATTCCTGGTCAAGGCACATACCTAGATTGAGAGCTTCATCCCTGTTCAGGGCACGCACAGAAGGCAACCGATAGATGTTTCTTCCTCATGCTGATATTTCTCTCTTTCTTTTCTTTTTTTTTTTCTCTCTCCTTCCTCTCATATCCTTGAGTGAGGATTAAAAGAATAATAATAAAAACAAAACTGGATACTAACTAAAGGCAGTAAGACATGGTATTCAGTATTTACTGCAATAGCAGAAAGAAACTAAA
Source organism: Glossophaga mutica (assembly GCA_039655065.1). Lineage (NCBI taxonomy): Eukaryota > Metazoa > Chordata > Mammalia > Chiroptera > Phyllostomidae > Glossophaga > Glossophaga mutica. The sequence goes on from CM077304.1 coordinate 110,655,473, forward strand.
GTATAGAACTGAGCTCAACATCAATCCACGTAGAAGCAAATAGGCATCTTAAAGGAAGAATGAGGGAATAAGGAGGGACAAGCAATGCTCAAGCAGAGTTGAGGAAACGGAAAATTACCAAAGACATGTAGGGTGGCTAGCCAGTGTCAATGTGATTAGGCCATCTGTGTCTGCTAACTGGCACTTGTCCGAGTTAGGCTCCTAGTCTCCCACAAGACTAGGAGACAGGCCCTTTCCTCCCTGACGATTGCATTTTAAAGGAATGACTGTCAGGTGCTTCAGAAAGACATCCCTGGGTTGTAGGAAACACATACACGTTTCAAAGGGACAGAGAAAGGATTACAATTCAAAGTTTTTCTAATAAATGCTTAATAAAAGGAGGGAATAGGTCCTACCATCAGGAGTTGGCTATAATAAAGGGTAAATTTTGGCAGCTTTGAGATTCTCCAAACAGGAACTCAAGGGGGATTGGTCATTTTAGGGACAAGGCCGGAGGCTGCTGGAAGCCATGTTGGAGCTTTTTCAAGTTTCTTGGTGTTGGGGCAGAGGGGGCTGTTACAGGGTATGGTTGAGGTCCAGCCAAGAAGAAGGCTCAGAGGAACCTGACTAAACATTGATCAGGGACAGTCTCTGTGGATGGATGGATGAATGGATGGATGGGGTATAAGGGTTGGTGGGAAAGGGATCAAAATGATAAGATCTGAGGACATCCCAATTCAAATGTAAGTAGAAATCATTTCAGAGAAAAAAGGAAAATCCTCCATTCTTCAATGGCTCCCTCAAACATTAACGTGGTGAACAGAATTCAGCTGCCGTTTACTCAATAAAAGCTGCTAATGGGAACAAGCCCATTGCTCATCCTAGACCTTCCCAACCTGCACTTGCTTCCCTCGGGACATTTTCCAGACCTGAATGTGCTCACTGTTTAAAATTCATATTAGAGACAAACACTAAGGAGGTTACAAAAAGACCTCCTATGGAGCTGATGCTAACTGTTCCTGTTAACTTTTTATTAATGAAGCATCTTTGGGTAATTTTCTTCTCCTCTCCCCGTGGCGGCCCTGCTCTGAGATATGGAATAGCTTTTTCCTCCCTTCCCCATTCCTGGCTCAGCTCTCTGCCTTCAGTTTATACTCAGATCAAAAAAGTCCTGTGTCTGCAGAGTTGGTTCTCCAGGTAAATACCTGATCTCAGTAGCTTCACGCAGCCCTAGGTGACAGCAGTCTGCATTTTCTCAGCAGGCCAGGTACAATATGGGCCTGATTTATTTTTGTCTTTCCAGAAGACTATAGACATTAACATTTGAAAAAAGCAGTTTTATTACTTAACATTTGAATGTAGTTTGAAGACAGGCCTGATTGAAGGTTCTAGGAAGCTTATATTTATATAATGAGACATGGGCAGTGTCGGGAGAGTGTCCTCGTTTTGAAAGAATCCAAAACTACAAATACAAACTCAGGTGTGACCACATGGACAGATGGCTAGTGCCCTCTGTGGGGCTTGGAAGGTGTCTGGGTGAAGAGCCTTGAAGCTTAAGATTCATTAGCTTTACGGTCAATTTGCCTCTGCTGGGAGATATAAAAGACTAGGGAGGTTTATACAGCAGCACTAAAATCTGTAGAAACCCGCTAAGCATAACAGTCTTATGTTACATCAGTCCTCCAGATACTATTCTTATCTCTTTCACAAACCTCCATCCCTGCTGTTCCCTCTAATTTGACCACAGCAATTCATTATAAAATGCGTGGGTTGTGCCCCCCTCCCCTATCGGGGCTTTCACGATCTAGTGATCTAGTACTGTGTCAATTATGTAATAGCCGAGGCAGAGAGTTTAATGGAGTACAAAAAGCATTGTCGTGAGTTCTTACATAAGCCTTCATAAACCATCCATAAGACCAGCTGCCAGACTGGGGTACACAGAATTACATAAGGTACGTGGAAAACACTGATGCAACAGCCAGGTTTACTTGCCACCTCAAAAACAATCGAGTGTTTTGCTCTTAACAAGACTTGCTTATCTTTTCATGTAAGCATAAAGGAATCTCTTGACACTGCTACTCAACTTCCCTATCACCTCTGCACAAAGAAATGCCCCACTTAGGATGCCCCTCCATATTCTACGTGAAATTACAGGTCCCTGATAAACATCAACTGTTCTTGGCAAGTTTAAAGGAATCAAGAAAGATACTTAGACAAAATACAAAAGTGAACATGCTATAATTCTTCAACATATCTCCTTGCCAATACCAGTTTTCTCTCCCCGTATTTCCAACCACTTATTTTTTACTTATCTAAAACCACCATAACCACACCTGGGGCTACAAAGTGACAAATTTTAAAACACAGTACTATCCAATGGGTCTCACCCCTGGCTGCACATTAGAATCACCAACAGAGCTTTCAACATTACAAACACCAGAGCATCACCTAAAAGTAATTAAAACAAAATAGTGGGATGGGGCACAGAAAGAGGTGCCTAGGTATTAGTATATCTGATGCTTTCTCCTCTTCCTTCTTACCTGGAAAAAATAACAACCATAATTATGAGAGGAGGGCTTTTTTTGCAGGGGGAGATCTTTAACACTGGCAGCTCATAATTACTAAGCTTCCATCAGATACAAAAATAAAATCATTCCACAATTTGAAAGCCATAAAGGATATCTGTGGGATCCTTTTTATTACTATTATAATCAAAGAATTTTCACCAACTTTCTTACTAGCTTTTACAAAACCTATTTTATTGTTGAATGTTATATAATGCCACCTAATGAGTTCAAAGCAAGGGCCCTATGTTGTCTTAAAGGGTATCCCAAGCTAAGACCCTGCTTATCCTCAAGTAAAGTTTTGGTTTAGAGCAGAAATGAGGGTTCTCACTTATCTGCAACCTCTCAAATGTCTGATGATCATGTCTATAACTTTACCAATGAGTGAACAATTTTTAAAGCCCTTGCATAACAGAGAGTACAAGGCGCCTTTGGTATTCTGCCAAGAGCACTTCTTTCCGTGTTTGTATTTAAAATAGACTGGTAGTAACATCACTTGTGTTCCTGAAATTCCTTCTGTGCACAGCCTCCGAATAGGAAAAAAAAAATGGATGAAGCAACCCGCTTCGCTGCTTTACCGTTATAAAGCTCAAAGGATATAACACATTCAGACTAAATTAAGGCGAAGATACGGAACAATTTACCCAAAGCTGGGGGCAGGCAGTGACTCGGTTTAACGAACCTACCCATCCTTTCCAAGACGGAGGATGTTTAACCTGGCAGCGCGCAAGGTGCCAAATGAGCTGCAAACCTCGGCCCGGCAGGAGATGTGGCAGGCCAGAATAAGTACCAGGGCGACAGCAAAGCCAAATAAACGCTGCGCTACCAGACTCGGCTGCAATCACTCCCCAACTCCGGCACCTGTCTTCCTTCAGGTTCTAGAAGGCTGGCCCAGAGCCTAGCCCGGCCCTGTCGGACTGCGCAGAGGAAGGATGCGCTCACCTGGGTGGAGAAGAGCCACGAAAAATATCCAAGAAGCCACCACTGCCTCAATGAGATTCTCACCCGGGACCGGGCTCCGACGCGCTCCCTCCTTCTCCGCCTCCTCGTCCAGCTCGAGTTTTCTATTTGACGACAGGTCTGGACTCCACTGACCAGACCAGATGTCCGCAAAGGGGGCTGATAAAGTTGCCAAGAAAAGCGGGCAAAGGTGGCGCAGGTGGAGGCGCAAGGGACGCCCCCGCACCTACGGCTGCCTTCCCACAGCTGCGCCCGGCTCACGCCCGCCCCGCGCCCGCACTTCACGCCCGCACTCCCGGCTCAGGCCCCGCCCAGGCCGCCACCCCGCTCCGGCGCGAGACGGCGGGGGACGCGCGCGAGGCTGCGGGCTGGGACGCCTGGGCGCTGTCCGCCCGCCGCCGCCACTGCCCTTCCGGCCGCCTTTCCGGGACAAAGGGAAGACGCGGGGCTGCGCCGAAGCCCGATCACGGAGCACTCTGTGCAGCCCGAGCAGCCCGTGAGGTGCGGCCCGCGGTGACAGCCGCCGGGCGGCGAGCGGATCCCCGCGGGACGGTGGCGCGGGTGGCAGTGGCGTGCGCCCCTCGCGGCCGCGGGGAGACGCACACCCCTGGGCCCCGGCGCCTCCTCCAGGCCCCACGGCCCCCCGGCCCGCCGCGGGGATCCGCAGCGCCCTCTGCCGTCCACCGGGCCGCGGTGCGCGCGCCAGCCGCTCCAGCTCAGCGTGGGCCCTGGGCGCCACGCGGGGCTGGCCCGGCTGCGCCACGCAGTTCCCGACGGTCCCCACGACCCCAGGGGAAGGAAGGAGGAAGACAGAAGGCAGAAGCTAGTGTATCTGCTGTTTTCCTCTAACGGCAGAAGAGGGAGTAGCTGTGAATTAGGAGCAGCAGGAGGAATTGGGGTTCATCGCGGGAAGAATTTGGAGAGTGGGAAGATTCCGAATTCACAAGGAGCCCAGAATTGATATCTGGAAATGCTTGTGGAAAAGGTGGGCATTTCTTCCTGGACTCAGGTTTATGTCTGTGTTCATTAAAGCACCAAGTGTGCCTGACGCTGTTGGACGAGTTCTGGAGAACCTTGACTGCTCTGATTAATAAATACATTAATGACTTCTCAAGGACCCTTCCAGCTCCCCTAAGCAGTGCTCCTGGGAGGTGTGACAAGGCAAGAGAGTTCAGAGAGCTTCTGCTGCCTCTAGTTCCCAGGAAGTGAAATAAACATTTGTCGTTATAAAAATGAAAGGGGCAGAGGGCCGGGGTGGAGGTAAGCTGGTCCCTTGCACTACTAGGTGCTGTTGCTTTTAAGGGGAAGGTGTCTTTTTCCAAACTACCATGTTAAGCAATATTTTATACTAGTTGATTTTTTTTTAACGAGCTGGACTACTTGGTGAAGGGAAGTCATGAAACAGCACCTTTTTTCCCCCCAACCACCGTCTTTTAAAATTATTCTATCAGATCTCCCTTCTCTGCTGGAAAAATCTAGGGCAGATTTCATAGCTTTTTCTGTCACTTTCAGGTGTTAATCAACAGTCTGATTCTCCGGTATTAAAAAGCCCGGTCCAATCCCAACCAAAATGTCAGTCCCATTCCACTTAAGTGTCCCCCACCCAGCTCCCACACTGGTCAGCTCCCACCCCCACCAGCTCCCAGCCTGACCCGAGCTCAGAGCCTGCACAGAAAATAAAAATGTCTGCTTTTTCTTACTTATTCTATATTCTCCCAGCTAACTCTGTGAAGGCAGGGTGGCAGTGTGGGAACGTTCCCGGTACCAGGCACTGGTCCTTACTTCCAGGTCAGCTTCTCCTCCAGTGGCCCACCACACAGAGACCCTCTACAGAGTCCCCGTGCCCTAGCAGGCAAACCCTGCTACCTTCCACTATGTCCATGCAGGTCACTGTCACAGCTACACCCTCTTCATTTTCTTGTTGCAGGCAGCTCTGTCCAGCCTCTCTCCTTGAAGGTTCTCATGTATGTCCCCAACCAATACATGCCAAGCTCCCCAAGGAGTTCTCCAGAAGCACCCCTTTCTTTGTATGATGTAGCTGGGTACTCCCTCCACTTCTTCATAGCACCTTTTAATTCTCACTACCAACCTTCTCCTTGATCCCTCTACCCTTTCCTTAAATCTGGCTGGAAAGCAGCAGGACATTTACAAAGCAAATGGTGCAAAGATAGTCCAACGCTTCTGTTTAAAATGTGGAGACACATGTCTCTGTGGCAGCCCCTGAGGCATACCACTCAGCTCTTGAAAACAGAACTGACAGTCTCCCGCTGTCATACCTTTAGATCTACCATGGTGCTCACACCAAGGTCACACCGCCCCCCCCCCGCCCCCACCAGCTGTTCCCAGTCCACAGCTAAGCGTGGTGGGAGTACCAGAGCTGGACCATTTCTGCCTGACCCCTCTAATGGGCAGCATTTGTTGCAGAACACCCCATCACCCTGCCAAGGCTCTCTGAGCACTGCCCTGTACTCTGAGGCTCTTCCTACCCCATCTTCCTCCCTTCCCTCTCCCCTTACAGGTGTCAGCCTAGCACAGCAGCTGGAGGCTCTCCTCACCCACATGCCAACCTCCCCACTCTTGTACTACCCTACATACCAGCTTCCTATGCAACTGTCCTTTCATTGTAACCCCCAGGACAGGAAGGGTACGGGCTGTCTGGGGCAGAATTCCATTCACGAGGGCTCTACCCTCAGGACCTAATCATCTCCCAAAGGCCCCAGCTCCTGATACCTACCACCACATTGGAGGTTGGGTTTCAACACCTGAATCTGGGGGAACACAAACATTTAGACCATCCGATTTACCACATACCAGGATGTTCTGAGGGGTCAATGCCTATGGGAAGAGAAGGAGAGCAGGACTGGATGGAAGGAGGAACTGGGTTGTGATCCAAGCCCAAGGAAGCCTCAGCCAGCCCCGGGTTGCTCTAGAGCACATGCAGAGTGGCGTGCCGGGGCCTGCTGTACCAGCTTGGGAGTGCCAGTTGTTCGATTTTTAGGCATTTTGTGAGCCAGTTTTAAGTACAGCCATAACTGAAGATTATATAACTTATACTTTTATATATATTCTACTAAAAACAAA